>CM048755.1:724220300-724926800 GCA_026315105.1 Locusta migratoria | reverse complement strand
GACAATTTTCTCGTTCTTGGGAACTGTATTCGTTAGCTGTTAGGCGCTGTCCCTGCCTGCGGAAGGCAGAGCTGGGCTGGCGTTGTCGTTGTCGAGGGAGGCTGGTCGCTGGCGACACGTTCATGGGGGCATTTTGCGAGGCGGGACCTATCTGTCGGTAGGCTCACTATCTGAGGTGGCTGCACTCTCTAGAAAATACTCGATAATTTGTCACATCCCTTTTAGATAGCAGGCAGTATGGCCGCATTCTGCGGTGTTCCTATCATCCTTTTTGTGTACACCATTGAGGAGGTTATCTTCTAAGTATCCGTTAGCGTTCCTTGTCTGCAGAATTACAGCCGGGGGCTGACTCGGGCCACGTTTTTTCAGTGTTAGATACTGCCTGGAGTCCTGTGGTATTTCGGCGCTCAATGGAGTCTTGTCTGGTGTTTCGTGTTCCCTTTCCACTTTGCTCTTTTCTCTGTGGCTATTTGGGCTACAAGCTCGCTAGATAAGACTTTGAATTCCTTTTAGAGCAAAAGGCTGGGAAACGATGGGCGTGTGGAATTTTCGAAAGGGCGGTTGGGTGGTGTCCTCTGGAGGCGATCCGATTGGCTCCGTTTTTGTAGGTGACAGGTCTAGCTATCATAGTTGCCTGTCCATCTCATTGGTCGGAGGGTTAGAGCTCTCCAGTGATTGGTATATCGAGTTTAGGGGGGCGATGACGCCCAGTTTTTGGCGTGGGCGGAGGAAGAGTGGAGAGTCTATTCTCGTGTAGGATCCGGCTAGTTCGGACGTCTTCTTTCAGATAGGACCTGAAGAGTTTATTAGCTCTTCTGGGCTGAGTCCTGAGCGTTTGTGGGACATTAGTTTTCTGAGGTATCCGCCTGCAGCGGATCGCGGACTTTGAAAATGTCACGTGTCGACCCGGACAGGAACTCTGTTGCAGTTTTTCGCTTTTCCGAAGAATCTGTGTTTTATATTCTTCTTTGATCGAGACTTGAGATTAGACAGCCACCGTCGTACTGGTCGTACCGAGGTGCTAGTGGTTTATGCAATTCCATTCTGGGGACACTTCTGCTCAATACTCGAGTTTTGCGCTTGAGTTTGTGAGTGTATGTCCTAGCCGACACTGGAAGCATTTACCTGACAACTGCTATCTGCCGTGATAGTGGGGCTGTCGATACTGCTTCACAGACCGTAGTGAGATTCCCGGGCGGAAGAATTTATTCTCTTTCAGTTCCACTCCTTCGACATCGTCCAATCGCCAGCGAGATCCAGCGTCGACAGATCAAGCCGACTCAAGGTTATTGGTAAAGTGATGCTCGCTTTCAACTAGGGTTGTTTTATATACATTAGTTGCAGTAATCACCCATCAGTGAGTATGTGCGTGCGTATGATCGATGTTGACTTCTCTTCCCTATAACTAATTTCTTAGCGCCTTTGTCCACCTTTCTATTTTTTCACGATAGGACAACGCCACATGTATAGCCAGATATTTCACTGTGTTGATTAATTTAGTGCTAAAAAGTTTGCATGTAAAAGTAACGGCTCCATTTGTTTCATTCCTATTAGACTTCGTATATTGATTTGTAAACTTACTTGTTAAAATTCGGACAATTTGCTGGTTACACATGTATTCCGCGGTGTTTACAGATTTTACTGCATTTGATGTCCTTTTTAAAAATATTTGTTTTCATTTGTAACCAATTGCTTGACTACACTTCTGTGATTTCATTTACAAAATCCTTTATACTAATTGTTAACTATCCCCCGAATTTCTGTGTGCTTTAATGAATAAATGTATTTAAGTTATAAATTAACTTTCCTTTACTAATTCCTAACTCACTATTTTGGAGGGGTAATTAGATAGGTAGAGGACTGTGTTTATTATTTGGTGCACTCTGATCAATTATCTCACCACCGTGCTTGTAGATTCAGGGTGTTGGATCTTTTTCCATGTTTTTTAATAAAAAATATGGTGGCGACCCTCGATATTAACATTAATGAGGATTATATTTATAATTAATTTGCATATATGTGATTTTGCACATTTGCAGACCAATGGACCGTCTCTGACGAGTAAAAATATATCCACTCGGTGGGGTAATCCCTCCCTTTTTGACGCGACGTCATACAAATGATTAAAGTTTTTAGCACGTTATGACTCCACCTCTATATCTGAAGACTCTGTTCATAAAAGCAGACTATATAAAAATAGTCATTGTTGTAAATCTAAGGGACTTCGTTGTTCATCAGTCCGTAAGCTTACAAACTACTTAAACTAAACTTATACTTAGGACAACACAAATACCAGTGTCCGAAAGAGCACTCGAACCGCTGACGGCGAGCAAACTCGCGCTCCGAAGCAAGGCGCCTTAGAACACTCTGCCACTGCACCGTGGTTAGGCTCTACATCTTTAGCAACACGTTACTGATGCTTAAGAGGAAGTCACCGGGCCGGCCGCGGTGGCCGAGGGGACTGAGGCGCTCCAGTCATGGTCTGCACGACCACTACGGTCGGGGGTTCGAATCCCCCTCGGGCATGGATATTTGTGTCGTCTTTAGTATAAGGTAGGGTAGTTTGTAAGTTTAGGGACTGATGACCCCGTAGTTAAGTCCCATAAGCTCTGCAAACATTTGAACTGACTAGCAGGGACTGTCGAGCATTAAGCCCTTTCTATACGAGACGTGCAACACGCACATCTCCAGCGCTACTTGCCATAGGCCGTCGAACTACAAAGAAGCGTTCAAAAGGTAGAGTCATCTGCTTCACGTGTCTACTTGGTTTGTTGTCAGCTTACAGCAAATGGATCGCCGAGTTTCGAAACTGTAAGATATATTGTGATGATTAAAACATTTGTGTTTTAGTCTGCCACTGTGAAACTGGTTTAACTGATTTAGTGCAGTTAATGCGTACTAGTAAATGTACCGCTCACATGTGTTAAAGTCCTCATTATAAAATGCGATTACGTACTTCCAGCCCCTGCGGTTTGAGGCGTCTATGTATATGATGAACAAGCTTTGGTGTCTATACATAGACCTTTCACTATGATAAAGCTTCAAATAATGCTCACCAAAAACAAATATTTCATCTGTTAGCTACAGCATGTTGCACGAAAAATAGCATATATTTTAGAAGATGGCAATAAAGGCAATTTGCAGTTAAAATGTCATATAACGAGTGTCCAATTTTTATTGGGTGCAGCAAACTGAAGCACATGCAAATTTGGATATTTTGACTGATTCTTTCTTCGGTTCTTGGTAGATCACCATATTGACTTTTATTTAAATAACTGATTTTTGCCATACTTTAAAGTCTGAATATCCTAGTAAGCCGAAAACCGGGTAACTTAAGTGGAAATGAACGTGTAAACGCCGGCCGCGGTGGCCGAGGAGACTGAGGCGCGCCAGTCACGGTCTGCACGGCCACTACGGTCGGGGGTTCGAATCCCCCCCTCGGGCATGGGTATTTGTGCCGTCCTTAGTTGTAGCTAGTTCATAAGTAATTTGTAAGTTTAGGGACTGATGACCCCGTAGTCAAGTCCCATAAGCTCTACAAACATTTGAAGATTTTTTTGAATGTGTAAACATACACAAAATTCTACTTTGAAGTCAGTGTGATGTACTACCAAGAACCGACGGATAAATCAGTGAAGAATGTCTTGATTCACGTTTGATCTAAGTTTGTTTGGCATTTCATATTAAATGCTGTATCTCTGTATTCAATAAAAATTGTACGCATGTTATATTAAATTTTTAATGCAATTCCTCTATAGTATCACCTCCTTACTTACGACTGAGTCAAAAAAAACTACGTGCCTCTGGGCAGGAGACGAGTACACATTCTCAAACAAATTCGCGACTTTGCTCCGTTCGTCAGCTGGGTTCTCCATCCGGTCGTCTGCTCATGCGCGAAGCACTTCCATACGCGTGAGAATAGGATCCACCCTATTCCGTCTACTAGCGATCGTATGCGTGCCGTGCGTCTTGTAGAAGTGGGCGCGTCTACACTGTACGCGGCCGGCGTGACCGGTGCATCATGGGTAATCTCGTAAGCTCTCACTTCCCGTGTGGAAAGTGCTTTATGGAGGAAGATTGTACGAAATTACGTATCACCAGCGGAAGGAACCACATGTGAATTCCAAACTGGTAGCAACAGTCCAGCTAGCACGATGAAAAAAATGTTCACATGTTTGTAAATCTGTTTATGTTCTTCGCCGGCTAAATGCTAGTGATTAAAATTCCTTCCGCCATCAGGACTGAACCGGTTGCCTTCGGGTCAATCGCTCAATCGCTGCCATTCCACACCGATTAAGCGTCGTGATAAACAGTGAATTGGAATATGTAACCAACAACATCGGAAACTGGCATGTGTTGTCGTTTGGCTGGTCTGCTGTTATTACAGCTTGAAATACGAAACCACAAGTCCATTATTAGCAGCCGAAATGAGCTCATGGGGCCTAGGAACGAATTGATAACACTTGACCTACTTCGAATCGCGGTTCACTGTTGGCTAACTTCCGCTGTACTGTTTTGGATTTTGGACGTAAGGAAGCTTACACTTACGAATGGGGAAAAACAAGCCAGTAATGATAAACTGAGTCGTGTAAGTCTCTGATATGTACAACAGCGGAAGGCGAATTCTGTCTTAGACCGTTGCCTTTCGGTTGTGCAAATCTCTGATGGTGGAATACAGGATTATTGCTGTGCTGTTTGATACAGTGAAACCAATTAATTATGTGACATGTCAGACAGAGTAACCGTATGAAGCGACATAAGATGGAACGTGCATGCCATACTGGCTGCTCATTCGAACATCGTTGGGCGTGCCTGGTTTCTGACGTCACAGCGTAAAAAATTCACGTGGGGGAACCTTTCGAACGTGCTGAGCAATATCAAGCACGTCATATACTCTGCTAGTGTGTGTGAGCGTTGTACTGTGGAGTGGGTGCAATCTCTTAGTACAGCGTCGTAGGCACCTAGGCACCATATTGACTTTCAGTACACGAACGTATTTGGCGGGTTTTGTACTTGTAGTTGACGTCCTACGAATATACGCACTTTCAAACTATTCGTTGTAATTAAATCACGAGAAACATTGTATTGATGACGAATTTTCGTATGATGATGTTTCAAGGTGTCCTCCTCAGTAGCTGAGAAGAGCCTACGCGTTATTTCAGTTCGTTCGGTCCGAAGGCTGGGCACTTGCTGTAATAAAAAAAAAAAAAAAAAAAAAAAAAAAATAAAAAATAAAAAAAACTGACCCAAGATTTCGTCGATAAACTACGAACAAACACGATCCCGTGAACGCAAAGGGCGGGGGAAGAAATGGTCGCCTGACAGACTGCCATGCCGAGGAACCGGCTTCGAACATTTTTCCTTTATGTGAAGTCTGGAACGGGCCTCACGAGACTGACTCCCAATCATTGGATGGAGCTACGTGAGAGAGTAGAAGCGGTTCCAAGTCGAGAAACGCGCACTGGGTGAAGCCAGCCCTCACTGACCCATCCAGGGCCAGAACGCGGAAATCGCCTTTAATGAGTCAAGGTAATTGCGCGTTGAAGATATTGTAATCGTCATTTAACGTCTTCGATCAAAGCCTTCAGGAGATTGAGACAAAATTTGGTGCTGCATTATAGAATTTAAGCGTAGCGCAATGACTAGATGCGCGGAACTGTGAATTGATTAGTGATTGTTTCTGGTTTGCGTCTCGTCCCATCCAATTATATTTTACACACCTTTTTCTAACAGGTTGTGAGGCTTTGTTATTAATCTAAGTGGTTTCTATAATGTTCGATGTTACAACTGCGTCTCTGAGGAGTGATTTTTTCGATTGGCTTTAGCTGCACGTCAGCTTGCACTACCTTTTGTTTTGTGTGTAACAAGTTCTATAGGTTTCCAACTGAAAAGGAACAGTGATCAAGTAAGAATGACGGCAGGATTCGACTAAAAAGTGAGTGTGATGCAATAATTATTTGGAGGCCTATCGTAAATTCGTGTCGCTCTATTTACAATGGAACTTTCGTAAGCCGTTGTCCTTATTGCCTGTGCATCGCAAATTTTTTTATACAGGGTGGTCGGAAATTCCGTTACAAACTTCTGGGACTTGCAGAGGGTATTGAGTACATAACATTTTGAATAGGAACCCATGTCCGGAAACGTATCATTTCCTTTCTACTACAGTTTCAGTTGAGATGATTATCTCATCCACTACTACTTGAGGAATGTAATCAGGCGTTGAAGAGACACCACGTGGAATGGAGAGAGTGTACTAGCACATGCTTCGGAGGCACAGTGTGTGTAACAACGTTGGTGGTCACCACATACAGTCGCTGTTGTAATGCATCAGTACGTTGCGGCTGATGCCGTAGATGCTGGGTTCTTGTTGTTGTCGGCTAATGTAAACCATAAGCTGTAAATTGTAATGAAAATGCGTCCTCTCCTGGAGTACTGTTGCCTTTGTTTAATCACGTTACGGGGGAGGGGGGGGGGGAGCGTCACGGAAATGCGAAGTTTCAATGACCGACTTTCACTTCTGAATGTGAAAATATTTTGCTAGCACCCACCTACTTAGGGAGACATGACCATCCCACTAAAATAAATCAGATCTAAAACGGAACGATTTAGATGTTCTTCCTTCCCGCGCGCTATTAGAGAATGAAACGATAGAGAAAAGTTATGAAAGTGGTTAATGAACCCTCTGCCAGTCACTTAAATGTGATTTGCAGATTATCTATGTAGATGTATTCTATTCAGATTGATTGCAACAATTGTACTGAGTCACGCCTTATTACGTTCCTCAAGTAGGAGTGGATGAGATAATCATCTGAATTGAAACCGTCGTGGAACGGAAACGTTCCTATTCAAAATGTACTCACTACCCTCTACAAGTCCTAGAAGGTTGTAACGGAATTTCCGACCACCCTCTGTATACATAAATACTGAAGTTTTTATTGGATGGAACAACATGACTAACATATGGACAAGAGAAGGTAGGCGCGTTTTAATAGAGCTAACGTAGGAATTTTACTCCCGACCGTTTGGTAAACAGTGTGATTTAATAGCCGACAACTGGCAGTGAAGGGCGCCGAGGCCGCATATCCCACGTCTCGTGTGTACAAGCCTCGTCGTCTTTCAGCGTTCAGCAGTAGGGTCGACTCTGCAAACTCTATGTTGACGTTCGATATTTTTGTACTTCGGCCGACGGCTGTAACTCGGTTGTAGGAAAGTTGTAGCACTCCGGATAGCACAATGACGGTGCGTAGGCAAAGTCACTTAAGCTTCACAAACATTTGAACATTTGAATTGAACAACCCATGTTGAGTTTGGTGCAACAATGCACCGTCATATGACACAGTGTCTAGGTCACGCAGACTGTTAAACAAGGTTGAATTACTGAAACCGAAGAGGCAATAAAGGGGGTTATTATAAGAGGATTGGAGCTTCAATAGTGGCAGCACTGTTGTGGAGACACTATGCTATGGACACTACTATTGTCACTGATAGCACACGTTGTTGACATACCTACTTTACCCCCGAGCAAATGGACTCGCCCGTCCCACGTAACCGTCGCACAATCTAGGGAAAAACAGCCACTTGTGAACGAGCGGTCTAACGTAACGTTGTCACTATGTTTTTGAAATAGGAAGGAAGGAAGCTTAAGGTTTAACGTCTCGACGACAGCGTGGACATTCGAGACGGAGCTTACGCTCGGAAGGTTTGGGTAAGGATGTGGAAGGAAATCGGCCGTGCCCTTTCAAAGGAACCACCCGGGCATTTGCCTGGAGTGATTTGCCTAAATCACGGAAAACCTAAATGTGGATGGCCGGAGGCGGATTTGAACCACCAGCCTTCCGAATGAGAGTCCAGTGTGTTACCACAGCGCCACCTCGCTCGGTTTTGAAATAGGAACGACGCAGTTGGAACAATATTGAATTACTATTCGTTTCTGGAGCATCACCTGCGAACAGCTTTGCGAAAGAAGCGGCAACAATTTCTGCGCAACCCACTCATCATTTTGCACGCCGCGGTGGAGTATCCGAGCGGTCTAAGGCGCCTTGCTACAGAGCGCGCGGTTGCTCGCCGTCGGAGGTTCGAGTCCTTCCTGGGGCGCGTGTGCGTGTGCGTGTGCGCGTGTGTGTGTGTGTGTGTGTGTGTGTGTGTGTGTGTGTGTGTGTGTGTGTCCTTAGGTTAGTTTACCTTAGTTTAAGTAGTTTGTAAGCTACGGACTGATGACCACGCAGTTTGGTCCGATAGATTCACAAACATTTGAACATTTCTTTTTGCAGAACATTGGCGCTCGCTGTGTTCCACGATTGTGCCTTATAGCAGCATAGTACCGTAGCTCTTTAGAGGAGGCATAATTGTGGGGGAAAAATCAAATCATTCCCTTTTTCAAGACCGTTCGTTGAACTGATCACTTCAGTTAGGTCCCATATATTTACAAACATCTGAACATTTGGTCATCGGTTCTGCAGCCCACTCGATCCCCGTAGAGTTTGAGGAAAACCTCCTAACATTATTTTTCCCCTCCTTGTTTAGACATCTGTTTGAGGTACGATGCCACAAAATTTTCATGAGCTCAACCCCTCATGCACAAAAATCCTGGATTCGCCACTGTTTATGAACTACTTTAACTTATGCTAAGAGCAAAACACACACACACACACACACACACACACACACACACACACACACACACACACACACACCAATTCCTGAGGGAAGGACTCGAACCTTCGACGAGATACGGTTGCGCACTCCGCAGCAAGGCGCCTTAGACCCTCGGCTATTCCTGCGCATGTTTATAGCCCTGAATATCTGACGTCGGTATATTGTAGAATTTAGAAATGCTTTTATGCTCCAGTATTATGAAACTTGTGTAGACTGAAAATCTCGTCTATAAGAATGAGCATGGGTTTGAGAGACCCAGCGCGTTCTATTGGCCAACGAGAAGCAGAAAGTAGGAGATACAGGCTCCCGCGTAGATGCCGTATTTCTTGACGTGCGGAAGGCGTTCCGCACTGTCGCCAAATGAATAAAATACTAGCGTGCGGAATATCGGACCAACTGTGTGATTGGATTGAAGAGCTTCCAGCAAAAATAACAGAGCATGTTATTCTCAACGGAGGGAAGTCTTCCGACTTCAAAGTAATTTCTGGCGTGTTCCAAGGGAGTGTTACAGGACCATAACTTTTAAATTACCTATTAGATAACGTCAGTAGCTCCGCTAGGCGTTTCGCGGACGGCGATGTAGTATACAGAGAAGTGAATTGTAGCGAAATGCAGGGAGACCTACAGCGGATCGACACTTGCTGCAGGAAATGGCAGTTGGCCCTCATTATAAACAAATGTCACGTATTGTGATTACACGGGGATAGCGGTATGATTATACGATTATAAAACTGCCTAGCATTTACTTCCATAAAATATGTGAGTATGCATACAGAGATATTTGATGTGGGACGACCTTATACCGTAAATGCAGCGTAAGGCAGATGCTAGACTGACAATCATTGTAAGAATGCTACGAAATAAAAGAATGAAGTTACTTAAAAACACGCTTTCGACAAAGAGTTCAATATTCTTCATCCGGGTGGTTGACATAAGACGTAAAGAAGACCCAAGAAGAACACAAGCTCCATTACAGATTCATTCACTACGGTCGGGGGTTCGAATCCCCCCTCGGGCATGGATATTTGTGGCGTCCTTAGTATTAATTAGTTCATAAGTAGTTTGTAAGTTTAGGGACTGATGACCCCGTAGTTAAGTCCCATAAGCTCTACAAACATTTGACATTTTGGCACGGATAAAAACGGCAATGCATCTTGAACGGAAGCAATGAGGACTAGATAGGTCGCGAGGGAGTTGGCAAGAAACACACACACACACACACACACACACACACACACACGGCGCCTAACACCCGTGAATTCTGTGTGCTCTGACCTCATGTTCAGTCACATCCCAGATGTGTTCGATCGCGTGCAGATCTGACGAGTTGGAGGGGGGGGGGTGGATTACATCAATTCAACTCGCTACTGTGCTCCTTGAAGCACTCCACGACACACGTGGCCTCGTGACATGGCGCATTATCTTGTTGAACAATGCCTCTGCCGTTAGGAAACGTGAGAGTCATAAAGAGGTGTCCACGGCCTGCAACCAGTGTACTCTGCTTTCACGCAGCTTGTAAGTACAGGTATCACGGAGTTGTTCCCGTGATACAGCAGGCAGGGGGACAAGAAAGGAGCCTTCACGATGATTGCACAAACGAACTAAATAACATTTTCCTAAGAACGGCAACAGCCCTGACAAGCTCCCCAGAAACTTGTCGTTTCAGAAAATGGGAGGAAGAAATGCCTGAACCACTATTAGCACTGAAAGAAGAGCCAGCCGCTGGAAGATGTTCCATGCACTCTTTGGAAAACATGAAACAGGCTAAGAGTGGGCGTAACGAGATGTAGGGCTAGCTTGCAGAAGTGGGGCTGGTGTGGATGCCTTTTGTGACTGCGCGCTTCTCAAGGTTCAGCTCATCTTTTGCAATGCCCTAAGGTTAATACTGGCCAGTGACATGGCGATAACTGTCGCTGATTATTGCAAGTTTGTTGTTTGATCTGGACACGGAAAGTAAGCAAGCAAGCAAGCAGGTAGTAATATGTGCCACCTCCCTCTGAAACTAGTTTTAGAATATAATAAATTTCCTTGAAACGGAAAAGCTTCTTTCAATGAATCAGCACGGGTTTAGGAAACATCGTTCATTTGAAACTCAGCTTGCCCTTTTCTCACATGACATCTTGCGATCCATGGATGAAGGGCAACAGGCGTATTGTGTTTTTCTCGACTTCAAAAAGGCGTTCGACGCGGTACCACACTGCAGACTGCTAACAAAGATACGAGCTTATGGAATAGGTTCACAGATTTGTGATTGGCTAGAAGACTTCCTAACTAATAGAAAGCAGTACGTTGTTCTCGACGGCGAGTGTTCATCAGAGACGAGTGTGCCCCAGGGGGAGTGTGATAGGACCGCTATTATTTTCTATCTATATAAATGATCTGATGAACAGAGTAACTTGTAATCTGCGGCTGTTTGCTGATGATGCTGTGGTGTATGGGAGGGTGTCAGCTTTAACTGACTGTAATAGCATACAGAATGACTTAGACAAAATTTCTAGTTGGTGTGAAGAACGGCAGCTAGCTCTCAATGTAGAAAAATGTAAGTTGATGCGCATGAGTAGGAAAAACAATCCCATAATGTTCGAATAAAGCATTAGCAGTGAGCTTCTTCATACAGTCGGGTCGTTCAAATATCTAGGCGTAACATTGCAGAGCGATATGAAATGGAACGAACATGTAAGGACAGTTGTGATTAAGGCGGACAGCCGACTTCGGTTTATTGGGAGAATTTTGGGACGACGTACTTCATCTGTAAAGGATACCGCGTATAAAACGCTTGCACGACCACGTCTTGAGTATTGCTCAAGTGTTTGGGACCCACAGCAGATCAGTTTAAAGGAAGACGTAGAGGCAGTTCAGAGGCGAGCAGCTAGGTTTGTTACTGGTAGATTCGACCAATGCGCGAGTGTCACGGAAATGCTCCGGCAACTCAATTGGGGATCGCCGGAGGAAAGAGGTCGTTCTTTTCGAGAATTTCTGTTGAGTAAATTTAAAGGGCCGGAATTTGAAGCCGAGTGTAGTATGATCTTGCTGCCGCCTGCTTATATTTCGCGTAGTGATCACAAAGACGAGAAATTAGGGCTCGTACGGAGGCATATAGGCATTATTTTTTTCCTCGTTCCATTTGGGAGTGGAATAGGAAAGGAAATGCCTAGTAGTGGTAGTGTACCCTCCGCCACGCACCTTACGGTGGATTGCGGAGTATGGGTGTAGATGTAGAGCCATGCGGCTTCACGATGGCTAGAACTAATCTCGGAAGTCCGATTTTGGTAGTTGCGTAAAATGTTCATCTACCTCTACCACGCACAATTCTCTTTAGATGCGTTTATTTCAAATCCTTTATTTTCCCAATAGCCAAATCACCTTAATGGGCAGCTGCATTGTCCTATAAAATGATTTTCCCCCTTTTGCCTTATAAACTGTATCATTAGAATTTTATCATCCCTTTGATGTATACTACTTGCGTAGTTTCAGTCAATAATAGTTTTTAATTCTTCGCGCAGTGATGCTGGTTGGTCGCTTCGGACGTAGTGCTGACAAAGGAACGCGCGCGTGCGTTTGTGTGGTGTGTGTGTGTGTGTGTGTGTGTGTGTGTGTGTGTGTGTGGTTTTTGTAATTTTCGGACTCCTGCTTGAAGAAGGCTTATACGAAAGCACAGAGTGACCAAAGTTAGGAAGTCCCCTGTATATAAGTCGGCGAACCAGTCCCTCTACAATTCGGTGAACAGGACTGGTAGAACGTCGTAGTCGTCCGTTTAACAGAAGACAGAGTGCAGTTAAAAGGTGATTCTTGGTAAGTGTATGTGCCTCCGTTCACTACGACGTGCCCGTCAGAAGGGGTAGATACCCATATGTTATGTTTAATGCTGTACTGAAGAACCACGAATATGGTACACAAGAGACTTAAGAGAAGTTCAGGACTTAGCGTGCATCATTACTACAATATACCAAAAGACTGATCAGCGTCGTACGTACCCGTAGCAAAAACGGAAAGTTTGTTAGTGAATGTCGTACGAAGTAAAACCAAGCTAAGGACGTTAGTACAAGATACCTGGTTTCGATTATCGCTGTCTTGTAAATGTTTCCAGCAGGCGATGTGTGTTTTAGAACTGGACTGATGCCAGTTGTGTATCCAGTTGTCTTCCTGGCGTCCTACAAGAACGATAAAACAAATTCCCCCGGCCACTCAGCAGATTTTTCCAATATCGGGAGAAGACATTAAAGTTGTGCGACGCGGATGCTGGCTGCTAGCTCTGCTGTGTCTTATGGCAGAGGGCGGTCGTATTCACAGTCGTGCCTTCCTCTCGCCCACACATCTCTCTGACAACTCTTAATCGGATTTTTTTTATTATTATTTCTCCGGAAGTATGGCATTATATATATTGCATGTTACTATTGCATCAGCTTTGCTGACAGACTTACTGGGTTCAAAGTAAATCACTTATACTGAATTCAACGCACCCTTGCCTTCTCTCTACTCGTATTCGACCAAGAAACAATACTTTTTCTGTTCCATGTCTCCTCAGGACATTACAATTTACAACTGACTATGTAAACCATGCAAAACTGAACTAAAACGTGGCGGGAATGTATCAGTAAAATAAAACATCGACATTTTGCGACTCCGTTGTTGATGTTGGACAGATTTCTATTTACATAAAATTGCAATTCTCGAATGAGTTTTGAAGATAACACCCCAATGGATGTACTTTGGAGTCTGTAAAGCACAAATCCATCATCCCAACCTGACCTTCTCTCTGTAATTTTGTAATGAAGTTCTCATGCTTAATAATTGTGCATTTTTGGCAAGTAGTGCTGTGTTTTGTTCATATGAAGTAAGAATTTCGGGTTTTCTTAACCCTAGAGCAACCGTGTAGTGTGATTTCTTGGTTTTTATTGTCATACTTAATATTTAAAGAGAAGAACAGCCACGCTGTATTTAAGGTTGCATGTTCGTGAAGTGGCTCGTAACCCACAGATAATCTCATATAGTCTACAGTAGGGCCATTCGTTTGAACGTTCTTAGGTAATCGAATTACCGAGCAATTTGCCGTCGTGTTGAAGTTATATAAGTTTGAGATCTCTGTGGCTTTATCTTTCAGCAAGATTATGCAAGATTGAATGTTACATGTGCTGTCCACACATTCTTGGATACAGAAGGATACGTCAATAGTGCTAGTTGGATGAAATAGAGAAAATCCAGAGAAGAAATACTTGTAATATTACGGGTTCCTTTAGCAAGGATAACTAACTCCAGTGCCAAATGGAGTAAGTGAGGCATTTTGCATCACAGTGTGTTTTAATGTTAAAGTTTGAGAAATCAATGTTCCTGAAAGAGTCAACAAATGTATTAGTTCCTCCCGTGAGACATTTGTGAGTGGAACAGAAAGTAGGGAAAATGTCAATGTTACCAGTCACACACTGCAAGGTGACTTGTGAAGTATAGATGTAGATGTTCAGCTGTTGACCTGCCTAACATATTCTGATCATCTCTCACCCATTGAAAACATTTGTTATCAGTTTCCCAGACACTGGCACACAATGACTGGCAGGTCTCTCTGATCAATTATCTCTGGTATAGAATAGGATGAGATACCCTTGCCTATTGTAATTCAACCAAAGTTCAACTCAACACCCGGCCAGGATGGAACTATTGTTGCAGCCTTCCGTGGCAGTTCTGTGTAGTAAATTTTGCATACTATATGTGCCGAAATCAATTACAAATATAATAATTTATTCCTTATGCTGTACTTTGAACACACAAAAACCATCTGATTACTAGTTTCAAGCAATTATGAGTATCTTCTGATCAGTTGGTATTAATAAATTGCTATAAAATATGTAACATTTGAAACTTCTTGGCAGATTAAAATTGTGTGCCGGAAATGGGACTCGAACCTGGGACCTTTGCCTTTCGCGGGCAAACACGGTAGTGCGCTTGCCCACGAAAGGCAAAGGTCCCGGGTTCGAGTCCCGGTTCCGGCACACAATTTTAAAATGCCAGGAAGTTTCATATCAGTGCACACTCCACTGCAGAGTGAAAGTTTGATTATGTAACATTTGCCTGTGATTTTTTTTTAATTTATTTTTTAATACAATTTTATTAACACCAATGTGTTGGAAGATGCTCATAATAAAACAAAACTGGTTATGATGTAGATAATTTAAAAAGTCTTACAGTCTAGCACTTACAAACTCTAAAACCATAAAATTTCACCACATTAATGTTTTTTTGTCACTTTTACATTCTGTTTACCACTTAATACACTACCCATCTTTTGATTTTGCAGTCTGTGACTAATTTGTGTCATTTTTCTTACAGTATGGCTCAGATGAATTTGGCCATGACTCACCGCGATACACCTCTCCAAAGGCAGGAGGACTATATGGTGGAGAGCCGTACTACCTCGGTGAGTAGTCTATAAAGTCATTTGAATTTAAGGAGAAATGCTACTTTTTTCCTCTCAAACTTATTAAAGATACATTTAAACTTCTTGAAAAATGTGTTCGAATTTATTTTTCTTTTAAATCAGTTTATTTAAAAGTTACTGCAGGTAACAAGATCAAATCCAAATGATATTTTTCCAAACACAAACATTTATTTTTATAATCAGGAGAACACTGGTACAGCATTGAAAGACTCAAATTCTGTAAGACAATAATTATTCTCAACTAATCTGTATGGAATCAAAGTAAGTTTATCTTTTCACTTTGTTAAGTGAGCTATTTTCGAGATTCAAGGAATGACAAGTCTTACTAATTACATCTGTTACTTTAAAAAATTCATGAATCAATTTCAGTGCTCATTGATTTGATGTTGGAGCTAGCCATATAACTTTGTAACGGATATTTATAGTTTATGTGCAAATTTAAGTTTTTTTCTTGAATGAAATCAAGCTATTGTTCAGAAAGATAAAGTTATTGTCAGTGCATTTTTCTTTCAGCAAATGTAGGCTCTTAAATAACATTATAATAGCAATCGCACTTTATTGTACTTTCTTGAAGACTATTTTAATTTGTTCCATGTTTTGAGCTTGTATTCCTGGAATATAGAATTTTGTGTGTGTGTGTGTGTGTGTGTGTGTGTGTGTGTGTGTGTGTGTGTCTAGTGTTCAGAAATGAGTAAATATAAGAAAGTTATGAACTATCACTTAAGTATGTATTACAAAATTTTTCTTCAGATGGTGCAAGTGGTGGTACTGGTGATCCATGGACAGGTGGTGGTCAGCTGCAAACCGGCCACTACTCTGCATACAGTTCTCCTGCTCTTCTGTCGGGGGCACCACCGTCTACACATTTGTCACAGTCTACCTTTCCTACAACAGCAATGCATCTTACTACTCATGATGCCATGGTAAGTAACGGTTCTCTGGACTGGCAGTCACTATTTGTAGTTGAAATGTCTCATGGATTGTACACACATTTGATGACATGAAAACCAAATTTCTGGCTACACTATATCTATTCAAGAATGTGACTAAATTGAGGTCTTAGTAGCAGACAGTACTCAGGATAGTTGTTTTTATAATTGAATACAGCCAATGGATGAAATTGTGCACACTTTGTTCTGTTTCATACATCTACCGAGATAATGTGGACGTAAAGGACTGTGTGTGAGAGGTGGAATCACATTTCAACACGTCATATGAAGGAAGCTTCACTACGATGATAATTTCATGTACTCAAAACATATAATAAAAATTATTAGTTGAATATAACAAGAAACAACAGCCAAAGTGTTTGGCTTACTGGGTTTTGTCAGTACGGCAGTCAATAACTGCATTTTCCTTACATGGCTTTTTCTTGGAAGTCTATTTATAAAACTGGATGGACGCACCAATAACTGCCTGCTTTTTCTCTGCTGTAAGTGGAACAAGTAGAGTAGAGTTGTCATTCATTTGTCTGTTTTGAACAACCAACCACTGTTGCTGCCACCTGTTACACACCTGCATAGTAGCAAGTTACAAATTCAATTTTTCTATGTTTACTTTGCAGATTAATTCTTAAATATCATTCAAAATTTTGTACTTCAGAGGTATAGTATCACACTTCAGTTAGTGTTCATAATTTGTATTGTGTATCCTGCCTGAGGTGACTTATAGGGAAAACGGCTGATAAGAGACAGATGGGGATGCTCCTGTTGTGTACGGATACAGGGGAGCTGGAGGCTTAATTGGCCGTTCTTGACAGGCTTCAGGTGCTGCCCCGAGCTGTGGTGGCAATGGGGCACCTGAGCAGAGTCCTTGGGCATCTGAGGCAAGTGCTTTGGTACCACTAGAGCTTATAGCACTATTAGGGATAACTTACGTCACTGCACCTTCCAATTTGCACATCTCTGCTGGCTAACACTGGCGAACAGTGACAGGTTGTGAATCTCTGGCCACAAGTCTACCTCATACTTGTTACTACAGTGTAAGGCAATGTCCACTGATGTTAATACATATTGAGCCAGCACAGGCTGCCT
Organism: Locusta migratoria; assembly: GCA_026315105.1. NCBI lineage: Eukaryota > Metazoa > Arthropoda > Insecta > Orthoptera > Acrididae > Locusta > Locusta migratoria. The sequence continues at coordinate 724,909,682 of CM048755.1, read as the reverse complement.
TACTCATTGTGACAGTGGTCAATCTTTCTGATATGTCCAGGTAAGCGCAGAGGGTGGTATTGTTTGTCATTGAGAACTCCAGTGCTAGGTGGGGATGGAGATCGGTAAAGAAAAAGCAGGCAGGTCTTCTCTTAAGTGTGGAGGAGGGTCTGCTGCAGCAGTTGAGTTTACTGGGTTCACCTGGCTGCAAATTGTCGCTCTTTCGAGCATGGATGATATCTGCAGTGTTGGCTGTCTGATTTCAGAGGCCATCCTCAGTTCTTACAGGTGGCTGGCTTGGAGACAGCTAGTCTCACTCACAAACTGGAAGCAGAGTTATTGACTTGAAGCTTTGTTTCCAGGCCCGATCATGGCTCTCTGGAGCTAAATGGATGGCTTAAACCAGAGGCTGAGATGATTCTGTGGTAAATCTTAAATACAGATTTCTTAATGTCTGCTATTAAGTGGGTAGTGGGGTAGCTGAGTACATCTTGTGTGCACATGGGTGAGAGGATAGTGTGTGCCACAGGCAGAATAGCTTTCCTCAAAATAGAATGGAGAAGGGAATTGTTAATATAGTTAACTGCAAAAGTGCCCATAAAATGTATCAGAAATTCCCTCACTTATGAACAATCACAATGCCCACATAGTATTGGGACCAGAAAGAGGATGAAAACCAGACATCAATAGCACTGAAATTCTAAACTCTGATGGGAATATATATCACAAAGGTAGGCTCAACATGGAAAGTGGAGACTTGTTTATAGTGATAAAAAATACAATAATATGTAGTGGGATTAGAACACATACTGATTGTGAAATAATTTGGATACAGTTAAGAGTTAAAAGTGCATCAAGCTTGATTATCAGATATTATCGTAAACCCCCATGCCTCAGCAGTAGTAGTAGCAAAAATCTGAGTGACAACTTGAAAAATATTTCGTATAAATTTCCTTGTCATGTTACAGTTTTAGTTAGAGATTTTAACTTTCCAGATGTAGAATGGGAGAGAAAAATGTTTAGTATGGTTGGTAGGGACAGGAAACTGAGTTTAAAGTGCTGTGTCCAATAATTACTTCGAGCAGTTTAGCCAGCAGACAAGACGAGAACTTGTTGACTCACTGCAGAACAACAAATAAATTTTTATAATACTGCTACAGCATCACTGAGAATGTTTGTAAATAGAAATTCAAAGAAATGTAGGAAGATGTTTCTGTTTAGGAAGATTACTGTATGTGATGGTTCAAAGTTAAAGTTCCATCTCCAGTACTGACAATGTTGACCGTCAATGGTCAATAATGTGCTGAGACATGGGAAAAAAACTATAGTAGGACAACTGAATTAGAAATGTACTATGAAAACAAAGATATTTTCCTTGCATATTTAAAGATACCCAAAGCCTCACAGAGAAGTATAATCTAAACAAATTAAAAATCAGCATACTGAGGTCTATGCAAGAAGTGGACAATGTATTTGAAAATAAAGTTCTAATTTCCAACTTGACAGAAAGTTCTAAGAGTTTCTGGTGTTACATTAAATCAGTAAATAGTTCAAAATCATATGCTCAGATACTATGTGACCATAGTAGCACTGAAACCGAGGGTGACACACGCACAAGGCCAAAATACTAAGTGCCTTTTTACAAAATTGTTTCACAGAGGAAGCTCACACTGTAGTTCCTCCTCTAAATAATCTCATAGACAACAAAACACCACATAAAATGTCCAAGGGATATTAAAGCAAACGAAATCTCTCAACAGAGGAAAGGCTACTGCTGTACATGATATATCTATATATAACATTCCTGGTATCCTTATTCTCACTGATCACTTGAGCTAAAATCAGATTCAGTTTATGGGTGTAACAATGAACAAAAGAGGCCAGTTTAAAATGCTCGGTGGTCGTCGTTCAGGCATAAAGACTTTCTCATTCATAATAGCTGTACCATCGTAGCTCTGAGAAATAACGTTATCTGGTATCCACTATGTCCAGTAAAAAGTCTAAGTGATTATGCTAATGTTTTGTGTTGTATTCCCAAGGAGTGATGAGTCCATAACCTTTCAACAGGCTTTACCCTCAAATAAAACATATCTGATAACGACGACAAACTGCAAAATTGTTGTCTCCTCTGCAATAACTCACTCAAAATCAACAGCAGCAATTTATTTTCTTACTTGGTCATGATAAACTACCAACATACATGAAAGTAAGTACAGTAATTTTGAAAATGTTTTGAAGTGCCTTTGAAAAACTGTATTCCCCAAAGTTGATTGCTAAGCTCAACATTGAAATTTATAAGACCACAGAAAATTCCTGGGTTTGATGACACTCAGTTTATCATGTCTACAAAGTGTGAGGTCAAAGACACTACAAAAGGTTTAGAGAGAGCCTACTGATTTTTGCTAATTCAGCCATTGTCCTTTTAACTGACTGTTCTAAACGCTGACAATTGTTGTTTAATAGCAGGTTTCCGTAAAAAGATTATGCTCGAGCTGTGCAGCCATACTTGACTTAGACCACTCATGTTTCTTTATCTTCTATGATAAATGTACTAGATCATCAATGTCTCTTAGCATCCAAGTCATTTCACACCCAGTATTTTCCTTTGCAAACAACAAACACGGAGAACAGTAAATTTGATTTGTAATGTTGCAGCCACATATCCAGTCAATTTTACTGAAAATATCTAATCTGAAAATTCTTATTTCTTTACTTTTATTATTATTTTTCTTGATTAACTTAATATCTGGCGTTGGTCTCCCAAGTTTCTTGAGCTTTACCTTATCCTTAAATGACAAGGTAGAAAAATTAGTATACATAAGGCCCTGCACTGTGTTACCTTGCGTATTGACACCTCACAGTAGACACTGCATAACTGAGAACTCAAGTCTCCAAAATCAGAATTGTGTATAAACTCCTTCCCTGTGACTATCTGCAAAATGGTGCCACAGTATTGGTAATATTACTGCAACAAACAAGAGAGCTTTTCATATCATTGCTGGCTGGGTTTTTCTTGTCATGTCAGTTTCAGAAATATAACTCCTCACAGAGATCAATGACAAGACATTATAAAGTTACAGTGTAGTTTAGATCTGAATGAGATTTGAAATTTACTATTTAGGAGAACCCGACTTTTGTGAGGTATTACAGAAGGAGGGGAAGTGAAGGTTGTGGTGAATACATGTTGGAGCATTGCTCCAGTGGTCAGTATAGGAGAAAACCACTCCTTTCACCTCCACTTGCAACAAAACTCGGCACCTGAAGACAGTTTCAGGGGATTGGAACTGAATTTTATACGAGGGCTGAGGCGAGTGTTTAAGAAATTTCAAACATATCTGCAGACAGCAGTGGGGAGATTCTTTTATTATATTACTAAAGAATTATACATTTCAGAGGAAAGAGTATAGATTATTTTAAGTTTGAAGTCATTAACACACTAAAATTTCCTCAGATGTGAATATTTCTATGGGGGTTCATTGTTCTGTTGTGCCATGGGATAAACCACCACCACTTTCATGTACAATGCTGGAATTCAATAAGGAACTGCTCATTACCTTTTTTTTTACTAACAGTTAGAAGTTGCCTGGAGCTCTAATTTGTGTTTGTTGGCATGCATCTGCCAGTCTCCCAAATGTCGTCCCCCCCCCCCCCCCCAATAATGCAATGGGACTTAACATTGTGCTGACATTTGACTGTCTTACAACTGGCTCTGAATCCTGTCTTAACAAGTACCATGCTTCATCCAGTATAGTTAGGAAGTTGACTACTTTAATTTATGACAGCAGTATAATGCTGTTGTGGCAGTGATACAAATAAATAAGACAGAATTATCTGAGAATGAGCCAGGAATAAGTGTCTGTTTTAATTTTGGCGTGTAACGATATGAGTATTACCAGACCATTGCTCCAGTGGAAGTAGCCTACATCATTACTTTACATACCCTGAGCCATAAAATAATTGTGTAATATTTAATTTGAGTCTTTAGAAAACCTTTTGGAGAATGAATTTGCTCGTGTCGTTTCAGGCTTACGGAGCTATGTCACCTGGCGGTGTTACGAGCTCTCAACAAGACAACTCCCTCCTTGGTACTCAGTCTGCCACAAGTCTTCCACCGATGTCAAGTTTTCGTGGTGGTGGAGGGCAGGGTCCAGGTCCCGGGGCCGGGACAACCCCCACCACAGCGGGCACTGCTGTGGGGGTTCCTACTTCAAGCCCTGCAACAGCTGCTCTGTATGTTAGCCCACAGCCAACCACACCAGGAGACACACTTGGGAAAGCATTGGCATCAGTAGTAAGTTACTTAGACTGTCTTGCCACACAATGTAGTCTGTATTTTAATCATCTCTTTCAGAATACTGAATTCATTATACCATAATTGAAGTAATGGGAACTTTGTAGACTGTGTGCTAGTGTAAATGATAACATCATAATATATTCTAATTGGTAACTGGCACAATTACACACATTGAAGGTACTTTTTAGTTAATATTTTGAGAGAATTTCTTCTAAAGAGAAGATGGAAACATGTTTATATAATGGACAAAAAGCATGAATCCCTTTCTTTTGATAGGGAATATCAAATATCTCTTGGTGGTTGCATATACCGTAGAATTTCATTAGTACGTTTTTGAAAGAACTGTAGAGTTTCAATGTCATAAGGGGAAAAATTTACTGCTGAAAAATTTATGATTTGATTTATTTTGGCAGTAAAGAAGCGCAATTAAAAGTAGCAAATTTAGGATAATACGCGATCTTGTAACACCATATTTCCTGACATGATATATCAATAAATTATAAGGCAAACACTTTTTTGAGAATACATTACGAATATCACATGCAGAAACTCAAAAATTATGCATTCCTATCCAGGAAGCATCCAAGTTGCTGGGCATGTGTACTTTAGCCAACAGGCAAATGCAATGCAATGCAAGCACATCTTGTTACGGGAGAGCACAGCCACCAGCATTATGCCTCTAGCCTTCACAATAGGAGAATCCTATATGTAAAGATGTGTCTGGAAGATGGAAACACCAACATTTAATTTCAATTTCAGGCAATTTTTTGTACTCAAATATATACATGCATATAGGATTATATTTTATGTACATTAGCATCCAATTTCAGTTTTACTGTGAGTAACAGTACCACTGTGTAACTCGTAAAACATAAAATTATTTATAAATAAAATAATTGGTTAATATAGGGATTCCACCACTCACAACATTTCGAATAAAAATTAAATACAAACCTGGCATTTGATGATTTTTATTTATTCATAACATGAAACAGAGTTCACACAGATGTTCTTAATACATATCGTTCACTTAACTTCTTGGCATTATTGAATCAATTATTGTCACGATTAAAACTAGGAATATGATATACTGTACATTAACCTAAGTATGCTGCATGACACTGTATAATCCAGTATTTACAGGCGTTCAAAAGACATGTCTAGTAAGTAAACCAACAATAAAAAAAACCACATAAAGCAGCATTTAAAAGATGCCAACAGAGGTATATCATAGAGGACCCAAACTTGTACTTGCCTTTCACAACAAATGAATTAACTATAAAATCACTTAAGACCATGTAGGTGTTTCCTGAGTTCATAAAATATCTTGCACCAAGATATTCATAATAGGCAAACTATTGCCACCCTTAAACCTGGGAAGCCTGTGGATGATACTAAGAGCTGCTGCACCACAGCTGCGCTGAGCGTATGCTACAAAAGTACTGAAAAAATGGAATCGGTGAAACTGCTATCATGTTCATGAACAAATGGTACAAACAGATTCAACTCTACCCCTCCCATGACTGATCAATCCAGGATATATATGGAGTGCTCTAAATTGTGTTGGAACTAGCCATGCATGAACCAAGGAAACTGTGCAGATGGAAAATGGCCACAATTGTGGAGCCCAAGAACAAACTCTAACACACACAATATATGAATGCTCAATAAGAAAGTCTGGAGGAACCATGAAGGATTTCATCAACACTTAACCCATGGCAATTAGCTGGTTAAACTCACTAAATATACAATTGTGATAATAGTAAGATTAAGTTACTTGATGTTTCATATTTTTGATGTGTTTTGAGCCTCTCAATTTTCTGTGATTCTATATGTATGTACAGTTTACATTGTGATGCTACATATTTGTAATTACCTGTGTTCACCAGTAACAAAATTTACTGATTGTGCTAGATGTTAAATAATCAACTGAATGTTGTGTAATTCATCTGTGCACAGTTTACAGGGTGACATTTACAATCTTGGAATTAACTGCATTCACAATTGTTAGTAACAAAATCACTGATTTATCTTAAAAATTAATTAACATCTGCCATATGTTTCTGTAAATATGCCATATGCTAAATAAGTGTTAACTCTACTAAATCTGGATGAAATTACTTTCTTCATTTAATGTGCTACTTTTAATGTGATTTAGAGTATACATGTTGGTTACTTAATGGGAATAAAATTTTATTAGTACTACTGTCTACTAAACTTGTTAATAGATGGTTATTGTACTAGTGTTACTTAGATAATGCTACATAATTATTTTTCAGATATACCCCACAGACCAAAGTGTGAGCAGTTACAGTTCCAACCCCTCAACACCTGTGAGCTCTCCTCCTCCACTGACTGGTGGCAGTGGTGGTCAGGCGTGGCCGCCAAGTAATGCGGGTCCTCACCCGAGCACCCCCACATCGCCACATTATGCAGCAGATCGCACCTTACATATGGTTAGTACTGGAGATAATACATGTGTGCCTCAGGTTTTAATATTTGAAACTGGACTTCGACAGTTTTATAAATTAATCTCAGCAGAGTGTGCAAATATTTCAGCTAAAAACTGGTAGGAATTTTGTTGCATGGTGATTTAAAAATATTTACTAGCAGAATTTGAGAGGTTTACTTTAAGAGTCTGAGTTATCACCACATTCATTAGTGTTAATTCTTGGCTAAATTTGAAAACAAAGCATGGTTGTACTTTCAAGTATTAAGTTTGCTGCATGGTCTGAATTTTAACTTGCTCACGCTATGTAGCTAATGTAGATACAAATATAGTGCAAAGTGATTATATGCTTAACATTTCATTCGCTATAGAAATGTACCCAATACTGGCTTTTAGCCTTCATTTGATAAGAATTGCATAACAATAATACATTTTACATTTTGTGCGTATTTGGTCTGCTATTTTTGAAATACAAATATTAGCTGGTTAACCCCTGCCGATAAGTAATGCGTTCATATTAGCCTTAAACAGAAAAATGCATGATTATTGTGGCATATTCTCATTTTATTTTATTTATTTATTTATTTTTGCCTCTAAGCTTGTCTGTCAGTCTCATTATAGTGATGTGTTTTACACTCCTTGATTTATGAAGCAAGATTGATATCTTCTTTTCCATATACATTCTATTTATTTTTTTCCAAAACCATCAACACTTACTTGTGTTACACTTATATGTGCTAAATACATGTAACTTTCATTTCATTTCTTCATTTCTTACCTATATGTTATCATTTGCCTTCACTGTTTTTCTCTTTTATTGAATTTTAGTTTATATGAATCTGTAAGTGTGGTTAATCATAGTTCACTACTTCTAATTGATACCATGTGTCTTTAATTTTCTTTTGTCAGTACTTTGCTGTGAAGTAACTGAAGGCTAATTCTTTTTTATGTTTATAATGTTATTATCATAAGGCCTTTCAGGAGCTAATTATTTAGTTGTATTTTATTTGATTTATGCATGGTTTGTAATGCCTGTGTTTGTTTTATTTTTATTTTTCCCTCTGACCATTCATTCATTCCTGTCCTGTGAAACATTACTCCACCGTTTGTTGGTGGTTGAAGCAGGCTGCCCCTGAACAACAGAGGCTAGATGCAGCAATAGGTTTTCTTCGAGATCATGCTGAGGTAAGATTGTGCAAATAATTGCCATGATTACATTAATTCTAGTGCCATATAACATACACCTAAGTTTCACTACTTCTTTCACTGACTGTTTTGGTAGCCATTGCCTCTTTTTTTAGAACAACAGACCTATGTAGAAATAAATTTTGGTAGTAAAAAAAGATCTACAATTGTCCTCATGAAATTAGGCAGGTCAACATAATTTCACCAATTACAGCATTGTGTTAGATCTCGTAGGAACTTCAAACAAGAAGATTGTTAAGAAAATTATAGAAATTAATTTTGGTAACTATTGTGATCAAACATTGATATTCTTCATTGTTTCATTGGAGAATATCCATAAAATTCTTACAAACGTCCTGTACTGATCCTGCAATATGCATAGACTAGAGGTACAAGTGTTTATGCCTCACCTAAATTCAACAAAAATAGATATCCTTTCGATAGCTGAGGCTACGGGCAAGTTTATTATATTTTATGTCAGTTCAAAGGACAGATTTTTTCGAATCAAGTCAACATAGGTGAAGGGGGGATGTGTTTATAACATTTACATGTGACAAAACTTTTTTTGATGTCTGTATGATGTTCATTTACTATCAAGTGACATGAAAGGGAAGAAATGTCTAAAATGTTGGTGTGTTAGAAGGGTTCTGTAACAGCACAGCACATCTGTAAAGGGAATAGCATACAAGATGCTAACGCTACCTGTTATATAATATTATTCCATCGTTTGGAGTCCTTATCAAGTAGGCACAATAACAGAACATTGTAAGAAATTATGTGCCCTCTTATAAATATGCAACATAAATTTTCAGTGAAATAAAATGAGAATCCTTATAGGAAACCTGAGGTAGAACTCATAAACACAAGTGGATGATTTTAAAGAAGCTGTCTTCTGGTACTGTTGAGTACTTTCTGTGGAGGTAATGAGAATGAAATAAGAGAGATTAGGGTGCCAACATGCACAAAGAATTTTTTTCCTTTTTATGTATTGAAATACAAATTTGTAATTTTCTGTCTTATTATAAGTAACCTCCTCCTGTGAATTGTACAACAGCTTGTGGTATAAATATATAGGTATAGACTGTGTGCTTGCTAATTCTGTTACCTCTCTTACTTGAAATAATTTGAAGTTGTTAATTTTTTTTTAACTGACTGACAGAAACACTGAGAAGTAATGGAAAACATAAATTTTACACTTTCTATAAGAGCTCCGTATCAGCTTTATAATGTTTCCTTCCTAGTAACAACACTTCAGTAAATAAAATTATTATACTGTCACTGAGATTAAAAAGGGACTCATAAACATAATATTTTTAGGCATGGAGCTTGACATTGCTAGAGAATGTTAAACTGATATTAAAATAATAGCTGAATTATAAATTGGTTCAAAATCCTTAAGCAATGGAGACATAACATCAGTATGTGACGTCTCTCTCACTTGTTTCTGTGGTGTCTCTGTGTGCGCTTTTACCACCCTTTCCTCTTCTTTCTTTTTTCATCTTCATTATTTGTATTTTTAATAGTATTAATATTGAATACTTAGAGAAATTATGTGTACTTCTGCAGAGTATGGTAGGAAAATAAGAGAAAAATGCCAAAATGTGTATCACCTTATTGTTACTATAAATTTACATGGCGCTTTGATATTGTCTCACTGTCTTCTGATTTATCGCACAACTGTGCACAACATAAGTAATTTGTCTATAAAATAGGCACTAAAATTAAACTACGTTAAAACGTAAAATTCTACCTCATAGTTGGTAACAATAAAGGAAATTCACAAATATTCAGAAATGAACTGGCAAGGTGAACAGGGACTTTGAACCATATGGGGCACATCAGGAATGAATACTTCATCATCATCACATCATCATAATGTCAGTTTTGACAAACAGGATGTCTTTTGTTTTTCATATTACATATTTTGCTTAATAGTGACTTAAAATTTCCACTGTTGTCTGTCATTATAAATTTACAGAAGCTTTATATTTATTTCTTAGAATTTGGTATTATATATATCCAAAGTCACTAATGTAATGATCAGAAGCAGAATACATCATAGACCAGATATTATTTTTTAAGGAATACACTACTCACTTGAGGATAAGAATAGATGTCATAATAAATTGTGCCATTTTAGTTGTGTGTGCTAAAAACTGTTTAATAATAAAGCTTAACAGCGTTTCAAAGAATTTAGCAGGTAGCAAAATTCGATGTAGTAAAAACTGAATTTGTATATTTAGGTGAATTATAAGTGCATTGGCTACAAACACACTTCCTAACAACATTTGTTTACATTAAGCTGTCAAAATCACATTTACCAAGCTGAATACTATTTACATTCAGGGGAATGTTGATTTAGTTATTTATCATGATGGTAAGTAAATTTGTGCAGATGAAGCTTTACATTTCTCAGGGAAATGTATTTCTTTGATTGTGCAGGGCACACGGATGGAGGAGAGATTAGATGATGCCATCAATGTACTTCGCAACCATGCAGAGAGCCAAGCTCTGGGGTTGCATGCTGTTGCATCATCAACACTGCAGACACATTCCAATGGACTACTTAGTTCTTATCATCATACCCAGGCAGCTATTGAAACACATCTGGTAAGTAATGTGAATTCTTTTAGTCATTTGTTTACACTTTTATCCCAAGAATGAAATATTCTAAGGTGCTTGTATGTAACTTCATTTCTTTTAGTTTTTATATTTATCTCTCTTTCTTATTCCGTGCACATTAATTGGAATTTCTACTTTTCACATTTTTATTATTTTAATTTTTAAATACACACATGGTTTTTGGTAACATACAGTCATATGTTGGGTTTAGAAGTACCCCAACAAAGTTTAGGTATCTTTATAAGTAATTATTGTAATAACTTCAATATTTATATATTTTTATGATAAAAGACAACATATTTATTATTTAAATCATTTATTGTGCTTATTGTTGTGACAGTGCGTTGTAAATTCAAATCTACTGCCGCGCGTAATGCGCGCAAAGTAATAAAGGGGCGCTACAGCAATTAGACAGCGCCGCCTAAGTGAACCGGGGCTTGCCTGGACTCAGCGGGGCACGGCAGTCTGCAGTGAATCATGATGAAATACACTAGCTGTATAGAGTTTGTTTTCGTGTGTTAATAAAGTTACTACACTTTAAGTGGCAAAGAGAATAGGATATACTCCACGTGTTGTCAGTAGAGTTTTGATAAATACGGAGACCTTAGACCAGCTATTGCGCACACTCATTGGGTAACAGACTGCCCTTGTAGCATCCTTATGTGTCTTACCACAGACGCTTACGTCAGTTGTGTAAATTTCGTCGCCCGGTCGGGTCGTGCTGTGTTCCCTGCCTCCATTCCCTCCATACAAGGAAGCTGCAGAAGAAAGGGAGGACTAGGAAAAACCTTTTTGGATTCTCCATTACAAACAATGTACATCTGGTATCTGATGATATTCCTTACACTCGGTTAGATGTATTGTGTACTGAATTTTCCTCAATTTTCTCTCCTGGCCTGGGCTGCGCTGTTGATTTTGAGGCACATAACGCTCAAACCGGCAGCCCGCCCGAAATTTTTCCATGCCCGCCCCCTTCCAGTAGCATTACATGACCCAGTCAAGGCTGAATTAGATAGGTTGGTGTCTTTGAGGGCTCTCCTACCAGTTACTTCTAGTGAATGGGCATCCTTCCTCGTTGTGGTTTCCAAACCCAATGCTAAGTTGCAGTTGTGTGGTGATTTCAGAAAGACCATCAATGCCCCATGTCTCATTGATACTTACCCGCTTCCTTGTCCTGATGAGCTGTTTGCTGAGCTTGCAGGTGGTCAAGTCTTCTCCAAAATTGATTTATCGGAGGTGAATCACCAACTACCTTTGGACGCAGATTCCAGAAAATTTCTCGTCTTAAACACCGTTTGGCCTGTATCGATACCAACGGTTGCCATTCGACGTCGCCAGCTATATTTCAGCGTTTTTTAGAACAATTGACGGCTTCCGTGCCTGGTTGCATAAATTATCAAGATGATACCGTAGTTACAGGGGTTTCCACGGATGAGCACCTTGCCAATCTTAGCACGCTTTTTCAAGTTCTCCTCTTGGTGGGGTTGATGTATAATCTCGCTAAATCTCATTTTTTTTTCAGTCTTCTGTTGTGTATCTGGGGTTTCAACTGTCCTGGGACGGGAACTGCCCCTTAAGTCAGCACGTTGATGCTATCACGGCCCTCCCACGGCTGTCTAATGTTAAAGACCTTCAGGTATTTCTTGGCAAAATTGCCTACTATCATAAATTCCTTCTTTCCGTGGCTGACGTGAGCTATCCATTAAATCAGCTGCGCAGTAAGAACATTAATTTCCACTGGACTGACGAATGCAAACGTGCCTTTGTCCACCTCAAAGATCAACTTCAGTCGGCACGTGTCTAAGTCACATTTTGCCCGGGGCGGCAACTGGTGTTGGCCACGGACGTGTCCCAATATGGTCTGGGGGCTGTCCTTGCACACCAATATGATGATGGATCAGAGCGACCTATTGCTTACGCTTCAAAGATGCTCAACCACGCTCAAAGGTGTTATTCTCATATTGAGAAAGAGGCACTTGCCATAGTGTATGCCTTAAAAAAATTTCATGTTTTCTTGTACGGTTCCAAGTTTCTTCTCATTATTGACCATAATCCTCTTGTCTCCCTATTTCATCCTTCAGCATCACTTTCGGATAAAGCTGCACTCAGGGTGCAATGTTGTGCTCTAATCTTATCTGGATTTCACTATGAGATCCATTACAGCTCTACAGCCCAGCACGCAAATGTTGATGCCTTATCGCGGCTGCCTATGGGTCCTGAATCCATTTTCTCTGTTTCCACGCGGATGAGGACGAACATCGTGCGGTTGATGGTTTTCCAATTAAGGGGGCCATGTTGCTTCTGCCACAGCTGATGACCCAGTTCTCTGTAAGGTGATTAGGTTCATTCAACGAGGGTGGCCTGACAGACCCTCTGGCAAGGCATGTGACCCTCTCCGTAACTATTATGCCTTGCATCTACGACTGTTCATGACAGTGTGGTTCTCCTCTCTACAGACGTAGCATTTCCAAGGGTGGATGGTTCCTGCTTCTTTGTGTCAAAGTGTTCTTCAGTTGTTACACCAAGGACATTGGGGCATTTCCCGCAGTGAAAATCTGGCTCGCAGACATGTTTGCTGGCCAGGAATTGATGCAGACAATTCACGCATGGTTGCCCTGTGTACCAAATGTGCTCAACAGTCAGCAGCCCCCTGAGCTGACCCTTCCCCGTGGCCTGCCCCAGTGCGCCTGTGGGAACGGATCCATGCTGATTTTGCTGGCTCTTTTCTTGGTGTCTACTGGTTTCTCATCCTTAATGCTTATTCCAATTTTCCTTTTGTTGTTTGCTGCACGTCCCCATCCACTGCGGCAACCACAAATGCATTGGCAGAGACTTTTGCCCTTGGAGGTCTAGCCTCTACACTTGTCTCAGACAATGGTCCTCAGTTTTTCTCACAGGCTTTTGCAGATTTCTGTTTCGGCCTCAATGTCGGTAATGTCACAGCACCGCCCTTTCATCCACACTCGAATGGGGAGGCCTAGCATCTTGTACTCCTCACTGAGTTTTGTACGGAAGATGCTTTCCATCAATTTTTAAGTTCTTATCGATTTACGCCCATGGGTGAGCACAGCCCGGCCGAGCTCTTTCTTACATGGTCGTCAGCCACACACATTGCTACATCTTCTTCGCTCCCGACAGTCTCAGGTTGTTCCTCAACCTCCTGACAAGTTCCATGTAGATGCCCTTGTCTGGGTACGAGGTATGGCTCTAGTGTCAAGTGAATCAAAGGAACCATCAAAAAGTTTAGAGGCCGTCGGTTGTGACACATCCGTACTGATGAAGGAATGGTTGTTCGCCATTTTGACCAGATACGTCTGTGGACAGTGGACCTGCCGTTGTCGATGTTGTCTCCGCACAGGACTATTTATTCTCCTTCAGAAGCCAATAGACACCATCTATGGGTCACACCTTTACTGCTCACAACTCCGAGTACCCAATATATTCCTGCAGAAGATGTGCTTTCATCACTCGAGCTGTCTGTGTGGGAATGTGTGCCAACATCATCACAGTCGCATGCACCAGAGGCATCACAGCTGTCGCCCATCATTCTGTCCCAGGGACGTATGCCTCCAGCAGAGAGCTTGCCAACTTCTCTGCAATATGCAGCCAATACTTCAGAGATGTCACCCATCATTCAGTCATGGGTCCGTGTTCCGTGCAAAGGGCTCCGTCCGGGGCAATTTTGCCCATATGTTCGCGTGGCACCACGTGACGTGGCCACAACACATCAAGAGCCGATGGATGTCTCCGCACTGTACAACACCTCTGCAATGTGAAGTGAATTTCCCAAATGGGGAAAAGTGTTGTGACAGTGCATCGTAAATTCAAATCTACCGCCATGCATAATGTGTGCAAAGTAATATACGGGCGCTGCAGCAGTTAGACAGTCCCGCCTAAGTGAACTGGCGATTGCCTGGACTCAGTGGGGCATGGCAGTCTGCAGTGCACCATGATGAAATACACTAGCTGTATAGAGTTTGTTTTCATGTGTTAATAGAGTTATTACACTTATAATAATCAGCATTAACATAAACTTTGTAATTTATGACAACCTGTATTTTTGGGGTTTTTATTTTTATAGCTCAGATAAAACGACATAAATTCAACTCAAAACTAACTTACAATTAAACTCTTTGTTTTCTCAACAGAATAAGCGCATAAAAGAAATTAAAATTATAAAACAAAAATAACTAATAAAAAAAAAGACAGCACATGCCTACAATAATAATCTGTTCTGTGCCAGTGACTTGATCTCAGTCCTGATCATTGTACAGTATTCTGTAAATAAATACTCCTTAAAAGCACACTTGGGGTCAACATATACCCCAAAAATGTAAAACCAGTACTTAAAATTGCTGAAAGTGGGCAGCACTTGTCCATTGTGGCATACTGGGAACTCCCTAAAGTGATGAGTCTCTAGTGTGCCAACAATGGAAATTATAAACAAAAAATATCTTGTGGGGTCTGCTCGGATCTCACCCGTGTAGTTAAAGCTTAATGAGTAAACACTCATTCAGTTGATTATTTCTGAATATTTTGGCAAGGTAGATGGACAGCATCTAGAAATCCTTGTCCATACACTACTAGGCTTGATCTTCTACAGGATAAAGTTCACATTGAGAATACAGTAAATACCAGTAACATTGAAAAGTTGAAAATTGGGGAGACTTGTATCCATACTGTATTGATAACACAAACATAGTAGGCCTATTCTTATTTCTTTCTGCAGAAGCCATGGCATTAATGTTTGATTAATCAATGTCAGTGATAGAAATATCAAACATATTTTATCTCATTTCTTTTGATTATGATGATTTATAATTTTATAATCATTATTGCTCTAAGCGCTCTCATTTTTTCATGATAGTAACTTCTTCCTTAATAACTATTTTGATGTTTTTGTTATTAACTTTTCCTTTTTATGCATAAGTTTAAGCCGATCATCAGTATCTTTTACTTCAAAATCTTCTACAATAACAATTACAGTTCAGTTTTTAAAAATAATTTTTTTTAATGCTACATCCATAATGTCAGAGTGAATAGCACGAAGTGTAAGAAAAAAGCATGAAAGTAAGTAAAAGGTGAAAGTTACAGAACACATGGTTGAAGAAAAAGCAACTCGTACCACCAAGACTTGAGTAAATAGAATCTTTTCATTTTACAGTTTCCTGAATACATTTTTTAATTTTAGTAGACAAAGACAATTTAGATATTATGAGTGGAAACTTTATAGCATAATATAGTGATTATTGGCTTTCATTCTTTCAAGCAGTATGGTCTGTCTCTCTGTTTTTCACCCACTCACTCTCCCCCCCCCCCTTTTTTTTCTCAAAAGGGGGTTTGATTTTGTGCCAGGTCACCAAATACACATTTCTTAATATTGTCTCAAGAAATATTCTGTTTCTAAGGCTCATTATTTCATTTCTGTGCTTCACCTCTTTATTATTTTACTTTTTTTTTGCAGCCCAGTCCTCATCCAGGTACCCCAGGATCAACAGTTGGTGCAACTCAGAGCTCATATCCTGGTCTTGCACCCACACCTGACACAGATGGACCAATTAAAATAGAAAGGCTGTCTGGAGCAACATCCAGTAAGTTTTAAGATTCATAATAATATTGATGGATATTAAATTAATTAAGGAATAATAAGCAGGCGATAAAAAGTTTGATGAGCACAGTTTACAAAGGAATCCAAACTGAGAGACAGTTGTCAATAGGAGGTTTATTCAATAGCTGATGACAAATGTGTTGATTGCTACTCACTATAAAGATGATAAACTGAGCTGCAGCCAAACACAGTGAAAATACAATTGCCACATCGGAATAGCCATTATACTGACATGTTTCACATCATTATAAAACCTTGTATTAATTATCTATGGAGCAAGAATTAATCTAATCTAATCTTGTACATAAAATTTCTTCTTTATTGTTATGGTCATCAAGAAATCTTTGACCCATGATGTAAAAAGATATCATTTCATTGAAGTAGTCTTTTTAAAGCATGAGTTATTGTAGTTTGTAACCCAGAACACTGTTATTTTCGTCATCCAGGGTATGTCGAAAGTAGTTTTATTTTTGGTCGCATGTGAGTCTTACTGATAGCCCTTTTCAAAAGTTGGCAGGTACGGTTATATTCAACCATGAGGGTTGTACCAAAACTTACAAACATTGTTTGTTGTTATTAATTTATACGTTGTTGAGAAGCTTACACTTTTGTCTATTTTTCAACATAGTGTCAATTCTTTTTGGCACACTTTTGAAAACTGTGTTCCAGCTCCTGTATTCCTAAGCTGAAGAGGTCTCCCACTGACCTGTTGAGGAAGCGTGTGACTTCTGTTTGGATTTTCATAGTCGCTCTGAGGTGTTTGCCACCTAAGTGTTCCTTTAGCTTGGGGAAGAGGTGATAATCGCTGGGGGCTAAGTCCGGGCTCTACAGGGGATGGGGCATAACACTCCATCCCACTTTCTTCAAAAGCTCCTGTGTTTGACGACCAATGTGGGATCCAGCATTGCCGTGAGGAAACACTACTCCCTCCTTCAGTTGACCTCTCTGGAGATTCTAGAGTACTCACTTGAGTTTGGTCAATTTTTCACAATATCTGCCTGAGTTTGTCATCCCAAGCATACAATCTATGAGGTGTACCCACTTCTGATCCCAAAACAGTCAACATAACCTTTCCTGACATCTGCATTTATTTGAATTTCTTTGGTGTCGGTGAACCCGAGTGACGCCACTGATGAGATTGTTGTTTTGTTTTGGGGGTGTGATGAAACACCTACATTTCATCTCCCATGATGATAGTCGAACAATGTCTCCCCCCTGACATTGTTGAAGAAACGTGCGAGCACATTAAGGTGTTGCTCCTCGTGTATGTCAGTTGGCATCTGGGGGACCCAGCAAGCACATGATGTTTCTGTTAGGTTCTTTCATTTGTGCTGTGGGAAGCTTCAGGAATGTGTTCAAAAAGTTCACAGACAGTGACGCTCTGATCTTCGAGCGGCTCGCTGTTGATCTTCTGGACAATTGCATCTGAAAGCAGCTGTTTTCCACTCTGTTCTTCATTTTGTGAACTTCTGTGCGACCCTCAGCAAAACCACTGCGCCATTTATGGATGTGCTGAAGGGATGTCACTTTTCACCATAAATCTTAGTCAGTTGCTGATGAATCTCCACGGTCGGTAACTTCCTTGCTTGGAGAAACCACATTACTGCTTGAACCTTGCACTTGGCGGGAGCAGCGATCGACACTTCCACCTGTGGTGGCTATGAGCCAGCACGGAGGGACTTAGCAAATTGTGGATGGGTGGGCACAAGTGTTAGGAAACCTCTGTGCACAGCACTGTTGTCGGAGTTAGCCTAGCACCTTCTCTAGAGGCTGTAGCTCATTGGGAACCTTACTTTTGGTACAACCCTCTTAGTTAAGACCTAATAAGATCATTTTATATTTGTGGCTGTTGTCAAATGAAACTTTTGGGTAAGAAAAGCTCACAGCTGTTCTTTGTTTTCTTTCTGTGTTGATAGTGACTAGATGTGTTTTATTAATTCATCTTATGTACACATTGTACTCATTGCATTTTTAAATATTTTAACCTTTTATGCTTTATTTTAATACCAAATCTTGATGTAATTATTTTTTAGAAAAGCGCAAGGAACCTCCTGGAGCAAGCTCTGACAACAAACCTAGCAGCAGTGAATTGGGGAGTAGCCAGACAAGTGCAGGTCCTAACACAGCAGTGCAGGCAAATTCAACTTCTGGCCAAAAGGGATCCAAACGCTCAAGGAGATAGTAAGTTTATAAAATAATTTCATGAGAAATGAACTACATTTTATCATGTGAAAGATAAACTTTTAATTAAGATTTCACTGTGAGGGGTGAGAGAAAAAGAGAGAGAGAGCGAGAGGGAGGGGTGGGGGTGGGAAGTGCAGGAGAAATACACACACAAAATTGACAAGAAAAGGTTAGGACAATGTGACAGTATTAAAGAAACAAAGTATGCAGACTTGCATGCTATGATACTGGAAAATCGGCAAATAAAAAAAATTAGATAATGGGACAAGGATGCCAAACTACGATAGCAAAAACTAAGTGAAGTTCATAGTTTTGTAAGCATTTGGAAACTAGTTCGGGTTTAGGAGTCTTTGTTTATGAATCTGAGAGTTGATGAGAGTTTTCATGCTTAAAATATGTAAATGAAGGCTACTGCAGCTGTTGTCTCTATCAATACAATTTTTGTTGACATTGGACTGCATTGTCAATACATTACAGTCCACCAATGTTTTGACTACTATTATAAGCATCCTTCTTCTGGGTGTTGTGTTTACTGCTGAGCATGACACACTCCAGAAGGCCACTTGCAATAGTGGCCAAAATGTTGTTCGATTTTAATATACTTACAATGCGGTATGACAGCAGTCGAACATTTTCCGTGTCCAGAAAGGCCCGTACAAGTCCTGCAACATGCGGCCGTGCATTATCCTGCTGGAATGTAGGGTTTTGTAGGGATCGAATGAAGGGTAGAGCCATGGGTCATAACACATTGGAAATGTAACAGCCACTGTTCAAAGTGCCATTGATGCGAACAAGAGGTGACCGAGATGTGTAACCAATGGCAACCCATACCATCACGCCAGATGATATGCCAGTATGGCAATGACGAATACACGCTTCCAATGTGTGTTCACCGCAGTGTCGCTAAAGACGGATGCGTCCATCATGATGCTGTAAACAGAACCTGGATTCATCCGAAAAAATGACGTTTTACCATTCGTGCACCCATGTTCGTCATTTCGTACACCATCACAGGTACTCCTGTCTGTGATGCAGTGTCAAGGGTAACCACAGCCATGGTCTCTGAGCTGATAGTCCATGCTGCTGCAAAATGTTGCCGAACTGTTTGTGCAGATGGTTGTTGTCTTGCAAATGTCCCCATCTGTTGACTCAGGGATCGAGACGTGACTGCACGATCTGTTACAGCTGTGCAGATAAGGTGCCTGTCATCTCGACTGCTAGTGATATAAGGCTGTTGGGATCCAGCACGGTGTTCCGTATTGCCCTCCTGAACTCACAGATTCCATATTCTGCTAACAGTCATTGGATCGCGACAATAGCGAGCGGCAATATTGCGATACGATAAACCGCAATCGTGATAGGCTACAACCCGACCTTTATCAAAGTCAGAAATGTGATGGTACGCATTCTCCTCCTTACACGAGGCATCACAGCAATGTTTCACCAGGCAATGCCTGTCAACTGCTGTTTGTGTATGAGAAATTGGTTGGAAACTTTTCTCATGTCAGCATGTTGTACGTGTCGCCATCGGCGCCAATCTTGTGTGAATGCTCTGAAAAGCTAATCATTTGCATATCACAGCATCTTCTTCCTGTCGGTTAAATTTCGTGTCTGTAGCACTTCATCTTCGTGGTGTAGCAATTTTAATGGGTAGGAGTTTATATTGATTGTTACTATATCAAATACTTCAAAACTTCAAGTAGGAAGTAAGTATCCAGAAGTAAATCCTTATTCTACATACCTAATTTTTTTATTATCTGGTTGTTCTCACTGAACAGTGTATTATATTTTGGGCTTTCAGAAATACTTCTTCACAACCAGACATGAGTATCACAAGGGTATGTTTATGCATTTAAGAGTTTCATTCTTTGGATTATGCAATTCATTATTCTTTGACATTTGTAAGAATTAAATTATTAGGTATGAATCTCTTTATAATGAGTGAGGCTAATAATTAAAAATTCATAGATTAAACCACATATTGCGCATGAGACTAGAAATAATTAGCTTTTCAATTAGGAACAGAAATTCTACCTAATGCGTATTACATTTAAAACTTCTCCCATCAATTTGGGATTTTAGGCCAGTCTTTCAAATGTTATACAGTTTTTATCTGTTGTTGTATGGCATCTTTTGCATACACTTCGGTAACAATGCACCCTGCACAGAACTCCACATTTTCCACAGGAGTACCGAGCGAGGTGGCACAGTGGTAACACACTGGACTTCCATTCGGAAGGATGGTGGTTCAAATTCACCTCCAGCCATTCAGATTTAGGTTTTCCGTGATTTCCAGGCAAATGCCCTTCCTTAGAAAGGGCACGACTGATTTCCTTCCCCATCCTTACCCAAATCTGTCATTAGCTCCATCTCTAATGACTAAGCTGTCGACAGGACGTTAAACCATATCTCCGCTGTATAGGCAATTTCTAAAGTAGTTGAGGATTTTTTCATTTTCTCACATTTACTTATTTCCTCTCGTTAATTCAGGCTTTTCATTTATTCATTGTTGATATGGACTATTTATTGTAACAAAGTCTGTTCTACTCAAATCAGAATCGATGATAACAAGGAATTATGTAATTTTTGTATAAAATAAATTCACTTTTCTTAAGCAATTGTGATATTGCAGAAACCGAATTACTGAGATGTGCGCTGGTGTGGTTGTTTTATTGTACAAGAACGTTCTCCTTTGGCCGCGACCCTCCGAAGAAGACTATGCGACCCCCCCTGGGGTGGGGGGAGGGGGGGGGGGAAAGGGCTACCAATTGCCGAGAAAGCAAATTTTGTTCTACTTTCATTTTCCATGGCATACATGTGTGAAACTGGATTCGTGATCTATGCAACTAAGAAAACTGTCTAGATGCCAAACCAGAATTGTCTTCAATTGTCAAGTATTGAACGTGACTTTTCAAAATTGTGTAGCAGAAGCACCTTCAACCTTCACATAAGATTTCATTATTATTCATACAAATTCATCCCTAGTAAAGAAGACCTATTGAGGTGGCACAGTGGTTAGCACAATGGACTTGCATTCAGGAAAACTGTCGTTCAAACTCACCTCAGGTCATTCAGATTAAGCCTTTTCGTGATTTCCCTAAATCATTCCAAGCAAATGCCAGGATGGTTCCTTTAAAAGTTCTCATCTGACGCCCTTTCCCATTCTTATCAATCGGACCTTGGGCTCCATTTCTAACGGTCATGTGGTTGACAGAGCATTAAACCCTAATCTTCCTTCCTTTCATCCCGATGAATGCATTTTGCTTTGTTGATGAGCAGTGAATGTTCCCGAACTGTAACTTTTATAGGCATTTTTGCATTTTTTATACTTTTCAATATCTAATTGAAGTCTGTTGTAATTGGTATTTGTGGTCCAAAAGTTAAAATGATTTACAACAAATTGTGTTTTCTTTTGCAATACATTCCCTTCCACTCAATAAGGCTTGCCTAGTGGGAGTAAATCCAACAGCAAGGCTCCAAATATAGTGGAAATTCAGACAAATTTTCTTAGTTGTTTAAGTTGTTCCCATTCATCTTTAAAACAAAGATTTTTTATTCATTGTGGGGTTAATGAAGAAACAGCACTTGTGTTAACAAGCTTTCAGTTCCCACGTGATTCATGCCGAATTTCAATAGTTACTGTGTACTTCAATGCAAGTGGTCCACCGTGGAGTTTTGCTTTAAAACTGGGCTGGCTAGCTAAAATGATTGGGAATCCCTGTTCTAGGGAATCTCTCACCCTCTCATACTGCACACACACCATCCAATCTTGACAGAGCATTGCATGTGTTGAGAAGTCATTGTATTTGGCTATTAATCACTCTGAAGCACTATCAACAGAATTAAGTAGGAATTATATTTCATTTGTCTGAGCAACTTTTGTCCAGTGTTTCATTTTCCAGTGAAGCTATACTTGTGCTTTGTGTACTTACAGCTGGTGATGGCATTGTTTTACCAAGGGAAAATAAATAAATAAATACATACATACATACATCATCTACTGTGAAGCCACATTTGTAGTTTGTCCAATCCACTTTCGTCTGAAGTACCATTGTACATCACTTTTAATTGTACCAAATGTCACCTATTGTACTTTAAAGAGTGGGAACGCGTTACTTTCATGTTTTAGCATATCCAACACCTTGTCCACCAACAGATTCAATGTGCTTTATCTTATTTATCTCTTCTGTCAGTTATGTTTTTGTTAATGTGCATACAATTCCTTGTTGCAGAGTCATCATAATTTAGTGTTCATTGTTGTTACATAAATCATCACTCTTCCCTATTTTTTCCACTCTTAGTTGACTGATTTCTTAGCATCATATGATCCTTGTAATGTACATTTAATAACAAATATGGACCCTTCAGGTGACCTACTCACGATTATTCTTGTAATGGAATGTAGATCATAATGTTGAGCTAAAAGTTCAAGTGAAGGGAAAACAAACGATATAAAGAATAGTAGTAGCCTACTCATGTTGTAAACAAGATAGAATAATTTCTGAGAGTTGCGCTGCAGCCAGGGTAATGAAGACATGCATGTTGATATGTATGTGTTTTTTATTTATTAACATCCAAGGAGAACATTGTCAGGAAGTTCATCAATGTTTTCAATCTTTTCCATATGCCTGTTGACTGCCCAAGAACTATAAAAATGCATTAGAGTAGTTTGAAATTTAAAATCTAAATTTTAATGCAGTTCATTTAAACTAATGATATAGAATAAAATTTGTTGTGAATGCGGCATGTTTGCTACAAATAAATTTTCTCAGATGAGGTATCAGTTCACATGAACCAAGCCAGGTTACAATTTAGACAAGCTTTTTTCTGAGACATAGTGGTGGATAATATGTCAAAGCTTTTATTATATAAAAGAAAAGATTTCAAGTAGCTTCCAAGAGTGGAGGCATAATTACAGTAATAGAAAAAGTTTTACTTTTCTCTCATGAGCTAATTATCTTATGGAAACAATGTTAAAGATTATGCTGTTTGGTGTATGTCCTAATCTGATCAGTTGAGATAATTTCCGTATTGTGTTTCTGCAACTGTTGTTCAAGTGCGGATGAAGATTGTGAAGACCCAAACACAAAAGCAGTTCGTGAAAAAGAACGTCGACAGGCCAATAACGTTCGTGAGAGGTAAGTGGGTTTCACACATTTTCTTCCTGTAGAGGCCCAGGTTCAGCATCGGACCAGATCAGGTACCAGTACTTTATTAAAGGTGATAAAATTTTTAGACCTTCATAATCTGAACCTAACAAATAAGAAAAGAAAAAGAAAGAAAAAAAAAAAAAAAGCCACATTCTGATGTACTGGGCCCTGAACCCTGAGTTCTGTGTTATTCCAATAAAGTGCATGAAATTAGTTGGAATGGGAACCTGATTTGGTCCATGTTTCAAAATTTCAGCTTTTCTGAAAAGGCATGTGTAATGTTTGACAGCACGTTTTGTACACTCAAGTCACTTGAGCATAATATATTTAAGTTTTCTTCCTTCTCTACTTTCCCCCATTTGAAGTGGAAATGTTGCCTACTTTGTAGGGTTTCTTTGATAATATTTCCTGGAAACACCATGTTCAAGAGGGAGGCACAATGCCTTTATTTATGGGTTTAGATAATCCTTGAGAAGCACTATAACTTTTGCATATATCAAGTACTGTAAAAATGTACTGTTTATTGTTGATCAGCATGAAATGTCAACTGCTATGTGACATGATTTCCAACATTAAGAGTAAACCTCCCCCCCCCCCCCCCCCCTTTGTCAAAATATAATTTCTTATGTTTATCTCTTGTGGTGATAATTATTTCAACACAGTACTTTTTACTTATTTACTTTAACACTGTGTTCTTTCTCACTGTTCCTTCCTTGCCTTGTTGTGTTGTTGCACGAATAATCTTATCTAGCAAACAATTTTTGTATAGCATTGATGATTAAATTGCATTGTCTTTCTATTACTTCTGTAATTAGAGTATATTTACTAGTTCTTTCCTTTCCTGCATTTACATTCTGAACTTGTGTTAAGTAAAATTATCTACCTGTATGTTCAGTATCGCGTGCTTTTTCTAAAGTGTATGTTGCATGCTTGTAGTTGCACAAAATGAAAGCTAACAGAACTGGAAGTACAGTCATAAAATCCCTCTTGAGACTGGGTCAGTGATATGGACTGAAACACATACACTCTCACTCAAAGATAGCTTTCTTAACCTTAGTAAACAAAATTCAATGTGTGTAAAAAATAAGTGTGAAGCTGCTGATATGCCCAAAACCACCCACCACTAGACACTTGAGTTTTGTGTCTGGTGCTATCTTGGGTTTCGGTATAATACACTGTAATTTTTGGTGTGATGGTAGCTTCTTGGATTGTTAAGATACTAGGATTTAAAATGGTCATGTTTGCATCAGGACATTATCCCTCACTTCCACAGCAGTGTTATTTATTAATTTATTTTGAGGGAGGAACTTTGAGATTTTTCTATAACATTTTAAAGCTCTTATGAATATTCTTGAATGTTTACTAATGTTTTGAAGCATTCTGGTATACACTAAAAATGTTCTAGAATACAACTTCAAAATGGTATGCATTTCATTGCTATGCACTCTGGTAAAATCTTAACTGATGTGCTACAGAGCATAGTAAAAATAATAGGACGACTCGTCAAAAAAATTCATTCACTTTTAGCAAAAAAGTACATGGTTGCATGTAAAAGCGATTTTAACTGCATATGTTGACATTGGCTCAACAAACAATCCACTGGACATACAAAAATATTTACATCTGTAGATAAAGTGATGAAACAAGTGAAAGTGTAAATTCCAACCAGAATGTCTAAAGTTGCTCAGTTTTTCCTATGTGATATATCTATGAAAAAAAAATAGCTTCTAAACATCATAGTATAACTAAAGAAACAATTTCTATAAATTGGGTTTCTGAGCAGTGGTGTATCCAAGATCGTGGGGGGGCCTGAGGTCATTTCTGAGCGGATGTGATTTCTTAAAAGAAGTTGCCATACAGTATTGCGCCTTTACTCCCTTTGCATTTGCTTCGAGGAGGGTCGGGGGGGGGGGGGGGGGGGGGCGGCGGCTGCAGCATGGTCGGGGGTTCTGGAGGGGGCTACAGAGTGGTCTGGGGAGGTTCCAGGAGGGTCTGGGAGTGGGGGGGAGGCTGCAGCTCGACCTTCCCCCCCTGAATATGCCACTGTTTCTGATTGTTTATAGTGATCAGTATACATTAGAAATAATTACCATAACCTTTTTGCACTACAGTTATTTATTTACTTTCCAAAGTATGGATTATTTTTATAATTATTACAAAAAGTTATTTGCTGTAAAGTTTTTGTTT
Source organism: Locusta migratoria (assembly GCA_026315105.1). NCBI lineage: Eukaryota > Metazoa > Arthropoda > Insecta > Orthoptera > Acrididae > Locusta > Locusta migratoria. Next base: position 724,884,024 of record CM048755.1, on the reverse strand, counting down.
CATGTGTCCAGCTAATTACAGAAATTCAGTTTAATGATGCATCATTGTCCACATAACTTTCCACTGGATTCAAATATCAATTGTGTGTAACTCTCCATTATTGAAAAAGTTATGTATGTCGGAGGTCTCAGGTTGAGAAAATTAATATCGTACTTGCAAATAGAGAAACTACTCACCATAGAAGTGCTGAGTTTTCAGCAGATACATGTGAAACAAGATAAAAACTTAACAGACACACACATGCGTATGTACGGGTGTGCGCCTCCCCCCCCTCCACCACACACACACACACACACACACACACACACACACACACACACACACTCTGAACGTCATTCATGTTACAAAGTGGATGACCCAGGCGACACTGCTGCTCAAAAGGCCACTGACGTGGGTGGGGTGGGTGGGTGGAGGGGAAGGGAGGACAGCGGGAGACAGTAAGGGCAGCTGGGTGCTGATGACTAAGGCTTATGGCAAAGGGTGAGTCAATCAGATAGCTGGATAGGATAGATAGGCTGTGTAGTGTGGGCTAGGTAGGTGCAACACAGGAGTTTTCCCTTCCGATGGCAAGCTGCTTGCAATAAGGATGGCATGCAGCTCTGTAGTGGTAAGCGCCGATAGGACAGATGAAGGAAAAACTTTTGGGTGGCAGGTGTGTGGAGGTAAGATTACAGAAGTTAAGGCTAGATCAGCTTTGCGAGCAAAGGATGAGTTGTAAGGATAGCTCTCATCTATGTAGATCAGAAGGGATGGTGGGAGGGGTAATTCTACTGCTTTGTGCTCTGCTGCATGTTGTGGGAAATAGTGGTCCACAATACTTTTGGTTACCGTTTGTCAGTGGCCATTCATTCTCGTGGGCAGCTGATTGATAGGGACTACACGTTTTTGCTGAAACACGTGGTTCGCAGTTACACCGTGGTTTTTTTCCCCATCTTCAGTTTACCCCTAATGAAAAAAACCACTCAAGATAATTGATTTCTTAAGCAGCCAGTTTAATAATTTTTATTGCTTTTAGTTTCAGTAACAAATTTAGAAATCAAAAGTTGAAAAATTTTAAGACTTTATCAGATTTTTGCATTATACTTTTCTTGAAGAAACAAAATATCTGGTAAAATAGTAAACTGAAACAGAACTTATTCTGTTTACTGTTAATTGCTTTTAATGAAAAGTAATGTGGGGTTAAATACTACAATAAATAAATAATTATATTCAGAATCTCAGCTGATAAATCGTGTTGTAGTCAAGAATCACACCACTGTTTGGGCACTGTGAATAGTCAATACTAAAGGGTGAAAACTGAGATTGGCGAATTCTGTCTCTTTTATTAAGTTCGTCATTTTCAAGGGCTACAAATAGATACTGACATATAATGTAGTCACAGGCAATAGATCAGCTTTTTTCTGCTTAACATTTTAACCAACATGAGATGGAAGTAACAAAAGTCTATTAAAACAGTCAAAATCACTAAATAACTCGTTTATTAAAATGGCCACTTCTGGCATATTTAGTAGGCCGTAATCAGATTTAAGACCACCATTTCCATCCAAATGGTGCTCTTAATCTGAAGAGAGAGCCTACTAGATGCGCCAAAACTAGTCATTATAATAAATAAGATTTTTGCTACCTTGATGGTTTTTTCTACTTGATTCTTTCTATTTATATTATAAACAATGAATGAATTAGTACTGATAGTTGTCTGATATTATTTCATAGAAATGGCAGACAAACAATAAGCTGAGAATTTGTAGCAAACTTCTTTAGCTACAGGTGCACTGATGCCTCGACAACACCCAATTTTTGAAAATTAAAGAATGAATAAATAAAAAATTAGAAACTGTTTACAACTGAAACCAAATAAATACTGAATAAATCTGTTATTCATAAATAAAATTCTAGTATCGGTTTTAACCGGTCAGTTTTTCCCATCCCTACTGATTGATATCCATCTCAAAATAAAAATCTGGGCAGTGGATGCAGAAGAGCTGTTATATGAAATGGCTGCTTTCACAGGTGGCTCGGCCCTATAGGATAGGATTGACCTGTGTCAGGATTGGAGTAGGAAGTGAATACATTGGGCATGTCTTGCACGTGGGTCTCTCACAGAGATCCTCATTTGCAAAATGTGTTAAATTGTAAAAATAGGAGTGTTTCATTAGTAATTGAGACTTAATATGCATAAATGTGGAATTCAAAATTGAGTAGTGTGTAATCTGATGTTTTCCGTAGATACAGGAAACTTGTCAGAGAGAGGTGCTGTGAGGAAATGAAAATACTGGATAGATATTTCAGCCTCAGGCCTCAAACATTTGTGATCGAAGGCAGAAATATGCTGTTAAATAATTTTGACTATGGTCACTGTCATTGTGCCCACTCTGTGTAAATCGCAGCTTACTCACATTATTTATTAGATCACTTGGTCTATTTCTATGGTGGTAAGAAATGGGTATACAGTCTTATATATTATTTCTTTTTATTGTGTGATTTCCCTGTTTCTTTCTAATTTTTACCTTGGCTCGGTACCACCGATAGTAACACAGAAAATGATGAAAAGAATTGTTAAGTCAACATTTTTTTAGGGGGAAGGGGATCTTTTTTAGATAGGAGAGAGGAGAAATAGGATAAAAGGGAAAGTTAATTTGGATTAGTCGCAGTGTAGGCCATGACATACAGATGGAATGAAGAGTGTTGAGCAAAGGCAAAAATATTGCATGATAAGCACCCTTTGCTTCATCTTTATTATGTGATCTAGGTTGTGAGAAACCCACTTTACCTTCCATCCTGTTTCTTCTCCCTCCTCTTTTCTGCTTGATGATGAAATTTTTTTTTTTTTTCCCAAAAGCTCTATTTCAAGTTTTATCATCTTTGTTTTTTGTGTTATTGTATCTCTTTCAATTTTTTTCCCCACATCTCTTTGTAGAGTTTCCTTCTGACCACTTGCCTTCCAATGTTTAACATACCTTGTGGCTGTGCTGCTCTTACAGTTTCAATATCTGGTGGTCAGTTTCAGTCCCAGTTCTTCTTATTTTTCCATGTACCTTTATTAGCATTAAGGAAAATTTGCCGTCAACGTGGAGTTTGACTTGAATACCAAAGTGCTTCATTAGGCATGCTTCTATTGTAGGTAGTATGCTGTTGCCTTCTTCTGACCTTTGAACTGAATGAACTAACTAGTTGTAGAGGAACCTACAGTTTAATGTGGACTCCAAACCACAGTGAAACTCAGATATGAAAGAAGGGAAGAATGACAGAGAAAATCCTAAAAATGGCAAGGGATTTAACCTGAGACACTTGTATTAATAGTCTTAACACTGTACCACCAAGCCAAGGAGCCACACGATTGTACCATTTTATCACATGACAGTAATAATATAAACATCATTACATTTTTACCTTTCTGTCATACTTATCATTCACATTGTTAGACACTGATAGATATACTTTTAATTAGCCAATAATTACCCCAGTGTTTGATCAGAATTTTAATTTATACACTGTTAATTGATGAGCTCAGTATTGTATTACAAACTGTCCACATATGCTTGCACCTGTTACTTAAAATGATTTATTTAAATGATTGTGATATAGAACATAAAGAAATTTATATTCCAGCTGTGTTTGTTTTAAGCTGCATCCATACCTTACTACACGGTTAACAGACACTAGGTCCGAGGCATTTAGTATACTTGTATCATTTTTTTTTCCCTTTCACACTTTTTTACATTTATGTAAAAGGTTTGTGTTTGTCTGTAATAATTTTTTCTAGTCTCCTGCATGATGTATCATTTGCTGCATAGTATTTGTAGGACTTAGTTGATCCAGCTAATGAAGTATTGCTACTGTCCCATGTTTTTCTCTCTCAATGTTCCCTTTTTCAGAGAAAAGTTCACTCTTAGATTCACATGCATTTCAGTTTGAAGCATTATTTTTACTTTTGTTCTTCTTGAACTGAATTTTGCCAAGCAATGAAAATAAATTTAATGACACTTCAGTTGTGATTCAAAGGAAGTGTATTGCAGAGAAAAAAAGGCGGGGATATACAGTGTATGATTCACCAACTACATTACAAATGTTAATTTGTTACTGGGAGTCCAGAGATACTGTCTGCTGTTCATATCACGAAGCTTGTGGTGATTGGTTGTAACTTTTTTTTCATGATGTTCAGTTACTTTATAGGTATTGCTGTGTCTGGACTTACTTCTATAAAATTTAATAAAATATTGATATGTCTTCCAGCCTGAAAGGCTAAAATTTCATGTTCCTTTCTGTATTATTTTTAGTGTTTTCTATATTGTTACAGCTAGTATTGCCATCTTTGTTTGTTGGTATCCTCTATGAAATGATAGAAATCCAAAGGTACATAGTTCAGTCACCATTTGCTTTCAGGATTTGTATGTACTGAATGGAACAGTCATCCATGGCATTGTTTTGTGCAAGTGAGAAACAAAATCTGAAATTGCATAACAAATTAGATTCCACATAACACTGTAAAATCCTTCCATAAGTGACTGGTTCTCAGTCAGTGATTTCGGTAGTGAATTAGCAAATTACTAACTCGTGAATGTCACGTCTCATCTCCTTAAAAAACATAGCAACATGATGGTATCTCCTACCGGAAAACATGGAATTCACCATTCAATAAACTTTCAATGTCTAAAAATGGAATCATACATAAATTTTGCAAATTTATTTTTGGCACATTAATTTGGCTACAATGCTATTAAATCATTTAAAATGTATCACCGTGTTCCTAGGAGGAAGCTATGGCCAGTGCTAGAAGATTATGGAACAGGAGGCAAACTTCTGCCGGCAATTAAAGGTCTTTACATAGACTGTCAGACAGCAGTTAGATCAGATGGCAAATTAAGCTCATGGTTCAGGGTAGTTTCAGGGCCAAGACAAGGCTGTAATCTATCACCACTGTTATTCATACTATTCGTGGATCATATGTTGAAAACAGTAGACTGGCAGGGCGAGATTAAAATAGGTGAAAACAAAATAAGCAGTCTCGCATATGCGGACGATTTAGTTGTAATGGCAGATTCAATTAAAAGATTGCAAACTAATATTTCAGAGCTCGATCATAGGTGTAAGGGTTATGATATGAAGATCAGCATCTCCAAAACAAAAGTAATGTCTGTAGGAAAGAGATTTAAACATATTGAGTGCCAAATACGAGGAACACAGAACAGGTAGACAGTTGTAAGTACCTAGGTTGTATTTTCTCACAGGATGGCAACATAGTGAAAGAACTGAAATCGAGGTGTAGCAAAGCTAATGCAGTGTGTGCTCAGCTAAGATCTACTGTCTTCTTCAAGAAGTAAGTAAGTACCAAGACTAAGTTGGCAGTGCACCGCTCTATCTTTCGACCAACTTTGTTGCATGGGAGTGAAAGTTGGGTGGTTACAGGTTACCTTATTCATAAGGTAAAAATTTATAGATATGAAAGTAGCAATAATGATTGCAGGTACTAATAGATGGGAACAATGGCAGGAGGGTGTCCATAATGAGGAAATCAAAGGAAAAACTGGGAATGAACACCATAGATGAAGCAGTTAGAGCGAACAGACTGAGATGGTGGGGTCTTTACACGCATGGGAAAAGCAAGGTTACCTAAGAGATTCATGAGCTCAGCAACAGAGGGTAAGAGGAGTCAAGGTAGACTAAGAAGAAAGTACTTAGATTCAGTGAAGGATGATTTTGAAGTAAAAGGCTTTACATCAGATGAGGCATCAATGTTAGCATTGAATAGGTGATCATTGAGGACTGAACGCTGAAAGGCATAATCAGTCTCTGATGACGATGATGATGATGATGATGATGATGATGATGATGATGTATCATAGTGTCCAAAATTCTGCAGTATATTAATTGTGGAACTAGTATTGCACAAATGAACTGTCCACATTGGTTTGTAAAAGTGCTTGATTTTCATACCCCCATAGAAAAAAAATGACTATATGGGTGAAGAGCAAAGTTAGGATCTGTACTCTTGTAGGACCAACTGCAGTTGGGTGTTAAGGTTAACTGAGCTTCGTAGGGACTATCCTCTTGATTCATTACTAAAAAAAAAGATTAAATGCTTACTGTAATTGCGTGACATGAAGTGGCAAATTTTGTATACAAAAAATTCTTACCCAGTTGCCTCCGGTAAAAACTGAAATATCCTCACTAACACCACTTCACTGTTTAGTATTTCTCATAATGTTGTTTGTATCTTGCATGACTTTACTGCAACAAGCTTGCCGATGTCCCTGTTCTCTAAGCATAAATTTATGTACTTACTTTGCTTTTAATTCTAATTACACTGCATCAGCAACGTGTATTTCATATAATGAAACTGGGACCTCCCATGCTGGTATGGGCATGTGGTATATGATTCTTCTTGCAAGGATCATTTGACCTTCGTAAAAAAATAATTAAAAAGTATTTGAAAGTAAATAATAATGTGCATGAATAGTTAGAAATTCTGCAGGATCATGTATTTTCGTAAATGTTATGTATTTCATGTGGTTTGTAGTTTTATGTTTAGGAGCATCTGATACTGATGAGAAGATTCACACTCAGTTTGCAGGCTTAAGTCAGTAGACTTGCCTTATTAGTGACTTCAGAACTTCACCAGGAGGAGGATTCCTTTCTATATTGTTTATCTGTTGCTTTGCATTCCAACACTGTTATTCTTTTTTTTTTTTTTTTTTTTTTTTTTTTTTTTTTTTTTTTTTTAATATCCTTGTGTAAAAGTATGTGTTCCTAGAATTCTAAAATTTCATATTCCAGGTAAGTCTTTTTTCTAGAGTTATGCATAAGTGACTTGAGTGTATTGTAGTGTTCTTATTTATATATATTATTTATTAATAAGCTGAATTTGGGCTCTGACAGGAAAAGCGTTTGCGTGTGTTACCTACTTGCTCTTTTTTCTTACAACTGATGACAAGGAGTTGTAAGACATATTATGATTATTCAGTTTACGGAGTTTGTCTTGTTGTGATGATACATAGTTTCTGTCCATATTCCACAATTCACAAAGGATATGGTAGTGCACATTTAATGTGTGTGTGTGTGTGTGTGTGTGTGTGTGTGTGTGTGTGTGTGTGTCAGGATAGCTTTTTTTTGGGGGGGGGGGGGGAGGAATTATCATTATCAGAAACAGTGAACAAAATTGAGAGCTTGATAGGACAATTATAGACCGTAAATTGTTTGCCATTTGTTTGCTTGAATATATGGCGAAAGAAAAATCAACTGTATGAAGTATTCTTCCATATTTTCTAAAATGACTACGCTGATGTGAGGCATTCAACAGTGACTGATTTTAGCCAGATGAGAAAGAGTGGGCTGATGTACTTCACTACCAATTTTTAATTAATGAATGACTGACTATATTATAGAAAATATATTTTTTTTTTCCTTGTAGCTGGAGGACAATGGTTAAAATCCTCCTCCAGCCATCCAGATCTAGATTTTCCAAAATTACTCCAGCCACATGCTGGGATGATCCCTTTGAAAGTACACAGTCAATGCCTTCCAAATTCTCAGCAAAACAAAAAAACAGTCTGGCTTGTTTTCCACCCGGATGGGACTCTAAAACCCTAATCTTCCTGTCTTATTCCTCTCACACTTTAGAAATAACACCAGAGACTGTAACTTAAAAAAAGAAGAAAAATTATGACAAAAACCTTGGAAAGGGATCTGTTCAGCTGTGGATTTGATAGGGACTTATTACATCATCTGTCATGTTCACTCTCAATAAAATAATACAATGTAACAAAGTAACAGTGCTAAAATATGTTGGCTTAGCCAACTGTGTGTTGTAGTAAATATATATATTTTGTTAGTATCATGTTAAGTTACTGATTGTGCTGTAAAACAGTTTACATGACAATAAAGCATATTATATCCACAGTTGCTGGTAGAACTTCCGGTTTATAAGGCCGTGGTCCATAAAACTTTCCAGTTTTACCTAACGTTTCGTCCAGAGCTGCGCCGGACATCTTCAGAGGTCTTCTTTCTTGCGTTGAGTCTTGCCGACTCAGTTGGGAAGAGTCAACGCAAGTAAGAAGACCTCTGAAGATGTCTGGCGCAGCTCTGGACGAAACATTAGGTGAAACTGGAAAGTTTTATGGATCACGGCCTTATAACCCAGAAATTCTACCAGCAACTATGACATCCGGTCGTGAAAGCCTTCATTGCATGATTATATCCACAGTTGAAGCAGAGTGTTTTAAGGTGCTCTTATAATTAGTTGCTAGGCTGAATAAGTTCTTACTTTTTTTACCTGCTATGTTCACAGAACACAACACAGTTTGTATTTCGAAATAAAAATGAGCTTTCCTCAGTTGCTTCACGTGCACAGAAAACAGAATAATTTACCTCTCAAATTGGAATGACAGTAATTTTCATTATAAAATGATGTTGAAAATAACTTGTACCATTCATTAAGAGTTAATTTTTTTCCTTGGGAAGGTGGGTGGGGGGGGGGCTGTTGTTGGAACTCAATATATTGATTACTTACAGTTCTGGATTTCAGTTTACATTGATTTGTACTTGAATTTTAAGTTTGCAAGATTTTTAGATGCAGCCCAACTTACTTTCATTATAGACAACTGGTATTGTATTTGTTCATAGTTGTGTTTGTTCAGGCAAAAATTAATTACATGTTATGTCATTAATAGTTCTGTCACAGTAGCCAGTCCCTTAGATTTCACCTGTGGGTGTTTTGGTGCTTTCCACCTTTACGTTACTGTACACTGAAGTTTCTTCAGTTTGATCTCCAATCTGGATTTCATTACATTGAAATACTTAATGTACCTTTATTGTGGTATTTGGTTTCTTACAGTTCAAATAAGATTGTGGGGTGCTATTGCTTCTGATATTAATTGTGAACATCAGAACTCTCCATAAAATTTTTGAAGTTGTTTACAGTTACACCAAGTATGAGGTACAGAAATTACTTGAGGTATTTGGTGTCAGTTTGTGTCTTTCACTACATCATTTTCTCTTGGAAATTCATTTAACCTTCACTGTATAGAAAAACTGCTTCATAAGAATAAATTATAGGTCTGAAACAGCAAGTCTAGTCCTTGGTGTTCAGTCTCTAGTCACCACCTTATTGATGAGACATTCATGCTGTTTGCATCCATTCTCATTAAATAATATACAGCATCACAAAAAAATCACAAACCCACATTACCCTAGGCTGCAGCTTCTAAGATTATGAAATTTTTTTTTTGGGGGGGGGGAGGGGGGGGGGGTTGAGAACATTTGTATAGCAACTTTGGTTATTTCTGTAGCATAGACTTTTTCATGGTCTCAGTCTTTCCAGTGATTGTCTTTACTTTATTGATATGTTCCACACCCATGAGGATCTACTCTCAAGGGGTATATAGGGTATATAGAATGAACACTCCATCTAATGCAATCAAAAGTGACATGCCATGCAGATTATAAAATGTTGATTGCTTGTAAAAATATTAGATACTCACTATGTGTTTTTAAAGTAAACTATCTGCAAGTCAGTGTGTATTTGCTCCTGAACACCACTTAGTGTGTTAAAGCATACCTACCAGTGTTCAAAAGAACACCTTTGTTACTGGTGTTATATAGAATTTGCATTGCATTTCTTGAACCAAGAAAATACTCAGATCCCTAATGAAACTTTGACTCTGCAGTGGAATGTCTTCTTATGAAACATCCTGTTAGACTAAAACTGTGTGCCCGACTGGGACTTGGACCGAGGACCTCTGCCTGTGAAAGGCGAAGGTTCTGGGTTTGAGTCCTGGTCAGCCACAGTTTTAATCTTTCAGGAAGTTCCAGCATGCTTAAAGTTTGCTTTTCATGTCACTATCATCATCATGAAGTCTCTGTGAACAGATTAGTGGTCATGTGGGCTTGGTTTTGTTTGAAAACACTGAGTGACATTAAACACTGTACTCAGGTTTAAACTGTCCAACTTTGTTTTTCATGGTGTCTATAAATGGCTCAAGATAAATTTTTGTTAATCTTACCATGAGCCATCTTCAATGGTCCTTTTTTGAATTGTAGTACTCTTTTTGTACAACATGGCAATGGCGGCAAGGAAGAATGTAGAGACTAACTTAAAGAATTTACATGAAACAGTACTAAAGGGTGAAACCGAATACAATAAAACACTTCAGTAATAGGGAACCAGTTGTATTTATTCGCAAAGCTAAACTTTTTCATTGTCATACAACGTAATTTATAACATTTGGCATTAAAATGGTATCTGTAGTAAGTACCAACATTTTTCTTAAAAGGGGGCTTATCATATTGGCTTATTTTCTATCATGGTTTCTTGTGCAAAGGAGGATTGGTTTCAGTATCACCATTCTCAGATGTTGTCTGGTTAATGATGTAATTTCAGAAATTTTCTCCTGTGAGAAAAGCCCTTTATGGCTTTGAAGTATGCAGGTTCAAAACCTTCCATAAATTAATATTGAGCTGTAATTACTAACCACCTGAACAACTGCCACTAATAACCATGCATATTGATATCTTGTGGTGCAGGTCTTATATCAGTTTTCCTGTAAGTGGATAGAGTAAGAGAAACATGACAAAATGTGTGTGTGTGTGTGTGTGTGTGTGTGTGTGTGTGTGTGTGTGTGTGTGTGTGAAATTTGTACATCCCCCTCCCCTCCTCCTCCTCCTCCTCCTCCTTTGTGATAACATATGGCCAGCTAATGTGAGTCTGGGACTGGTATACTTCTTCAGTGTCATGGTGAACACACCATACTCATATATAGGCTGTTTCCTCAATGGGCATTTTAAAGCTGCCACCAGGGGCCCCCTCCTCCCTTGCTCCACCCTTTTTGTGAATAATCCATGTACCCCTACTGTTTTCCATCTGTTACATTCAAATAGTGAAATGTGACATCATTTTTCAAAGTGTTTGTACATTGTGTATCTGAGGCAGAAAGTGGGGAGTAGCCTGGGATTTACATCAGTGGCTTCAGACTATCAGGCACATAAGATAATGTTGTTACTCAATGAGATGGGTTTGATCCAAGACTAGTACAACTCGCCATGCCGCAGAAGCAGGTACTTTAATGCAGTCAGCCATTTGGATAGGTCGTATTGTACATCACCTTTGTGCAGGGCAAATGGTTTATGCTGCTGAATGAGGGTAGTAACATCATGGCAATTTAGTGCATACACAAGCTTTTATTCATACTGTATTTATAAATACATTTGTGAAGAGTCTGCATGGTATATGAAGGTCATGCCATTTGTTCCTAATGTAATCAGCACAATTTTTTTAAAACACTTGGAAAATGTAATATTGATGACCTGCATATATGGCTTTTGCAATAGCCTACTTAGGCCCAAGGGGAGCAGTATGACTGGCAAAAGAATTCCAGTTGTGTGCAGGAAATCTGAAAAGGATCTAAAACAATTATCCAACTATATTTTTTCATAGAGTATGTCAGTAAACAATCCAAATAACTGACTAGTTTCACTAACCAAAAGAAGTCTAAGGCTTTAAATACTATGGTGCAGCATTATCTTCCAAGTAGAACCATTATAGCTAATTTTTTCTGACCACCTCAGAAAAGCTTCAGATGAAATATCAATCAATCATCAAATGCATATCCAGACTAAAATATGGAAAGTGGCATTCAAACTTCTACACAAAATAATACAGGGTGTCTCACGAAAGACACCTGCCAGGTGTCAGCGGATCGCGTGCTACGGCTCCCGGCCACCGCCACCACATCCGCTGGCCACGGCAGCACCCGATTCTTGGACTCAAATGCGCCATGGCACATACACTGAGTTAAAGTCTAAAAAACATTGCTATCTGAGTAACCTAAGCTTACTTTTGTTTACAGTAGATGTTCAAAATGATGTCCTGAACACTCAACGAATTTCAGCTGCCGAAATCTGGGAAATGACTAGTCGAATACTGTTTTCCAACTCTTAGAGTGTATTTGGATTGCTTGCATACACCTTGTTTTTTAACATTCCCCAAAGATAAAAGTTGCAGGGATCTCGATCTGGAGAACGAGGAGGCTAGTCAACTATCCTATCATCAAAAACACTTCGTGTGCTGCCATAGAAGCATTGGCAATGTGTGGTCTTGCATTGTCCTGCATGAAATAACGGTACAGATTTTCATTGGGTGAAAGTTCTTGAAAAAATGGTCGCAGGATATTGTTCACATACCTGTCGGAATTTATTGTTTTGTGAAAAAATATTCGACTAGTCATTTCCCAGATTTCGGCAGCCGAAATTTGTCGAGCTTTCGCACATTATTTTGAACATCTATTGTAAATAAAGATAAGCTTAGGTTACTCAGATGGCAATGTTTTTTAGACTTTAACTCAGTGTATACGACTGCGGCACAACAGTGTCAGAGAATTGGGCACTGCCGTGGCCGGCGGATGCGGTGGCGGAGAGTTGTACTACGTGAAATAAATAAATAAAAATATTGCCAATGATGATAGGAAATGATAAATTTGAACTAGCATGTTTAAAAAATGATAGGTATATATTAAAAAAAAGTCTTCCTGAAGTATTAATATTATTAGCGATTTACAGAAAATAGATTTGCAAATCTTCAGCACTCACCCTCAGAAGTCCATTGTTCATGTGCTGTTCTATAAAGTGCAGAAGACAAGCATGAAATTTGAAGGAACATCAGCACATCAGTCTTCTCATTTCAATTTTTAATATGAATATTTATGAACTTTTTATTTTGTTTGTGATAAGAACACTCAAAAGAAATGAATATCATACCTTTCCAAATGTATAAAGAGAGATAAGCAGAGCAGGGCAGATATACATACAATTTTAACTTCTCAAGTTTCTAGAAAGAAACTGGTGTGTAATTATGCAGTTATGGGTGAAGAAATAGATAATCCAAAACCCAAATTTTGTTTTCATATTTCTTTGTATACACTTTTTGTAGTCTGTTACCTTTTCATCTCTTCTTCATGTTCTCAATGTTGATTCTTTTAAAATGTATGCATTTGTGTCCTAATAGCTGTTCTTTGTGATTATATGTATGTCAGTCCTGCTCAGATTATCAAAAATTCTCCAACTGCTACTCATCTAAAAAGTGTTCAAAAACAGAGAAGATATTGAACGGCTATATATACAGTGCCGATATCTAATGTCGGATTATGTATATTTTACTGCGATTCATTGATGCAACACACATGTATTTATTACTGAGGTGCCTGAAGAATATGCAGAGGAGCCCCTGCAAAGAGAAAAAAGGGGAAAAAAACTGTTCACGTGGCCAAGTAATGAAAAATAAACATTTTTTATCTTTTTCCGTTATGGGAGATGATGGCAAAGAACATTTGTCTTAATTGTGTAAGTAATTTTCTGGCAACAAAGAACTAGGTTTTGGATTAATAAAGCTGTTTTTTGTTATTTATTTTAATGACAAAGGGGAAAAAACTAGTACATCAATTAAGCACTTGGAGTGGCAGAGTATCACATTTGTGGAGGATTAATTCATAAACAAAAAATGAGGTTCAGAGAGGTTCAAAAGCAATCTTCTAATTTTTAATATGCACATTTATGGCCATGAAGTAAGCATTTGCTTCATTATGTGGCACTCTGGTCTATAAAGAAATATGAACAGGGCAGTGGTAGATGGAGAAGAATGATAAAGAACACCAGCTGTCACATTCAAACAGTTTCATGGCGAAGAGAGGAAGTTAATGAGGAAGGAAGGAAGGAAGGAAGGAAGGAAGCAGAAGCAAAAATAAATGAAAACCTGAAACGTTGTTGCAATGTAATTAGTTTTTGTGTGTGCCACTAATAATTAAAAATACTAGTCAGCAGACAGGCACTTAAAATCATATAAAATTACTTAGTTTTCATATTATGTCTAGGTTCAGCACTATTGAGCTTAGTAATTTTGTTGACCGAGTTATTCATAAAGTAATGTTTTCCTATTCAGTGCTCTTTTTATGGAGAATGATATTTTTTATTCTCATCAGTTTGACTATTTTATGGGAACATATGCATTGATAGAGAATCAGGCATTAATAGGAAGAATTTTTTTTTCTTAGATCATCATACACCAATATGAACCACTGCACCTGCTTTGTTTGTCATGGTTATTTACGCCTGGACTGAAAGCACAAAGAAGTCTATAATGTATAACCAAAAGTATTCTTTTTAAATGAAAATTCTTTTATCCAATATTCTGATTTATGAAAAGTTCCTTCTGAACATCTTATCTACCACTTAACACAACTGTGTAAAGGTATGAATTCAACTTGGCAATCCTTTCATGTCATTGGATTGCTATTGTCTTTAAATCTTGTTGGCTTTGGGATAGTTACCTGCAATAACTGTGATTACTGAAGAACTTTCCGAGACATGGAATACTTTCAAATTTGAATAATACCAGACTCTCTCTCATCCTCTCTCTCTCCTCACCCCCCCCCCCCCCTGTGAAAGCAGTTTACTTTCACAGCAGAGGGACTATTCCATATTAGTCCATTGTTTCTGATACTGATTGAAATCTGAAGTTTCTTAACTGAGTAGTCATACTGATATGTGTGTTTCTCCCACCGTTGTTCGAGTGCCGATGAGGAAGAGGATCCCGATACAAAAGCAGCTAGAGAAAAGGAGAGGAGACAAGCCAACAATGCGAGGGAAAGGTGAGCTCGTACAAACACATGCAAACGCTTTCTCCTGTCGTGTGCCCTGGTAAATTATAAATGTGGTGATGGTTGCCTTTTATATAACTAAGATGTTATGTTTAGTGATAATACACATGTTTTTGTTACACCAGCTTCCGGACTGCAGAACTATTGCTATATTAACAAATATTGCAGTAAGAATAAAAGTTAACATTACTTTTATGGTTGTGTTCTTTGTACGGGTTATTGGTTTCTGTGCTTTCTTTCCCTTTAATTTTAATGGGCCATGTCATATGGTCTGGTGTACATTTGCTAAATGTTTTGTGTGTCTTTACAGTTGTTTGAATGTCATGCAATTGACTGTTACAACTATTCATTATAAAATAGTCCAAGTAGTAGTTTTCGCCCTGAATAATAGTGGTTCTTAATGATTCCTATCTTTTGTTTTATTCTAAGTGATGAAATGTCCCAGGTATGTGACAATCATAGCTCTGAGCAAAATATTCTTGACTATTTAGATAGACTAAATAGGGAAGTTAACAAAGAGTCCCACAAAGAGATGGAAACGAAATTGACATAAATAAAAATAAACAAAGATTTAGTCTCATTAAGGTTTGCCCTAGTTCCTATTGTACACACATTGTTATTGAAGATGGATTTTATCTCGTATCACTATAGGTATGCAGTTGAAGCTGCAATGTTATAAAAAAAATTGAATCCCAAAATGGGAAAGAAGTATTGTTTTATCTGTAAGCAAAATAAAGTAAGTCGCTACATGTACATTAGATTTTAATCAGACATGTGTCCTTTTATGCAATGTTAGAATAAACATGTTTGTCAATTAGGACATAGCATATATAAAGGGTGAGTCACCTAACATTACCGCTGGATATATTTCGTAAACCACATCAAATACTGATGAACCGATTCCACAGACCGAACTTAAGGAGAGGGGATTGTGTAATTGGTTAATACAAACCATAAAAAATGCACGGAAGTATGTTTTTAACACAAACTTTTTTTAAATGGAAACCCTATTAGTTTTGTTAGCACATCTGAACATATAAACAAATACGTAATCAGTGCCATTTGTCGCATTGTAAAATGTTAATTACATCCGGAGATATTGTAACCTAAAGTTGACACTTGAGTATCACTCCTCCGGTGTTCAATCATGGGTATCGGAGAGCACCGAATTAAGTAGGGATCCAAAGGGAACGGTGATGTACCTTAGGTACAGAAGAGACTAGAAGAGCACATTATGTCCACATGCTAACACCTTTATTGGTGTTTTTCACTGACACACATGCACATTAGCATGAGGGGTGAGATACACATACACACCTGGTTTCCATTTTGGAATAGTGGTGGCCATCATTTGCTGCACACAGTTGCAATCTATAGCTTAATTAATGTCGTACACGCCACAGTACATCTGGTGCAATGTCGCCGCAGGCTGCTACAATACATTATTTCATATCCTCTGGGGTTGTAGGCACATCACGGTACTCATTCTCCTTTAAAGTACCCCACAGAAAGAAGTCCAGAGGTGTAAAATCAGGAGAATGTGCTGGCCAATTTATGCGTCCTCCACGTCCTATGAAACGCCTGTCGAACATCATGTCAAGGGTCAGCTTAGTATTAATTGCGGAATGTGCAGGTGCACCATCATGCTGATACCACATTTGTCAACGTGTTTCCAGTGGGACATTTAATTGTAAGGTATATCACCATTTCCTTTGGATCCCTACTTAATTCGGTGCTCTCAGATACACACGATCGAACAGCGGAGGAGTGGTACTCAAGCGTCAACTTTAGGTTACAACATCTCCAGATGTAATAAACATTATACAATGCAACAAATGGCACTGATTACGTATTTGTTTATACATTCAGATGTGCTACCAAAACTAATGGGGTTCCATTTTAAAAACATAGGTGTGTGTTAAAAACATACTTCCGTGCATTTTTTTTAATGATTTGTATTAACCAATTACACTAGCCCCTCTCCTCATGTTCGGTCTGGTGGAATCGGTTCATCAGTATTTGATGTGATTTACGAAATATATCCAGCGGTAATGTTAGGTGACTCACCCTGTATAGTATTCACTCATATATAATACTGACTAAATGGGGGTTTATGTGGATCAAATTCTTTTATTACGTGAGGCAATCATAGAAAGAGAATTAAAGAGATCATTCAGTGTTAATACACCACCATGGACAAAAATTACCAGTGCAAATTCCACTTTGTCTTACAATTTTAGTGGCACTTTCCCTCTTTTATGCACTCAAAATCAAAGTATACAGACAATTTCACTATAAGGTTTTGTTACTTGTAGCAGGTTATCATCATAACATGATAAAATTTTGTGTGGGATCAATACTAGAGCCCACAAAAATGTGGATTAAAAACATAGATGATAGATCCCTATTTAATGTGGTAGGTAACACAATATTGTGAGTTGTGCAACTGCTGCCTCTCACATTCCAGTTGTAAATAAAGTACACCAACATGTTGCTGTGTTATAACAGTGTGTTTCTGTTTTTGTTTTCACTCACAAATATGAGCCCCCACAATTTCTTTATTTATTTATTTTTTCCTGCTTACAGTTACACACGTGTAGTATTTTTAGGTAAACTGCATTTCACAAATGTATAACTTTCTTAATTTATTAGGTACAAATAAGATTTTTAGTAAGATTTGATCTGAAACACAGTCTCCGTAAACTCGGTGCAGTTTTAACCCATCACAGAAAGGGAGGGAGGGGGGGGGGGGGATCGAAATGAGAAACCTTCAACACATAAAAGAAAACTCCTTTATGTTAAATAATTTTCATTGTGTTGCATGTGTAAGTAATGACACATCAGTGAAATGAAGCAAATTACTTAGCTGCAGCAGGGCATACCATTTCAGCCAAGGTATCGACAGCGTAAAGTTCAGTGTGTTTTGTAGCTTGCTAGATTGGAATCTGTGACGTTTTCTGTGCAAATTTTGTCAGGTGTACAATGAAATCCTGCCTCAAAGGAAATTACATTAGATTGTGGGACAAGCAGTTGAAGGAAACTGGTAGTTTTGTTGGACCAAAAATATTCTGGTAGGCCTTTGGTTTGTAACAAAACTTACATGGGACACCTTCCTAAGGGGCCCTAAGAAATTGGTATGTACATGTGCTCAAGAACATTGACTCCACTCCATAAAGCTTTAAAGAAATGTCTGAATTTTACAAGTTACATACTGCAGCTGTTACACACTATCCACCCATCTGATAGGACCAAATGATTTGAATTTGATGTTTCACAAGCTTAACACCAATGAGGAATTCATAAAAAGGATAGTGTTTAGTGATGAGGCCATATTTCTTTTGTGTGGTCATTGTCAGCACTATGAAGTCAAGATTATGTAGAGCTGAGAATCCTCTTTTGTACACAGAGTAAAAGTGTAACTCCAAAAAGGTGAATGTATGGTGTACCCTCATGCATGATAAAATTGTAGACCCATATTTCTTTGGGGAGCAAAAAATGATTTCAAATAACTACATAGACATGTTACAATTGTTTGTAGTACCACAAATTCAAGAGGAAGGTGAAATCGTCTACGAATATGGCACTCCCCCACATCTACAGATGCATCCTCATCGATTCTCCAGAAGCCACCTCACGGTGTGCGGCGGAGGGTACTTCCTCCTCCTATTCCACTTGTATATGGTTCACGTAGAGAACGATTGCTGTTCTGCCTGTGTGGGGGCTTTAATCTCACAAAATTTATCCTCATTGCCTTTTTGTAAGATATATGTAGATGGAAGTAATATATTGATTTACTGTTCAAGAAACATATGCTCTTAGGACTTTGATAGAAACCCCTTCTATGATACAAAATATCTCCCACTGGAATTTGCCGATCATCTCTTTGACATTCTCAAGATTGCTAAATTAACCTGTAAGAAGTTTGTAACTGTTCTTTGGATCTTCTCTCTGTCGTATATCGACCTTATCTAGTACGGATCCTATGCTGATGACCTATACTAAGGGACATCAGCCAGTTCAATATTTTATAACCTACTTCCTTTGTTGATTGATAACACTTCCTTAGGAATATTCCAATGAATTTGTCTGGCATTTGCCTCACCCATAATAGATTTTATGTTGATGTTCCATTTCATGTTGCTCCTTACGTTTAGGCCAACATATTTTATGCAGTAACTGCTTCCAGTGTTTGTCCTGCTATTGCATGATCATGTAACAAATCTTTCTTTCTATGAATTCACAGCACTGTACATCTGTTGATGTTGAGAGTCAATTGCTATTCCTTGCACCATTTGTCAGTATGCTGAAAATCTTCTTGCATTTCGCTACTTCTCAATAAAATACAGCTTCAATCATAGAAAACCTCATGGAACGTCCAATGTTAAGTGTGAAGTCATTCATATATATTGTAAAAAGCAACAGTTATAAAACACTCCCCTGTGGCATGCCAGAAATCACGTTCACATCTGAATCCTTCTCTCCTTTGGGAATAGTTCTTTTAGCTAGGAACTCTTCAGTCCTATCACACAATTGGTCTGATAGTCAGTATGCAATTACTTTATGCATTAGGTAACTGTGTAAAATTTTCTGAAAATAAAAATTATTTTATGGAATGAAATATTAGTGACAAAGGAAACTCCCTACCAAACTCAGTAGTACTTTGGTGCAGTGGATAGCGCGTCAAAAACTGAACACAGATCAAGCGTGAAAACAGGAAGAAGCTATAAAGAACTGTAAAAAAAAGAAGAAAAATAGAAACGGTGAGTGGTTGAAGCACATGATGTGAAACATACAATAGGCATCATGACATTGAGTTTGTGTGGTCATGGTGTTATACTATGACATGGGAGAACCATATTCAAACTCACTCCTGCTCTATATTTTTATTTTTTGCAAAATTATGAACTGTCCATCTGGTTATTGACAAGTCTTTATGCTGTATTTAATTTTGTGTCTTGTGTTGTTCTGTGTGGTGTAATGCCCCGTGACACACAAGTGCTCTGATAATAGCCAAAAGTCCATCAAATCCTCGCACGTAAGCCAACTTTTACCCCAGGTGAGTGAGTGATGCCACCTTGCCTGTTGGTATGAACGTGGATGAGGTTTTTCCCAGATAAATGATAAAAAACATAACAGTTTGTCACATAAGCTGCAACTGATGAATGAATAGTGTTCCACTGAACATTATCAAATCCTACATGTGTCCTAGCAAATCTAAACAAGTCCTGAAATTTCAGAAAATGAAATTGATTATGTAGGATAGCTTGGACTAACTTAGTCCACACCCATTTATTTCTTGTTTTCATTACTGAGAGAGGTCCATGAGCCATCTTGCTTGCATTTGTTATTCATCTCATTTACTTGCGACAATATAATATTCTTCCCACATGACTCATTTTCTAAAACTAAGGTATAATAAAACCTCTCGCAATGAAGTTTGGTGAATAGTCCTTATGTAGAGGAACTGTGAACTACAGTTACCTTACTGTCCTTTGAAATAGTGATGTCCTATAACTATTGACTGCTCACCTCTGCAATACTTGTACTGGAAACTTTGCTGAAAATCTTCCTTTGGGATAGTGTTCGAAAACCTCGTCACTTTTCATTGGATGTCAGGGATATTGTCACATCTCTTTCCTTTCAAAGTTAGTTCGAGTTGAGGGAATAGGAAAAAGTCTGATGGATTGAGATCCGGTGAGTTAGCTGGATGTAGAGTTGCACCACCCCATTTTTTGCCAGGTACTATTTGATGATATTGGCTTTGTGTTGGCGAGTGTTATCGTGCAACACAGACATATCCCAGAGGTCAGTGATGCGTGGTTATGAGATGTAACTATTTTGCAGGACAGTAAAGTAACTATAGTTCATAGTTCATCTATGTTAATGTTACAGCACTATTCACCAAACTTAATTATCAGAGGTTGTAAGACAGTCGCCAAGGCTACAAAAAGAGAACGAAGATGTCAATGATCAGAAGGATAATTCATAGATTGAGAAAAACCATAAATAACAATTTACAGCATGTTTCAGTATTCAACAAGTATTTCCTGCTACGTAACACTGTGACAACATAACCATGATGCCAAGACGGTAGCCAGTTGAGTGGTATAACATATCTTACACTTCGACAATTTACTGTTCCTACTTTGCTTCTTTTTACACAGTTTCACTTCTTCATCTTACCACTAAATCTGAGGTGAGGGGTATGTGTGTTGAGTTTTTTTTCCTTCCAATGTGTGACATCAAACATCAAAATTCTATTGAATGAGACAAATAGCTGCCTTCACTTGTTAAAGCAATGTTAATGTTGACTATCCCATAAAGTGCACCTGTGTCTGGCAAGGCTGTCATTGGACGCCATCCTCTTTACAAATGATCATGCAATGGAAAATATAGTGTAGTCAGGTGATTTTCTGTCAAGGAAATGATTTAAATGTATTTTAGTAACAGTATAATCAACTCGGACTTTTTTTATGCCTATTTAAGTCTTCATTTGTCGCTCAAAGTATTAAAAATACCCCATACCCAAGCTGAATAAGCCACAAAATATACAATGATATTGATAACTAGTAAAAGCCCAACAGTCAACAGAATTGACTGCTGTTCTAGATACAGTAGAACCTCGTTTTTATGCTTTTCAAGGGACTTAAGTAAAATCGTGTAAAATGCAGGAAAATGTAAAATGCAGGAAATAATGTTTTATGTGGTAAAAATGCTTACTGCATGAGCCTTGCATTTTCGTATTTTATTTGTGATATATGTACATAATAGGCATCTAAATACTCGCCAGGAAGTTTATTATACAATAAAGGTTATCCAAATTTTTACTATTTTAAGCGCCAGGTAAAACATAATTTTACGGGAAGTAGAAATTTTTGACGTAATTTCGTTCATTATCATCGAGGACGCCGCTATTTTAAGCACCAGACAGAACTGGTAATTTTATGGGAAGTAGAAATTTGACGTAATTCCATTCATCATAATCGAAGACGCCGCTATTTTAAGTGCCAGGCAAAACTGGTAATCTTACGGAAAGTAGAAATTTCAACGTAATTTCATTCATTATAATCGAGGACGCCGCTATTTTAAGCGCCAGGCAGAATTGGTAGTTTTATGGGAAGCAGAAATTTTTGACGTAATTTCATTCATTATAATCGAGGACGCCGCTATTTTAAGCGCCAGGCAAAACTGGTAATTTTATGGGAATTAGAAATTTGATGTAATTTCATTCATTATAATCGAGGACGCCGCTATTTTAAGCGCCAGGCAAAACTGGTAATCTTACGGAAAGTAGAAATTTCAACGTAATTTCATTCATTATAATCAAGGACGCCGCTATTTTAAGCGCCAAACAGAATTGGTAATTTTATGGGAAGCAGAAATTTTTGACGTAATTTCATTCATTATAATAGAGGACGCCACTGCTAGGCTATGTAACACATCTTCAAAATTACCTGAACCACTTCGATATTGTTTGGACGCTGCTGCCAGGCTATGTAACACATCCCCAAAATTATTG
Organism: Locusta migratoria; assembly: GCA_026315105.1. NCBI lineage: Eukaryota > Metazoa > Arthropoda > Insecta > Orthoptera > Acrididae > Locusta > Locusta migratoria. Next base: position 724,861,863 of record CM048755.1, on the reverse strand, counting down.
CCTTTTTCCGGAATTACGTAATTATTTACGTAGTAAAACTCAAAGTTCCGTTATTTTTGTATTTTTAAATGTTTCACACGACGATATTAGAGAATTTATTTGCGTTTTCGAGTACAAAAATATGCATAAGTATTTTTGTGAATTTTGCATAAGGATCGACACCTCTCGCTATTATCGCTTTTTTGAGGCTGTGGGTATTATGATACCCAACTTTGACAGATATCGTTCTTTATTAATCAGAAATATGTATCACAAAAACAATGCAACTCTTTATTCTTACGCCAACAAAGCAACTGGTTCTAATTGTTTGAGTAGATGCCAGCCGCTTTGGCAAAGAAGCTAGCGGAAAGTGGAACTGCACTGCCACAAATCAGCGTTATTCTCACGCCAAGCGCTATGGCAAAGAAGCTGGTTGAAAGAGTAACTACATCGCCACAAATCGGCTTGTCGTAAGTCATCAACGAAAGGCGAAATATACGTTTAAATAAATGCAAAGTGTCAATAAACTCGACTGTGAATAATTTTTAAGCACTATACTTTATGGGGAAAGTCATGCTAGCGTCAATTTATGTACATTACGTCATTTTTCTTCACGAAGATTCTTCCGAAAAGCGTAAAACGTGGGAAAAATGTAAATATGTTAACGCAATAACGAGGGAGAATTAACATTGTAAACATAGGAAATTTAATGGGACCGACAAAAAATGGTATAAATGGCGGGAAAATGTAAAATCCGAGAATGTAAAAACGAGGTTTTACTGTATTATGAATTGTGATGAAGAATCTCTGTGCAAAGGTGTATGCTAATTCAAATTGAATTACCCAGTGCAGGCGGCGTGGCATCACTCTAAAAATATTTTAAGAAATTGAATCTAACGCCAATGTCTATTTAACAGCGATGAATATCAATCAACCCTTGCATAGAGCAGTACTCTCTCGCAGTTACTTAACAGAAAAATGTTTTTAATAGTTATCGGTGACAAACTGACACACATGTAAGCTGCAAAACTGTGCATGCGCATAGCTGCTTATGTGACTTGACAACAGCTCTGCACGTGTGCACTTGTATCAGCAACAAACTGACACACACTTAAGCCACTTATGAATAAGATTATGTGCAGTGTTCTTAGTAGTCACTACTACTACATAGTAGTAGTAATGTAGTGATGGTAGTAATTACAGAGGAAACCCTCGTGGTTTGCAGTTGGGAATGGTGTTTAAAGTGATTGTTTCTCTCTGTCTTCTGACTTATTTATATGTGAGTGCTTTTTAAATACAATAGTATACTTCAAATCATATGGACATTACTAGCTGATAGTATTTGTGTATTTCATTATGTGTGATCCTTTTCCTACTGACACAATGTAGTTTGTGCTACAAAATTGCAGAAATAATGTTAAAGACTTTATAGTTTAATGATGATTCATTTTTCTAAAAGATGTGCTTTCATTAATAATGTTTTTAGGATACGTATCCGGGACATAAATGAAGCTCTTAAGGAGTTGGGACGGATGTGCATGACACATCTGAAGACCGACAAACCACAGACAAAATTGGGCATCCTCAATATGGCAGTTGAAGTGATAATGAATCTTGAGCAGCAAGTACGAGGTATGACATAGTCATTAGTGTAGAGGAAGCTTTAGCTGTTGAATGTGGGTACAAACAATACCTCCATGGAAACAAAAATCCTAAAAATTACGAATATGAAGTTGTCAGACATCTTGATTGTAACAGGGCACTGAAATAAATTCATTGGCAAAATTGATCCCAGATTTCCTGCTTCAGGCCAGTGGTCGCTTCCCGTTGTGCCCAAATTCTCAACATATTGCACACTATGATTGTATTGCCCCCTGCCAATTATTTCCTTTCGTTCACAGCTTTAACTGTATTACTGCAAGGAATCTGGCATATTTGTGCATCTACACAGAAATTGTCATTTGCCTGTTGCAGGCATACATACAATTACAGATATGGTGTCTGTTCTTTTGGTTATAAGTATAACAATGGAAAGTCCAGGTTGGAATTCAACAGCACAGAGAGACCAATTTCTAAAATTGACAGGCAAATTTGCATAGAATAAAATTTTTAATTTTTGATAACCAGTTTCGACATTTTAGTTGATTTTCAAATCAACGAAAATAAAGTCCTACAATGCAACTGTTTGCCACATGGTTCTTTGTGCTTGGGTTGACAGGCGTCTATGTGGTAAAGCTGTGTGGGTATGGCCGTGCGATCTTAGGCACTATGTTACGGCTTGCACCACCACCACACCTGTCGGAGTTTTGAGTCTTCCCTTCTGCATAGGTGTGTTGTCCTTAGCTTGAGTTATTTAATTACCATAGTTTGTAAGTTTAAGGATTGATGACATCAGCCTTTTGATCCCTTAAGTTTTTGAAGATTTGTATGCTAAAGAGTATACTAAACTATTTTGACTCTCATTTATAACGTGTTATTCTATGGTATGCTGTACGGGTGCATATCATGAACCAGATTGTGAAATACTGATGTGCTATTGTTCTAAAGCTTTTGATTTGGAATAGTTCAGAAGTTATTAGGTTAATTGTACTGTATCCTAGTATTTCATCACCAATTACTGTTCTGCATGCACCATTATCTGCTGTAGATCCTTTAAACAAAAATGGGAAGAAAGTTCAGGTCACACTCCTCTACAAGAATGTTAACTGTAGTGTTTCACGTAACTGCCATCCAATATTCTTTACATCCATTTGCTTCAGAATCTTATAACTCATTCTGAGCTCAAATGTAAAGAAGTATCTCAAACAGAATGGCATCCTACGTGCCAACCAGTATGCATGTGGAAAACATTGATTGTGTGAACTCAAGTTGAACTTTTCTTATATGGCATCCTGAAAGCCAGGAGTAGAGGCAATCAGATTTCTCAAACACATTTAGGTCAGTGCCACATCTATGCTTAATATCAAATGTAGGATTGCATGTAATGCAAAGTGAAATTTGTGACTGGATTAAAAAAGTTCTTGTCAAAGAGGCTGCAACACATTATCTCGGATAGAGACTCGTCAACAGATGTAGAATGAACTGTTGTTATCAAGGGAAGTGTGTTGGGATCTTTGCTGTTCGTGTTGCATATTAATGACCTTGTAAACAACATGAATAGTAATCTCAGACTTCTAACAGATGATGCAGTTATCTGTAATGAAGTGCTATCTGAAAATTGCTGTATAAATATTCAGCTGGATGTTGATAAGATTTTGAAGAAATGCCAAGATTGAAAACTAGCTTTAAATGTTCAGAAATGAGTTGTTCTATGTCTTCAGTATTGACGAGTGACAACTACCGTATGTCAACTCAAACAAATACTTTGCTGTAGCAATATGAAATGGAAGAATCACAGAGGCTCAGGTGCAGGTAAAGTGGGTGGCAGGCTTCAGTTCTTTGGCAGAATGCTAAGTAAGTACAGTCAGCCTAAAAAAGAGTTTACTAACAAATTACTTGTGCAACCCAGCCTAGAATGTTGTTAAAGTGTGAGAGACCCATGCCAAATAATTACCAAAAGAATGTATTGTGTACTTATACAGAGAAGGGCAACAAGTATGGTGGTTGGTTGGTTTTATGGGGGAGAGTGTGTCACTGAGATGCAGAAGAAACTGGCAGTACTTTGAAGATAAACACAAAGTATCCTGATAAAGCCTGCTTAGAAAGGTCCAAGAACAAGATTTAAATGATGTACTACAACTGTTATGTATCACTCCTATGGGGATTGTGAATGCAAGAGTAGATTACCTACAGTATGCACAGAAACATTTAAAAGGTTATTCTCCTTGCAATACATATGTGTATGGAACAAGAAGCAAGCCAACAGTAGGTACAGAGCCTTCACAGTGGTTTGGAGGATGTGGAGTTGTCCATAGTGAATAGTGACTTTTTAACAGGAATAGAGGCATCTATCAAGTCGACACAGTTTGACATATGTTTAGTTCTGACAAGTTCATACCTCAGTTCTGCACTAATTACATAAACTGTACAAGCAGTTAATTATGAATTTCAGTAACTCATTTGTGCCAGTAAGTGACAGTACTCACAATGTTGTCTGCCAGATAGGAACAAAATTATTTCTATTTTAAAATGTAGGGGGGGGGGGGAGGTAATGGAGAAAGTTATCACTTCAATTTTATCTTTTTGTATGCACCTTGATTTGCGGAACTCGAGCATATTGTATGACAGGTAGTGTGTTCCCAGTGTATTAGGGATGTAGTACTTTGTGTTGGATATTTATAGTATTTTTTAATATATAAAGATGTAGGTGCCTGTATGAGCTGAAAAGGGTGACACCATGAGATATACTTGGAAATGCAAGTTCGTTCAACCAAAGCTGTTGTTCAGATATATACATTTCATCTCTTGTGCAGGTTTAAAATCAGTTTCTGATAAATATCAACTGTACCAGAAATAGTAATTAGCTTTCTTCATATCAGTATGCTTTGGCCTTTGGTATTACCCTTTCTACTGTAGCCAGTTTTAATGGCAAACAGACTGACCATAAGATACCTGTCAATATTTACTCTCTCCCTTCTGCTATTGGAGAATATTATTACAAATGTTGAAGTACCTTTATTATGTGAAAAAAGACCTAAAATTTCTTTTTAGGTGGTTCCACAGCATTCATGAAGATAGAATATGACATATCAAATATTGATACATTATTTTATCCTGCACAATAATTTTTATGTAGTTATTCAGTTACAAGACTTGTTTAACTTTTGTGCCATTTTCAAGTAACCTGCAACAAATAGGCCTAGTAAAATAAATTATGCTTCCAGAAATAATTCTGAACAAAAATATGACTGTTGTGTGTTGCAGTGCAAAGTTGAATTATGTCACATCATCATTGAGTAATACCATAATAAAAATAATGGTACTGCAAAATATAACAAACATACATTTAATATGTAATGCTGAAAAACTCCTATCTTATTTGAACACAGATAATTCAAATGTCTGTTAATCAAATATGAATGTCTAGTGTCCAGTTAAATTAAAAAGTGAAAAGTTGACTTTGTTGCTTTTTAATTCAGTTTTTCATGTCTAACAATTATGTAATGTTTTACTAACAGTTATCATTTAAACTAGTTTTAAGTTTAGTAAAGCAGTAGACATTTTCCTGGCACTAGTGATGTTTTGCTTGATTGTACCAATAATTAATATACTGTAGAAAAAGATTTACCACTTACGAGATTCAATTTTGTACAGAACGGAATCTGAATCCCAAGGCTGCATGTCTGAAAAGAAGAGAAGAGGAAAAGGCTGAGGATGGGCCCAAGCTGTCGAGTCACCATTTGGGTCATCCAGGCCCTCATTTAACACAGACGTCATTCCCGACAATGCCTGTAAGTGCAAAATCATGATCTCAAGTGTCTAAGAATTCTTGTATTTCATATAGGATTTATTAAAATCTTTTTAAATGTGTAATTATTGTTGATAGGTATAGTGTCATCAAACTTTCACTGTTGTTCATTTAGCAGTCTGAGAGTCTGTTCAGTAGGTACATATTGTTGGTCCTTTCATTATTATGAGGCATCCCCATCTGCGCACACACGCAAGCCCGCGTGTGCGCGCGCAGAGGGGATGGTTTTCAACATATTTATTTTTCTATTCACTTTGCTTGTGATCATCCTTATCCATTTTGAGAGCTCAAGCTGTACATTCAATAAACAAGTGTGAGTGTGCCACTTATCGCAAAGATGTGCTGATCTGCGGACTAGCAGATTAAGTTATATAAAGATTTTGTCCAGTAAGTCCTTCCTTAGCAAAGAATACATACACAAACATTGTCTCTGGCTCTCCAGCAGAAATCACCTATGTGAAGCTATAGTTCTCCATTTTCCTAGCTTAACTTTTGCGGAAATAATAGTGCTGTAAGCACTTCTAGAACCCTGCCCTCATACCACTAATACTGTCTAGAACAACATCTTCACATTCACTTTTAATGCTGTCTTTCTTTCTTCTTCATTCTCTCCTTTTTTCTTCTGTATTTGGCAACTTTCCTTTCATCCTTTTGTATTCCTTGCTTTGTCATTAATTCCTTTGTGAAATATGTAGTTTATGTGTTACTCTCTGCATTATGCTGCTTTTCCATAATTACAATCTTCTGTTCATTAAATTTGTCATGGATTACATCAGTTTTCAGCTATAAATATGTTGTTAATTTCTTATATGTGTGTTTATGGGGAGGGGGGGAGGTAGTAAAAATTATCATGAAACTAACAATTATGTATCTTATTTCAGGGCCCACCTCTACCACACAACCCAACCCAACCACAGTAGCAGAGGTGGATGCTGAAGGGTTTACACTATGATTTTGGTTGAAGCACATCTCTTTCACAAGTTAAGATACGTGAATTCTTTCTGAATCTGTCGGAGTGAGATGGTGCTCAGTCTTTGTGTATTACGTGTGTAAACTGAAAAAGCTTCATGTTTAGTTTAATAAATGTGAAGTAATATGTGCACAACTATCACAGAAATATACTGTATTAACCTCCATATCATTGGTTGGAAGACAGCTAAAAACCGTTTATTGAACCTGAAAAAGAGTAGTGGTTTTTAAAAGACTTTGTGATGGTCCTAATTAAAGAAAAGAGAAGACTTTTGAAGACTTAAGACACTATGAGCAGTAACCTGCAGTTGCAGAGCAGTGCTTTGCGTGCTTTATTTTTTAAGAAAAGTGATGGATGACATGCATCTCTATGTTTGTATGTGTATGTAAAGCATACAGCCAAACATCCTTTTGTGGATGTAGGTACCCCGAGTGAAAGCAGTTATATTAAGGCCAGTAAGCAAGTCGTAGCAAGACCAGAACATTTTCCATCGAGCATGTAACATTTGTTATGTACCAGTAATTATGACCAAACAGATGAGATTTGTTTGCCTGTATTTTTCTTTATTTTTTTTCCATTTCATAAATAATTGCTGATATGCTAGTACTTGTTCAATATCATGAACATTCACAGTGCAGCATAGGGCCCAAACAGATGTAGAGAGCTTTGCCTTATCCATAAATATGCAGTTGTAGACATAGAGCAGAGAGTGAACATGTGTGTGCTACAATTTTGTTACATATAAAATACACTGAAGTAGTGATATTTATAAATTAAATAGATTTATTCTTTTTGTCTAAGTTAAATATTGTGCATTACTTTTGCTAAATAGTATTATTATTATTATCATCATTATTATTACTATTATTATTGTATTATTATTGTATCATCACTGTTATCATAGCGGAAGCATCAATCTTTCTTTATATGAATCAGAAGTTCACCAATGTATGTTGCTGCAGAATACGTATTGCAACAAATGTCTACTTCTCGGTGACAGTATTTTCTTTTAAATTTTATTCTTAAAAATGTGGAATTTGTACACATTTGTGGGTAGAGCAGAATTTTGGTAAAATCAGCATTGTAGGAAGAGAAGTAGTACAGATATTACTCATCAGAGTTGTGATCAGAAACAGCCAGTCCTCATCAATAGTGCCATACTGTGAAAAACTTCCTGTGGAGTTACATTGAAAGTATTTTTATGCTTAAACTTATGTACAGGATATGCTCATTTTATGATGATATATAATTTCATTTATGGACTTGGGAGACTTAATATCCACCATTTATTTTAATTATTTAAGTCATTTAATACTCATATTTTTATGAACTAAGAGTTTTAAAACAATTCTTCTTTGTCTTCTTCCTATTTGTCTGTTATTCCTTTTTTTACGTATCAGGACTGCTGTATAAATTATGGCTCATATAATTTTTGTAATCTTACGAATTGTAGTAATCGTGAATTGATAAATGACTTTTGCAGCAGTGCAGTGTTAGCTGACTGTTTCAGCAGTGGCCATATTTGCAGTGGAGCAGCTTATATTATTGCTATTTATGATAGAGCACAGTAAAGAGAGGGAGGCTTCAAAGTGTTTACTTATGTTACGTATGGAAAAAGGAAACTGATCATTGCAAGCAATATGTGGATCCAAAGAAATGTGGCAAATAAAGTTCAACCTTCCATAATGTAGGCTGTGGATATGCTGACACTGTCCCTTGTGTAGTAGTGGCTAAATTACGTAACTAAATCTGTAGTATAAAGTAGAAAAGGGCCAGGAAGCATGTGCCATATATCCAGTGCCAGAGACAGTCCAAATGGAACCTATGTTAGATTGTGGATACTGTACTTGTTGGTGCAACATAGGTGACGGCTAAAAGACTGGATGCTGGATAACACTTCACATTATTGTTCCTAAAATCTTGACCCTTTTGTTTCGAATGTGTTATGTGTTGTCTCTGCATGTCAGGTAAAATCTCCACAGGGGTGCAATTTATTTTGATCTTGATTTTTTTATTCTTTTTGGTAAATTAGGCATCAATTAATAAAGAACATTAATAAAAAGCAAAGTTTTAAGTTTTACATTTACTGTTGCAACTGTTAACAATAAGTGGAGTACAGAGTATGAGGGAGGAATTTCTCATGCATGCCACAGATCGATTAAAAAATCATTCAGAATAAAAAAAAATAGAAACTGAATATTAAAAAGTCAAACTTCTTAAAATAAAGATAATACATGCAACATAGGAATCTGAACCTTGAGCTTGGAGACACAAATGTTCTATCACACAAAAAGAGAGTGAGTTTGAGAAATTGATTGTGATACAACGAAGATTAATTGCTCAGGGCTGAGGTACAAGGGTGTGTTAGTAATGTTGGGAAGACCAGGAAGAATGCAGGTGACAGCAAGAAATATCGTTATTATTGTTGAAATTCGACTTGTTCTTACCTGTATGTTTTCTGTTAATTTATTCTTGCCTTTGTCATAATCCTATATCTATTTCCTCATTGCTTCATCTTTGTGCCTCAGGAGGAAAGAAGTATCATTTACCAAAGCTCCAGATTCCTAGAGGTAGATGTTATATGGTATTAGTAAGTAGTTCTGTAAAAACTGCTTACCTGTAATTGATGTTACAACATTGCAGATCAGTTGAGGTCTTCCTGTTATTTGTTATACATAATCTGTCTGCTGTTTGTGTTGGTATTTTGAACCCTCAGATTAATCTATTATCTGGCAGCCAACTCATTCATCTGTTTTGCAAAGCTTTCATTTTTAATTTTTTCAATTGTTTCTGTATACTCTGTAATTAACTAAATATTTTGTCATTACGGCTCTTTAGTATACGTTTATTTTAGAATATCTGTTCCATAACTTACTAGTAACAGTTGAGGTAAATGGAAAACATAGTGCGTGTAATACACACTCTTCTTTGCTCTGTTACGAGCCAACATGTTGACCATCCTGATATACATTGAAAATGCACAACAAGAAAGTTGTTCCAGCTCTCTTTCCACTCATCCTATACTTTAGGTTTTGCATCACATCTGAATCTGCACTTAAGTGTCACATTTGCAAATTAGTTTATTTATTTTCTTGGTCTCTTGATGCTATCTCAGATTTTAAATATCCTTTCCCTCATTACAGATTATAATTCAAGAACTTGTTACTGCACTGCAGTGACATCACATTGCTTAATGAGGAAGTTGTGTGTGTGTCTCTCTGTGCATATCGTGGGGGAGATGCTTTGCTGCGTATGTGCAGTTTTGTTTGCTAAGAAAAATCATAGTTTGTTGCAAACCTCTGTTCCATTATCATGGTAGAGAAACAAAGTAGCATCCAATTCCAGTAGGTCAGTTATCAGCTGCCAACTCCTGACTCATCAGAATAGGTAATTGTTCAACTGAGAGAAATTCAGTTTAATTATATTAGTTGTAAACCAAGCGAGGGCTGCGGGGTAGTCAAACTTATTAACAGTCGACTGAGAATAATGGAAGTTTTGTAACTAGGTTTCCTGGTTTTATAAATACTGTTTCTTATAAGTTGAAGCCTCTAAGTCCAAAGATTCAACATTTATATAAGTTGAGCAGTCTCTGTATCTTGTTAGGGGAATGCTGAGATTGTGATCAGTCCTCCAATTTCCTATATTGATGTTATTGTGGTCCACACATTACTTATTTGTTGGCTCGTGTGCTATTTCTAGATTACCCGGTGATAAGCATTTTACATTATTTGAGTAGTCATTTTTAAATGTCATTTTATATTTTTGTTCAGGTTGTGATGGTAATTTAAAATAAAGCAGTGACAACAATGATCCAATGTATTACAAAAGCTCAGAACATAGTACACTTATGAAATTAAGTGGTTTCCTTAATTTGACCACAAGCTATTTGTAATTTGTTTTAAACTGCTCATGCAGTGATATTATATTCATTGTTTATAAATGTATGGCAAATGGAGTGGTATTAGAAAATACCTTGATTTTCCTGTGTCATTGTCAACATCATAATTTATTTACGTATATCTGCTCTTAAGCATAGCTAGGCATAGTTCTTGGTCTGCTGGATTGCAGACCCTTTAGATAATAGATGAACTTCATGTTCTGTTACTTTGGAGTTTACTCAAAATTTTCATTGCTTAACGTCACAATTGTTATGAATACAGATTTGCAAGCTTGGAGTAAATAACAATATTTTTAGAATTTAAATTTCTTTCATACTCAAGTGTGTATCTCTTGACATGAAACTTGCAATCCAGTGAGAAATTTTAGCTCATGGCAGCTGCAATATGTCATTGTTCTACACATTTTCACATCCTGGTCATCAATAGTTCTGGTATGAAAGTACCACAAATAAGGATGCTACTTCAACAGAAAAAAAAACATAGGATGCATAATTAGTGTGGCAAATTTATAAATATTTTGAAGCATAGTTCGTGACTCTGAGAACTGATGCAAATTCACTTTTTGTAATAAACACTACAAATAAAATTTGATAGTTTGTTAGTGATGAGTGACTCCATAATTCATTATGACAGATGTTTCTTGCTTGTATAGTGTTGGCTCTGACAGTTTGCCATGGCTAGATTCGTTTTTCTTTTCCTCAGTGGTGATTAAATATGCCATAAGATATCCATTCCACATCATTATAGCATTCCAGAAAACATTCTGGTTGATCACGAGGTTTTTCAATGTACCATTTCTAAGAGTATCTGTGACAGGTATCCATAACATTTTGCATAAACAAATATGATCCTTAATCCATGGTAAAACACAAAAAGTTCCAAATGTAAAGATGGTTGCTTAGTTCTGCAAATAATCACACAGCGTAATTTAATAAAAACGTGTCTTCGCACACAACTTGTGAAAGGAATACTGTACATTCCAGTTATGAACAAACATTTTAGCACATGTTTTTGAAAACCAGGTAATCTGTTTATACCCCATAAAATTACATGCAGAAGTAATTTCTCCTAAAATTGCAAAAAAAAAAAAAAAAAAAAAAAAGGTATTGTAATAAGGACTCTTAAGACATGTCATTAAGGCTTCTGCCATTCCTTAAAATTGCTGAATCCAAAAAGAAAATAAATATAATACATTGTCTAGAAATTTTTTGATGCCAGCTCTTAATTCTATGAATATTATTAAGTATTACTAAGACCACTCTGAAATTTTAACAATGCTGCTATGATGAAAATTTTTTGTGTTTCAAAAGCATGCGGAAAATATACACTATACAAACTTCTGGAACATATTAAATCTTCTCATAAAGAAGTCTGAAACTGTCTGAAAACAATTTAAATATTCTGTTCTTTATGCACAATAAAATCTACATTCTCTTTTAAATACAACTACTTGGTTTTCTCTGTGTGCTGGATGGTACATATGGGATCTACATGTGTTCTTACAAAACACTGTAAAATACTAGACACACATGCTTCATTTTTTAATCGCCAACTAAATTGGCACAACATAATTTGGTAGCATATTCCTATCCTTGATTATCTACATGAACTTAATTCAGTGTACATTTTTAGCTTCAGAAATATGTTATAGCTGCTGTTGCTACATAAATGTCAAACACAAACACATAATATTTAAGGAAAATACGTGCCATAACAAATTATGTAAGTCCAAGAAGAGTGTTCTATGCTACCAAAATATGTCATACCAATTGCTTTGCGAATTGTAATTGTGTAGAATGACTGCATTTTAGAACATTTTCATTGTCTTATGCTGTGTGATTTTTTTGCCTTGCCAGTACTGGGAATGACTGCCTATGATAAAGGAAGTTGGATAATTTCAAACAGTAGTTCGATAAAAATTTTGCACGACACCAAATAATCTGATTATTGCCTGACGACTTTGACAATTTCCTCTTTCAATTGGTATTTTCCTTTTTGTATCCTTCTTGCGCTCTTTTGATTTCGTTGTGCATTAATAATATCCAATGTATCAGGCATAACTTGTTACTACCTCCTTAAAACATCATGTATGAGAGTGAAATAATGTTTGTGTCTTCTAAATAAACTTCAAGTAAATTTTAGGAGGGTTTATGGAACTGTTTACTATTCATAGAAATTAAAAAAGTCTTTTCAAGTAGTTGGTTTTTTAACTGAGAAAGTTTACATACTTTTATGTGGCAAATGAAAGGAAAAAGTTGAGTACTGTTTCATTATTAAATGTTGAGACTGTTATCAATAAAATGATATGAGAGACAGCACATGACATATTTGTTGTAGAGTTTTCCATTGCATCTCTGTAGAAAAATATAAAGGGGAAACTGGAGAGAAAGAGGGTTTTTGTCTCTGTGTGTCAGTTGAGTTGCATATATTTCATAAATTTCACCCCATCATTGCATAACAGGAAATAAATATGTGATGGTGTGAATGCACTGCTGAATATCCCCCTCATAACCACTACAATATTTTTAATAACCTAGACATTTTCTTCTCATAAAGGTATTAAAACAAACTTTATTTTTTTAATTTTATTTATTCGCAAGGTGGTTTTCACAATCAGATGCTCAGATAATAAGCAACTATTCCGAAGTTTGTATTACTTCAGCTTCTGAACATGTTTCACTTACATTAATTTTTTGACAATAAAATTAAGTCATCCATCACAGTTTGATCTTTATTAAAGAGACATACATTTGTGAAAATATATTCCGAGGAGTAGTGTAAGATCATGACATGACTAAGTGTCAGCACAAGGTGAATTTGTGCATTTATGTGTAGGTTATTTTACAGTTTTATTTTTATGTGTATATTTTTTGTAATGTAAGCTAGAACAAGTTTAGTTGTTGATTACAGACTTTTGTTGGTACCAGGGGCAATGAGTTTGACACTGCCGATCGTTTAATAAATGTTTCAGAAATACTGTGTATTGTATTCCGGATGAAATCTGTGGTTTATCCTGAAAGGATTTTACTGCAGTGAAATCTCAGTGATTGGTTGATTTATCTGTGATTTCTTTCATTACTTGGAATATGGGTGTATTAACCATTTGTTGAGTATTGAAATGAATATTAATTGCAGAATTCAGAAAATTGATTACAAAATAAACCTTATCCATTTTATTTGCCTTTGGAGTCTTTTAAAATTTTCAGATAAGAAAGACTTTTTCATGCATAATTTTTATAATGCTTATCTACCTCTGTTGCATCTTCTTATGAAAAGGGGGGGGGGGGGGAGTTTGGACAGTTTACCTTAAAATGTATATTCTTCTCTCTGCTAGTAACAAAATGTTAGCTCTATCTTGGTTTTGGTCATACTACAGAAAACATCACAGGGCCAAATAATTCTCATGATCAGCACACACTGTATAAATCCATCATTATTGCAAATCTTAAGGGACTGACAAAACAGATACATAAAGAACGATTCATTTTGCACATGTGTATGCAAATTTTTTTTCCTAATGTGTATAAAATAACACCCAGTCCAGTATTGTCATAAGAACACCAATGCAGTATAGTAATCCAGATTAAAAAAAGAAAAAAGACTACATTTTGCATCACTATTCTATGTAATAGAATACCAAATTTATGTTACTCTATTTTTAAGTGCATTCAAAATGTGCTGCTGTATATTTGCTGTTGTTATTTAGGGCATATTTATGTAACTTAGCTCTAACTGCTGTAATTGGTGCATTTTATAACACTATTGGTATTCTACAAAAATTACAATATTGTAATTATTCCATTTTAGATTACAAATTTTTAAATATTTTATACGACAATATTTTAAGCCAGTCCCTGAATGTGATAGCTTTATGAGATTTCACTGTATGGTAAACATTAAGTACTTCACTCCAGCAAATGGAAATGGTATGTAATATTATTCCATGACAATTTATAAGGTATTTATTTTGTTATTGTTACAGTGTAACCGTCTTTTATATATTCCTCCAGAAAAATGTAATCTCAGAAGTAAAATTATATTGTTAAATTACATTTTTCAGTGTATCATTAATGTAAAGAGCATATAATTTTTGTAACTTAAATTTTATCAATATATTTTATTTAGATAATTGCTGGTACAAAATATGATGGAGTTCAAGTATAAATATGTTAATGGATTTTGTGACATAGTGATGAACAGTAAGTGACGTCATGTATCTAAGACCGTGTCAACGTAAAATTATGTTTCGCCTAACTACTAAACAAATTTGGTAAGTTTACTAACAGATGGGAGTTCATGCATGAAGCTCAACCAGATATTTTCAGTGTATACAAAGTTTTGTAGTCGACAAAGAAGATTGGTAAAATATACAAAATACATTAATGTAGATAAAGGAAAAAGGCATTTAATTTATACTTAAAAAGGAAATGGATGTTAATACATTCATGCTGTGTTTAAAAGTTTGAGAATGTGAAAATAAAAGTACCTGTTTTAATACCTTTACTCATAAAGTTGTTTTCAGAAGCAACATATACAGATAATTCTTAGCACATGAAATCAGCACACTTTGCTTTACCAGAGGAAAACTGACCATCACTTTAGTTATTTTATTTTTTTCTCCTAAATGATCTCCAAAAGTGCTAAATACTGATTTCGAATTAACTGATATTGTGTGCGAATGAATCTCTTGAAAGTATTCAAACTGTAAAAGTCCAGTGAAACTTCCTTTCTTACAAAGAATTCTTGAATTTGGTCATTGCAAGGTGTGCATGAACAATTGTTTAATTATGTAAATTTTTTGATGGATTAGTAGGGTGTTGCAAACGTTACTTAAAACTATGCCAAAACTCTTCAGGATAATATTAGCTCCAAAGTGTCACTAAGCATTGATTACAGAAAACATCTTGGAAACTGTGTGGTGGTATGATCATAATTGGTTTCAACGATTTGTAAAATAATTCTGAAATCTTACTGATGAAGATCATATTGAGCTTCATATTGCAAAGGTTGAATCATTTGCGGCAACTTTCAGTATCAGTTTCATTTCTGTAAATTTGACAGCATTTGTAATCTCTCTTGTTGAATCATGCACTTCTGAGAAAGTTCCAATGTTTTCCCAACCTCTCATTTTGAAAGGAATCAGTTTAGTGGTATTTGGAGACAAATAACTACAGCAATTAATTTCACCACATAGTGTATGTGACCTGATATACAATATGTCTGTGCTGTACAGTTGGTATCCATTGAAGTGACAGTGGCTATCTTTTCATAAAAAAAAAAAGAATAAAAAAATTGTTTTCACATTTAAGTTTATGGAAAACGGGAAAATTTGGATATACTGACTTAGTTCTTTCTGGAACTTAAAAGGAGTAGTTTGTGCTAAAACATGATCATGTCATCATTATTTATTTAATTCCTTAATAGTCAAGACAGCTCAGTGCAGTTTCAAACAACCACATTGCAAACATGAAGGATGTTTTAGACATATAGATGTCACATTCATTACATTTGTTACATATTTGCAGGTATAAAATTTCTGTGGCTTAGATGACCTTTTTATTTTAGCTGGTCCCTCGCAACAGACTTTTACTAAAAATGACAGCATATGTGTCCAAAAAATGTATGCACAAGATCTCCATGTAGTACAGGACTGCATAGGAAATGATTCTACATTGGAATAACAATTTTATTGGTGTGTGCTTATATGTGTACATTCCACAAAACTCATTCATGTGAAAAGGATTATTTTGAAAACATAATATGTAAATCTATTTGAAATAAAATTAAGAAAATTTTAATACAATGTTGATCTTTGAATATTCACTTTGCAGATGCAGTAACCCTCAAAGAATACCTTAGTTCTCCTGTCATTATGTGTTAAGAATGATATTTGCAGATATGTGGTGTTAATATAGTTTTCCATATCTCTCTTATCTATCTCGCTTTCTCTCTCTCTCTGTTTAATCTATAGTAATAAGCACTGTTTACTGATATTTGTTAAGCTGTGACAACATAGAAACTATAGTCTGTCCAAAATTACGTTAGGATTGACAGTTCTACGTGGAGGCCAGGAGCAGAGTTGCGTCATCTCACATTACATTCAACTTGCTCAAACACACAAACTGTTTACTGTAAAAATATGAAACTTTCATCACTCCTGTATTCTTAGATTTAAAAAACAGGACACTGTTTGGAATAAAACCTTTCGAGGTACATGCATGAAGGAGAATAACCCTACCTCGCTTGCGAGAAGGAATTGCATCGTTCCTTTACTGTATCGTCAATCCAGCCCTGCTTGACAATGTGACCAGAGTTCACCTGTGTTTAGTCAAACCACTAATGACAATTGAAGAACTTCCTGCTGATATTGTTCACTATCACACACAAATAATAGTAACAAAGGAAATAATTATTGAAATTGGTAGAGCAAAGTCACAAGGTGCAACTAATACACGTGGCAGCGACTGACTGAAACTGAAACACGCTGCAAGCCAGAAGTGTTGTGGCAGTGGGGCAAAGGTTTGGCAACTTAGTGTGGCCGCCATGGCAGACTGAGGCATCGGAGGGGTAGTCGGCAGGCTGCAGGTACCGTGGGATTGGTGGACTGGAGCCCGTGTGGACTCCCCCCTACTGCTTCTGCCGTAGGTGTCAATCCTAAAGTAATTTTTGACAGACTATACAGTGGTTTTCATAGTAAGCTGTTTTAGCCTGAATTTTTCTGACAAATATCAATTTATTTTTACAATCAGTATAAAAATCTAATGTAGCAGCAATTGTGTAGCTTTGGAATTTGTTGTTATGAAAATGTTGGTCCCTATATTGGAGCAAATCATAGGATGTGAATGTTTGTTTGAAGAGAATGTACAGTTTTTTGTACTTTACATCTACAGCATCTAGTCCAGTTGGCATCAATATATCTAGATTACAGGACTCTAGGTTTGATTTCCATATGGCCAGATATTTTGTCTGAGGTCGTGTGTTTTAGTTATCTTAATTGTTTAATCTCACTTTTATGAAATTGATGATTAAGTCATTGATGCGGTGTCAAACAGAAATATTTGGACCAGGCAGCCGAACAACCCGGATGGTGTCTCCTGGCCAGTATTGCTGTGCAATACTGTGTTTTCTAATTTTTCAAGAAGAGTGAACATTTTACCACAAGAATATTCTTATTCTATACCACTTGGGGGGGGGGGGGGGGGAGAATGAAATGAGTAAAGTAATTCTTGGATCTCATCGTGATGTTATAAATCCATTATCTAAAAAGCAGACGTAACAAGATACTCTGTATCTATGTTTTAATGCAAGACCTTTGGTTAATATTAAATAATCCTGCTCACATTTTATAAAACCTTTGTTGATGTGTGATTAGATTGTTGTTCCAAATTGTACAGATCAGCTACACTTTCTTAAATAAAAAACCTCAAATGCAGACCATTGGGCTGCCTTTGTGTATAGGCTGATGAGTCACCTGTTGCCTTCCAGAAGTTCCCCTTTTGGTGTAATGTGCAAACAAAGTACAATCTATAACTGAATTTCCCTTTGTTGGCACTGGTGCTAAACATTCCACATAGTAGATACTGTCATTTTTGTGGCTGAGCAAAGGCATAACTAGAGGAAAGTGGTATAACATAACACCTATTCTTAAACTGAGGTATAATATGTATCCTTCTTGAGTGATTGCCACTCCCAGACAAAATATGATTATTTTGATCTTTTAAAAAAGTGTTTAACAGCATCTTATCTGAGTATTGAAAATGTGGATTTTACTGATGGGCTAAGCCTGGAGACTGTCTCAAGAACTGTTATTTTCCATTCATTTTATTATTAAAACTTGCCAAGCATGATACTTCTCAATGTACCGTGCAGAGTCTTGTGCAGAAAAGAAGACAATGGAGTAGGTAAGATTTCAAGGTGGATAGAAGTATCTGGTCTTTCGAAGTGCTTGGCAGGCTATTCAGCAATTGTACCCAGCAGGCAAGATTATTTGGTTGGACAATATCCTTCTCCTAAAAAGGCTGGAAAATATACTAGCACATGAAGGGATTATGGAAAATTATGAGTTGATAGAGCAGTGAGGGCAGTTTGTCACTAAAGCATCACAGTTTATCATAACACACTTTCCTGTAGGATGTAGTGTCAAGGGTTATAACAGGGAGAATGTGGCAGTAAGTGCAACACAACAAGCCTTCAGTCCAACCATGACACAACTTCTCTTCTCGAAGGAGTGATGAAATTGTTTTTCAGTACTCATTAGCTTCTGATTTAGACAAGAACACCCTAAGAAATGCAGTGTTTGTGGAGTAACCCTCGCGGTGCATTATGTTTTATAATCTTGTGGGTTATATGCTGATAAGAAGGAAGGTATCCCATCTATCTGTTACATATCATCATTTTTCTTGAATAACATTTAGACAAGTGGCATTGCAGCATCCTTCTTACGTGTAGGTATACAGTTGACAAAACCACTGTTTGCATGTTGTGATAATTTCTGTTAGCTTTGGTTGTATACAGTTTGCATCATTGGTTACATAACAGTGGTAGCACGCGATGTAACACACTTTTACCAGTGCTTTTGTTGGCTTCTTATTACAATGATTTTACTTACAGACATTCAAGGTCTAGCTTAAGGGACCAAAGGCATGATAATCGTATGGGGAGAGATCAAAACTGTAGGGCAGGTGCACAAGTTTCTTTCTCTTGAGTTGTCATTAGGATTACATTTGCGATACTGGGATGGAACTTGAGGCACCATTTCACTATAATGGTGTTTGATAATCCTTCATTTCCCAATGGATGTCTGCCTGCCTTGATACCAAAAAATGAGTAACAATATGTTGAGCCTCATTGTATGTGCATGGTAATAAAACCTCTCTAGTTCACATTACTGCACACACATTGGAAATGTTGGCTCATTTGTTACCAGGTTTGGATAGCTGATAAAATGAGGTAGCCTGAATGGAGTAACAATGGAAGTGGAGCTAGTATAGATAATGTATACCTGCCAACTTTTATGGTTTATCCATGAAATTTATGGAAATTGCAGCATTTTAGGGTTTTACGGATGGCTGGTGTCATTTTACGATTTTGCTGACATAAATGTGAAACATTAACATTTGATAATTACCCATCTTACGTACAGTCCATTTGTGCATGGTTCGAAGGTATGTCTACTATAGTTGATAACTCATTCTTTGATATGTTTGGTGGATGTTTGTGTTGTCATTGGAATTGAATTTAAAGCTGGGATAACATTCTTCCATGTGAATTTTAGGCATTGACATCCTCTGCTTCTCAAATTCTTTGTTCCACTCCATTCGCTTGTTGTGATTTAAAACATATTCCTTGACCACATGAGTGATGTTCTTTGTCCACAAAGTTTGAGTTTTTACTGGGAAGAGTTTCCTATAATATTATGCAAGGAAGAGAATGAAACTACAGAGGTGGTGGTGAATGAGCTTCAGAGGCAGTTCACAGCCCTTCAGGTTGTTGACACTTTGGTTACAAATCAAAAATCTCCAAGTGATTCCAGTTGGGCACAAATGTAAAAAATTCATGGAGTTGATAGACTTCACAAGTATAACCAAATTTCCATAGTAATGCACTATAATCTCACCATGCCCCATAACAGTGCATAATGCGAAAGTGTTTTCAGCATTTTGCAGAAAAATAGAACACAGTTCAGATCATCTGTCTCCATGAGTCTGGAGAGTCTATCTGTTTGGAAGAGTAGGACTTATGGTCCATGTTATGACCAAATATTTTCTCAGGACTCTCTTCAGGAATCTGAAAAGGCCACGACTATGACTTTAAAGTTGAACTAGCATGTGATCTGTGATGCGTGTTTTATTATTTCTCACCTGTGTTGTGGCTGGTGAAAGATCTCTGTCTGTAGCCCTTGATCAGACCTCACAAGTCCAGGAACACCGGCCATAAAACAGAGCATAGGGTGCACACCTGTGCCGACAATTGTTCCTGTTTGCTGACAGGCGACATCTAGCGGGTCCCCCGGTGTATTGCAGTGTGTCTGTCGGGGTGATCTGACCTCAGCCCTTACCCTGGAATCTATTGGAAATCCCATGACATAGGTGGCAGCGGACCACCTTCCACTGACTTCGTGGCCGGTACTGACAACGCCGAACGTGATGGAGACCCAGAAGGCAGTGGTTGTGAGATCTTTTGTTGTACTACATTTGGAACTGAGAAATCTGAGGCAGGATAAAGTATCTGATGTGGATAAATTTGATTACTTGACAAACTGAAGTCTATTGTCAGACATAGTGAGTTCTGGAAGGTGTTCTATGCAGCAAATTGAAATGAGAGCTTTGATGGTTGCACAAGACTCATTGCCTGCATAGTTACTACAAAAGGAAATTTGCTAAACCATCAGTGACAATTTACCATTTAGTGCTCCAAAATGGACCTGGACCTGTGTGCAGTATTTTCTGTGTGACATTGTGTTTTGGCGAGTCAAAAAAAAATAATGTGGTGGTGTGCCCTGTTGCTCCACATGAGTCTAACAACTTGCAATCAATTTCTCTATTTACAAGTCCATTCTGACCCAAGTGCAATGGAATTGGGATAATTATTAGATTCTAATGATGCCCTTGTGACTTCTGTGCAGCTACTGAAGCAGATTTTGCTGCAGTGGCTTTGGAGTTATCATTCTGGAATTTCCCAACTCCACGTGAAGGAGAATTGCACCTCACTGCACTGACATACTGTGTCAGTGTGCACAATACTGACAAACTGAAAAGTACTAGATTCCTTTCACAATTTGTGGCCAAATGGTGTTAATGTACTTAATTAATAGTTGCAATCAAGATCTGCTAGTATTGTCTGTACAAAACTCTTGGGATGTAGCTGCTTCCAGCATGTCCACGTAAAGATGCGGTAGAATAGCCGTGCATGCTAAGGCACCTTGCTGAAGTGCATGTGGCCATTTGCTGTCAGAGGTTCGAGTCCTCCCTCGAGTGTGTGTGTGTGTGTGTGTGTGTGTGTGTGTGTGTGTTCTTAGGGTAAGTCAGTTTAAGTAGATTGTAAGTTTATGGACTGATAAACAATGCAGTTAGGACCCATAACTTTACAAACATTTGAATTTGATTTGTCCACATAAAAACAAGAGTCCTCCAATTAGTCGTAAACTGGATCCCATATCATAGATAAATGGGACAACGTGTCATCATTTGAGTGCTTAGAGGTAGGATGATTAAGAATCTCATCTGGTAATTTGGCAGAATGAAAACCCAGTGCTGTACCTTCTGTGTATGGTGGTATGTGCTGAACCGCTATGTAAGCAGTAAGATAGGCCTTCTTTTCATACAAGTACTGGTTATTTATTAAGACCATAAAAGAAGCAAAAAGTCTTTTTCCAATTCTGAGTAATTGTGTTTTTTATTTTACAATTTTAATGGAAATGCAATTGCCTGTTTGCATCTTTAATTCTATGAAAAAACTGACCCAATACTGTAGGATGATATGTCAAATGCTACAATTACAGGTTTATATCGGTCAAAGTGATATTCATCAAAAGAAGTCCCATAAACGTGGGTCCATAAATACTTTTCGAGATAAAACATGTTTATAGGAAGGGATGCACAATGCTTGTTTGCAGATACTAGCACAATTATTACATTGGCACTGTGTCAAATGTGTAAGCAGGTTATTGTAGTCTGCAGTCAGTCATGAGGTTTCAGTCATGTTCTCAGTCAACATATGGGCAAGTGTGGCGATAGATGCATGCTACCACAAAGGTGAAATGGAGTGCATTATGTGGAATTTCTCATTAAAGTATTGCCTACCTTTCTGGAGAATGTCCAGTGTCAATGATTACAGATGTGATTTGTAGCTTTGGTACAATGTGTGTGAACATTTGATGCAGACATTTCAGGACTACTGAATTCGTCAAGGATGCTCCACACCTTGGCCTGTTTGTTTCCCAGACTTCAGTTACATGATTTTTGTTTATGGGGACACATGAAGGAAGTGATCTACACAGCTCCACTCAATGATGGCAGATTATACAGGGTTGTGTGTTCAATGTGTGCCAGCTTGTAAAACAGCAGAAACAACAACCACCCAACAACAATAAAATATACTTCAAAGGGTGCATCATTCCTTATGCCAATGGTCAGAGAAATGCAGTGCCATAAATGGATGTCAAGTGGAATGCCTCCTATGAACATGTTTATCTCTGGAAATATCTGTTTCTGGACCCATGTTTATTGGATTTATTTATCTTATTTAATTGAGTAGGATACTACCTTCTCCCTAAGTATTAGGTACTTTTTATGAACATACTGTATGGAGGAGATGTACAAGGGAAATAAAATTTGTGGCATTATAGTAAAAAGGGAAGAGCAAATACATGAATATGTAATGGGGGTACGATACTGCAAGAAGGATTTGACAGACCTTTGAAAGATTTAAGTTGAAACAAGGCTCCTGGAGTAAATGTTGTTCTCCTGAACAGCCGTGACGAAACTATTCCAAATGATGTGCAAGATGTATGAGACAGGTGAAATACCTTCATATTTCAAGAGGAATTTAAGAATTGCAATTCCAAAGAAAGCAGGTACAGACAGGTGTGAATATTACAGAGCTATTAATTTTACAAGACATGGATGCAAAATATTAACACAAATTATTTACAGAAGAATGAAAAAAACTGGTAGGAAAACATTGGGGATGATTAGTTTGGATATATGAGAAATGTTGGAACGCCGGCTGCGGTGGCCGAGGGGACTAAGGCACTCCAGTCACAGTCTGCACGGCCACTACGGTCGGGGGTTCGAATCCCCCCCTCGGGCATGGATATTTGTGCCGTCCTTAGGATAAGCTAGTTCATAAGTAGTTTGTAAGCTTAGGGACTGATGACCCCATAGTTAAGTCCCATAAGTTCTACAAACATTTGAACATTTGAAATGTTGGAACACTTCAGGCAATACTCACCTTACAACTTATCTTAGAAAGTTGGTCAATGAAAAGCAAACATATGTTAATAGCTTTTGTAGATATGGGGAAAGCTTTTGACAATATCAACAAGACAAGTTTAAAATCCTGAAGATAGCATGGGTAAAATATAGGGAACAAGGAGTTATATACACCTGTACAGAAACCAGACAGCAGTTATAAAAGTTGAAAGGGACACAGTCCTTGGGAAGGAAATAAGACAGGGTTGTAGCCTTCCAATCTATAATGTGTAATGGAAAAAGCTGTAAAGCAGAGGTGGGCATACATTGGCTCGGGCAGAAAAAAGAGCAGAGTTTGTACTCTGGCAGGAGTTAAGCTTGTAGCTGCTTGCACAGTTTGCCATAACAAATGGAAAATGGGCACATATAAAACAAGATGTACAATTAAGACTTTTTTGTTTTTAACTCTCATTCTATTCAGTGTGTTAGATTATGGTGCTTAAATAGATTTAATTACATTCCTTTCATTACATTGTGTGTAGGAAACATAAGCAATTAGCTTCACAAGTCATAACTAAATACTCTTTGGACTACAACCCATAGTCATGAAAATACAGTAGACAAATATTAAAGCTTATTTA
The DNA here is from genome assembly GCA_026315105.1 of Locusta migratoria. NCBI lineage: Eukaryota > Metazoa > Arthropoda > Insecta > Orthoptera > Acrididae > Locusta > Locusta migratoria. Next base: position 724,838,056 of record CM048755.1, on the reverse strand, counting down.
GAAAGCTGCTTTACCACGCTGCTTTGACTAGCCATTTCAATTACGCAATGCACTATACAAGGCATGCACCAATACCATCAAACAGAAACTGTTTGATCTACCCTCAAAAATTCACTTTCTATACGTGTCCTGTCAATTTGAAGATAACATAATATTGTACTTCCATACCTCATTCAGATCATTATGCACATTCAACCGGATATTTAAAAAAAAATCCAGTCTTGATAAAATTTAAACATCTATTTCTTACACACTAGGCAGAATAGTTGAACTAATTTTCTCGCATGTTTTCAGTTTTACTTGAAGATAAAAATTTATGAGCTTATTATTAAATATTTATTTTCTCTTGCTCTATTGAATGTTAATGGCTTTTTTTTTTTATTGTTTTGGTTCTGCTTTTCGATCCTCTCTAAAACTTGTGAATAGTTTTAATACAGACACTGATATAACTTGTTCTTTGGCAACTTAATTTGTATCTCATCTGATTGGTTTTGAAATTGAGAGTGGTAGTGAATTTTAGTGATCCCATATAACAGGCCAAAGGGAATGCTGTAGTGCTTAATCTACATCATTTGAGTGTTTGACTTGGGAGAAAAGATCATTACTATTTTGCTTTGTGCCAAAGAATTGAATAATTATTCAGTTACTTACTTCCTTCTAAATTTGAAATACTTTCTTATGAGTATGACTGACATACAATTGATTACTCTACAAAATAACAATTTCTCTTACTCCTATAAAATGAATAACCTTAAAATAAATATGTTAAATTTAATTAAAATGTTACAAATTTTGTGATACTGTTGATGTTGTTAGCTAATAGTACAGCAGTTCTCTAAAACTCCTCAATACTCATAAATGCTGTTAGGGTCAACTCAGGAATAGCTACCACAGAAAGGCCATTGGCGTTAACTCTGATGGGGTATAAAATAATATTGGTCTGATGGTTAACCAACTCTGATTCAGTGACTGATGACCAGGAACTTTCACATGAGCTAACACCGCCTTTGTAGTACATGGAAGTAAGGAAGGAAGGAAGAATAGGGATTTGATCCCCAGAATTACAGGCCTATGTCATTGACATTGATTTGCAGTAGGATTTTGGAACATATACTTTGTTCGAATATTATGAACTACCTCGAAGAGAACGACCTATTAACCAATAGTCAACATGGATTCAGAAAGTATCGCTCTTGTGAAACGCAGCTTGCCCTTTATTCACATGACGTGTTAAGTGCCATCGACAAGGGCTCTCAAATCGATTTCATATTTCTGGATTTCCGGAAGGCTTTTGATACTGTACCCCACAAGCGGCTTCTAATGAAATTGCGTGCTTATGGAATATCTTCCCAATTGTGCGATTGGATTCGCGATTTCCTATCAGAAAGGACACAGTTCGTTGTAATTGACGGTAAGTCATAGAGTAAAACAGAAGTGATATCTGGCGTTCCACAGGGAAGCGTTATAGGTCCCCTACTCTTCCTCGTGTTTATAAACGATTTAGGAGACAATCTGAATAGCTCCCTTAGACTGTTCGCGGATGATGCTGTCATTTAACGGTTAGTGAAATCAACAGAGGATCAAAAGCAACTGCAAAGCGATTTAGACAAAATTTCTACTTGGTACGAAAATTGGCAATTGACACTAAATAAAGAAAAGTGTGAAGTAATACACATGACCACTAAAAGAAATCCGCTGAACTTCAATTATGTGATAAATAAGTCAAACCTTAAAGTCGTAAATTCTACCAAATACCCAGGAGTTACAATTACGAACAACTTTGACTGGAGAGAACACATAGAAAATATTGTGGGGAAGGCGAATCAAAGGTTACGTTTCATTGGCAGAACGCTTCGAAGATGCACCAGCTCCACCAAAGAGGCTGCCTACATCACACTTGTGCATCCTCAACTGGATTACTGTTGCCCCTTGTGGGACCCTCACCAGGTGGGACTGACGGAAGATATTGAGAAGGTTCAGAGAAGGGCAGCTCGTTTTTTTTATCACTTTACGGGGGGGAAAGCGTCATGGAAATGTTGCACGAATTGGGGTGGAAATCATTAAAAGAAAGACGTTATTCATTGTGGCGTGATCTGTTTGCAAAGTTTCAATCACCGACTTTTACTTCTGAATGTGAAAATATTTTGCTAGCACCCACCTACTTAGGGAGACATGACCATCCCAATAAAATAAGAGAAATCAGATAGAAAACGGAACGATTTAGGTATTCTTTCTTCCCGCGCCCTATTAGAGAATGGAATGGTAGAGAAAAGTTATGAAAGTGGTTAATGAACCCTCTGCCAGGCACTTAAATGTGATTTGCAGAGTATCTATGTAGATGTAGATGTAGACATCTCGTTGACATTGTGGTTTTTAGAGTGAGTGGAGTACATATAGCAGTGCTTGTCAAATCACTATGTAGTTCAAGATTCTTTTGACATGCTGTATTTCTGTATATAATGTTTACAATGTTTATATTGTTGCTATTATAACTCAACATCATCTTCTTTTCTTTTGCCTTTATACCATACTGTATGAAAACCCGTCGTTGCCCGGGTATTTATCTATTTGTTCTTGCCATTTCTCAGGTATATATTCATTTGTATAAGGGCTGTATAACTGTAAAATCTCTTGAGAATACAAATAGTAGTAAAGAAGTAATAGATTAAAACTTGGTGCGTGATGGGGCAGTTTTCCGTGAAAGATACTGTTTATGTGCTCATATGTCATTAATTATGTGTCGTACTTTGATACAATTTAGAAGGTACACTCAACTATATGCGTGTATACTATCTGTAAAATTTCCTGCAGCTATAATTTTTAGTGTAAGAATTATAAATTGTAATGTCATACCGACAGCCGTAGTTTTAATCCATAAACAGCGGAAAAGTAATAAGCTGAAACTCTTTTCCTTTCATCATTTTACTATGGTTGCCAGTGAGAAAAAGTTTAATAAAGGTTTGAAATTATGTTTAACGTTTGTTGCAAGTCGCTAAGTACTGTCATTCTCATACAGTGTATTTCGAAAGTGTCTCTGCATTATATGGCATTTTTGCGATTTCTATTGGTTATGACGTAATATATTTTGAACCATGTGTCGAATATGATTCTTAACCCCGAAGCAATTGTACCTCACGGCAAGGAATGTGTGTACCAAATTTGGTTCAAATCGGTCCAGTGGTTTAGGAGAAAATGAGCAGTATTGTCACAAAATGCAGCAGTTTTTCGCGCATCTCATTGTTTACAACGTCATTTCTCACGAACTATGTATCGTACATGATTCTTACACTTACAGTGACCGTTCTCATGGATTGAAGCTTACGTGTGCAAAATTTCATAAAGATTGGAACAAAATTGTAGATTTGTATGCAACACTTACAAATATACGGACACTCTGCTTTATATATTAGATCTGCATGTTGTTGTCATGTTAATTATTGAATGTGGTATTAGAGATTTGTAGAGGTAGAGGTTTGTCAGTTGCCCTTCCTGTCTCCATGCCTATACGACTTGGTAGGCAATTCGAGTACCCCATTCTGTTCAGTACCTGTTCATTACTTTTGCAGTCTACTGTCTAATATTCTGCTATATCCACGCACTTGATTGTAAATGGTGCTGGCTATAGTGCAATGGGCTGCCGCCTATCGCGCTACAGGCACCGCACGCAGCACGCCCTATATGAAAGGGTGCGCACACATGGAGCAAGACTCCATCAGTCTGATGTGTGCCTGCTACTGAGTGTGTCATGTTTTTGTGTGTAACCTGTAAATGCAACACTTGGCGATGAGTAGGACGTATTGCACGCATGTTAGGTGGACACCAAGCTTGTCCCTTCACATAGGTGCACAGCCTGGTATTTCATTCTTTTCTCTGGGGTTCCTTCTTTGTGTTTTCTTCATTCCCTATGGCTTCTTCTGCCCCGTGTTGATTCAGTTGCTTTAACAGCAACAGCAACTGCTGCAGTAGCAGTATGAGTAGCACCAATAGCAGATTGAACTCGTACCCAAATTCTTTACTGCGTTGCGCAATGTTTCTGTGTCACCCTTCCCCCCCCCCCCCTCTTTCCTATGATGAGGCAATGGAAGAGTGGGACACGTATGGGCATCATTTGTGCCAGCACTTTCAGGATTTTGGTGTCATGGACCCTACATTGTGTCGCACCTTGTTTCTTTCGTGGGGTTATCCTTAACTGTATCGTGCTTTGTGCAAACTGATGCCTTTGTGCGTTCCACCCACTTTTTCTGAGATATGTTCTTTGCTTTCTGGGTATTTCTGCCAGTGGATGAATACTGTGATATCTAGTATGGACTTCTGCCAGTGTCATAAACAACCCAGTCAGACTTACCGCACTTAGGCAGAGGTACTACAGGGGCTTAGTCATCGTAACTTCATTACCGAAAGCCATAAGGAATCCTATGCAGATCACATGGTTCAGGATGTTATCCTATGCTCGTCACCTAATTGGAAATCTGTGCCTGTTTCATCCAGCAGGATGACCCCACCTTGGCGGATATTTTGAAAATTGCTCAGGCTTTAGAGATAACGCCCGCAGTGGCCCGCACTTTGGATACATGGGGCGATGTTTCTGCCATTCAGCCACCTGATTCTCCCAGGCCCCCATTTGCTGATTTTGTGGGGGAGGTGATGGTGGTTACATTGGCCCCATTCACAGCAGTCACAGGCCCGTCAACAGAACAGAACAGCCCAGCTCAGCACTGGCGCCACTCACAAATGATGTTGCTATGGGGATCAATAATGTTGCGGTGCTCGCATCCACTCCTGCTAAGCTTTTAATTCAAGTGTCTGTATTGAACCGTGTGGTGCAGATTCAGGTAGACACCAGAGTGGCAGCCATCTTACTTAACTCCCAGACATATGTATACCTTGAGTCACAACCCTTGCATCAGGCTTCACAGAAGCTTTTGAGTTACAATCAGCAGTCCATTCTCATACTAGTTCAATTCACAGCCCCAGCAACCTATAGCTCAATGGTTCATATGATCACATTTTTAGCTGTGGATCAACCCTTGACAGCTAACTTGTTTGGTATGGATGTTTTTAGAGCCTTTGGGTTCTCTATCTACAATGAAGTTCATTTAGTTTCAGACCAAGTTCGGTATACGTCCTTAGATTATTTTATCTGAATATGCTCCTCTTTTCTCGCCAGGACTGGTCTGCATTTCATCTTTGCATGCTCACATTACCATGAAACCAACATACTGTCCTCATTTCTTCCTGGCACGAGCCATACTAGTTGCCCTTCAAGTGAAGGTAAAATCTGAATTGCACTGCCTTACGGATGCAGGTGTTATTCTCCCTGTTGCGTGCTGTAAATGTCCCACACTGTTGGTTGTCATCACAAAACCCACTGGCAAACTGAACATCTGTGGTGACTTTAAGGCCACATTCAGTCCATCATGGACACATACCACCACCACCTATAGAGAAGGCCGCAGCACTCTCGTGTGATGTCGGGCAGAGTATGTTGCGTGCGCATAGGTTACTGGCTCGGTGTTTCGGCATAGTGGGCCGTGCCCCAGCGGCTACCCATTCAGCTATGCGTGCACAACCTACTCTGCCTGACGTCACACGAGCGCCGCGGCCTTCTCTCTAGGTGGTGTTGCACATACCCCTTGCCTTGACAGGATGAATTGCTCTCAAAGTTGTATGGTGGACAGTATTTCTCTAAAATAGACCTGGCGGAAGCCTACTTACACCTTCTGTTAGACGTGGAGTCTCAAAACAAACTGATAGTTATCACCCCATTTGGACTCTATCAATATTTATGTCTTCCTTTTGGGGTTCCAAGTGCACCCACTATATTTCAACGGTTTTAGAGGAACTTATGCACCCGATTCCAGGATGTTTCAACTATTTGGATAACATTGTGGTTACTGAGTGAACAAATGAGGAACATGTGAACAATTTGCAAATTTGTATTACAACTCCAAGGACTCAAATGCAATCTCCAAAAGTGCCAATTTTTTCAGCCGATTATAGAGTATTTGAGTTATCGGGCTGCAGTCTCTCTCCCATTATGGATCACATTCGTGCCGTTTTGGCATTGCTGTGCCCTAGATCTGTTAAAGACTTGCAAGCCCTCTTGGGAAAAATTGTATATTATCACAAATTTATTCCAGGAGCCTCCACTCTTTCATGTCCACTATGTCCTGTCATGGAAGGGTGCCAAATTTGAGTGGTCCCCTGCATGCTAGGATGCTTTTTTGTCACTCAAAAAGAAACTGCTTTCAGCCCCATGTTTGATGACGTTCCACCCTGTTCAACACTTGGTTTTGGCCATGGATGCTTCTTAGTATGGGGTGGGCACTGTCATCTCTCAACATTTTCCTGATGTCTCCAAGCGCCCAATCATATTCGCCTCCAAAACTCTTACACTGGCCCAATCAGAGTACTCTCAAATTGAAAAAGAAGCTATGGCAATTGTTTACATCTTAAGAAATTCTAAATCTTCCTTTACGATATAAAATTTCATTTGGTGACTGGTCACAAGCCTTTGGTTCTTTTTTCAACCCTTCTGCTCCACTGCTGGACATAGCTGCTCACAGGCTTCAGTGTTGAGCATTATTTCTTTCTGGTTTTCATTATGAGATCCACTTCCACCCTACAGCACAGCATGCAAACATCGGCACATTGTCCTGTTTGCCAGTTGGATTGCATGTTGCTTTTGATCATGATGAACTTCTGTGTTTTCACATAGACAACAAGGCGCAACAGGTGGTCAGTGGATTCCCCCTTACTTCTGACTGCATTTCCGTGGCAGTAGTGTCAGATCCGGTGTTGTGTCAAGTAGTGCAGTATGTTGAACACGGTTGGCTGGAGTCTCCTCCTCGACATGCTTCGGACCCTCTCCGCAACTATTACAACTTACAGTAACAACTTGCCGTGCGTGATTCCTAGTGCTGTCCATTGCAACGTTCTTCGCCTCTTGCATGCAAACAATTTGGCCACTGTTCATACAAAAGCATTGGCTCAGTGTCATGTTTTCTGGCCTGGAATGGACACCAATATTGTACAATTAGTAAATGTGTGTGAGACATGCACCATGAATTGATGCATACTTCAAGTTTCCTTTTGTTGCACATTGGACGCATCTGTCTTCCTCTGTGACAGTTGTGGCACTCTCTAAGATCTTTGCCATGGAAGGGCTTCCCATCACCACCATTACAAACAATGACTGCAATTTACTTCTCTCAGCTTCGAAGAGTTTTGTGCTCGGCTGGCTATCTTCTGCCATGTCCTTGCCCTTCCCCTTCACCCGCAGTCTAATGGAGAGGCTGAGTGAAGGGTGCGGACTTTCAAAAATCAGATGCACAAGTACATCCAGTCTTCTTCCCCTGAAGAAGTTTCCTGGCTTCATATCCGTTCACCCCACTAGGCGATAAGAGTCCAGCAGAATTGCTACAGATGTGGCAACATCGCTCCATGCTCCACCTATTAGCTACTACACTACAAGTGCATTGAGAGCTTCCATGTCATAAATTCCATCCAAGGCTCACGATTTGGGCCAGAATGTACGGTACGCATCCCAAATGGACACAAGCGACAGTCACCCGCTGCGAAGGCCGCAATCTCTGCGTCCTTCATACACCGGATGGTGAAATTACCCATCACCTGAAGCAACTCTGCTCGTGGATTCCTGCTCGGTCACCAAACTCCGGGCAGTGCAGCGTGCCTGCCTCTACTTCATCTTCCAATACAGTACTGGTAGTCAAGCAGCCCGGCTCTTAATGGGCCATCTTAAGCCATGCAGGGGCCCCTGGGCACTCAGTGTTTTGGGGCCCTTAAAAAACTACATGAATGCATCAGAATGGTGTACATTTATTTAGTGACTTAATTGGTTAAAATATTACAAACCAAATACTAATGATTAGTTCCACAAGTTAGTCTTTCATTCAAATTAATGATTTCTTTAAAGATTTTGAGAATACAAAATATTCTATTTTTGGAGTGTGTCTCTTTCTAATCTGGCACACAGATTAGGGGGCCCTACAACAAAACAGAATTTTACTTGGAATGAACTTATCAGAATGATGTACATTTGTTTAGTGAATTTATTGTTATTATGGTTAGAAATACACAAATAAAAGACTAGTGATTACTGTTTTGCAAATTGGACTTACGTTGCAGTTAAAGGTTTTTTTCAGGATTTCTGAAATGCAAAATCTTCTATTACGTCTTCAAAGTCCAACTGTTGAAGGATGTCACTTTCTATCCATGTGATTGACAAATTAGTAAGTCGTTCCTGCAGCATAGCCGTTCGTAATTCATTTTTGATTCTCTTAAGTGGGAAAATGAATGCTCTCCACTGCAATTGGTTACCATTAGCCAAAGAAATATCTGAGTAGCAACTTTTACATTTGGAAAGGTTTCTTCTATTTTATCTGCTTTTATTAAAGAATGTAAGGATGATGTACTTAGCTCTGGAGATTCATTTGGAAATTTTTTCAAATATTGTTTTAAATGAAAACATTCTGATATGAGTTCATCAGCATTAACGTCTGCATGATGAAATTCTGCAAATTTTTTGCACATGTTTGTCAACTTTCAGAATCGATTTGTTTTAACTGAGAACTTTCTCGTATGCTTCTGAATGTTGTTTTGAACAAGAATCCAATGTGTCGATTATAGGCAGAAAATCTTCTACACTAAATCCTTCTTTTGCACTCAGCTGTACAGTTTCTGACAAATCTTCGGAAAAAGTGATATGCTTACTGCAAATTCTCGTCCCTTGAGAATTACCCTTATAGTCAGCACCTGGATTTTTCTCTTTGGCTGAAGATTTATACTGATCTGATCTAATCTACTGCGTGAAGAACTGATGAAATTGGAAATAGATGCAAAAAGTTTTGTTGCAAGTCTATTGTGAGGGTACTACTTTGTAAAGTTACATTTGTGTTGTTGTTAATTCTTGAAAGGTCATCCCATATCTCCGTTAGGAGTATGATCTCGAGTTTATTAATTTTCTTGAAAGGGGTTTCAGCTTCATTTCTTGTTTCCACTGACTCATCACTGTTGCTACTAATTGACTTTAAAGCTTCAAAAATATCATTGTAGCCATTACTCAAAGCGTTAAGAGCGTCAGCGCAAGCAGACCATCTGGTTTCAGAGAGGGATTTCAGAACTTTATTTGCACCTAAACATTCTTTCAAAACTTTCAACGATTGTTCGAAGCAGAAGAAAAGGTGGTCAATTTTTGGACAAACTAGAAGTATGCTACTGCTTCAGAAACACCCTGCAGCCGCCTGAACACCTACTAAATTTAGTGAATGTGTGGCACATTCTGTCCATGGCAATCTTTTATTGTAATGTCAAAGCTATCCTAAAACTTCATAACAGAATCTTCTATACTTTGAACCCTATGCTTATCCATAGACAAAAATTGCAAAAAATCTCTCAATGGGCTGGCCATCTTTTACGTACCGAACGATGAAAGTTAGCTGGTCAACATGAGAGAGATCTGGCGAGGAATCCACGCTTATTGAATAGTATCTGATTGTTTTTAATTCGTTGACAATCATCGTTAACACTTTCTATCCCATTCTACATTAATAAATTCATTGCAAATATTTGCTGGCAAATATCATGTATTTCCTTTGCCACGATTGGCATATTTTCGTATATGATCAGCAAGAAAAGGAAATTCTAAGCATCCCAAATAACTTCCATTGTTTTCAGACCCCAAAATATAATTTTCTCCATGAAACCCTAGTCCCCTTAATACAAAAAATTTCACAACTGCAACAATTCTTTTCAATATGCTCCTCCTATAGTTGACCTCAACATTAAACTGGGAAAGCAATCCAGTATCAACTCGACCAACAATTTTGCTTCTTGCAACATAATTCATCATTGATTCCCTGTAGCGTCAACTGTTCTCATGCTCTTTTAAGAAGTTGTTTATATGCTTCCAATCTTTCGATCCCCTGGAAGAACTCAGATTATTGTCAACAGTGTTATTGAATAGACGTCAACAATAACAGTGCACAGATTTCATGGATGGTGAGTACAGAAGCCACTTTCCTTCTACACACTCACCATTCGTCAGTTTGCGAGTGAAAACAGTTATAGTTAATTTTCTGGTTTTTGTTTTACCAATTACATCAGCAAAATGTGTAGTGGTTTCTGAGAAGTCGCTATTTTTGTTTTGGAACAACTCTACGCCCTTGTAAATCAAAATATCACAGTCTTCTTCCATTAAAATTTCATCACAGTACTTACCAGGATCATGAGATATGTTTCTAACATACTTCTGTCCAAGTGGCCTGAGATGGAAGAAGCATGTTGTGATGTGTGTGCAGCTGTCATCATAAGTGGACCTGATGACCTCGGAACACAAATGTCATCCTCTCTGTTAAACATTGGCACCGTTACTAAGCTTTGAGATTAAGAGATATCTTGAGATGATGAGTTAGATGAATCACTCTGCCTGTTAGTTTCTTCAACAGTAAAAAATGAAGTAAGTTTAGGTAGTCTCCTGACGGATTCTTTATGAATGGCAAGATTTTTTTCTCTTTTCTGATCGAATTAAGTATATTCTTTTTGACATTGTTGAAAGACACTACACAAATATCAAGTAGTCACTGCCAAGTAAACACAGTGAATCGCGTAAATCACGTACAATCAAATGGCGTTTCGAAGCACCCTGATAACGAACTATCGCTTCGTAAGGTAGAAACTCCAACAATGCCGAATTCACCATGACTGGATGCATTGGCCGATATGCAGTGCTGTCCTAAGCACCGGGCGAGTCCATTGGTTTCTTCGTAGGGAGGCCATTGCCACTGTCGTCCTAAGCGCCGGGCGAGTCCATTACTTTGTTCTAAGGGGAGTCGTCTCCAGACCCTTCTAGTTATCAAAGTTCATGTATTTCTGATTGCTTATATTAAAGATTTGGACCTGATTAAATGGGCTCTGCCTGAAGCCAAATAAAAATAAACTGTCATACAAAGCACGTCATTGCTGTCTTCACCAGTTGGTGCAGGAAGGTTTCTGCATAACCAGAGACAAGAGATTGTGTATAACGTAATTACGTTTATGTCAGAAGACGTAAAAGACAGGATAAAATTGCATAAAACAGTTCCCTTGATAAAGTTCAAACTGCTACTGGCATTTCACTTGGGACTATAAGAAGAGTAAAGAAAGTGGGAGAAAAAGTAGGAATAAAAAGAAGAGTTATTACATTTGTGGAGAGACTGACACGCAACTTCCACATGCCACATGACAAGCAGCGTCCCACAGTAAAGTCACTTCTCTCGGAATAAACGAAAATACGTCTTTTAAGTAAGTACCTTCTCCACTAGTTAGATTTCAGGTATGTCAGATTATTTTTAATGCCCATCTATACACGTTGAAATCTTAGTATAAGTAACAATTCAGCTATTTACCAGATGTGTTCAAAGGAACAAAAAACGGTACTATGCTTGTGAAAACCAAGTCACGTGTCATTCATGCTGACTTGTTTTGAGACAATATCTGTGTCTTTTTAAAAATCCACTTAAAGTCATTGCCTAGAAGAAAGGAACAAGTTTCTCGGGGCCCCCATCAGGCTGGGGGCCTGGGCCTGTGCCCGTGCCCCTTGTGCCCCTATGGTAGAGACGGTAGTGGTCCCATTGGATGCCACCACAGGTCTATTGCAAGGAGCACGATTGGAGTCAACAGCACCACCACTAGAGTGTCCATCAGTCACCGGTCTTCCACACATCTGATTGCCTGTTCGCGACACTACACCTCCCCACAAAGCGGAGAGGTGTGATTTACCTGTGTGCCGTGTAATTGAAAATGGCACTGGCTTTAGTGCAACAGAAAGCCACCTGGCACGTCACGGCTGGAACACACGGTGCGGCCTATATGAAACGGTGTGCACACATGGACCAAGACCCTGTCAGTCTGATTTGTGACTTCTTCTGAGTGTGTCATGTTTTTGCCTGGAACCTGTCAGTACAACATCTTCAGCATTCTCCTGTAATTTCAAAAGCTTCTATCCTCTTCTTTTCTGAACTCTTTATCATCCACTTTTCACTCTAGTACAAGGCTATACTCCAGCCAAATGCTTTCTAACACTTAAGTGAATATTCAGTGTTAACAAATTTCTCTTGTTTAGAAATCACATTGCTTTTCAATATTTTATATCTTCTCTACTGTGTCCTAAGAAGGTTACTTTAATGCCAAAATAACAAAACTTATCTACTGTCTTTATTATCTCATATCTTATATTCAGGACACTGTCCATTCCATTGAATTGCACTTCCAGGTTGTTTGCTGTCCTACAAATAACATATTGTCCAGAACACAGTTTGGATTTCTGAAAGGTTCTGATATTGAAAAGCCTTTTTACAACTACAGTGAGAATGTACTTAATTCAGTAGATAATAAATGATAAGTAGCAGGTATTTTCTGCGATTTGTCAAAGGCATTTGACTGTGTGAACCACAACAACCTTATAAGTAGATCTGAATTCTGTGGCGTCAGGGGCAATGCTGCAAAATGGTTCAAGTCATATCTCAATAACAGGAAACAAAGGGTGTCTTTGCAAGGGACTAGTGAATTAAGTCATCATTCATCACCAGATTGGGAAGAAATTACATGTGGTGCTCCACAAGGATCCATCTAAGGGCTATTAATTTTTCTACGTGTACATTAATGACCTCTCATCAGTTACACTGCCAGAAGCGGAGTTCATTTCGTTTGCTGATGATACAAGTATTGGAATAAATAGTAATGTTTAATGATATTTTCATGAACATTAATACACTCCTGGCCATTAAAATTGCTACCCCATGAGATGACGTGCTACAGACATGAAATTTAACCCACAGGAAGAAGATGCTGTGATATGCAAATGATTAGCTCTTCAGAGCATTCACACAAGATTGGCACTGGTTGCGACACCTACAATGTGCTGACATGAGCAAAGTTTCCAACTGATTTCTCATATACAAACAGCAGTTGACTGGTGTTGCCTGGTGAAATGTTGTTGTGATGCCTCGTATAACGAGGAGAAATGTGTACCATCACATTTCCGCCTTTGATAAAGGTTGGATTGTAGACTATCACGATTGTGGTTTATCGTATCGCAACATTGCTGCTCGCATTGGTCACGATCCAATGACTGTTAGCAGAATATGGAATCGATGGGTTCAGGTGGGCAATATGGAACGCCATGCTGAATCCCAATGGCCTCATGTCACTAGCAGTCGAGATGACAGGCATCTTATCCGCATGGTTGTAACGGATCGTGCAGCCATGTATCAATCCCTGAGTCAACAGATGGGGACGTTTGCCAGATGACAACTATCTGCACAAATGGTTAGACAATGTTTGCAGCAGCATGAACTATCAGCTCGGAGACCATGGCTGTGGTTACCCTTGACGCTGCATCACAGACAGAACTGCCTGTAATGGCGGGTGCACAAATGGCAAAACGTCATTTTCTGGATGAATCTTGGTTCTGTTTACAGCATCATGATGGTCAAATCCGTGTTTGACGAGATTGCGGTGAATGCACACAGGAAGCGGGTATTTGTCATCGCCATACTGCCGTATCACCCGGTGTGATGGTATGGGGTGCTGTTGGATACACGTCTATGTCATCCTCTTGTTCACATCTACGGCACTTTGAAAAGTGGCTGTTATATTTCAGATGTGTTACTTCCATGGCTCTACCCTTCATTCGATCGCTGCAAAACCCTACATTTCAGCAGGCTAATGCTCGACCGCATGTTTCAGGTCCTGTACGGGTCTTTCTGGATGCGGAAAATGTTCAACTGCTGCCCTGGCCAGCACATTCTCCAGATATCTCACCAACTGAAAACATCTGGTCAATGGTGGCTGAGCATCTGGCTTGTCACAATACGGCAGTCACTACTCTTGATGAACTGTGTTATTGTGTTGAAGCTGCATGGGCATCTGTACCTGTCATGCCATCCTACCTCTGTTTGACTCAATGCCCAGGTGTATCAAGGCCGTTATTACAGCCAGAGGTGGTTGTTCTGGTACTGATTTCTCATGATGTATGCACCCAAACTGTGTGAAAATGTAATCACATATCAGTTCTAGTATAATATATTTGTCCAATGAATACCCGTTTACCATCTGCATTTCTTCTTGGTGTAACAATTTTAATGGCCAGTAGCATAAATGGCTTAAAACCAACTCATTGATATTAAACATTGAAAAGACTCACTCCATGCAGCTCAGATCACGTAAGAGGTTTCCACCCTGCATATGCATGAAGTATAAAGAAGAGCAGATAGTTTACAGGATTAAATTCCAAGGATTAATAAATTCAATTGGAAAAAGCACACTGCAAAACTTCAGAAATGGCTTAAGAAATCTATATTTGCTGTTCGAGTGTTATCAGATGTAGGTGACATACAAATGAAAAAGGTTGCATACTTTTCTTACTTTCATTCCACATCGTGTGGTATAACACTCTTCAAATGCTATACTCTTCAAATAAATGCTAATACTCTTCAAATCAAGCAAAAGTTTTCAAAGACCAAAAGTGTATAATACGTATTATATGTGGAGTAAATTCACAGACATCCCGTAGAAGCCTCTACAAAGAATTGGGTATACTAACTACTGCCTCTCAGTATATTTATTCCTTACTGAAATTTGTCATAAATAATATGCCCCTTTTTCCAACAAACAGTTTAGTTCATACCTACAATACTAGGAAAAAATGACCTACACAAGGAATTAAAAACACTTACTTTAGTTCCAAAAGGAGACCACTACTCAGGAACACACATTTTCAATAATCTACCAGCAACCATAAAAAAATTAGCTACAACTAAAGATCAGTTGAAGAGGAGCCTGAAAGACTTACTAGTGTACAGCTCTTTGTACTCCGCTGATGGATTTTTAAATAGAACCAAATGATGTATGTATCTGTATTCATCCTATTAGTATTATTACACCAGCTTGTAAAATATACATATTGCCATGTTCCACATCCATGACAATCTCTTCAATATGGATCTATGGAATGAACAACAAATCTAATCTCTAATCTGACACCATTATAATGTGCAGAACGTTGACATTAGTAGTTCTCTTAAGATGCAAAAAACAGCTGAGTCCTCAAACTGGGGAGCAATCAAAAATGGGGTGCCACAAGGTTCCATCTTGGGCCCTTTGCTGGTCTTAATATGTATTAATGACTTGCCATTCTATATTCATGAAGATGAAAAGCTAGTTCTTTTTGCAGATGATATAAGTATGGTTATCACACCTGACACACAAGAACTAACTGATGAAATTGTAAACGACTTCTTTCAGAGAATCATTAAGTGGTTCTCAGCAAATGGACTGTCATTAAATTTTGATAAAACACAGTACATACAGTTCC
This sequence comes from Locusta migratoria, assembly GCA_026315105.1. NCBI lineage: Eukaryota > Metazoa > Arthropoda > Insecta > Orthoptera > Acrididae > Locusta > Locusta migratoria. Next base: position 724,822,683 of record CM048755.1, on the reverse strand, counting down.
ATACAGTAAATGGAATGATACCATAAATAAATATGGACTTTGATCAGAAATCTGTAGCAAAGGTAGAATATTCAAAAATTTTAGGTGTAAGCATTGATAAGGGAAAAACACAATGAAGATGTGTTGAAACGTTTGAGTTCAGCAACTTCTGCTATTAGGGTAATTTCAAATTTTGATGATATACATCTCAGGAAATTAGCTTACTGTGCCTATTTTCATTCTCTGCTTTCGTATGATATAATTTTCTTGGGTAATTCATCATTGAATAAAAAAGTAGTCACTACAGAAAAGCATCTGATCAGAATAATTGCCAGAGCCCAGCCAAGAACATCCTGCAAACACTTATTTAAAGAGCTATGGATCTTCACAGTAGCTTCTCAGTATATATATTCACTTATGAAATTTGTTATTACCAATCCCACCGAATTCAAAGGCAATTGCAGTGTACATAACTACAACACTAGGAGAAAGAATGATATTCACTATTCAATGTTAAATCTAGCTTTGGCACAGAAAGGGGTGAATTATGCTGCCACAAAAGTCTTTGGTCACCTACCAAATAGCATCAAAAGCCTGACACACAGCCAACAAGTGTTTAAAAATAAATTAAAAGAATTTCTGCATGCCAACTCCTTCTACACTATAGATGAATTTTTAGATATAAATTAGTAAATTTGAAAAAAAAAGTAAAAATAAAAATAAAATAAAATAAAAAATAAAATAAAAATAATCAAATAAAAAAAATAATAAAAATTGTGTCATGTAATATTTAGTACAAAGTAATAATTTGTAGACACCTTTCATTAACCTGACACGTTCCACATCATTACGAAGTGTCGTATTCATGATCTATGGAACAAGTACTAATCTAATCTAATCATAAGCTTTCTCCAAATATTCAAAAGCTATAATCATAGGTTTTTTATTTTCTTAACCCATCTTCTACGATAAGTCATAAGGTTAGTATTGTCTCCTGTGCTCATAAATTTCCTCTAACTCAAGGGTCAAATTATACAAGTTTTCCAATCTTCTGTAAATAGTTCATGTTAATTTTTTGAAAGCATAACTTATGAGACTGATATTCAGTAACTTTCACAACTGTCTGCACCTGTTTTTCTTTTCTTTAATTGTAACTATGACATCTTTCTTGAAGTTTGAGGAAATTTGACCTGCCTCACAGATGTTGCACACCAGGTGGAACAGTTTCATCAAGGCTGTCTCTCCAAAGGATAACAGCAGTTTAGAGGAAATATTGCCACAGGTCTTCTGATGGAACGCATGGTGTAGTAGTTATCATCCCAGATCGCTGTGCTTGTGGTCCCCAGTTCAAATCCTGCCACGAGCAGAAAAAATTTATTTGTTTGTATTTACTATTTCTAGAATGTTCTACATGTTTCTTATGTTTGATGTACTTTTAAGTTCCAGAAAATTCTTTCTGTGTATAAATAGTGGAGCACTCCAAGCAGGAGGCATTCTGTACTGAGTGTACACTTGTGTTATCAATAAACACGTTCTAAGTATAAAGTGTTCTGCTCTATTAATGACCAACCTTCGAATTCTGGAACACCTGCAGATTGCAATGTGACATTTTCTCGTGGAGGCGCTGGGTATCCTGCAATACATCTGCATCATCATGGCTTCTATTAGGCAATGAAAGAGCCAACATGTACATGGACAAGAACCAGAATACAAATGGTATACTGATTTGATCCCTTAATTTCTCATGTCGAATAACAACTTCGAAAAACTTACAGGTATGCTGCCAGGTACCAAAATCGATGACGGCTGATATTTCGGCAGGAGACCAACCTGCCATTTTCAAGACGAAACTGCAGTAAGAAAACAATGTGCAACGATCTTTAAAACCTCGGTTTTCAATGAGTAAACAGGAAAGACAACACACACCGAGCAAGCAAGCACACAGTGCTGACACGACCAAAGATGAAACCAGTCAGAATATTGATAATAAACATCAGTTCTCGACAGATGAGGTCAGATTAGTTTTCTCCCTCTGTTTTTTTACAAGTGAGAGAGCAGGATCCCAAGTAGAATTTAAGCAGAAGCCTCCATCCCTATTCATAAGGTTGTCACCTAGTTTTATTTCTATCGCTTCCTTGATAACACAGTCCCAGTAGTTGGAAGTGCATGCCAGAATTTCCGTTTTGTCATATTCCATAGGGTGACCTGTGTCAAGACAGTGTTCGGCCACAGCAGATTTGTTTTGCTGTTGTAAACGTGTGTGACATTTATGCTCAATAGTTTGACCAACATATGACACGCCACAGCTACATGGGATACGGTAGACACCTGCCTTACACAAACCGAGTTCATCCTTAATGGATCCCAAAAGTGCCTTAATTTTTGAAGGTGGACAAAACACATATTTTAAATTATTTTTACGCAAAATGTGACCAATCTTATTAGAAGTGCTGCCAACGTATGGCAGAAAGGCTACTGACGTGGGTGCCGACTCAGTGATATCATCACTAGCCCATTGCACATGTGGTTGATAGCACAACACTCTTTTAACCTGCCCTTCACCAAAGCCATTCTGTCGAAATGAGACAGCTCAGCGGGCAACTTTTTGGGTCAGAAATGACATGAGCTCTATGTACTAAGGTTCGAAGAACCCCTTCATGTTGAGCTGCATAATGACAACTATCAGCTTGCAAATTAGTATGCGTTGGCTTCCTATAAACCGAATGTCCCAACGTTCCATCTGCCTTTCTCCTAACCAACACATCAAGGAAGGGAAGGCAACCATTCTTTTCCACTTCCATTGTAAAGCGGATGTTGGGGTGGATTGAATTTAGTTGTTCCAAAAAAATGATTCAAGTTCTCACTACCATGAGCCCAAACAACAAACCTGTCGTCTACATATCTGAAAAAACAAGCAGGTTTCAATGCCGCTGACTCCAGTGCATGAACTTCGAAGTCCTCCATGAATAAATTAGCAATGATGGGTGACAAAGGGCTTCCCATCGCATCTCCATCTGTCTGCTCATAGTACTCATCATTGAATAAAAAGTAGGTGGAAGTCAAAACATGTTGAAATAAATTCGTTAAATCAGTACCAAACTTTGTCTCAATTAGTTGCAATGAATCAGACAGAGGAACGCGAGTGAAAAGAGAAACCACATCAAAACTAACTTAAAATATCTGAGTTAGCCAAGTGCAAACCCTCCACTTGAAGTAGGAAATCCACAGAGTTCTTAATGTGGTGTTCACAACGGCCTACCAATGGGCTCAACAAACCAGCAAGATCTTTTGCAAAACGATATGTGGGAGCACCAATGTTTGACACGATAGGCCTAAGAGGGCACCCATCTTTATGCACCTTAGGGAGGCCATATAATCTAGGAGGTACAGCACAATACGAATTAAGACTCTTGATAGTTTCCTGTGACAAAGAACTTTTCTTAAGGAGTTTATTGGGTCTTCCTCTCAACAATTTTGCAAAAAATGCAGTGTTTACTTTCTGATTCAGCATATCGCAGGATTTCTGCTGACCCTACAAAAAGTGTTTCAAACATTAGTGCCTGTCAGCCCCACCAGTCACATCCAACATAAAGAATGGCCTCGACCAACTATGAATTACACTACAGCCATCAAACGGACGCCTAGGAACCGACCAACACGGCCATGACCAAATCCTCTTGCAACTATGACACCTTGCAGGAGGACAGATATTTGGAGGACAGAAGACAACACACCATCGTGTTTTCACTGTGGGCTTCCTGGACATGTTGTATGATTCTGTAGGGAGAGAAGATGAGTATTTGATAATTATTATGCTGCAAGACACCAACCATCAGAGCATTCCTTTCAACTGCAGACGATTATTGTTGACCTATGGGGGCGAAGCCCATCGCCGTATCCTGGACGTGGTCACTCTCCAACATGCCACTGCCGTTCACCGTCACCAGCTGCTTGCCTAGCCACCGTGTTCAGGGAAACTAGGCGAGGTGACCATCTATGAAGATGAGGCTGCCACAGCTGAAAATCCTCCATGGACGACAGTCACTAAAATGTTGGGAAATGCCATTGACATCATCCTCGATGGCCAACCTGTCCAGGCACTAGTCAATTAAGGAGCTGCCTTCTCTTTATTGTCGAATGACTACCACCACAAACTAAAGAAGATTATGCTCTGTGATACAAGAGCAACTGTGCTGAAAGTCACAAATGGAAAATATGTCCGGCCGACAGGAACATGTGTCGCAAGAATAACTATCAACAGCAGGATGCAGTCATTTGAATTTCTCGTTTTAACAGAATGTAGTCATAATGCCATCCTCGGACGGGACATTTTTCAGGCATCCCAGGCAGTCATTGACTGCGGAAGATCTGAGCTACAAATTGAGGAAGCTGTTGCGTTGATACACATAACAAGTACTCCCCTGGGAGATTGTTTGCTGTCAGGAATGTTGAGAATCCATTGTTAACAAAAAGAAGAGTTGCAGTCGGCAGCCAAGATGACCAGCTGAACTATGAAGTGCTTGTCGATTGCAAAAAGCCAATCCTATAACAATGGAAATCTACACAGATGGTCGAGGAGAACTATGGATCACTAATTTATATGAGCAATCACAACTCATTCCTAAATGAATGTGTATTGGGACAGGTGAACCAGTCCAGTATGGTGAGTTCAATGTCATTGATGAAGTCTCATGCTCTGCTGTTACTGCTGAAAATGGACTAGAGGAAACTACTATGGAACTGCATATATGGTCCAGTCTGACCCAGAAACATCATCAGCAGGTGTTAACCATACTACATCAATTTTTAAGTGTATTCTGGGCCAAGCAGAAGAAGAGCCACATGAAACGGCCCATGATGAAACAACGCATCAATAATGGGAATCATCCACCAATTAGCCAGCGTTTGTATAGAGTGTCGCCAGCTGAAAGACAGATAATTCTGGAGGAAGTTGGGAAGATGTTGCACAATGACGTTATTCAACCTACGGAGAGTCCCTGGTCATCTCTGGTGGTTCTCGTGAAGAAGAAGGATGGTACATGGCATTTCTGTGTTGACTATTGGTGGCTGAACAAAATAACAAAGAAAGCTGTCTACCCACTGTTGTGTATTGACAACACCTTAGACTGCTTTAAAGGAGCTACATACTTGTCTAACATGGACATGCACACAGGTTACTGGCAAATTGAGGTTGACGAAGCTGACAGAGAGAAGACTGCTTTTATTACACCTGACGGCCTCTATGAATTCAAAGTCATGCTGTTTAGGCTATGTAATGTCCTGGCCACATTCATGATGGATAACTTGCTATGACACCTTAAATGGATGACATGTCTTTGTTATCTAGATGACATTGTCGTTTTCTCAAGGACATTTGCAGAACACAAAGCTACTTGAAAACTGTGTTGAAGTGCATTCAGACAGCAGGACTCAGTCTCAACACAAAGAAGTGCCTCTTCGTCACCAAAGAGAGAAAAATCCTGGGGCAGTCATAGAATTTCCAACTCCTCAGCACATCCATGATATGAGAAGTTTTGTCGGGCTGTGCTGATACTATCCTCATTTCATAGGTGATTTTTTAACAAGGCACGTCCATAGCAAGAACTTCTGCAGGGAGACGCCAAGTTTTACTGGGATGAGAGGAAAGAAAGAGCTTTACAAGCACTTAAGGAGGCTCTATCTTCCACACCAGTTCTAGCCTTATACGACGAGAATGCAAAAACCGAACTTCACACAGATGCTAGTGGTTATAGGATTTATGCAGTGCTTCTACAAAGTCAGAAAATTGATGAAAAGTTGATAGCTTATGCATCAAGAGTACTCTCAAAGTCGAAGATAAACTACTCTACAAATGAGAAGGAGTGTTTCATCGTTATCTGGGCTATCAACAAGTTCTGGCATATTTATTTGGTAAACCATTCCCTGCCATGACAGATCACCACTCTTTATGTTGACTGACAAATTTGAAGGATCCATCTTGTTGACTAGCAAGATGGGCACTAAGACCAAAAGAGTATGATGTCACAATGGTATTCAAAAATGGGTGCAAACACAATGCCAACTGCCTTTAGGGAAATCCATTAGCTGATCAAAAGAGCATGGATGAAATTTCAGCCCTCAGTAGGTGACATTACAGCTGAACAGAGGAAATATGTAGCATTATTATAAATCCACGTTTCACTCCCATACAATGCTACACTCCAGACAAATGCTTTCAGAAAGGACTTCCTAACATTTAAATTAATATTGGAGGTCAACAAATTTCACTTCTTCAGAAATGCTTTTCTTCCCATAGCATTTCTGCAATTTACATCTTCTTTACTTCGGCCATCAGAAGTTATCTCGCTACCCAAATAACAAAACTCGTCAATTACTTTTATTGTCTCATTACCTAATCTAATTCCTTCAGCATCGCTGACTTTTTTATGCTACATACCTTTATTCTTGTTTTACTCTTGTTGATGTTCATCTTATACCCTCTTTTCAAGACACTGTCTATTCCGTTCAGTTGCTCTTCCAAATCCTTTGCGGTGTCTGACAGAATTACTGTCATCAGCAAACCGCAAAATGTTTATTTCTTCTCCCTGAACTTTAATTCCCTCTCCAAATTTTTTCTTGCATTCTTTCAAAGCTTGCTCAATGTACAGATTGAACAACATTGGGGAAAGGGTACAACCCTGTCTTACTCCCTTCCCAACCTCTCCATCCCTTTCATGCCCCTCAACTCTAATAACCACTGTCTGGTTTTTGTATAAGTTGAATATAACTCTTTGCTCCCTATATTTTACCCCTCTTACCTTCAGAATTTGGAAGAGTTTATTCCAGTCGACATTGTCAAAATCTTTCTCCAAATCTACAAATGCTAAAAACGTAGGTTTGCCTTTCTTTAGCCTAACTTCTATGATAGGTTGTAATGTGAGTATTGCCTCCCATGTTCTTACATTTCTCCTAAATCCAAACTGATCTTCCCCAAGGTTGGATTCTACAAGTTTCTCCATTCATTTGTAAATAATTCGTGTTAGTATATTGCAACAGTGACTTATTAAACTGATATTCTGTAATTTTCACATTTGTCTGCACTTGCTTTCTTTGGAATTGGAATTACGATATTCTTCTTGAAGTCAGAGGGTATTTCTCCTGTCTCATACATCTTGCATTGCAGGTGGAACAGTTTCTTCATGACTGGCTCTCCTAAGGATATCAGCAGTTCAGACGGAATATCATTTATTCCAGGGGCTTTGTTTCGACTCAGATCTTTCAGCACTCTGTCAGATTCTTCTCACAGTATCGTATCTCATATCCCCTCTTCCTCCACTTTGTCTTCTATTTCTGGAATACTACCTTGAAGTTTATTTCCTTCATACAGGCCTTTTATATTGCCGCAAGATCCTGTGTTAACCAACTGCCGGCATGGTGCCAGGGATAGCATCACTGATTGCGGTGCTGAAGGTCACCGGTTCAATCCCGTCCACTGGCAAAAATTTATTTCTTTGTAATTAACATTTCCAGGATGTTCTACATGCTTCTTATGTTCACTTGTAATTCTACTTGTTTCTTATGTTAACTATTCTTCTCATTTCTGGTAAATGCTGTCTGTGTATAAATAGCAGAGCACTCTGCCTGAGAGGCAGTTAGTGCTGTGTGTATGTTAAGTTTGCAATAAACCTGCTTTCAGTATAAGTGCTTTGTTCAGTTGAGAACCCTGCCTTCGAAGTCAAGCCTACTTCCATTTCAATGTGACAATATATTCCTTCCACATTTCAGCTTTCTCCTCTTTGCTTAGTATTGGTTTTCCGCCTGAGTGCTTGATATTCATACAGCTGCTTTTCTTGTCTCCAAATCTCTCATTTATTTTCCTGTAGGCGGTATCTATCGTTCCCCTGGTTATACATTCTTCTATGATTCTGCATTTCTCTTCTAGCCACTCCTGCTTAGCCTGTATGCAGTTCCTGTCAATCTCATTTTTCAGACGTCTGTAGTCCCTTTTACCTACTTCAATTGATGCATTTCTATATTTTCTTCTTTCAGCAATCAAGTCCAGTATATCCTGTGTTATCCAGGGATTTATATTAGGCCTTGTCCTTCTGCCTATATGATCCTCTGCTGCACACTCTCTCTCAGAGCTACCCATTCTTCTTCTACTGTATTACTTTCCCCTGTTTCAGCCAATCCTTTCCTAATGCTTCCTCTGAAACCCTCAACCACCTCTGGTTCCTTCAGATTGTCAACGTTCCATCTCCTAACTTTTCTACCTTTCTGTAATCTCTTACGTTTTAATCTACAGTTATGGTCAGAGTCTATATCTGCCCCTGGGTATACCTTACAGTTTAAAACCTGGTTCCCAAATCTACTTCTTACCATTATAAAGTCAATCTGGTACTCTTCAGTGTCTCCTGGTCTCTTCTACGTATACAGCCTTCTTTCATGATGTTTAAACCAACTGTTGGTGATCATTAATTTGTGCTCTTCACAAAATACTACCAAGCGATCACCTCTTTCATTTCTTTCCCCCAGTCCATATTCACCAACAACATTTCCTTCTCTTCCTTTTCCTACTACCGAGTTCCAGTCCCCCATCACAATCAAGTTTTCATCTCCCTTAATTTTCTGAATAATTTCTTTTATCTCCTCATAGATTTATTCTATGTTCTCATAATCGGCAGAGCTAGTGGGCATATAAACTTGTACTACTGTGGTCGGTGTTGATTTTGTGTCTATCTTTGCTATGATAATGCGTTAACTATGCTGTTCATAGTAACTTACCCATATCCCTATTTTCTTATTCATTACCAGACCTACTCCTGCTTTACCACCAACTGATTTTGTGGTTATAACCCTGTACTCACCTGACCAGAAATCCTGTTCATCCTGCCACCAAACTTCACTAATCCCTAACATATCTAACTTTAACCTATCCATTTCTCTTTTCAAATTTTCTAACTTACCTACGCGATTAAGGGTTAGACCATTCGACGCTCCGATCCGTAGAATGCCTGTTTTGTTTTTCTTGATGAAAAGTAATGACTGTGGTCCCCCCCCCCCCCCCCCCTTGCTTTCAGCCGTTCACAGTAACTGCATCGCAAAGCCATGTCAGCTGATGTTAGAGGCCATCTTAGCCAATCATTCAGACTGTTGCCCATGTAACTACTGAAAATGCTGCTGCCCCTCTTCAGGAACCACACATTTGTCTGGCCTCTCCACAGGTACCCCTCCGCTGTGGTTGCACATATGGTACAGCTATCTGTATCGTTCAGGCATGCAAGCCACCCCACCTTGGCAATGTCTGTAGTTGATGGGGTTGGCAACAACTGGTAACCAATGGATAATAGTCTGCACTGACTACCTCATCCACTATGCTGTCACGAAACCTGTGCTGACTGCAGAAGCTCCAGAGATTACAAAATTCCTGGTAGAAGACATTATTTTGAAGTAAGGTGTACTACGTGTGATGATATCTGATCGAGGAAGAGTATTAATGTCAACACCAGTATCAGAGCTAATGTCATGTTGCAACATTGTCTACAGAATAACAACTGCTTACCATCCTCAGACAAATGGTCTTACAGATCTTTTTAACAAGACATTAGCAGATATGCTGTCGATGTACATCAATAATGAGCAGAAGTATTGGGATACAATACTGCCAGTTGTGACATTTGCTTATAATACAGCAAGGCAAGACACCACAGGCTTCATGCTGTTTTTCCTGCTCCATGGTCATGAGGATGAGCCAATAAGGGCTACACGGTTTCCATTCCAACCAGATGATACTCAGGATGATTATGTGAAACAGCTCATCACCAGGGTCATAGAAGAAAGATAGCTGACTTGCATACGGACACTGGATGCCCAGGAGAAGGACTGCCAGCAATAAAATGATAAGCACCGACCTGTTGTGTGCAGCCCAGGAGACCTGGTACGGATTTTCACCCCTGTACGGAAAGATTGGCTATTGGAAAAGTTAGTGGAGTGATACTTTAGTCGGTATTGTGTCATATGCTGCCTGTCAGATGTCACATACAAAGTTGACAATTATGAGCTGTCTTCAAAATGACAGAAATGAAGAGACATTGTGCATGTCCTCCGTATGAAGCCTTACCAGGATCCCAAAGAACAGTAGACAGAAATGGTCTCTTGTTCAAGGACACTGAAGACAGTGATGATAATGATGAAGCCACAACAGGAGGATCTGGCACCAGCCATTGTCACTGTAGGGAAAGCGTGCAGGCCGAATGGAAGGATTCTCCAGAACTGCCATACAGAGGACCCCTGACAAGATCCAGGACACTGCAGCTGGCTCCAAAGGGGACCTAACAGCAGTTACTGTTCTTTCAGGAAGGGGAGCAATGCCGTGAGTCTTCTGACAGAACACATGGTGCAGTGGTTAGCATTGCAGATTGCTGTGCTTGCGGTCACCAGTTCAAATCCAACCACGGGCAGAAATAATTTATTTGTTTGTATATACTATTTCTAGAATGTTCTACGTGTTTCTTATGTTTCATATACTTGTAAGTTCCAAAAAATTCTTTCTCTGTATAAATAGTGGAGCACTGCAAGCAGGAGGCAGTGTGTACTGAGTGGATGCTTGTGTTGTCAATAAACGTGTTCGAAGTGTAAAGTGTAGTGCTCTATTAACGACCAGCCTTCGAATTCCGGACTACCTGCAGTTTGCAATGTGACAAGATCATCTACTGAACGGGCCTTGTTCCAACTTAAATCTTCCAGTGCTATGTCAAAATTTTCTCACAGTATCATATCTCCTGCCTCATCTTCATCTATGTCCTCTTATCGTACTACAAAACTGCCTTCAAGCCATTCTATATATTCCATCCACTTGCTTATCTTGTCTTCAAATATCTCTATTTCTTTCCTTTAGCCAGTATCTGTCTTTCTGTTAGTTATACATTTGTCCTCTAGGCTCTCCTACAATGTCAATCTCATTTGTAGCCATCTGTACACCTTTTGCCTGCTTCACACACACACACACACACACACACACAGATATATATATATATATATATATATATATATATATATATATATATATATATATATATATATTATCAATTCAGTTAAGAATAAACCCTGTTATTTCTGTTAGGCCTTCTCTTTGTACTGACTTGATCCTCTGTGGTCTTTATTATTTCATCTCTCAAAGTTACCTAATCCTCCTCTTCTTCTTCTTCTACAGTATTACTTTCACCTGTTTCAGTCAAGTGTTGCCTAATGAAACAATTTAGGCAAGTCTGCAAAGAGGAAGAAAGTTTTGTTGCTAGGTAGTTTGCATGCAAGAGGTGTGGGCCAACTTCTGCAGGATGAATTAGGGTCAGAATACCAGGTCACAAGTTTTTTCAAGCCGAGTGCTGGTCTCGAGCAGGTGACAGAGGATTTAGGTTCACTCTGTATAGACTTTGCTAAAGAACACACCATGGTTATTGTGGGTGGGTCGGGCAATAGTACTGACAGAGATCCAGGGTACAGCATAGAGTGTGACCTGGCAAAGATTGCCTCAGCATTGAGTCACACCAGTGTTGGGTTTGTGTTGATTCTGGAGCACCATGACCGGTCTCACTTGAACTCTTCTGTCAGGAGAGTTAATTTGGAGATGGAACGGGTGCTTGGATCTGGTGCAGGGTCTTGCATTGGTGTGATTCCTGTTGATTCTCTCTCTAGGGAAGGATAAATTGGCTGCTTATAGCACGAAATTTAAAGGGGGGGGGAGGAACTATAACTCATGGTAGAAACTTTTTTGTAGGTTAAAATCAGTGTCCAGTGAGAAACTCAGTCAGGCAGGTACTAAAGATACTCACAAAAGTAAAGTGAAAAACAATGTTTGTATATTTCATCAAAATATTGGGGGATTAAAGAATAAAGCTGATGAGCATTTTGTTTCCAGAATTAAACTTTCACTCTGCAGTGGAGTGTGCACTGATATGAAACTTCCTGGCAGATTAAAATTGTGTGCTGGAACCAGGACTCAAACCTGGGACCTACGCCTTCCACGGGCAAGTGCTTTACCACTGAGCTACCCCAACATGACTCATGGTCCATCCTCATAACTTTACTTCCACCAGTACCTTGCCTCCTACTTTCCAAACTTCACAGAAGTTCTCCTGTAAACCTTGCAAGACTAGTATTCCTGGAAGAAAGGATATGGTGGAGACATGATTAGCCACAGCCTGAAGGATGTTTCCAGAATGAAACTTTCACTCTGCAACAGTGTGTGCACTGATATGAAACATCCTTGCCCGCGAAAGGCAAAGGCCCCAGGTTTGAGTCCTGGTTCTGGCACACAATTTTAATCTGCCAGTTTCATATCAGTGCACACTATGCTGCAGAGTGAAAGTTTCATTCTGGAAACATCCCTTAGGCTGTGGCTAAGCCATGTCTCCACCCAGTGGCTGATACAGAATTTTTTTCTGGGGGGGGGGGGGGGGTTACTCAACGCTCAGGAGGGTGAACACATGCTTAAGGGCTTCTGAGACTAATTTTAAAAGACACATACACATAGATATTTATATAATTTTCGATTATTCCCTTTAAAGAGAGCGATTGAACTTGAGTAATTATGACTTCTTCTTCTTCCTTTGTTCTTCCCAAATTCTCTTCATGTGTTCACTGTGTTCTCTCTTGAGTTCTTCCAACCACTTTTTTCCTGTTCTGTTCTCTGTGTGTTCTTGTTTAAGTTTACGTTTCTTTATAATGTTCCTGAACTGTTCTCTATTGTTAATGTTGTCTTGTGTGATTCCCAGTTCTTTAATGTCCTCTTCTGTTTCAGTGATCCACTTTGTCTTGTTTTTGCTCTTGTTTGCTATCTCAAATATTTGCCTTGTGAGCCTGGTTTCATTCATCCTGCTGATATGTCCATAAAATTTCATCCTTCTCTTTCTGATGGTGTCCGTTATTGTTTCCATGTCTTTGTAAATCTCTCTAGTTGGCCACTTTATCCAAATTCCTTCCCGAAACACTGAACCATATATTTTCCTCAAAATTTTTCTCTCCTGTTTTTCAATCTCTCTGATCTTCGTGTGACAATGAATCACTGTAGTTTCTGCAGCATAGAGTGCCTCTGGTAGGACTACTGTGTTGTAATGCCTTAGTTTTGCATTGACAGAAATAGATTTCTTATTGTAATGGTTCCAAGTTAGCTTATATGCTCTTTGTAATCTTGAGACCCTTTCTTGATTGGCTATTAAGTCTTGATGGTTGGATCATCTCTCCTAGATATCTGAAGTGAGAAACTTGCACCACTTTTCCAAACTGAGTTGTGATGGGGAGTCTATCTGCAGGCTTGTTTTCCATGTATTGAGTCTTTTCATAAGAGATTTGTAGGCCAGTTTTCTGTGAGATTTCATGAAGCTTCTCCAGTGCGAGCCTCGCTTCTTCTCTGTTTTTTGTTAGAATAGCAAGATCGTCCGCGAAAGCCAGACACTTAACCCTGATTCTCTGCTCCTTTTTAATTCCAAGTTGAATTCCATTAATTTCTTTTGTCATGTCCTCACAATTTTCTCCAGTACTAAGTTAAACAAAAGGGGGAGAATCTATCTCCTTGGCAGACACCAGTAAGGATGTGAAATGCTTCTGATGTTTCTCCCATGAATTTGACTTTAGAGGTTGTTCCTGTTAATGCTTGTTGGATAATTGACCTTGTTTTCCTGTCAATCCAAAATTCATCTAATGTGCGGAATAATGTTTGCCTGTCTATTGAATCATAAGCCTTTTTAAAATCTATGAAAGTCACCACAGTGTTTCTGCATCTTCTCATTTGTAAAATAGTCTTTAGGTTCAATATTTGTTTGACGCAAGATCGACCTTTACAGAATCTTTATTAACCTTCCTATTAACTGGTCCACCTGTTCTTCTAGTCTCCTTAACAGGGCCTTCAAAAAATTTGCGTATATTACTGGGAGCAGTGAAATTCCCCTGTAGTTATTTGGATCAGTTTTTGTACCTTTTTTGTGGAGAGGATGGATTAGTGCACATTTCCACTCTGCAGAAATTTGTTCAGTTCCCCAAACCTTTGATATAATTATGTGAGTTGCTTGTGTAAGAGTACTGTCATTTAATTTCCACATTTCTGCTATGATTCCATCATCACCTGGAGACTTGTTGTTCTTCAGGGAATTGATTACTTCCTTTACTTCTTTAAGTGATGGTGGTTTTGAATTGGGATTTGATGTTTTTTTTTTTAAATCTAGTTGCTCTGTTGGCAGCTTGCAGTGTGTGAAAGTATTTAGATAAAATCTGACAGTTGTTCCTTGTGGCAAAAAAAAAAAAAAATAAAAAAAAAATAAAAAAAAAAAAAATAAAATAAAATAAAAAAAAATAAAAAAAAATAGGTGGTTGATACCCTCTTAGGTTCTCTTTAAAAATTGTGTAAAAGTTTCTGGTGTTGTTTTGTTTTTGAGAAATTCTTGTTCAATTTCCTTAAGCCGTTTTATATCATATCTAAGTTTTTCTCTTCGTATTGCCTTGGATGTTTTCTTCTGTATTCTCAGAAATTCCTGCCATTTTTCTGTAGTTTTGTTGCTACTGAAAGTTTTCCATGCTTGTGTTCTTTCTTCTATTGCTTGATCACATGAGCTGTTCCGCCATCTGTGTTTTCTCTTTCTTGGGGGTTTGCCTAAATGCATAGTGCTCTTCAATACTTCTGCAAGTTCCTTCCAGTTCGTTGTGTTTGATTGCCTAATTTCCTGGCTAATTTCCTTCTTGTTAAGTTTCAGGTATTCTGGAACAATTCTGGATGTTTTGTTCATTTGTGGTTTTTTCCTGTTAGGTTGAAATTTAATCTTTATTTGCAGTAGATGGTGATCTGATTCAAAAAATCCCTTTCTTGTTCGAACTTTAAATATTTCTTTCATATTCTTGTTAGATATAGCAACATGGTCTATCTGAAACTCACCCAAAGTTTGTTAACAGCCTTCAGGAATTGTGTGGACATGATTTTAAGATCAAAATTTTCACAGAAGTTTATCAGTCTCTCACCGTTTTTATTTGTCCTCTTGTGAGCTGTATGAATTCCCGTTGTTTTCCTGAATTTTTTCTCTTTGCCGAGTTGTCCATTGAAATCTCCTAAAAGAATTTTCACATGATGTGCAGGAATTTTATTTGAGGTTTCCTCCAGTAGTTCCCAGAAGTCCTCTATTACCTGTGGGTCTTTTCTATTGTAATAATTTGTTGGAGCATGTCCATTTATCAGTGGGTATGCCTTGTTTCCAGATTTTAATGAGATTGTGGATATTCTTTTTGATGTTGAATGGAAGTTTATTATTGAGTCTGTAATTGATTTATGCACAACAAAAGCTGTGCCAAATTGTTTGGGCCCTTTGTTCAACTGGATTGCAGGTTTTCCTTTGTAGATTCTGAAGTTTCCTGTATCAAAATGATTTTCGTCGGTAAATCATGTTTCTTGAATCGCAAGGATTTTTATGTGGAATTTTTCCATAATGTTTGTGAGTTGTTTAAGTTTACCTACTTTTGAAAGTGTGTTTGTGTTGAGAGTTCCTATGAAGTTTTTCTGTTTTGGTCTTAGAGATTTTGAGAAGCTCTGACTCTTCTGCACATGAAGTTCCTGGTCCTCCAGAATCCGATGACCAGGAGACTTCAGTCTAGAGACTGATGCCTCAGGTAGTGGAATTCTTTCCTTTTGTTCCATCATGCTTATTCAAGTTGAAACTTGTTTTGTGTTGATCTTCTACGAAGGTCACATGGGATGGTTTCTGGAGGTATCAGGTTGGGTAAGGATGTCAGGCGGTGGAGAAAGTGGTTGGTGTCTTTGATGAAGGATGGGAAACTGCACATAATGGGTTGAAGGTATTGGTCTATGTATGCAGAGCTTCGTTCTGTGGGAGCTTGGTAAGTGGCCACAATGGGTCGGCCTGGATGATTAGGTTTGTTAATCTTAGGAAGTAGGTAGAAGGTAGGGGTGTGGGGTGTCAGTAGGGTCATGAGTTTTATGGACTCAGGTGAAAGGTTTTGTAGGAGGCCTAAGGATCTGAGGATTCCTTGAAGCTCTCCCTGGGCGTCAGGGATGGAATTGTCTTGAAAAACTTTGTAGGTAGTGTTGTCTGAAAGCTGACACAGTCCCTCAACCACATACTGCCGCCGATCAAGTACCACAGTCGTGGATCCCTTGTTGGCTGGTAGAATGACGATGGAATGGTCACCCTTCAGATCAGGGATAGCTCAGGATTCAGCTGCGGTAATGTTGGGAGTAAGATTAAGGTTTCTCAGGGAAGACTGAGAGGCAAGGTTGGAAGTAAGGAATTCCTGGAAGGTTTGAAGAGGGTGATTTTGATGAAGAGGGGATGTGTCTCAATGTGATGGAAAATGGAACTGTTCCACGCAAGGTTCAATTTGAATGTCTTGGGGAGCTGGATCATTAGGAGTAGGATTATTATATCTCCAGCAAAGACTACGAGTATAGGATAGTAAATCTTTGACCAGGGTTGTTTGGTCGAATTTGGGGGTAGGGTTAAAGGTGAGGCCTTTGGATAGGACTACTGAATTTGGGTGTTGTGATTCCGGATTCTGTGGATTAGGATTTAAAGGTTTGTGGGGGGGGGGGGGGGGGGGCAGTGGAGCTGGAAGTGGGAGATTGAGTAGATGGGAGAGACTGGGTTTCTGTGAGATAAGAGGAGTTTGAGGTTTATTGGAGAGATTGTTGAGGGAGAGTGTATTGACTTTCCAGTGGTGGGTGACAAGGAGTTGGGATAGTTTTTTGAGGTGGAGGGTGGCATGCTGTTCCAGTTTGCAGTTGGCCTGTAAGAGGTTGTTCTGAACTGTGGGTGTGGAAGTGGAAAGGTTGAGGATTTTGATTACGGATCGGAGATGACAGGTGTGTTCATTGGCGCAGTTGATGTATAGGTTAAGGATTAGGCGGGTGAGGGCTGTGGATTATTCTGTTTGGAATTGGTGTAAGGCATGATGAAAGGATGGGTTACAACTTTTAGTGTGAGGCCCTTGGGGCTAATGCCAAATGTCAGACAAGCATGAGAAAACAAAATGTGGGATAGGGCGAAGGCATGCTTGCAGAGAGAATGTAGATAAAACTTGATGGGGTCATAGTAGAGTGACAAAAAAAGTATGGAATGGAAAAGTGAGAAATATGTGTTGAATAACAGAGTGCAAAGTGATAAGAAATAAAAAATAATAAATAAATAAAAATATAACAATAAAATAAAAAAGTGGTCAGATAGCAAAAGGAATTCAGCTAACAAAATAGAAATCTATGAAGTTATGCAAGAGAGTCGTTGAAGTTAAACCTTGTAGAAACTGTGGTCAACTACAGTTGGTTAACAACGTAATGCACAATGGTTTGGTGGTTGTATTGGCGTCCAAAACAGGTTATAAGGTGGAGAAAATATGGAAAAGATTGAGCAAACAGTGTGAGAAGGAAAGGAAAGTGTATTATAAGGACTGATTATGTAGTGGCAGATTACAACTTTGAGGTTAACAATAATCTGACGAAGGAATAATAAGGTTAAAACATATAGAAAGTTGCTGAAAAATGATTGGGAATGTCCAGAGAATGAACGGAAATGTGGAAAAATGGGAATACGAAATAATTGTGAAGTTTCTAGGAAAAGCCAAAAATGGTTATTATAGGTTATTGTAAAATGAAGTTGTGATATAGTATTACCACAGTAAAATGAGAAATGTGGATGTATGGTAGATATTATAGAGGAGATGCAGTGATGAAAGTGGTAAATAAAATAATAAGAGTAAAAATAATAATAAAAAAAAAGACGTTAGTTGTACTTTTAGGTTAAGGTTCAAAAGTCAATACTGATTGTTGTGTGAGGCTAACATGGCCAGGGGAAAAATGAACCGCCGGCCGCGGTGGCCGAGGTGACTAAGGCGCTCCAGTCACGGTCAGCACGGCCACTACGGTCGGGGGTTCGAATCCCCCCTCTGGCATGGATATTTGTGCCGTCCTAGTTTGTAAGTAGTTCATAAGTAGTTTGTAAGTTTAGGGACTGATGACCCCGTAGTTAAGTCCCATAAGCTTAACAAACATTTGAAAATTGAACTGTAAACCAAGAAGAGAGAAAATATAGGGTGAAAATACTATGTAAAACATAAAAAGAAGAAGAAAGTAAAAGGAAAGAAAAGATTTCGAAAGGCAACATAGCAATAACGAACATAGGTAATTGTTAGGTTCAAATTGATATATATATATATATATATATATATATATATATTATTGAAGGAGACCTTCCAGGTAGGAAAATGGTATAAAATAAAGATTTTTAAAGATTTTTGACTTACCTAAAGTACAGGCTCGTCGATAGGAACACCAAACACACACAAAAAAAACACAACCATTCGAGCTTTCGCCACCAGTGGTGGCTTCTTCGGGAAAAAGAGGGAGGAAGGAGAGGAGAAAGGGAAGGATACGGGTTTTAAGGAAGGGGAAAAGGAGCCATTCCAATCCCAGGAGTGGAAGGACTTACCTTAGGGGACAAAAAGGAAGGTAAACAAATACACACACACTCACACATATCCACATCCAAACACACTTCTTGTTTGGATGTGGATATGTGTGAGTGTGTGTGTATTTGTTTACCTTCCTTTTTGTCCCCTAAGGTAAGTCCTTCCACTCCTGGGATTGGAATGGCTCCTTTTCCCCTTCCTTAAAACCCGTATCCTTCCCTTTCTCCTCTCCTTCCTCCCTCTTTTTCCCGAAGAAGCCACCACTGGTGGCGAAAGCTCGAATGGTTGTGTTTTTTTTGTGTGTGTTTGGTGTTCCTATCGACGAGCCTGTACTTTAGGTAAGTCAAAAATCTTTTAAAAATCTTTATATATATATATATATATATATATATATATATATATATATATATATATAAATTTTGATTATAGTCATTGTCACATATAACTGCTATATGAAACACACACATAATATGTTCCAAAGCCACAGTCGCTTCTCAAAAAAGCAACTTTTTAATATACTTTCATCTGGCTATCAATGTGCTATTAGTTTCCACACCCTATGGCATCAGTTTCAAATGCCTATGATCAGAAAGATATTACAGTGATTCAATCACATTAAGCAGTGTAAATTTACCACAAAATAAAAAGAAACAGAGAATTTAGAGACTGAATGCCTTGTGTTCAGCTGTGGACACATTTGTTTCATCCTTCATCATCATAAAGCTTGAAACACTTGACAACAGCTGAAACATGGGGCATTAAGGCTCTGAATTTAATTCCATATGTAACTGTTCTCTGAGCCAAATGGGTATATGTGAATCCCTATACAGAGGAAGCCACGCGAAATTGGCATAGGTTTCTCTACATATTTACAACTTGGAATAATTGGACTATACAACTGAGCACTTGAACATTCAAAAAGTTGCAAACTACTTAAACGAACTTATTCTAAGGACAACATGCCAGATGGAGGGCTAGAACATCTGGAGGACCATGTCTCTGGGACGTTGCGCCTCAGATCACATGGCCATTCCTGTGTGGTGCACATGGTTTGATTGTCATTTTGGAAAATATAGTGTTCTGATACT
This sequence comes from Locusta migratoria, assembly GCA_026315105.1. NCBI lineage: Eukaryota > Metazoa > Arthropoda > Insecta > Orthoptera > Acrididae > Locusta > Locusta migratoria. Next base: position 724,803,181 of record CM048755.1, on the reverse strand, counting down.
GTTTTTTATTTTGTGGTAAATTATTAAACTTTTCACTGTTTAATGTTGTTGAATCATTGTAACATTTTTTGTAATCATAGGAACTTGAGAATGATGCCATAGTGTGCCGAAACTAGTAGTGCATTGGTAATTAGATGGCAGTATATTAATTTGACAAGTGAAGACAATTTTACCTGGTGATGTCAGCAGTGGAAAACATATGCACTACTTGAAGGACATCCATTTATTTTGGAGCGTTGTCAACGATATGTTGCCCCCAGACACGAAATATTACTGCACACATTGTTACGGATAATGTTTCCAATACTGCGATGCTGCCTTCTGCTTGGTGATGCTTGCCTCTCAGCAGCTACGGCACACACCTTCTGCCACTGCCAACAGCCACTGAATGAATCGTCAACTTACCGTGGACGAATAATACAGTCTGGTGTAGCTGTGTAATTACTGAAGGAGCATCAACTGGAAAAACAGCATATACTAAAAGGCCGTCCATTTACGGGTCAGAAGCAGTCAGTAAATATGTCACGATAAAGTCTGATATTCCCTCTGAACCTAAAATCAGATTTCCTGTGTTTGTGTTTTACTGAATCAATTTCTTCTTCATGCTTTGTAAATTTGCTACACAAAACAAGATAAGTTTTCAAGAAAGCATTTGCAATCAACAAAATTACACTTGAAACTTCCCGGTAGATTAAAATTGTGAGCCAGAAACGAGTTTCGAATCTGACACCCTTGCCTTTCGCGGGCTAGCGCTCGCGTATATAGGTCCCCCTCAGGGAATTTTCAGCTTTTTCTAGAAAACTTGGATGCATTGTTTTGCTATCTGTCAGACAGGTGGAAGGAAATTATCATTTTTGGGGGATTTCAATGTTGATTCACTGAAAGAGTGTAATAGTAAGAATGGCCTTGTAGTATTACTCAGAAATTCTTTCAGTTTAAGCTCCATTATTGATTTTTGTACTCAGATAACAAAGAACAGCAGCACATTGATAGATAAATTTTTTACAGACCGAGATACGTTTAAGAACATAAATTCTTATCCTGTGGAGAATGGACTTTCAGATCATGGTGCTCAGTTTTTTACAGTACATGACCATCGCTCCATGCTTAAATTGAAAGAAATTCTGAGTAAAGCCTTACAGGGTGTGGCCACTCCACAGCGGTGCTGTGTCGATCCTACGTATCAGTTAGAACAGGACCACAACACCCAAACACAAGTTCTAACAGTTATAATGTTTTAAATTTCATCGCCTGCTTCCCTGATGTAGACAAAACTGCTGTGTTGATCAGTTTCTTTTCAGTATCCAACGTTGTCTTAAAATTATTTAATTTGGCAGCCTTGGTTTTTCGTTGTAAATGAAAGTACCCTGCTGCATGCATCAGTTCTATTTATTATTAGTTTTTTAACTTAAATTCATCGGTATATATTAAAAATGAAACACACGTTACATCAAGCTGTTGCACTCAGAGACTGAGCCAGACTAAAAGACTGGTGCATTGCACTCATATTTATAGATAATGCTAGGTTCTAGAAAGTTCCAGAATAAAGTTGGTACAACAAAATTTCTCAATTATGTTTCCATAATTGAATTAGGCATTTTTCACAAATAATACGTTAGGTTAATCAGCACAAACGGTATACAATTTTACAAGTATTTTATAGGTCTAATAAAATTATACTCCAAACATATATGAATAATATGATTAGTGCAGTGTTGGTTTGTTTACATAAATCAACTTGTTAAATAATTAAACAGCCATATAGTTTTGTTACAAATTAATTATGTCAAACTGTTTAAGATACATTATATAGATCATGGAAATAGTAGTAATTATATACTTGTAGTAATATGAGTCATTGCATCATATTACCAGGCAACAATGTTATCATTATTACAAGATCTTTTTATAAACTGTAATTAAACAAAGTTAATTTGACAGAGAATGGTGAAGACGGTAAAGTTTAAGGTGTGACAAAGTATTTTTATAATATTATTTGCATTACTTCCTCCATTAATATTGCGAAATTAATCTGGTTAATTACTATTTTGTTATCAATATTTGCGGCAAATTTCGAACAAAAAAAAGTGTTGACAGATAAAGGATTGCCTCAGTAATTACGGTATACATAAACTTTAGTATCTGAGTACCTGTAGCCTATGGGTACAGAAAATAACTGTACATTAGTGACCCTTCATAAAGGGTATCAAATACTTCCTTAACCAAGAAAATGGGTTCCCTAGGGCTAAATCCATTACAGAGCACAGGTCAACTGAATTGTGGCTGGACATCAGACATAGTGGCCGCAAATCCACTAAAGCTTTATGAGTAGGTTGTCCGCTTCCGCAGTCAGTGTGTGTGGCTGCCACGCCGTTCTAAAGACTCAGGTTCTATTCGTGGCACGGACAGGGATTTCCTCTGGGTAGGAGGATTGAAATTGAGTGTACACACCCTCGTAATGTCTATTCAGAGGCTGCGTGAATGAGACAAATGGCTCCAATGTCTAGGAAGGAGACAACAGGTGGGAGAGCGGTGAGGTTACCCAGTCACCAAAAATACACATATCCGAATGACGTCAGCGGAATAGCACGGCACGATGGCCAGACGGTTCTGACAAGGGATGCCTTCAACCTCATAAACATGAATCCGCATGGAACTGTGGTTAAAGTAACACTCGTCATAAAAACAATGGTAGTCGGTGTCATTTCCAAGCGAAACGTATTCTACAACAGGCGACAGTGTAATACAAGGCGCATACAGGAAGTATTTCTTGAAACCAAGTCTTTATACACCAATTTATGATATTTAAAGTTTAAACTTTGATATCTATATGTTTGTATCTCTGTCGTCACTACCTGATGATGGCGTAACACCACAGCGGAGTGGCCGAGCACATAGAGGCATTATCCTCCGATGCGTGAGGCCGTTCCCCATCGCGGGGTTCGAATCCCCCCACAAGCATGCATGTTTGTGTTGTCTTTAGTATAAGGTAGTTTATAAGTTTAGGGACTGATGACCCCATAGTTAAGTTCAATAATCTTAACAAACATTTGAATATTTTATGGCGTAACAGCTGCATACTGATTTATTAAATAATGAAAATATTGTAGAATATTACACATTTGTCATAAGTATAAGTAAAAATGAAAAATAAAGAAAACACTGTTCCATGACAAGCTTTATTGACAACAGGTATGGCTATTTTTGAACATAAGACACGAAAAGAATTGAGAATTTTTGTCAAACTGTTGGATCACCTTTTGTATACCTGTGTCATAAACATGAGCACTTGTCTGAACCATTTCCGGGTAAACAAATGAAAACAACTAGTAATGGGAAAAGGGCAGGTGACAGTAAGTTAAGATGATGTTATGTTCTGATCAGCTGATGATGCAGCTCTTGTTTCTTTCATGCTTGTTATGATATATTTGTGTAGAATCCGCCTTATGTAAGACATATTGTTTCATTTTTACTACAAAGACATAATCCAGCACTTATTGTGCCGTCTTCTGTGGGTTTCTGCCTTTTATTTTCTAGGCTAACATGTCAGGTCTTTACGTTTAATTGTTAATAATACTTACCATAATGTCATCCGCAGGATTTTCATGCTGCTTTAATTCAAGCATGAAAAGTTTTCACAGCTTGTCATCTGCCAACAACAAAACCTTTTTATTTTGAAAACTAATTTATTCATTATACTTTCACCTGGATGTTATGTTGAAAAATAGTTCTATGTGGATGTTTAGTGGCTTACTTACTATGGAGCTGTAGTGTTGTTCCTTCTTGTCTGTGGTGTGTGATTATGTTTCCTGATGTTTCTTTCTGTTAGTGCACTTCTTGCTAGGAACTGGCACTCAAAACCAGCAACAACTTATTCCAAAAACTAACAACAGAGAAAAACTATCACATCCAGAAAGCAATAGCCCAAGGAAAGAAAGTACTTAACAAATATACATCACTATGCAAAGAAACCCTCCCTTCGACACCATAAAAGAAGTATATAAACAAATCCCACTACCACATTACACCTGACATCCTCTACCCCCCCCCCCCCCCCCCACACACACAATTTCTCTCTCTCTTTCTCTCTCTCTCTCTCTCTCTCTCTGTTTCATACACATACAAACACGAAATAGATATCTCTCTACACACACAACAAATACATGCACCCCTACCCCCCCCCCCCCCCCCTTGAAAACTACTGAATAACATAGCCAGTGTCAAAATCATTCAAAAATTGCATGCCACATCACAGACATGTCCTGTAAACAAATGAATACGTGTACTAACAGAAAGAAACATCATGAAATATAATCACATGCCTCAAAAAAGAAGCAGTAACATCACAACTCGGAAGTAATCAAGCCACTAAACAGCCACATAGAACTATTTTTCAACATAACACCCAGGCGAAAGTGTAGTAAATCAATTAGTTTCTGAAATAAAAACCTTTTGTTGTTTGCAAATGACAAGCTATGAAAACTTGTCATTCCCGAATTAAAGCAGAATTAAAATCCTGCAAATGACATTATGTAAGTATTATAAACAAAATTAGGCCTAATATATCCAACATATTTGTTAAATCAAACAACACATTCAAATGACTCTATAATCACAAACTTGTAACACATTATTCTTGAAAATAAAAGGCAGAATTCCATAGAAGTGCCAAAACATGACTGGGTAATAAAAATAAAGCAGGGTGTCTTGTATAAGATGGTTCTGTTATGTTATGGTTTATTTCAAAATGTTCAAATGTTTGTTAAGCATAAGGGACTTAACTGTGGGATCACCATTCCCTAAACTTACAAACTACTTATGAACTACCTTATACTAAAGACAACACAATCATCCATGCCCGAGTGGCGGATTCAAACAGCTGATGGGGAACGGTCTCGCGCATCAGAGCATAGCACCTCAATATGCTTGGCCACTCCACTACGGCCACGGTTTATTTATTTGTGGAAGTTTTATCACAGAAGTTTAAATGGTTCACCATCAACTTCCATGCATTTTGTTGCTCTTGCAGACAGCTTTTGTTCTGCTGACCGGAGCTCAGTTCTGCATTCCTTTACTTGAGCAAAAGCATGTAAAATATGAGTGACAGGTTCCTCTCTTGTGTCCACTCTGAGCTTGTACATTTTGCTGTTTAGCCACCCCCCCCCTTCCCAAACAGTAATCTAGTTGGATAAAATCGGCTGACCTCTGTGGCCAAGCAATGGCTCCACGACGATCGATCCAACAACCAAGATACGTTGTGTTGAGATAGTGTGTGAGCTCCGTCATGCTGAAAGTAGAGTACATACAGGTGCATATTGCTAAAGGGATATCCTCCACGTATTCTAGTGACACATTTTTAAGAAAATCAAGATACCGTTCACCATTAAGATGGTTATCTAAAACAACTGGATTGATGAGTTTGTCATCAATAATACCGCACTATACTTCAACTGAGAACATCTTCTATGAGGAAATGTACACAATTAAATAAACCACAACATATCAATATCTGTCACCTGCACCTTTCCCGTTTCTAGTTAATAAACAGTTAATAAAAGGGCATATTTTTATTAGAATTTTTTTTTTCAGAATCACCACTAGTACCATCGCTTAAAGCATATGTTTTTCCTACTAACTCATCCTGTGTTTTCTAAGTAGTGATTCTCCGTAAAGAACGCATTCTCTGCTTCACAGATTGCTATTTACGATCACGTTAGCACTCCCGTTATGCTCACGTGTCTATAAAAGCTAGCGTCAAGACATCTAGCAGCAAGTAATAGATAGCAGCACATCAAAAACATCGACAGGTTCAGGTTCGCTTCCCCCTTGCAAGGAGACATTTGCGAAATGAGTTCCCATCACTGTGAAATTCATGCAGCACCGCGTCACTGTCAAGGCTAGGCATGGGTGAGAACGATGTGAGAGCAGGCAGCTGACACCCTTTCTGAACCCAAAAACCTCACTTACGGCGCTCCTGACTCACGAGTGAGAGTCCAAGGCCAACAGCGGAAGTTGCACTCACTTCACCACCTGCACCAGGCACGGGCAGCCTTTGGTGACCCGCGAGCCTGATCCACATACTTGAAGGAAGAGGGGAGGAACATGGTCATTGGACAACATAGTCATTGGACAACTTGGTCATTGGAGACGGAGCACCAACCCAATTTCTATCACCCGTGATCATTACACCGACTATTATGTCTCTGACTAGCCGTATGCACTTATACCATAACAATCTCTTGTTACTCATGAACCATGCTGTTGCTATTTAATCCCGTGTAATAACACAAAGAATAAATGTATACCGTGGCGGAGTGGCCAAGCGCATTGGGGCACTATGCTCCGATGCGAGATGTCATTCCCCGTCGGGGTTCGAATCCTCCCTCTGACAGGGATGTTTGTGCTGTTTTTGGTATAAGTTAGTTTATAAGTAGCTTGTAAATTTAGGGACTGATGACCCTGCAGTTAAGTCCCATAAGCTTAACAAACATTTGAACATTTGAATAAAAGTACAAAATTATCTCTCACCTCGATTGAAACATACAGAATAAGCCCAATTTTCACAACAAAAGTAATCACTGTATGGATTAGTAAATTAGAAATACCTTCTGCACTACCACATCTGGCTCAAGTCATAAGTTGTCAGCATTCGTAAAAAATCGAAAGCCTTCAGACAAATAACATATAGGGAAGACCAGGGGAATGGCACCATCTTAAGGGAAACCAATTTTTTTACCTTATTAAAAGTGTGTCTTTTTCATACAGAATAATACCACAAGCTTCACAAGCTAATACTACTTTATTATAATTTTTTTTTCAGCCATGTATTTTGTTAAGTTTTCTTCTTATTTAAGGTATGAGCCACTATGGACTACGATTATTTCAACTGTTTCTCCTGTCTTTTCCTCTACATTTCTCTCTTCATTTTCTGAAGTTTCTCTCTTCTTTCTTCAGTCCATTTAGCTCCAGTCTTTTGCTTTGGTTTTTCATGGAAACATTTGGCATCCTTTAATTTCTTTCTGAATGGTAGTCTTTTCTCCATATCTTGTTGGCTAATTGGGAGCTCTCCATGTCCCTTCCAACTTCTTTGAACAATGTATTACCCATTTTTAATTTACTGAAGTAACAAAACAGTCTTCTTGACAGTCTGTTGGGATCCATCCTTTGTATGTGAGCGTAGAAAGCTATTCTTCCTTTCCTAATTACATCAGTGATTTTATCAATATGTTTATAGATTTCAATAGTATGATGCATTTTGAACTGTGTCTGCTCTTTAACTGGCCCCCAAGATTTTCCTTAATATTACAAACTTAAATACGTAGTATTTTTGTTACACTTTTTTTTTTTTTTTTTAAGCAGCTTTCGGCTTCTTAGGTCATTGTCAGGTAACTTCGTACTAAACAGATAGTCCACATGTAACATGAGGTTACATATTTCAATTACTTCTCCTAGATGCCTGAATTTATTTCTTCTCTCAATTTTTCCATATTTAGTTACCATTATGTTTGGAGCAGTGTTAATGTTTGTCATAATTATGGTTTTGTCAAAGGAGAGTTGTAAGCCTGCTTTTTCAGCTTGTTCTTTGAGCAATTCAATTTGTCTCATGGCTGTTTCTATTGATTCCGAAAAAAATAGCTAAGTCATCTGTAAATGCTAAACAGTCTATTTGTAGGTGGTCCCTTTTGTGACCTAATCTAACTCCCTCATTGATATGGCTTTCTGTTAATGACACTCTCCATTCCCTTATAACTTTTTCCAGGACACAATTAAAGAGCAGTGGGGAGAGACCATCTCCCTGGCTCACTCCAATTTTAATCCCAAAACTTCTGGATATTTCGCCTCTGAATTTCACTTTAGAGTTAGTGTTTGTAAGAGTTTGTTTAATTAGAGTAGTGGTTTTACTGTCTAAGCCCAGTTCATTCAGTATTTCAAACAGTGACTTCCTATCAACCGAGTCATAAGCTTTCCTGCAGTCAACAAACAAGATTACAAAGTTTTTCGATCTTCTTTTCAGATACATTTTACTGTCTTTAAATTGAGAATCTGTTCTGCACATGATCTACTTTTTCTAAAACAACATTGATATTCTTCAATTTGTGAGTTGAGTTGTTGTTCTGCCCTAGCTTGTAATGCTTTTGATAAGATTTTGTACGTAACTGGTAGAAGAGTTTTATTGTTAAAAATATATTGTGAAAGTATACACAGTGATACCAGTACCCTGGGTTCCGGGGTTATGACGTCATCAAGAATAAACCTACATGATGAATGAGTAGTAGTAAATAAGTATTACAACTGTTCTAATGTATACTTATCATCTTACTGTATTAGACATTTAGAAGGCTTCAAGTACTTGTCAATGTAAAATTGGAATGAAAGGAGATTTTTATAATTTAGAATCGATTAAGACTCCACAAAAGTCAGAAATACAATTTTTGGCACTTCAAAACTACTACATTCTTCAAGTTCCCATTTCACAAAATATATACATTTGAATTACACTTCATTTTGTCTAAATTCCCCACCATGGCTCATGGACCCAGTTGTAAAATATGGCTAAGAACAGTTACGTTAGAGACATGACATCAAAGCTAAATATCTACAGATTACATTAATATGAGTATTAAAAAGCACTGACAGCTTATAGAGGTACTTATTTCAATAAAATACAAACCCAAAAATTAGATCCAAAACATCAAAACTAACAGTTCACAACTCACCGCAAAGACATGGCGACGAGCTTTGACAGCCACATACAAAAGACAGACACATACAACACTTTCAGCTATTGGCCATGGCCTTCTTCAGAAAATAGGACACTCACGCAATCACACAGGCACACAACACAGTCATACAACCATCACCTCTGGCCGCTGCACTTCGAATCACGCTCTGCGTCGAATCGGGGACGAGAGAGGTGGGGAGGGGAGGGGAGAGGGGATAGGAAGGTTATGTCATGGTGGTGGGGATGCGTTGGATGGGAATAACGAGATGCAGCTTAGTAATGGAGTGGGAGGGCGGGTGAGAGGAGAAAAATAAAATAAAATAAAAAAATTAAAATAAAATAAAATAAAGTAAAATAAATATACAAAATGCGTGCACACTGCAAGTACACAAGACCGCATACACACACAAGCATGAGCACACACACACACACACACACACACGCACACACACACACACACACACACACACACACACACACACACACACACGATCGCACCACTGATAGAGAGGTAGGAACTGTAAAGTATGGAGAAAAAAAAAATAGGGAAGTTATTGTAGGTTGAGGCCTGGTTGATTTCGAGATTGGAGAATGCATTGTAGGGATAACTCCCATCTGTGCAGTTCAGAAAAGCTGGTGGTGGATGGGAGGATCCAGATAGCCCGGGTTGTGAAGCAGCCATTGAAATCACGCATGTGATCTGCTGCATGCTGTGCCACAGGATGGTCCACCTTGTTTTTGGCTACACTTTGGCGGTGGCCATTTATCCTAATGGATAGCTGGTTGGTGGTCATGCCAATATAGAAAGCTGTACAGTGTTTGCAGCACAGTTGGTAAATTACATGGCTGCTTTCACAGTTGGCCCGGCCTCTGATAGGGTAGGATAAGCCCGTGACAGGTCTAGAATAGGAAGTGCTGGGTGGGTAGATGGGACAGGTCTTGCAGCGGGGTCTTCCACAAGGATATGATCCCTGTGGCAGTGAGCTGGGTTTTGGGGTAGCATAAGGATGAACTAGGATGTTGTGGAGGTTGGGAGGGCGACGGAACACCACTTTAGGAGGGGTGGGAAGGATCTTGGGCAAGATGTCTCTCATTTTTGGGCACGAGGATAGAAAATCAAAACCTTGGCGAAGGATGTAATTTAGTTGTTCGAGTCCAGCACCAATCCGGCACAACTTGTATGTGGAGGAGTCAGAGAGTTGGCACGATTAATATCTGTCAAAAGAGGTGGAATTTAATCTGATTGCTATACAATGCTGCCACTTTAGACATGCGTACGTGCAGATGATCAGCATCTGTGGTATAAATTATACACAGAAGTAATAAGGCTGTGATGTCATGCATTTGTTCTTGTTTAGTCACACTTGTTAAAAATATATTTGTCTGTGTCACTCTAGTAATAAAGTTAGCACATCACTGACGTTGGTAGCAGTGGTAAACATAAGACACAGTGGCCTAAGGTACACGCTAGGCAAGCCTCGTGCGGTACTTTAAACAGTCTGTGGAGCATCTTTCTGGCTGGAATTCAACAATACTTTTACATTGTTATTGAAGGTTAGGTGGTGGTTACCTGAGCATCTTTTTTTTTTTTTTTTTTTTTTTTTTTTTTTTTTTTTTTAATGGCAAGATTTACTATCATGAAAGTTGTGCATGATGCTTGCCTAGGCCTCACAGAGGCCACCAATAAGACGCTCGAGATAAAGTGTCCCGACAACAAATAAGAAGCTAAAGCTCAACTAAGCATCAGTTACAACTTATACAGACACCCTGGTACCTCTCTTTCTTGGCAAAGTTTTCAGTCTAACTCTGATATTCATTACACAAATTACTGTCAATTATTAATTCTAGCCCAAGTGACAAAAGAAAAGGAAAAAAAATGTACTGGGGGGGACGGGTGTTTGAAACCCCCCCCCCCCCCCCCTGTATCTATGCCCCTGATGGCCTGCATCAATGTATAATATGTACTAAGTTGTTAAAATGGATTTCCCTTTTTTTATTTACTTTTTTATCTATCTATATATTTATTTATTTTAATTAATTTTTTTTTAATTTAAAATTTTTTTTGTCATTACTCAGGGGTCTGAGTGTGTACTGGAATTTTTCAAGGATACATATCAGCAGCAATATGGGTGTCCCTCTCCCAAGTCTCCAATAAAAGTGAATTATTGTGTCATCTGTTGGTTTTTAATAGTGTTCCTTTGCCAGGTGGTCACAAAGATTGCTGTGTTCATGCAACATGTATAGCTTTTCCAGGAATAGTTCTAGCATGCCTGAATGATACTGTTAGCACATAAGTGACACCACATAAGACTGTGTTTATCACAATATATGAGTTTATTTGTATTCTTTATGAAAAAATAAATCATGATAATAATTCAAACATGAGACAGTGACAGTGACAATGGCACTCAAAGTACATAACAGGAACATTAGATTCAACCAATTAGCAAGGATGAAACTAAGTGTATTCTGAGAGTGAAGTTTCCATGAAGTGAAACATATTAGAAAAGTGTTATGACTAATAACACACCTATGCACGTTACGCCAGCTATGAACCGTCCCATTGAAGTCCAACACAAGATACGTCCGTACACACCCACTCTTGTCCTATCTAGTAGTATTGTTTGGAGACTTGTTCGTGAGCACAGTAAGCATATAACTGAGGCGAGGTTTACGGCTGGCCCAGTGCCTCTCTAAAAATGCTGCGCAGCCAGCAGTGTGCAGCGCGGTAGTGCAGCCAGCGCCGCACAGCGGCCAGTCCTGGTAATGGGCGGCACACCGTTCAAACACACGCGCCGCACGTTACCACATTCCTCCCCCTTCACGGTGTAATGTCCAAGGGTGCCAAATGCACCCAGGCTACGTCCACGGGTGATGCCTCGTCCATCTCCAGCTGCCATCGTCGGGCTGGTACTACCCCATAGGGTCGATAATGTCCTGATCGTCTTTACCGGGAGTGGCTAGTACCTCTGTGTATGTTGCTTGCAATTACCTGGGATGAGGGCGCACCGTCCACTCCCAGAACTGGAGATAAAAAAGGAGTGGTTTCATTACTCACAGGTTGAGTCATGGTCCTTTCTGGTGTCTGCACGTCGATAGCTTCGGAAGCGGCGGCCCTCTTCCCACCGTCCAGTGCCGGAGGCTCAGTGAGGAAAGCCGAAGGTGGCGGCGACCTGACGCCTAGGGATGTAGCTGCAGTTCAAACACACGCGCCATGCGTTACCACAAAAAGTTAACTTCTCTTACATGTCTATCAGAACTTACGTTTGATGGGAATATGTGGACCTACAAAAAAGCAAGTCTACAACAGAAATTTTCAGGCTTCTTTGCAATGTCATAATTACAGTGGTGTTCAAATTTAAAGTAACAAAATGCTATTTCCCAGTCCTGTATCAAATTCACAATATAAAAGTGTCAACAGAGGTCTTTACAAACATTTTCCACATAGAAGGCAGCTTTTTGATCAGCATAGAACCATGTCAAAAATGACATCTGAGATACTATCAAACACATCCACAATTCCTATGTACACATTTACAGATTGTGTAATATTGTCGTGTTGAAATGGAAGCCGGCTTGACTTCAAAGGTAACTGAACACAGCACTTATACTGAAAGCATGTTTATTATGAACTTAACATACATGCAACACAGACTGCCTCTCGGGCAGAGTGCTCTGCTATTTATACACAGACAGAATGTACCAGAAATTAGAAGAACAGTTAACATAAGAAACAAGTAGAATTTACAAGTGAACATAAGAAAGATATAAAACATTCTGGAATTGTTAATTACAAAGAAATAAAAATTTTTGCCAGTGGTCGCGGTTGAACCAGTGACCTTCAGCACTGCAGTCTGTGACGCTATCCCCTGTACCATACCGGCAGTCGGTTTACATGGTGTCTCGCGGCAATATGTCATAGAGAAGATACCTATCAGACTCTGTGGAGGTGGGCCACAGTAAGAATGGAAGTAGGACGGTCTCAAACTGATACAGTTCAATGGCTAAATGTGAATTATATATATATATATATATATATATATATATATATATATATATATATATATATATATATGGCATCTGTTATTTTGGACATATCCAAAAGAACAGATGTCACTTTTGATCCTGCAGTTGTTATCTATTCATACTCATGCAATGTATTACATTAATTGTGAATGGGTAAAGTTGAAAATATGTATCCAGCCAGGACCAAAACCTGGGTCTCCTGTGTTCTAGGCAGTTGCACTGATCTCTACACCACTCGGGACACAGCAATCACCCACCTGCATGGAAGTACTCAAGTATACCTCCCGTCAGATACAAATTCTCAACTTTACCCTGCCCACTAGAACTCAAACTCGTAGTTAAATGCTAATGATGGGCAATGATCTTTTCTTCAGTGCGGAGGCAGTCCTAGGCCCTTACTCTTACAGGAATTAGTTTAAAAGAACTACGAGTTTCAGTTCTAGTGGGCAGGGTAAAGTAGAGCATTTATGTATCTGAGGGGAGGCGTACTTAAGTAATTCCATGCAGGTGTGGTCATTGCTGTGTCTCATGTGGTGTAGAGGTCAGTGCAACTGCCTAGAAAGCAGGAGACCCAGGTTTGGGTCCTGGCTGGGTACACATTTTCAACTTTAAGCATTTGCAGTTAATGTCATACATTCTGTGTGAATATATATATATATATATATGAATTGTTTGTTGTTTCTTAGATGTGACAACAGTTTCTGCAGACCAAAAGCTGTTTCCAAAAGGCCAGGCAGGACCAAACGTGTGACTTCAGAGAGAGAGGACCATTATTTGTTTGTAAGGACATGTCAGTACGATTGTAATACTGCACAACTAGCATCTGACTTCACATCATCCAATGGAACAGTTGTATCAGGTAAACAGTGTACAGACGCCTATAGCAGAGTGGCTGCTGTTGTCAGAGACTTGCTGTAGTGGTACCCCAGATGTGTCCACAGAAGAAAATGTCTCGAGTGTAGTCATCAACATGCCACTTGGATAGTTGATTAGCTGGTCAATGTTCTTTTCACAGATGGATTCCAATTTGTTCTGGAGAATGATTTGCAACTGATTCAAACTGGAGGGAATGTGGAACATGAATTCAGGACACAAACATTGTGGAAAGAAAGTGAAATCAAGAAGGATTCCCGACAGTGTAGGCAGGGATTATGTTGACCACTTGAACACCTCTTCATGACTTTTTAAGGTTGAATTGTCAAGGCTTAACTGCTGCCAGGTATTGAGATGTGGTCAAGGGACCTTATGTACAGTTGTTGCAAGGTGCAGTGGGCTCATACTTCATACTGATAGATGACCTCATAGAGCACAGGTGGTTGTTGTTCCCTTGGAAATGTAAGATATTGCACACATGGTGTGGCCTGCTTGTTCTACCGATTTGAATCCCATGGAGCATGTGAGGAGCATCGTTTAAAATCGTATTAAGTCCACCCATGAACAAAATTGAGTTTGATACATTTTTGTATAGTTTACATACTGATCTTTCATGTTGTCAAATCAGAATGAAACGAATCAGATTCACTAACAGTGTAAATTGCGTCCATGAAGTAGCTGTTGTTTCAAATCATATTCAGTCCACTGTAGCATGTGTTTCGAATCATATTGTGTCCAGTGTGAAGCAGTATAGTCACTTTACTCTGTTGGCTATGCTGACAGCTGGTGTGCTATTTTCAACAATGCTATGTATTCAATAATCACAGTTATATTGTGAACTTCGTCTATGAGAGTAGTCTTTTGATTATGGAGTAAGAAATTGCTGTTCTTGATAATTCAAAGTAAAGCTGAAAGAGGGGAAAGAAAACCAAACATGCCCATCAACTTAAATCTGAGGCAGTTAATATTATTCCATAAAGAAACAAAAATAAATGCTTAGTTATATATATACCACAGTAATTGTTTTTTATTTGTATATTTTACAAATTATTGGATCAAAGCATATTAAGCCTAACAAATTTTCTTTAAATTTGAAAAATACAACAGGAAATTTATTTTCCTTTTTCACATACCTAGAAGAACACCTCAAATGAAACAGCTGGAAAATTTTAAAATTTGGGAAATGTGCCTCAGGTTACGAGTAATTGGTTTTTTGCTTCTCCTGTTAAATTTAGTTTTTTTGGACATAATATGATTTGAAATGATGTTCCTCATGTCTGGTGTGCACTAAGTAGATGGGTTGTGTCCTGTCAGCATCTACTAAACTTGTGAGCTGCTCTGTAAGAAGAACAGGCATTAATTCCTCAACATATAATTGAGTACATCATTTTCAGCATTTCTCATGTTTCAGTTGTTTCTATTTCAATATCACTTGTTTGAACTGTTTTGTGGCAAAATAAATGCAACCTTGCAATATGTCCATTTGTTGCTTTAATTTTGGACACCAGTGTATATTACCATATGCACATGAAATCCAAGTTATGGTCCTGAAGTGTAAAATTATAGACAGGGCATCACAACTGGAAGGTCATTAATACCTCAGTATATAGTCATTTTATGCCAAAAATTTGAAAGAGGATCACCAGACTGAATAAAATCCCATACCTAAAACAGTAAATTTTCGTCAGCCAGTGGCTGACATCTGATATAAAACATTACACTAAGAACGGTATTCAGCATAAAAGCTGCATTAGGGGGTAAAAGAAGACTAAAATCTGTTAGCATACTGGCATGTTACCTCCAGAGGAGACAGCTGGGGCAGGAGGCATTGTTGTTGCTGCCACCGACAGACTGGACACGAGTCACGGCTGAGCCCAATGTGAAGAGACACACATGCACACCGACGCATTCCTCGATTGTCTAGCCCTGTCTTAGGCCAATTTATATATCTGTGGGTTATAGTGAATACATAATGCTGTTCATCTGACAGAAGAAACAGTCCCGACACATCAAAATGAATGTGCGTGTAATGTGAAGAAACATTCAGATTACTTTGCTCCTTAAGGATATGTTGCTGCAGATGTAGTGTGCAGGAATGTGAAAAAAAATGATGGGTCAGGAATTTTTTGTTAAATAGGGTGAAGATTCTAAAAAATTGATATTAGCACATACTGTTCCAAACTTTACTGGGTGTAAACCATCATAAGTCTCTATAGATCACCTAGTGGTAATGTGGGTATTTCCTTGGAGGATTTTGAATTGATAATGAATAAGTTGTTAAAAAAGTAAAATTGCTATCTGCGGAGACTTCATTATAGAAATGGTAAATGAGAGAAAACAAGGCACAAAGTCTTTACTCAATCTCCTCAGAATGTTTAATCAATACTGTAGCAACATAAAGGCCACTCATGACAAAGCGTGTACACATGACATCATTGTTAACTTTAAAAGGGATCTGTACACTATAAGTGTTGTAGGTGGGGCATTTGGAGACCATGAACCAATACTTCTTAGGCTTAACCAAAATAAAACTGAAGGACTTCCCTCTAACCCAGATGACAATGGAAAGGAAAAGGTAACATGGATTAGAGAGCAGAAAGAAGAAATTGTAAAACAATTCATTGAGAAACTTAGAGAAATAAAGTGGGATTGTATATACCAGTGTCAAACAGAAATCAATGAAACTGAAACAGCTTTTGAGATATTCATTACTATTTATTTAGATGTATAGTAAAATTCCAGAATGAAACTTTCACTCTGCAGCGGAGTGTGTGCTGATATGAAACTTCCTGGCAGATTAAAATTGTGTGCCGGAACCGGGACTCGAACCTGGGACCTTTGCCTTTCGCGGGCAAGCGCACTACCGACTGTGCTATCCCGACACGACTCACGATGCCGCCCCACAACTTTACTTCTGCCATTACCTCGCCTCCTACTTTCCAAACTTCACAGAAGCTCTCCTGCGAAACTTGCAAGACTAGCACTCCTGGAAGAAAGGATATGGTGGAGACATGGCTTAGCCACAGCCTAAGGGATGTTTCCAGGATGAAACTTTCACTCTGCAGCGGAGTGTGCGCTGATATGAAACTTCCTGGCAGATTAAAATTGTGTGCCGGAACCGGGACTCGAACCTTTCTTCCACTGATCATGGCCCTAGTCCACCTACATATTTCCTGAAAGTGTAGTGCTTTCTCCACCTTCCCAACAAGTTGGTGGAGAGCTGTCTCACATGATTTACCTGGCTGATATGCTTGTTGGTTTGAATGTTGAGGAGCCCTACTTAACCTCCTTTCTCCAACATGCACTTTAACCAGCTTTTCCAATGTGATTCTTCAGTTTCTCCCGGCGTATTTGATGATCAAAATATCCACATGTGTACTACTGGTCTATAGTGTCCAACAGGCACAATATTTCGGCGATCAAACATGTCGCCATCATCAGGTGAACTGACGGACTGATCTCCTGGAAATGCGCCGGCACGGAGATCCGCACGCAATGGCTGCTCAAAGGGAACTGGGTTCTAGCCCGGTAGCGGGCCATTTAAATACCCTCGGCCCGCGGAGCGACCCCTCATCATACACCTTTACGGGGAGGAGATGTATCGCAGCATGAAGAAATTTGAAAAGTTGCGCCAGCGTAGATGTCGTTTGCTAAGTACTCTTGCTTTTCTAAAGAGATGTCGTTCCGAGAATGTTGTTCCAAATTTTGCTAAGGTTACGCATCACATTGATTCTGCAGCAGCCAAGAGAATTAAAAAATGGGCCGGCCTCGCATTGCTTCGTGAGAGAGTGCATTTCACCCGCCGTAGTCTTGAGCTCATCTCACAGGAACTATTCAAAATGCATTTGCAACTGGCTAGTCACTTCACGTCTTTTTCCTGGGATTGGATTGATGGTGTTACTTCGGTTGCAGCAGATTCCGCCCATAAGAAGGCAACGGGACGTCAAACAGCTAAGTTCTCACGCCTCCTTGACAAGCCATCTCTGCAGGTTCCGTGCAAGACTGTCATCAATCTGAGTGGCATGGAGTTGGGTGATGATGCGGTCTCAGTTTTAGAGAAAGGACTCAACTTTGCTCCTACCCTGAAGTTCACACTGGTCGCAGAAATTATTAGTGCTGTTGAACAGGTTGCAGCTCGACTTCCGCCTGATTCAGCTGAGGAAATACGTCATGAAACTTGTCGTGCATTGACGAAATCCAAGCCCATGAAGTCGAACATCACTAATAAAGAGAGGGCGGCCATTCGTGACCTGAGGGAGCGCCCTGATATTGTTGTCTTACCGGCTGACAATGGCAATGCTATGGTTGTTGTCTCCCATAAGGACTACACTGAAAAGATGCAGAGGCTGCTAAATGACGATTCCTACCGGAAGATCAGCGTTGACCCCACAAAGAAGGTGGAAAACAAGACGAGGGCGCTTCTCAAGGATGCGGATTTACCGGAGGGTGTCGCCAAGAAACTGCTACCTCAAGGTCCGGTACCGCCAAGACTTTATGGACTCCCTAAGGTTCACAAAGATGGAGTGCCGTTATGTCCCATTGTCAGTAACATCAGAGCACCTACATATTTGTTGGCCAAATACTTGACGGGAATATTAAGTCCTTATGTGGGTAAATGCCCTCATCACATCCGTAATTCTGTGGATTTTGTGAAATGCCTAAACAACTTCAGGCTGGATGAGTCAGATATCATGGTGAGTTTTGACGTCGTTTCGTTGCACCGAGGGTGCCCCTTCGAGAGTCACTAGAATTGATTGGTCAGAAATTTGACGAGAAGACCACCGAACTTTTTAGGCATGTCTTGACCTACACGTATTTTCTTTTCAATGGCGAATACTACGAACAAACAGAGGGAGTCGCCATGGGTAGCCCACTCTCCCCTGTGGTTGCAAATTTGTACATGGAGAATTTCGAGGAGGAAGCCCTGGAATCATCTGAATGGAAACCCACTTGCTTTTTCCGTTATGTGGACGACACTTTCGTCATCTGGCCACATGGCATGGATAAACTCCTTGACTTCCTTACACATCTGAACTCCATACACCCCAACATCAAATTCACTATGGAGACTGAAACGGAGGGTAAATTGCCGTTCCTTGACGTCTTGGTCAAGAGAAGAGCTGATGGCACCCTGGGTCATAGTGTATATCGGAAGACAACGCACACTGATCTGTATTTACACGCAGACAGCTGTCACCACCCTTCACAGAGGAATGGGGTACTTAAAACTCTAGTACATAGGGCGCGCACTATCTCCGACGCAGAGAGTCTACCCCAGGAATTGGAACACCTGAGAACTGTATTTCGAAAAAATGGGTACTCAGAGTGGCAGATTCAGCGGGCTCTCCGCCCAACCACTACAACACAACCTGTGGAAACGGATGAAAACGCAAGGGAGGATGTAGGCACTGCGTTCGTTCCATATACCGGCGCACTCTCAGGGAAGATCGCCCGCATTTTGAGAAAACACCAGGTTGGAACTGTTTTTTGTCCGACGAATAAAATTCGTGCACTGGTGGGGAGCGCCAAAGATGATCTCGGTGTGAGGAAGGCGGGGGTGTACCAGATTCCGTGTCAGTGTGGAAAGTCATATATTGGACAGACGATGCGTACCGTCGAGGATCGATGCGTTGAACACCAGAGGCACACACGATTGATGTATCCGAGCAAGTCGGTGGTCACTGAACATTGTTTGTCGGAGAATCACGCCATGGAGTATGAACACACTAGGATTT
Source organism: Locusta migratoria (assembly GCA_026315105.1). Classification (NCBI taxonomy): domain Eukaryota; kingdom Metazoa; phylum Arthropoda; class Insecta; order Orthoptera; family Acrididae; genus Locusta; species Locusta migratoria. Next base: position 724,783,825 of record CM048755.1, on the reverse strand, counting down.
TGGTACAGACGTCGAGATACTGGGACTGCGTCGTTAGAGAGGCCATTGAAATTCGCACAAGTGACGACCTCATAAACCGTGACTCTGGCTATAATCTTAGCAAAGCTTGGGAACCAGCGATTGGATTAATTAAGAGTAAATCTAGCAAACGTAACGAAGTGACGATCACGGCAGACAGAGCTCTCACACCGACGTCTTCTCAGACGCCGGCGCAAGCGGTTCCACTGCGCGGCCGCGGCGCGGGGCGCGGGGCGCGGACCGCGGAGGAGTCGCTCTGCGGGCCGAGGGTATTTAAATGGCCCGCTACCAGGCTAGAACCCAGTTCCCTTCGAGCAGCCGTAGCGTGCGGATCTCCGTGCCGGCGCGTTTCCAGGAGCTCAGTCCGTCAGTTCACCTGATGATGGCGACATGTTTGATCGCCGAAATATTGTGCCCGTTGGACACTATAGACCGGCAGTACACCCGTGGATATTTTGATCAGCTTTTCCAATGTCTTAAGAATGAAGGAGGACAGGCTGATTGGTCTCATATCCTTGGCTTTGATATGATCAAGTCTTCCTGGTTTTGGAATGAAGACAACCTTCACTGCCCTCCAGGCATTGGGAATGATTCCTGCTGCTAGGCTAACCATGAATAACCTGCATAGGAATCTAATAAGATTTTCTCCGCTTGTTGCAGGAGTGCTGGAAAGATTCCATTGGGGCCAGGTGACATTAACGGTCGAAATGTTCCCACCGCCCATCAGACCTTACTGAAATCGACACACTCCTTGGCCAAATCCCAGTCCTCTTTGCGAATTCCTGAGAACCGTTGTCTCTCAGGAATCGCATTCTGGTCTGAGTTATCCACCAGAGTATATTGAGGAAAGTGAGTCTTGAGGAGCAGTTTCAGCGTTTCATGTGCTGTCTTTGTATGCTCTCCATCCTTCTTCCTTCTGGATTAGTTGGTACCCTAGTGAGGATTTTATGAAGTCTCACTTGAGCAGCCATGCCCTCTACTTCCTCACAGAATACCTTCCAGGATGCCTCCTTTGCCCGTATGATGGCAAGGTTGTTATTGACAAGGGCCTCATGATACTTTGCCCATTGTCCTTTGCACCTCTCAAGGTTAAACAGCCTTCGTACCTGTTTCCTTTGCATTTCCAGGTTATTATTCCACCAAGGCACACTCCTATTTGTGCACTTCTTGGTGATTGAGCAGTCGTCCTGGTATGAGGTCACTATAGCAGAGGTTACGGCCTCTGCTACTTTCTCAAACTCTGCAGGATTCCTTATCAAAGTTTTAATTTCCGATAGGCTGAAGTCAAGGTCTCTCCTATATGTCTCCCAGTCCGTTTTCCTAGGATTCCTATAGGCCATGGTCTGTCTGGTTCCCATTTCAACCTTGAATTTATTATACATGTGATCTGATGAGGATGGCTCCAGGACCACATGCCACTGTTTGATGTAACTGCCCATCATCATGGAACCAAAAGTTATGTCAATTACTTCTTCCCTTCTACTATTCCTGAATGTAGGTTCATCACCCCTATTCAGGATCTCCAAGTTGTTAGATAGTAGAAATTCAAGAAGGTGTTCACCTCTACTGTTGGTGTCCTTGCTGCTCCACGATAGATTGTGGGCATTGGCATCACATCCCACCAACAGTTTGTCACCTTACCGATGGCAGGCTTCTGTAAGTCTCCTCACTTCCAAAGGAGGAGAGCTGTCTTCATAAGGAAGGTATGCTGAGGCCAAAACGATTTCCCTCGTGATACCTTCCTCACCTTGCTGCATCCTGATGGTCACCAGGTCCCTGGAACAAAAATCCACCATTGGTATGAAAGGGATTCCATTTGTAACATAAATCCATGTTCTGGAGTTTTTTAGATTTCTAGAATAAATCAGCTTACCTCCAGTACCACCGAGGCACAATACACCCCCTTTGTATAAATAGGGTTCTTGTATCACGGTCACGTCCACCTCCTGTCTCCCCAGGTGACGGCTCAGGGCAGCAGTGGCCCCTTTACTATGCTGCAAGTTTATCTGCAGCACTTCCAGTCTCCATCTTGCTGCCATTATTGCCTTTAAGGTCTTTGATTACCCTGACGGCGACCTGCAAGAACACTAAAAACAGTTTCAGGCCTTGCTCTCGCATTGCCTTCAGGGACTTCTCTCTGACCTCCACCACCAGGGTTCGTCCTTCCGGGACGACTTTTTAGTTAATTACCCTTCAATCCTCTATCGAGACTTTTGGGTTCTGGACACTTATTTTCTCGAACAGAGTCTTTGGAGAGACATCCTTAAGGATCTTTGGTACCCATATTGATACCTTTGCGGTCTTCAGGAGTTCAGCTGCTGTCTTGACCGTCAGTTTCGCATCCTCCCACGGGGATATCATGGGCACCTTGTCCTTAAGCCATTCTGCTGAGTGCTCCCCCTCGCAGACAAAAATGAGGGCACCGCGATCTAGATAGACCCTCCTGAATTTGGGTCCTGAACCAGTGGCCCCCCAATCTCTTCAAAGAGGGCCATCTGCACGAGCTCCTCCTGCTGTGAGGTGATGCTCACCAGTGGGTATCTTTCTTGGACAACCGCCATTCTAAAGACTGAGACTGCAGTACTATAGGTCTGTTTCCCTATTTCCTGCCTCAGCCTTTCAGGATCACACTTGTCCAGAGAGGAGGGAGTCTTAGATTCCTCCCTAACCCTTTTGCCACCTGTCTTTGACGTCGAGGGGGTCTGTGTATCCCCTTCGACCTGAGGCAGTTTCTTTTTGGGGGTCTTGGGCTCAAGCCCTTTAGATTCCCTCCACTTATGCTTGGGAAGGCATTCTTTTCCTTCCTTTTGCTTTTGTTCCTTGAGAAGTTTCCTCCTCTGAGCCCCAGACAAGGCCTTAATCCTAATCTGGTCCAACTTCTCTGTTACAGTTCCCAGTCCTTGCTCAGGTCTAGACCCTGATTCAGAAGTAGGAGTGCACTCCATCAGTCCTGATCCCGATGTCTGAGTGTCTGAGGTCTCAGATTGCCCCTTAGATTCTTTTAAAATACTTTCTTTCTCTGTGTTCATCTTAGTCCCACGATATTTGGGGATTTATATGGTCCACACCAGGATAACCCTGTGCGGTGCAAGGCTACTTACTCAGGGAGGTCGCCCGGTATCCCTGAGGCTCTGTTTGAGACACATCCACCCATGTGCCATGCACCCCTCGGCACAGATTGCATCACACCTTGGGTTGGGAAAGGAATTGGGAAAGGACTGGGAGAGGATAAGGAAGACGGGACGTTGTGGGACACTCTTAGTCTGATCCATCAGCCGAGGCCTTTCCGGCAGTAGGTTCTCTACCTTTGGTATAGCCCTCAGCTTCCCAAAGATGCGAAAGTCTCTCCACCCACACGGACAGTGCTTCGTCAAGGTGGTGTCCCCTGGAGAGGTGTCCATTTATATTAAAAAATAAATAAATAAAAAAAAAAAATAAATAATAAAAAAATGATAGATATAATTAGTGAATCACTGTCATTTCTTTTTAATGAATGCCTAGAGTTTGATATATTTCCTGCAAAACTAAAAATATCAAAAGTTATTCCAGTTTATGAAAAAGGGGATAAAATGACATCAAAAATTACTGACCAGTTTCCATAGTTCCTGTTTTCTCTAAAATATTTGAATCTATTATATATAACAAACTAAACAACTACTTTCAGTCACATAATTTACTTTCTGATAGTCAATTTGCTGTTCTCTCAATTATGAATGAAGTAATAAAAGCCTTTGAGAATAAAAACAAAGTCTCACTCCTCTTGTGTGATTTAATTAAGGCATTTGATTGTATTTATCAATTAGCAATATACTTCACTCTGAGCAGTAAAATTTATCAAGTCTTTAAAAACTTAATGTTTTATTAATTGGTGCAGAACTTCCCAATGTTAAAATATACTTATGATGTTGGCATGTATCCCATGGTGTGTAGATGTTGGTAACAGTGTGAAAACTAATGGGAAGTACGGGTGGCCAGTCGTGAGTCAGTTGCAAACAGCCAGTGAGAATTATGTTTTTACTTCTGTTTTGTAAATGAAGCTCACAGCTTCAGTTCCTTCGTATCAATGAAGATAATGTAAATTATGAGAAGATCATTTATCATTTACATCATTTTATAAAATAATTTGTAGTTTTGTTTATGAATATGTAACAATTTTCATGCATGTTGTTAGGCTGGAACCCGATAGAACATCTTTAATTGCTTGTGAAAAGTATTTTGATCTTTTCTTCAAATATGTCACAATTTTCGATTAAATTGTTGCACATAAACCTAATAAAATAACAAAAGTATGACCAAAATGAGTAATTGTTTAGAAACTCCTGACTCGCTTCACTTCACATATTTTTAAGAATAAATATAATTTTTGCCAACATTTCTGTATAATTTGTAATCTATCTATTAAAGAACTGAAATAAATATGATAAACTAACCTTGAAGTTTCGTGTTTTACCCTTTAAGATATATCAAACCTAAATGCACCATTATTTAAAAAAAAAAAAAATAATGGCATATATCTATGGCTGGTCTTCAGAGCTGTAAATATTCCTAAATGCTGATCCACAAAGTGTTAAGTTCAGAACGGGAGTCAAACGGTTCATGATTTAAGAAATCCATACCACATTTTCATCATAACCTAATTCACATTGCGTAAAAGGTCATTTACTTTGAAAGTAACAGTTCTGAAACCACTATTTGCAATTTTTACCCACGACTTGTTAGAGGGAAACATAAACAAGCAAGACATCAGTCTCACCAAAAGCAGTTTTTTGTGAAGTAATTCATATTCTTCATTCTAACACCTTTGACACATTCTGCCATTGGCAGGCACTTGTAGGCTAGGTGCACAATATTTTGTTATTGAAAATCACGCATTTTCATTTCAGCGAAGTTTTATTGTTGTATCATTCTCTCATTTATGTTTTATTACTGCAGTATTATTGTACAATACCACACTAAAGTGAGGTTCCTACCAGCCAAAATTATCTCCTGGTTGTCCTACTGCATATACACCTTGCTGGCCACAAAAAACCCTGAGTTTGCAAAGTTGGTAATGCTTTCAAGTTTTATCCATTCACGGCAGTCTTCTTCTATCCCTAGCCACACAAACCCCTGAGACACTAGCCTGAAAGTCAACCACACTCCATGATGGCAAAGATTACGCAAGATCTTGAACATTAGCCTACAAAATACAATGCAGATGAAAGAACAGGATCTGCCATATGACAACTCACAATACAACTTCACATTCTTGGTGTGCATGTCAACAAGATGTAACATAAGTGTTGCAGTATCTTAATGCCATATGATGTCCAGTTCAGGGTCTTCTAGTTGTGCCTTAATGAGCACCATCATGTCCACAGGCCATGAGACAATGGCCACTCAAGGGAGACGGTCTGAAACCATGCAAGTGATGCCCAATATATGGCAAATGTCCATAGTGAACTGGTTAATAAATTCCAGTTGATAGTACTGCTATGAGGAGCATGTGTTGCTGTTCTTCTTAAAAGGATAAGTTAAGGGCTTGTGGTCAGAAATATTTAATTGCTTGGTAAATGGTTAAAAGTGCTGAACCAAATGTGCTCCATCTTTACTGGGAAAGTAATAGTTTGTGTGAAAAATAAGCCACCAACTGCCATATGTTGTCCACCCACCATTGGAGGGCTGCACCACAGAATAAAGAACTGGTGTCCACCACTAATGTGGAGCTTTCAGCTCAGGTGTGACAGCAGTGCTGTTTGTCCAAGGCCATTTAGAACACTTCAAAAGCAGTTCAAATGTTTGTAATTCTAGACAACCAAATTCTATGGTTATCAGTTCCTAGACTTAGAAACTATTTATATGAACTTATACTGATGACAACACAGATGTCCATGCCAGAGGGAAGACTTGAACCACCAACACAAGCAACCACGCAATCTGTAACACGATACTCCAGATCCCACCACCATTCCCAGGTGGCTTCAAAAGCAGTAATGATCTCCTTGATCCACATCACAGAAGACCTGCTCTCTTAACATTGGGACTAACTAATGCTGTGTTCAATGGTGCCTGGTAAATGTCAGTGGTAAAAAATTACCAATCCTAAGTATATATGAAGCTTTTTTATGTTGATGGTTTTGGTAGTTGTACTATGGCTTCAACCTTCTCAGTGAGCAGTAATGAGCCTGCTGAAGATATTTGATGACCCAAGAATTCAACTTCAGTTATTCTAAATATGCATTTAGCATGTTCAGCACCATCCTTTACTTTTCAAAACATTAGAAAATTCTGTCAGGTGTTGATGATGTTGATTACTGAATGCTGACTAAAATAACACAACATCCAAATAGGCAAACCAAAAGTTCAGTTCATGCATAACTTAAACAATGATCTGTTGCCAGGTGTGTACAGCATTAAGTAAACTGAAGTTTATAAACTTGCTCTCATATAACCCAAATGGTGTAACAGTAGTGGTCTTCAGAATGCCCTCTGTTGCCATGGGAGTTCATGAGTTCTGTACTCGGTGATCACAACACAGACAGTATAGACTTATCACTTTTTGGGTACTAAATGCTATGTGGACACCCATCGGCTGCTGCAAGGTAAGATAATGCCTTCTCACTACACTATTTTGAATTCTGTTTTAGCAATGAAGAGGAATCCTGGAGGCAATCTTCTGAGATGGCTATACACAGGGGATCCATCCATGGTTTTTATGTAGTGGACTATATCATGAAAAACTTAGTGTAGTGCACCTGGCAGTCTCATTAAAGTTGGTAACTCACACAGCAAGAAGTAGTATTCCTTGTCCACAACCTGTATGACCTTGATGTCATACTTGCTGGCATCACAATAGTACATAGTGGCCGTAAGTCTGGTTATTTTGCCCAGTAGGTGTGCATTTCCTATGTTCAGCAGGAGCCAGCATTGAGCTAGGAAGTCAGCACCTATGATTGCTCTGGCCACATCAGCAATAAGAAGAATCAAATATGAAGTGACAGAGGGATCCCCAAATTCAGTTCTTCTCACTATGAGTTATCAGTTGCATTTGCTGAATTGTTAATTTTTATAGACAAGCTAAATGTAACAGGGAGTCTTCAATGGTACAGAGACACTCTGAGCAGGTATGGTCTAGCCCTATCTCTATTAAATTCTTCCAGCCTAAAATACTGTCTGTAATGAATGGGCGCTGACACAAGTTGAGCATTTGCTGGCATCTACAACCAATTGCTGTCTGCATTTGGGTAGACACAGGGGCTACTCCAATTTGTAGCCTACTCACTGAATCTTCTTTGGTACCAGTAAGATGGTGGACCAGAATATGTTAAGGACTGAATCAAATATCAGATTTCTTGCAGATGTGTCTTCTGTATCAACTAGGACCTCCTTGTGAGATCAATGTTCCAATCTATGTGCTCATGCATCAACTTTAGTGGACAGAACAGCATAATCTACACATGGACTATCCATACCAAACATCAGCACTAACCTGTTAATGTGATCAGCCAGCTCTGCAATAGCATCTAGTGACATCTCTCTTTGTGACACGATGATACCCTTTACCTGCCATGGCAGACGCTACTCCATAGTGTATGCAGAAGATTGTCTCACTCTGTTATGATGTACACCTTACTGCAGAGGTAATGCATCTACTGTCACAGTTTTCTCTACAAATAAATTCAGTTTTTAATCTTTCATAGGAATTCTCTGCCAGAAGAGTCATAATTTTGAACTTCATAAGTGTAGTGTTGATTAAGCTGATTCACTAACAATGCAAATTTAGTTGCATCTTCAAAAGCAGAGTATGTAGCCTAAACAGCGGGTGATAAGTGAGCGATCATGACACCACATGTAGTTCCATCCTGTAATTAGTATTACTGAGGGATCGGTCTTCTCAGAACTTATCAGGTCAGGGTCACCACTGACAGGAATGCCTGTACTCAGTCATGCTGAGAATAGGATTGAACAGTTTTATTAATGTGAAAATGCAAAGTTGCTATAGCCGACTAGCCAATACAATGACAAGTAAGAACCCACAAGAATAAACATCAAATAAAAGACATATAACTCCAAGAAGTAATTAAGAACATTAATACAGTCCTCCAAGTTGCAGATACAATTATGGCACTTGACTCCTTTCAGTTTTCACTGCACAGCACAATCACCCCAATCATGCATTAACTTCATCTCTGGATGGTGTGAATGTTGCTAAAATGTGTGACCACCACAACTGATGTGTGTCACTGCAGAACTAACAAGCATGAACATAAAAGAGCTTTGGAATAGATAAAATATGAAGGTTTCTGTAAATTGTGAAATGTTTACAAGAAATATAAAATAATTTGTGTTTTCAATGTAATCATGACAATTTAATGAATAAAGCAATTACAATATACTTATTTTATAGACATCCTGTCTTAATGCAGTTACAAAATAGAACTGCTTCTCTGAGCAAATTAGAAATAGTTAATAGTTTGCATGTTGTTGTTGTGGTCTTCAGTCCAAAGATTGGTTTGATGCAGCTCTCCACCCTACTGTATCCCACGAAAGCCTCTTCATCTCTGAATAAAAACGGCAACATACATCCTTTGTAACCTGCTTATTCGTCTCACAGTTCCCCTCTGCTATTTTTACCTGGCCCACTTTCCTCCAATGCTAAATGTTTCAGAATGCTAGATGCTTCAGAATGAGCCTCCCCTCACCCCAATCAATCCTTTCTTTTTTCAAGATATGGCAGGAATTTATCCCCCCCCCCCCATTTCTGTTCAGTACCTCATCATTGAGCAATCTACCCATCTATACCATCACACTTCAAAAGCTTCTATCATCAGAAACCCTTATCATCCACGTTTCATACAGTGTGTTACACTCCTGACAATGCTTTCAGAAAGGAATTCATCAGATGAATACTGGATGTCAACAAAATTCTCTTCTTCAGAAATGCTTTTCTTCCCTTAGCCATTCTGTGTTTTATAGCTTCTGTACTCTGACCACAGCACAGTAAGTTATTTTACTGTCTCATCAAAATTAGGAAAATAATAAACTCACTCAAGAGAAAAAGCTTAAATGTAATTGACGGAATATCCAGCAGAGTACTAAAAGCTTGGTATTTCCCCAGATAGAATTAAATATGCTACTCTTGAAAAATTGCATTAAAAAAGGAGATATGTCCGATGTCAATAACTACCACCCAATCTCACAGGCTTATCTAAAGTTCTTGGGAAAGTAATGTATTCAAGATTAGCTTCTTATATTTGTAAAAATAATGTTATAACAAAATCTCAGTTTGGTTTACAGCAAGGCTACTCAACAAAAAATTCTGTATATGTTTTCAGCGATTAAATTATAAATGCTCTGACTAACTGAACATCACAGGTTGGGATTATTAGTGGAGCAGTGCATGAATGGTTTAATTCATACTTAAGTGGAAGAATGTGGGAAGTTGAAATAAGTGGTTGAGGTAAAGTGAAAAAAAAAAAAAAAAAAAAAAAAAAAAAAAAAAAAAAAAAAAAAATGTTGATTCTGCCAACTGGAGAGCTATCAAGAAAGGGATCCCACAGGGTTTGGTCTTCGCTCCTTTGCTGTCCTTGATATATATTAATAACCTGTTATTCTGTATTCATGGTGCTGAAAGCTAGTTCTTTTTGCTGATGATACGAGTATAGTAATTCCTCTCAACAAATAAGAGTTAACTGTTTTTATTGTAAAAAATGGCTTTCAGAAAATTATTAAGGGGTTCTCTGTAAATGGACTCTTATTAAATTTTGATAAAATACAATATATACAATTACATATAGTAAATCAAATGGCACCATTAATAAATACAGTCTGTGAACTGGAGTCTGTATGCAATGTAGAATATTCAAAGTTCTTAGGTGTGTGCATTGAACTGGAATCAACCCATTGATAATCTACTGAAACATTTGAGTTCAGCAAATTTTGGTGACAAATATCTTAGTAAATTAGCTTACTATGCCTATTTTCATTCACTGCTTTCATATAGCATCATTAAGCAAAAACATATTCATGGCAGAAAAGCATGTAATTAGAAAAATTTCTGGAGCCCACCCAATATCATCTTACAGACACTTATCTAAGGATCAAGGGATCTTCAAAGTACCTTCGATTTATATATGAGATAGATTGGCTAGCCAATACTTACCTTAGTGCTGTACCACTGATAGTCACACGAAGAAGAAAAAGGGCAAAAAAATAGAATTTGCTCTTGGAACAAAGTTCCTTCATCAGGTAGGAGAGAAAGGAAGAATTAAGTAATAGGGAACAGAAGGGGAAGGTTTTCACAACCTAGACCATGATGATGATGTTGCAGGGTCAGAGGTACTGTATCTTAGTATATGTGCATTATCTATGATCCTGAAAAACCATCCTTCTGGCCTAGGTCATGAATAACCTTCCCCTTCTGTTCCCTATTCCTTCTTTCTTCTCTTCTCTCCTGCCTGATGAAGGAGCCCTGTTCCAAAAACTAGTCCTATTTTTCATCCTTTTTCTTCTTTGTGTGACTATCATCAGTGGTACAGCACTAAGGTAAGTACTGGCCAGTCAAGCTATCTCATAATTTATCATCTCTGTGGAGAATTTCCAACAGTAATCTCATGTGTATAAACGTATAAAAAAAAATAAAAATAAAAAAAATGGTTTAACTTACCAAAAGCAGGGGCTTGTTGACAGATACACAAATGAAAATAAAAACACACACAAACACAAAAATTCAAGCTTTAGCAACCATTTGTTGCTTCATCAGGAATATATCTCTTATGAAATTTGTTATTAAAAACCAAACCCAATTCAAAAGCAATAGCAGTGTGCATAACTACAACATTAGGAGAATGGATGATCTTCACTATACTAGGTTAAATCTAATTTTGGTACAAATGGGGGTGAATTAGATGCCACAAAATCATTGGTCACTTACTAAATAACATCAAATGTCTGAGAGATAGCCAACTAGTATTTAAAAACAAATTGAAAGAATTTCTGAATGCCAACTCCTTCTACTCAGTAGATGAATTTATATGTAGAAATTACTAATTTTAACAACAATATAATGTATATCTTGTAGTGTTATATTTTACTAATCTGACACATTCCCCATCATTACAAAATCTCATGTTTACGACATGTAGAACAAGTATTCATCTAATCTAATCTTGCACCCAAAGTGGAACAGTTTCTTCATGACAGGATCTCCCAACAATATCACCAGTTCAGAAGGAATATCATCTACCCCAAGGGCCTTATTTCAACTCAAATCTTTCAGTGCTCTGTCAAATTCTTCTCACAGAATTGTATCTCTTATCTCATCTTCATCTGCTTCCATTTCCATTTATACAGTGTTGCCTTCAATTCATTTTCCCTTATTTAGGTATCTATATATATACCTTCCACCTTAGAGCTTTTCCTTCTTTGCTCAGTACTGGTTTTCCATATGAGCTCTTGATTTCATGCAGATGATTTTCTAGTCTCCAAACATTTTTTGTCTTTTCCTTTAGGTGGTATCTCTCTCTCTCCTAGTTATACATTCCTCCACGGACTTGCATTTGTTTTCTAGCTACTCCTGCTTAGCCAGTCTGCACTTCCTGTCAACTTCATTTTTTAGCCACCTGTACTCTCTTTTGCCTGCTTCGATTGCTGCATCTTTATATTTTTTCCTTTCAACAATTAAGTTTTGTATCTCCTATGTTACCTACAGATTTCTATTAGGTCTTGTCCTTCTATCTACATGACCCTCTGCAGCTCTTGAAGCTATCCATTCTTCTTCTACTGTATTACTTTCCCATGTTTAGGTCACATCTTCCCTAATGTTACCTTTGAAACTCTAGACAACCTCTGGTCTCTTCAATTTATCCAGATTCCATCTCTTTCCTTTCCTACTTTTTTTTTTTTTTTTTTTTTTTTTTTTTTTTTTTTTTTTTTTTTTTTTGCAGTTTCTTAAGTTTTAATCTACAATTCATAACCAATAAATATAATCAGAGTCTTTAAAACATGGTATCAAAATCTGTGGCTTACTGTTATAATATCAATCTGGAACATTCTAGTATCTCCTAGTCTCTTCCATGCATACATCCCTCTTTCGTGATTCTTGAAATAAGTGTTTCTGATGATTAAATTGTGCTCCATGCAAAATTGTACCAGGCGACCTTCTCTTTCAATTGCTTCCCACAGTCCATAATCACCTATTCTTTTTCCTTTTCTTCTTGTTGCTACAACTAAGTTCCAATCCACTACCACAAAGTTTCCTCCTCTATAACTGTCTCAATAAATTAATTTATCCCGTTATACAATATTTTTTCTAACTATAATTATTGTTAGAGCTAGTTGGTGAAGTATGGTGATAATCACTGCTTACAAGAAATTTGTATATGTAGGGAGTGGTGACTAAGTGACAAAAAACTATGATGTCTGTATTTGCATAAAAATAAAATTTTATCGTACTTTAGATTTACACTGCATTTTCGGGCACTGGTCCCGGAGGGTACACACTCCCCAGTGACCGAATTAATTGTCCAGTCATGCAAGTGTGTGACAAAACAGCGGACGTGCGTCTGCTAAAACAATTCAGTGGCAAAACGGTGAGCGCCGTAGGAAAGGGCAGTATATTGTTAATTTCACATGTGCGCGTGGTGAGCTCGCAAATAGCTCGACCCACGTAGTGGCACGGCAGAGTGTCAACTTACAGTTCACAAATGTCCTCACAGTCTGCCCACTCAACTTGCACTGACTTTGCCTTGTTTTGTATGAGTGGTCGCATTTTTTGTACTGTTACCGCTATCCCGAGGTAACAGTACATTGCAGGGGTGCCAGAGAATTCACGGGAAAGTCAGCTAGTTCTGCATCTGCTCTGCAATGTGTCTCTCACGCATTTCTTGGCATGGCTGCCACATTGGCATATAAAATTGTACTGATGTGGTTGGGATTGATTTTGTGTCTCTTTGCTATGACAATGAGTTCACTATCCTGTTCTTAGTAAACAACCCACATTCCTAATTTCTTATTCATTATTACACCAACTCCTGTGTTATCCCTTACTGATTTTGTATTTATATCTCTGTACTTACCTACTGGCGGCTGCGGCTTGGGGACAGCCTGTGGCGAACGTGGCAGCTAACTGACATCTGGCGGCATGTGTGCGTCATACACACCTGTCTCTGCCTAGCCAGCTGCATTTTGAGCATTGTCTGTTGCCTCCTTCTCTGCTAGGTCATAGAAGTGAACAGCATCTGGAGCAGACAAGACATAGCCCAGCTTCAGACGGTTGATGGTAATGGTTGATGACTTGTCGTTGTACTCGATTCTGAACGTCTTGTCGACGCGGGTGATCACGCGGTGTGGCCCAGAGTACGGCAGCTGGAGTGGGGGCTGAACTGCGTTGGTGTGCAGCATGATATCTGTCCACCGCTGCAGATCGGCATGCACAAATGCCTCGGCGGTTCCGAGCCATGTTGCTGGGTGCGGTCGGAGGCTGGTCATGTGACTGCGCAGGCGTTCTGTGAGTGGCGGGGCCGTGGCGGCCTGAGGCAGTGGTGTGTCTTCGACAAATTTTCCGGGGATGGCGAGTGGTTGGCCGTAGCTGAGGTCTGCCGGCAACGTGATGATTTCATCCGTCAGTGTCACTCACAGGCATCCTTCCAGGCAGCTTCGTAGCATGTCAGGGACATCTTCAGTGTCTGATGCAGCTATTCCACCATACCATGCTGGGTGGTAGCTGGTCATACAGTGTAGTCGCCTGCCACACAGCCTGGTCATGTGCTTGAACCGCGTACAGTCAAACTGATGGCCGTGGTCCATAGTGACGTGGCTGGGGCACCTGAACCGTGCCACCCAGGTATCGACGAAAACGGTGGTGGGTGAAACACACTGTCATTTCGGGGAAGGTACTGATGGTAGTGTGTGTGTGCCTGCTGACTTTGGCGCGCTGGCATGCTTTGCAGATGCGTGCCCACTGCCGGCAGTCCTTTCAGAGGCCCGGCCAGACAAAACAAGTGACCACGAGCGAGACAGTGGTGTTTACACCAGGGTGTGACAACCAGTGCACGCAGTTGAATGCGACGCATCGGAAATTCTCCGGGAGAAACAGCCGATTTGTTCCCATCATGACATCGCACCAGGGCACTGGTGTTGCCGTCATTCCCAGTTCTTCGTCGCTTACTTGGGCTTGTGCGACTTCATCAAAATTCAAAGGCGAGGAGACGGTGGCACAGTCGCGTGACAAGCAATCAGCAACGATGTTCTCCATCCCGAAAATGTGACTGATGTCAGTTGTGAACTGTAACATGTACTCCAACAGTGTGGAGCTGGTGTGGTGAACAGTTGTTGTTGTTTGACCAGAAGGCAAATGTTATCAGCTTGTGGTCCATGAAGATCGTAAAAGGACGGCCTTCTACCGATGACTGGAAGTATTTGACTGCCTGGTATAGAGCGAGCAGCTCATAGTTGTAAGCACTCCAGGACTGCTACAATGCTGAGAGCTTCTTGGAAAAGAAACCGAGCGGTTGGCAGCTGCCGTCGATGCATTGTTGCAGGGCGGTGCCTATTGTGGTCTGGCTGGCATCCACTACAATGGAGATCTTGGCATTGTGTGCGAGATGGGTGGGCTGTGCTGCATTGGTGAGACACCATTTTGATTCGACGAAACTGCATTCCATGTCATCCTTCCACGTGACAAGAGTCTTCCCTTTTGTCTTGGCACCTTCTTGGGCGGCAGTCAGGGGCTCAAGCACCACAGCAGCGTTACGCAAATGGCGCCGGTAGAAATTAATCATGCCAAGGTAATGCCACAGGCCCTTGTGTCTCTCAGGGCATGGCATTGTCATAACTGCCTCGACTTTGTCCAGCAGAGGCATAGATCTGGCCGATGTAATTAAGTGGCCGAGACACTCGATCTCCTTGACACCAAACACTAATTTTAATGGATTTATGACGCTGCCAGCGTCACTCAAGCACTGAAACACTGCCGTCAGGTGTTGGCGGTGAAGTTCGGGTGACTTCAAGAACACCGGGATGTCATCGAGATATGCGAAACAACATGGCAAGCCTCGCAAGACACCATCCAGGAAATGTTGCCAAGTCTGGGCGCCGTTCTGAAGGCCAAAAGTCATAAACATGCCCTCAAAGAGCCCAAACGTTGTTATTATCACTGTTTTTTGATGTCTTCAGTTGCCACCGGAACTTGGGTGAATGCTTTCACGCAGTCTATTTTGCTGAAGACAGTCGAACCTGCCAAGGTGTGCCTAAAATCTTGAATGTGTGGCACTGGGTACCGGTCTGGCACTGTACATGAGTTCAGAACGCAGTAGTCTTCACAAGAGCGCCATGAATTGTCCTTCTTAGGAACTAAATGCAGGGTAGAAGACCATGGGCTGGTTGACGGTCGGATGATGCTTTGTCACAGCATGGCCTTGAACTCTGACTTAGCTGCAGCCAGCCTCTTGGAAGCAAGCCAGCATGGGCAACAAGAATTGGGAGGACTGGGCATTGTTATAATGTGATGCACTGTTGTATGCTTCACTTCTTTAGGAACACCGGTGGGGCAAGTGAGTCCCAGAAATTGGTGCAGGATATCTTCAAATGATCCGGGCACGTTAATGCTCGAACACTGTAAAAGGCAGCCTGTCGCCACTGCCCATCTGTTTTTAAATTTGTTAACGAGTCTGTTGTGGCATAAAGTCAGCACCACATGCCAGATGTAAGAGAACGATCGTGGAGAAGGCAGCCATCGACCAAAAGCCAGTCACACGCAGGTGCCGTGCATCTTAGAGGGAGTCACCGAAGCTGTGCACCCTCTACAAGCGGCTATATCTAGGCTGACATACGTATTGACACCCGTCAGTTACTAGTGACGACTCAGACAGTTACTAGGCAGCTACAAAGTCAGACTTAGGACAGAACTAGGTCACAACGTGGCTACGAACGTAGCACTAACTAGGTCACAGCGCAGCTAGCATCACACGGAAGACACCGCGAGAAGCAAGAAGGGAGAAGAAACAGACTTATATTCTAAAGTCGAGTATTGTATATTTCAGTCAATAAATATCTTGTAATACTAAGTATATCAATGTTTTAGATGTCAAAGGATCCTGCACCAGTACCTTTATTGACAACTAGACCGCAACAAGTACTAAACAAAAGGTAACAAGGTCACAACAAATGGCGATGAGGACAACGAAGAACCAGATTGCGATGAAATATTAATGTCTGAAAGTACGCTGCAGTATTAATTTATCTTTATTTCAGGTCTCGGCGAATCCAGTTTATAATCTTGTGACTTCTACTGCAGTGAATAGTGTTAATTTCTATATTTTGCTTTGCTTTTGCCAGTTGTTTCTGCATCATGTCAGTTCCTACTAACACAAGTGTCCCTGCCATTTCCTCTGTGCCACAGCTTCCTGCAGCTAATGCAAATGTTTCAGTTCCAGAGCCAACAAATTGCCTCACTGCTGTCCACTGTGCAAACAACTTCTGGCTGTGTCTGTGTTCCAAAATACGCAAGTTCCACTACAGCAGCCACCTGCTCCAGTCATTCCACCATTCCAACAATATGACGAAAAAGAAGAGAACTGGTTGGACTGACTCCAACAGTATGAAGCCTACGCCACAGTGCACCGGATACAAGGTACTGTCAAACTTCATTTTCTGTTATCGTGTGTAGGCCCCCCAGTGTTCCATCTTGTGAAAAAACTGTTTCACACCACGGAGCCTTCAGAACTTACTTACGATTCAGTGATAGGAGCCCTCACGGCATATTATGAACAGCAAATCAATGTAGTGGCTGCAAGGTACCAGTTCTTCAGATGTAGGAAAAATCTGAACCAAACATACAGGCGGCGGATAACAGATCTTCAAGGTCTCACTAGGAAGTATAAATTTAAATGTTTGTGTGGAGCTTTGTATTAAGATGTTTTGTTGCATTATGCAAATGTCTATGATATTCCTGATGGTAGACTTATGGAGCAGATTCTAAAAATGTCAGTTCCATCGTTCCATCGAGTAGAACAGATTTTGGAACAGTATGATACAAGTGCCGCAGCAGTGGAAAACTTTGTTTCTGTTCCACTGTGTAGTCACATCACGCTCTGGCGAGCGCCGGGTCAAATGCCGTGTACTTCCGCCTGCCCACTCAAAGTGTAAACACATTGCTAGATGCGGAACCTTGCCTAATAAGAAATTGAAATCATGCTCGCAATGTTTCTTGAGGCAAAAATGGCAGAACTTTCTGTCCCGGTCAGCAAAATGCTATGCATGCGGCAAGAAAGGTCACATACAAACAGTTTGCTTGCAGCAAAAGAAAAAGGATATGCCCTTCCGGCCCAAACAGCGGCAAGACACTGATGTAGCACAAGTTGTACATCAGGCCAGAAAAATGTATGTCAATTTGTGTGTGAATGATATTCCAGCAAAGTTTCAACTAGACACAGGTGCATCAGTCACTTTTCTCAATTGCAAAACTTATGAACAGTTTAGGATCACCATGCTTTTCTCGTGCTAAAACAAAGTTGACAGCATACAATGGCAATGAAATTCCTGTACTAGGACAGTGTTCACTATCTGCAGTACACCACTTGCAAATGCATACAGTGACATTTCAAGTGCTTGCATGTTACGAAGGAGAGAATATTTTTGGTTTAGATTCTTTTGATCCTTTTCTTTTTATTGTGCAAGACAATGTTTTAGTTGTGAACAATTTTGATGCTAAAGACAGTGTAGACAAGTTGTTGAAAGACTCTCCAGATTTATTTTCTGCAGGACTAGGAAAAGCTAAAGATTTTGCTGCACACATTACTCTGAAGGAAAATGCCAAAGCTAAATTTTGCAAAGCTCGTGATGTACCGCTCACTTTACATGACAAAGTAGCACAAGAACTTCACACTTTGCAAGAAAATGGTGCAATTGATGCAATACAAGCTAGCCAGTGGGCGAGTCAGTTTGTAATTTTTCTGAACTCGTCAAGTAGCATTCGCATTTGTGTTGATTTCAAGGCTACAGTGAATCCGCAAACAGTAGTAGACAGTTATCCTTTGCTGAGACCAGAAGATTTAATGAACAGATTAGGTGAGGAAAATATTTTTCTAAAATAGATTTGAGAAATGCCTGCAACTCGTTGAAGAATCACAGAAAATTTGTGTTGTCAATACTCATCTGTGCTTGTTTAAAAATTTGCGTTTACCTTTTGGCAGTGCATCTGCGCCCGCAATTTTTCAAAGATATTTGGAACAGCTTACAGCTAGGGTGCCTTGTTGTTCAAACTACTTCCACGACATAGTTGTGTCATGCCATACCCCAGAAGAACACATTGCAAATTTGAGGAAATTGTTTCAAGTTTTGTCAGATGCAGGTCACAAGTGTCGCTTAGATAAGTGTGACTTTTTCAAACCGGAACTGCAGTATCTAAGGCACATGATAAACAGTCAAGGTGTGCACCCAATGCAATCACATTGCTTGCCATTAGTGACCTGCCAGCACCAAACGATGTGAAAGAATTACAGTCCGTCTTGGGAAAGTTAACATACTATGTTAAGTTTATTCCAAACACAGCTCAAATTGCAGCCCCTTTGTATCGGCTATGCAGTAAAAATGTTCATTTTGTTTGGACAGAAGAATGCCAATGCACATTTCAGCAGTTAAAAGATTCTTTGCTCAGTGATCGATGTTTGGTGCACTTCAATCCAGAAAACCACAGTTCTTTTGCAAGTGGATGCGTCATTGTTTGTTCTAGGACCAGTACTATCACATAGACATGGGGATACGGACCGTCCAATAGCGTTTGCATCAAAACTTTTATCAGACGCACAGTGCTGTTATTCTCAGATTGAAAAGGAGTCTTTAGCGGTAGTGTAAGGTGTCACAAAATTCCATCACTACTTATATGGCAGAAAAATCTATTTAGTAACTGACCACAAGCCTTTGCAGTCATTGTTTCATCCAGCTGAGCCAATTCCTACTTGCATGGCACACAAATTTCAATGTTGGGCTTTGTTCTTATCACAGTATCAGTACAAGATTGTGTACAGACCCACAACTTGCCCATCTTACAGTTGGCCATGATAAAGACTTTGATGCTTCTGAGATGTCGTGTTGTCAGATAGATGCACAGGAAGATAGTTTGTTGCAATCTTTCCCATTGGACTATAGAAAAATTGCTTGGGCCACGGAAACAGATCCTGATCTACAAATTTTGCTGCACCACATTCACACACAATGGCCTCATTAACAATGTGACATTTCAAATTCACTGGTGCATCACTATTTTGCTAGAAGGAATGAACTTTCAGTACATAGAGGTGTCATTCTAGTTTCAACTGACAATGGTCAATCCCATGTCTTGATTCTGCGACGGTTGCAGAAAGAAGTATAGCACTTACTTCATCAAGAACATTGGGGAATGGTTCGCACTAAGCAATTGGCACGACGACACTGTACTTTGCAGGGTATAGATGCACAAATAGAAAAGATGATGTCACAGTGTTCAGTGTGTGCTACCAACCAGTCAGACCAACCTCAGAAATTTTTTGCATGGCCAAAAGCAGATTCACCATGGCAACGAGTGCATATTGACTATGCTGGTCTGTTGTGGAACTCTAAGTGGCTTATTTTGATTGATGCTTTTAGTAGTTTCCCATTTGCAGTGCCAATGTCTTCTACGACTTCTAGTAGCATGATTATGGTGTTGTCTTCAATTTTTTTGTTGAAGGTCTTCCTGAACTGATAGTCTCTGACAATGGCCCTCAGTTCACATCGCAAGAATTTCGCTTCTTTTGTGAAGACAATGGAATTAAGCATCTAACCAGTGCACCATCTCACCCACAGTCAAACACCGCTGTAGAATGCTTCATCTGGACATTTAAGCAGCAGATGTCCAACCTTCGTTTGAAGCATTTTTGGGAGGCAACTCTGCAGCTGTTCCTTGCCTCCTACCACTCGCATCCATGAGAAGAGTTATCGACGGCCAAACTTCTACACAGCCGCCACCACTGCACCCTGCTCTATCTGCTCCACCCACCATGCTGCCCGGACCAACAGTAGCCGCCAGCATGCAAGTATTGCTTCGCTCCGTGTAACCTAGTCTTTTTCAGAGTTTTTGGTGGTCGCAGACGGTGGGAGCGGGGCGAGACCATCCAACCTTGCAGTGCTCACATGTTTGAAATTTCAGGTCACGATGGCATCAATCACAGGCACCACAACCAGATTCGCCCTCGTCATGTACCCTGTGATGCTTCTGCATTTCTCTCGGCAGATTCACGCACCATGCAGACTGCACGGCCTTCGCCACCTGCGCGACCTCGGCAGCCGCCCCAGCAGCAAATCATCACAGCACCGTGGCCCAACGTCATGGAGATGGAGCCCTCGCAACCTCCTCTCCCCTGGACATCCCAATGGACATTGACTGGCAGGACCAGCATGCCATGCAGCTTCTGATGCCAACGTCACTGTCTACGACATCATCTGGGACATAGGTCGTGGGCGTGGGCCCTTCGGGGGTTTCCTCAGAGGATGTTTCCTCGCAAGCTCAGGCCGGATGGTGGGGCCCGGCTGCTACTCTGCTGTCCTCTGAAGCTACAGACTCCGGTCCATCAGTAGGTCCATGAGCCTGCCTCCTCCCCTGTTGTCGAGCTTCATACATGACAACGATTCGGAACTTTGGGGGGAGAAGATGTTGTGGCGTAAAGTCAGTGCCACATGTCAGAAGTAAGAGAATGATCATGGAGAAGGCAGCGATTGACCGAAAGCCAATGACAAGCAGGCGCCGCGCATCCTAGAGGGAGTAACCAAAGATGCGTGCCCTCTACAAGTGGCTATATCTAGGCTGACATACGTCTGGATGCACGTCAGTTACTATTGAGAACTCAGACAGTTACTAGGCAGCTACGAAGTCAGACACAGGACAGAACTAGGTCACAACATGGCTACAAACATAGCATTAACTAGGTCATAGCGCAGCTAGCATCATATGGAAGACACCGCGAGAAGCAAGAAGGGAGAAGAAACAGACTTATATTCTAAAGTTGAATGTTGTATATTTCAGTCAATAAATATCTTGTAATACTAAGTATATCAATGTTTTAGATGTCAAAGGATCCTGCACCAGTACCTTTATTGACAACTAAACCGGGTACTAGAGTACTAAATGTAAGGTGACGAGGTCACAACAGAGTCTATTAACTGTGAGTTTATGATGTCAGCGAGCAGCTCGTAATGGTTGAGGAAATTGGCACCCAGGATTGGTACATTTACGTCAGCCACTGTAAATCTCCAAGATAACATACAGCAGAGACCGAGATCTACATTACGGTAGTATGTGCCATGTGTTTTGATTTGTGTATTGTTGGCCGCCATAAGATACAGGGCTTCGGCATTCCTGCAGTCTCTCAGCATGGAGCAGGGTAAAATAGACAAGTCATGATCCTGTGTCTACAAGGTATTTGACGTTGCCTGTCTGTTCCGTTATGAAGAGCTGCGTGGAAATAGTGCTGCAGCCGGGTGCGTCTAGTTCCGGTTGCAGTTGGCGTTTGGGTGGGGGCAGGGGTCGCGCCACCTTCACATTGCTGAAGTGGTCGTGGTAGTAGCAGAACCCTGCCTGCTGCTGTTTGGAGTCCTGTAGAGTGCCGTTGGAGTGGCTGCTGCTGCATTGCCGGTTGTGCGAGTCGCGGCAGTAGCACGAGTAGCTGCGTCGCCTGCTGCCCTCTCATTGCGAGTTCGCCAAACAGTCCACCTGCATGGATAGCCATCTGCGTGGCTAAACTCTGCACTAGGAGGTGCAAGCTGCCATCAGTAGTGGGGGAAATGTGCAGTGCGTGTGGCCGTGGAGTCGAAGTCGGTGGTGGGGTTACGGCATCGTACGCTGCAGTGGCTGTGGTGCTCGGCACTGTTGCCAGCTCGTCGTGCACCCTGTCGGCCATGTCCACAACTACGTCTAGTGGCATGCCTGTCTGCGTGGTGATAACAGCCTGTACCTGGGCAGGGAGGCTGCATACCCAGATTGTGCATAGAAGTCTGTCTGGAACCATCTTGGGATGTGCGAGGCTCCACAGATGTTGCAGGAACTGAGACAGCCTCCGGTCGCTGCATTCTTCTTTGCATAGCAACTGCTGCTCACATTGCTCCTGCGATGATAACACACGATGATTCAGCACATCCTTTAAACGTCTGTACAACATCTGTGTTGTTGGGGTGGTTATGATGTCCCTCACTTCGGCGGCGTAGTTTTGGAACAACTGGCTAGGTACGCGACCAAACTTTGCGATCTCACACATTATGTTGTTGCTGAGAAAAACAGTCTACACTTGGCCAAACCATAAGAATGGATCACGGGGCCAAAATGGGGGCAGCCTAACCAAAACATGTCCTGTGCCTGCTGTTGTTCTGAAAGAGAGAGAACAGATTGGTGTGGAGGCAGTTTGAACACCTGCATTGTCCTCCAAACGCACGGGAGTACAGCCTGAGCACGTGGATCATGCCTGTAGCTCACTCTCTAGTCTTTGATTGTGCACTATAAGCTCCTCCATAGATTTTTGTAGCTCCTGTAAGGTTGTCATCACATAACTAAGTTCTTGACGCAACTCAAAAATAAACAATACCGATAATAAGTAAAATATAGGTCCAAAGTTCACACATGCAGTAAAAGTAGAATTGTCCCAGCTCTCGCGGGACCGTGTTACACACCCAAATACAGTTTGCAACATGTGTCCTTGCCTACATTGGGGTTACCAATGAAGTTTAGTGGTAATTGCCGCTTACAAGAAAATCGTATATGTAGGCAGTGGTGACTAAGTGACAAAAAACTACGATATGAGTACGAAGTCTTTCGTGACGTAGTTCTTGCGTAAAATACTCTCGGTGTTCTTGCCGCATCAAAGCTTTCGACTATATCCTCTATAGTCGTCGTCAGGGGTGAAACTGACTGCCGTGAACTGGAGGCGTCCGCTTATATAACCAGGAGACAGCTTCTCATTGGCTAGCTTACGTCATAGCGGTAATGGCGCGTACTCGGGTGGTGACATCTAACCACCTAGAATTTTCTAGCGCACTCTATTCCACGTTGTTAGCAATGCCATCTCTTGCAGCAGGCGGTAATCTGCGGGAAGTACTAAAGGTTCTGGGAGCCAACCTCTGTTACTTCTCCTTCTCCAGAGCTCGCTTCCATGCATTGCTGAGTGCATATCCGGAGTCTCTATTGATATTATTATCACATAATCTGATTTCAATCGCCTCCCTGATGACAGAATCCCAGTAGTTGGAAGCGTGAGCCAGTACTCTCGTTTCTTCAAACAAAATCCGGTGTTTAACAGGCTGTGCTCAACCACCGCAGATTTTTCTAAATGCCTGTATTTCAGGTGACGCTGATGTTCAACACAGCGTTCAGAAACAGTTCTTATTGATTGCCCCAAGTAATTTTTGCCACACTCGCACAGGATGCTGTATATTCCCGGCACTCTCAGACCGAGGTTGTCTTTGATGGGTGGCATCATTTCTTTCATCTTCTTGGGAGGACGAAAGACAGGTTGGATCCCCTGCCTATTTAGGACTCTTCCGATTTTACTACTTGTTGCACCGCAGAATGAAAGCCGCGCGATGTGTTGGTCCTCTTGATTTATTGAAATAGCATCCTGTCTAGGTTTCCTCGACAGTGTGGACCTAATATCATGGAAGGAATATCCATTCTTTCTGAAGACCTTCTTCAGGTGGTTGATTTTAGAGTCAAGGTGGTTTTCGTCTGAAATAATCCTTGCTCTGTGTACCAAGGTGTTCAGCATAGCTTTCTTCTGAGTGGGATGATGAAAGCTACGGGCATTCAAATACAAGTCTGTATGTGTCGGCTTTCTGTACACAGAGTGTCCTAGTCGTCCATCTGATTTTCGTTCAACCAACACGTCTAAGAAGGGTAGCTTCCCGTCCTTCTCTACTTCCACTGTAAATCTTATGTTGGGGTGTATTCCATTCAAATGATCCACGAACTGCTGCAGTGCCTCCTTCCCGTGTGGCCATATTAAAAATGTATTGTCAACATACCTATAGAAGCAAGATGGACGAAAGGGAGCATTGTTCAACGCTCGTTCTTCAAAATGAAGAAGTTCGCAATGGCTGGTGACAGTGGCAAACCCATGGCTGTTCCGTCAGTCATTTCATAATAATTTCCACCATACAAAAAATAAGTGGTCATCAAAGTGTGCCGAAATAACTTCAAAATTTCAGGAGAGAAGTGAGCAGCCAGCAGTTTTAATGTGTCTTCCACTGGAACTTTCGTAAAAAGAGAAACCACATTGAGGCTGACCATTATGTCAGTCTGGCCTATCCTCATCTGCTGTATGATGTCAACAAACATTTTTGAATTGTTAATATGATGAGACCAGTGGCCGACTCTTGGTGACAATAATTTTGTTAAGTATTTGGCCAACCAATAAGTGGGTGAACGCACGCGTTTTTACACCGTTGCCGCTATCCCGAGGTAACGGTACATTGCGGGGGTGCCGGAGAAATCGCAGGAAAGTCAGCTAGCCCTGCATCTGCTCTGCAGCATGTCTCTCACGCATTTCTTGCTATGGCTGCCACATTGGCATATGAAATTGTACTGATGCAGTTGGGGTTGATTTTGTGTCTATCTTTGTTATGACAACGTGTTCACTATGCTATTCTTAGTAAACAACCCATATTCCTATTTTCTTATTCATTATTACACCAACTCCTGTGTTATCCTTGACTGATTTTGTATTTATATCCCAGTACTTACCTGACCAGTAATCTTGTTCATCCTGCAAGTGAACTTCACTAATCCCAACCACATATAACTTCAACCTATCCATTTCTCTTTTCAAATTTATTACCTTTCCTACCTGACTAAGGAACAGTACAGTTCCTGCTCCTATCTATAGAATGCTGTTGATTTTTATTTATTTATTTATTTTTTTTTTTTTGGCATAACTGTAGAGTAGGATACCACCCGTCTGCTTTGACCCATGACGGTATCAAGATGTCGGAAAACCAGTATATGGGATATCTTAATACTTCTGTATTGTAGATACAAATAATCTGTAGTTATTATAGGTAACAATGTAGCATTGATCACAGGACTTACCCAAAAATTCGCGCCTTCGGCTGTCACATACCAAAAAAAAAAAAAAAAAACTTCCAGTTAACCTACACCTAACCATCAGAGAGAAGCTACAGATCACTTTTTAAACACAAAATATTAATCTGTTTTGTTTGTAAACAAACTATCGTCTTTAACTCAACCACCACATAATCACTCATGCCTAATACAAACACACACGCAAGCACCTCAAAACTACCATGCTGCGATGATGTCATATTTCAAAGCTGTCGAATGGTATCCCTGTCTACAGGTGAGCCAGTTTTTTTTTTTTTTTTTTTTTTTTTTTTTTTTTTTTTTTTTTTTTTTTTTTTTTTTGACCCGATGACATCTTTGTCCTGAGAAGTCCCAGCCTGGAAATCCAAATGGGGGATTACTTTACCCAGAGGACATCACCATCATATATTCATACAGCAGAGCTTGCAAGTGTCCCCTTGCTTTCAGCCATTCACAGTAAGTGCATGGAAAAGCCTCGTTAGCTGATGTTACAAGACCAACTCAGTCAATCTTCCAGACAGTTGCCCCTCTTATGGAACCACACATTTATTTGGACTCTCCACAGATATCCCTCCACTGTGATTCCATCTATGGTATGGCTATCTGCATTATTGAAGCATGCAACCCACCCTACCTTAGCATGGAGGTTGATTCTGCATGATTAAAGTACATATTTAACAAATGTGGTTTTTATTAATTAAAACTTTAACTTATAAGAAGTTGAATGAGCAGAACACTGACTTCTTGAAGGAAAATAAAAAGAGTTCAAACTGCCCATGGGAGATACTTTGAGCTATTAGTGGAGAATGCATTTAAGATACATTTATCATTACTGTCATAATATAATCTTAAACAAAGATGAATTTCTTTCTTTTACAAAATAAAAAAATACCCTTGTAGTATTCTTTGCATAATGATATAGCATCCATTGAACACAAACATATTCTATGGATCAAAACACCTTAAAAATAATGAATTATGGTGCATAAAACATTGGAAAATGTGATTAAATGGTATCTTTGTCATTTATTGCTTTATCACATTCTTCTTCCTCTTCTCGTAGTATTAAGTTGAAGATTCCAGCAATTGTTTCCCAAACTTAAGCTGGATTACAGTCCAAGTTGATACCCTAGTAATTATTTATCAGTCTCAAAGATATTTGATGCTTAAATCTTTAGGTGCAGGTTCAATAAGCATCAGGTTTATGCTTCTGCTTTTTGTGCAAACACCCTGTGTGCCCCAAGCTCTGTAAGGTATCTAGTTGCACCTCAGATAGTTATTACTTCACTTCTGTGACTAATACATTGTTTTGTGTGAGTAAACTTGAAGAGACAATTTACTGCACACTTTGGTACATCAGTCACTACTTTTCACAATCACAGAATCCATATGGATGGATCACTGTACCAGGGAAATTTATCTATGATCTCCTGTAGGTTTTGATGTGGAGGTATATAAGAGTTACCAGGCACTGGAAAGGTACCACTTTATATTATTTTAATTTATTTTTTAATTAGCTTCATGCTTTAATTCCAACTGCTTACTTAACAGACTTATCATGTTTTGAATTTCGTTTTGTGTCCTGAAGCCACTGGAAAAAAGGTGAACACTCTCCACAACCGAGAAAAAATACATTTCTTAACTTCTTAGGTATACACGAATCAATTTTATTTTATTTTACTAGAGGAATTAGTGATTTTGTGTGATGCAGTTTGCAGTAGTAATGTTAGGAACAGACTAGAATACTGGATTACAGTCAAGCCTTCCAAATAAGTGAAAAGGTCAAGGATGAGAAGCAGCACTGCTTCAATCTGCCTGTGCCCAATAGCTTCAATACTTTGGAGACAGAGAACAAAAATATTTAGACTCTCCAAGAAGTCCCAAACCAGTCCAACAGCACAGGGTATAAGGAGCAAGCTACGTAGTGGAAAAATAGATTTAAGAAGATCAAAAAGTATTATTTCTGTGTATAGACACAGAAGATGAGTATTAGAACTGAGTCAAAATTCTTTAGAAAGTGATTACCAGGTACCTAGCACTTTAAAGTCAAGCAGAGGACTCTGTAATGTCACTTGTGATGTAGGCTGTTTTAGGAAAGATTATGTAATAAATGTGGAGGTGCATGCAACAGTTAGGACCTTAATTATGCAGTTCATAGCTTTATCAGGCTTGATTCCATGATGGAACTTGTGCACAATGACTGTTTATTTGACTTATAGAATTTTTTTCAGCAATTTATTCACAGATCTAGATTTTGACCACTGTGTGGTCATTAACAATGCATAAAATAAAATTATTAAAACATGAAAACAGTTTTACTTTCGTGTTTTACGTGTTTTAATCATGTTATTTTAAGCACCAATAATGACCACACAGTGGTCGAAATCTAGATCTGTGAATAAATTAATACTTATGACTGACTGCTGAAAAAAACTCTATATAGAATTCATAACTTAATTATACAGTTGAGTATGACATCCGGAACACTTCTTACAATGCTTCCCATGCTGGTGTCACACTTTGGGTGGTATGATAATCCATTGATGAGGCTTTCTGTGGAACCTTTTAATATAGAGCTTGGAAGATCACATGGGTGAGGGAAGGGGATGTTTATATATGGATGTGATCAATGCATTGTTCCCCATGCAGTCAAATATAACACATCAGTGTTTGCATCTGAGTGGTTTGGTCAGAGGCTAAATGTACATATTATTGCCAGAAGCATCCATTCTGACCAAAGAAGTATCCATCCTATCTCACTGATGTAATATATGTTTGCTGGTCCTCCTGTTGAGTAATTTCATACAGAAGACAAAGCTACAGGTTAAATAGTTGATACAGTTTCTAGTGAAACTAAATATTGCATATAGTCTTCAATCTAAACACTAGAGGCCTAACAAATAAAAAAGATGCACTTTCTCATTTTCATGTATTAAAATGAAAAGTATGACACAATTTCAGCAGACTTGTTGTGCATATCAGTACATCACTAGAACATACTGAAATAGAGCATATTCATCTTGATGAATACAAGTTAATATCAATATTCCTGCAACATTTTGAATTTTTGTGTTCTCCCAAAACAAATATGAACTCAACTGCACAGAAGCAAGATGAAGGATCTATAACTTCTGGCATTAAAGTATCTAGTGTTTGAAACTTTAGTAGAAAAGATGATATTTTAAAATCACTGGCTACCAAATTCATAGCATTTGAAATATTGTGTTGCAAATGCAATTTTTACTAATTATCTCTGAACTTATGCTGTTAACAAAGTTCTATCAGATTCTGTTGAGATGGAGACCATGGCTTGTGTGGATCCTTTCCTACTTTCAATTATGTCAATGAATTTTACATTCTTCTTTACTTCATTTTTCTCTTCTTTGTTTACACATGATCAGTTAGGAAGATACTGATGACATGAAACAGAATAAACAATTCCATTGTGTCTCTGAACTCATTCAACCTTCATTTATACAATTTTATAAGTTATTTTATATAATTCTCTTTTTTAAGTTGCTTTCTACATTTATGTAAGTGTTCAGTTTCCTAACTTTGATATTTTTAACAACTTTTAGCTGCACGAGTAATCCTGTGCCATTGGCTTCCACTGTTTGATTATTTTCATTTATCATTCAACTAACATAAATGAAAAAAGTCTATTTTATAGTATGAGACTTTGTAAACAGTCCTGTTTTAATACATCATTATTAAATATCATTCAGTGCAATAAAAGCTAATAACATACATCAGAAATAGGAATACACCGATACTATGGAATATTATGGAGCACTTTTGAGTTATCTGTAATGAAGTGTGTAATTTCTGCAAACTACTGGCTGAACTGAAAACTAAAGTAAAGAATTTATGGCACAAATTTACAATAAGTTCATACTGTTAAAAATACTGTAGTCATCACACAGCAGCAAGATATAAAATAATTTTAGTTTATTGATGTTGCTTATCAGATTGACATGGCTTCTGTAACAGAGTTTTCACTCACAGTAAAAGTAACTTCCAATGGTGATTTTATCTTATCAAATGCAGGCCATGGGTGTGACTTAGGACTGATTGTGAGATACACACTCTAATATCTTATCAGACCGATTTCATGACGTATGTGCTTCACATCATTGATACACAGCAACTGTGAAACTGACGTTTGTCTGACAGTATGTAGAGACTACTCTCTCTAGCTAAGTCAGTACAAAATGTATTTGCAAAGTGTAGTTGCAGTTCTTATGTTAGCCACTTCCATGAGTTGTGTATACAGTCAATATCAATATAGTGTTGGAACATGTGAGAGTTTTCAGTATGACTGTGATAATGAAAGACAGTGCTTTACAGATATTAATGAGGATGATTGTCCGTCTGGAACCATCTACTATCCAAGAGCTTCTTTGTGTGGTTGCTGTCCTGGTTGCATTAAGACAAGTAAGTAAAATGTACAAGACTTCTATGCCTAAATGTAATATTCTTTTCCTTTTATTGAGGACTATTTTAATGAAAGTAAAGAACTTTTCAACAGACCTTTTTCTGTTTTCATAGATGAAGGAGAAGCCTGTGATGAAAGTGAAGATACGAACACTTTGCAGTGTGCTCCTGGATACAAGTGTGAAAATAGCATTTGTGCCTTAGATAGCAGTATGTATAAAACTATTTTTCTTAAAACATTACTTACAACAGGTTATAACAGTTCAAAACTCTTTTATCGATCTTATGATTTTTCTGCAGAATCATGTCCACAATATGGATATGGTAAGGATATTACATGGCACCCAAGCTGTGATGCAGATGGAAAATTTTCTGCAGTCCAGTGTAAAGGAGAAAGAGCTACAGGAAAGTAAGTGATAAAGAAAACCAATGATATAAATAACAAATCATTAAACAATATGAGTTCAATACCAGGCCATTTTCATTATGTATTTTTCTTCTGTAAAAACTTAAGTAAATATTTATGTTAATTTCAATAGTTTAAACTCTTATGAAAACATAGTAAAAAATCTCTGATGTACAATTATAATAAAAGTAGAATAATAGATATTTAGAAAAGAATGAAGTAAACATATGTAATTAGAATAAAGACATGATCATAGATCTTTAGAAAAGACTAAAGTACATCATGAACTAAAAATAATGATATCATATCTTTAATAATTTTCTTAAAAAAAGATTAACAATCAACCTTTCTTGAAAAAAAGAAAAGAATAAGTACAAAATTAGCACAATCAAAACTACTAATAACATATCTGAACAAGGAACGTGGTAAAATTAAGACACCTATTGAAAACCTACTTAATTTAAAACCATCTAAAAGGATTCCTTACATTGTAACAGTACTATTGAAACTAACCTCATGCCTTAGTTGACAAGTTTCTTTAGCACCCTAACTCTAATGAAACAGAATTCATTAGTGTAAAAAGCATAGTTATGAAACTGTCATACGTACCCAAATTATTGAAGTAATGATCAAGCAAACAAAGTGTAATGTCTGACATCTACTGGATTCAGTACATGAGCTCTGTGTTATTTTTGGTATGCATATGACTGCTTTTTAAATGGGCTGTTAGCTACATCCCTTTTGAGCAAAACTGATTGAGAGATTATTGATGGTCATCTGGCTACATTATCAATCATAATTTCTTCAAATTAAAAAAATATTGTTATTGTTCTTACCCCATTTTAAAAGTTTTATTATGTCAGTTAACCAGTTTCCTGTAAACATACTCATAGTCTGGGAATCAGAAGTATGTTGTAGATACTATCTTTTTAGAAAATTGTTTTGAAATGCCATTCATATTTCTCTGAAGTTCTGTTAAAATGGTCTGCAAAGAAGCAACATATTATTATACCAAGAAAGTCCCTAGGTAACTTTACACTGGAGATTACTTCCGACATATTTCCTGTACTGTACCAAAATATTGTTTTGTGTAGCAAAAGTCAGAACACAGAAGGTTAAATGATATTCTCTTCTAAAAATAAAACTAAACAAAACACCAGTATTCTAATATATTGAATATAATACAGCTTTACAGTGGGCTTCATATTTTTAGAAACATGTAAGTGATCACCAATACCCTGAAGTAATTTGCTAAAAAGCTGATCTTTTCTAAGCCACTAAAAATAAAGAAATACTGTAATCATCTCAAATACATTGAGAGTTTATTTGAACAGTAAAAAATGGCTTTTATTTTAAAAAGTTTATAAAAACTTTCCAATATGAGAATCTCTTTCAGGTCCCAAATGCTGATACCACTGTACTAACTCTAATCCATAACTATGTTCAACTTACATGATATTTTCACTCTGCAGCAGAGTTTGCACTGATATGACACTTCCCTGGCACACAAAAACCATGTGCCGGAATCAGGATTTGAAGCTGGGACCTTTGCCTTTTGTGGGCAAACGCTCTACTGTCTGAGCTATTCTGGCATGCTTCGTGGCCCATTCTCACAACTTCACTTCCACCATTACCTCACCTCCTACTTTCCAAACTTCACAGAACTTACTTGCTAATGACATGTGTTATAAAGTTGCACTTAAACAGCATTGACACATTGTATATGAATTTCTGTTCTGTTAATCTTATACTTAGGAGTAGTTTGCACTGTGATAACGTCCATGCAAAAAATAGCATCATATTTACCATAGTATCTCTCTTTGTTGCGTTATTGCAATATATTCTAGTCCAGTGCAGTCACCAAAATATTTATTCTGTAAATGTACATGACATAGCCAGTTCACATTTACCCAAGAATAAATGGTGGTCAGTCATTCCAATACAATGCAATCTGCAGGCACAGAAAAATGTATATACGTGCCACATGACTGCCGTAGGGTGAAAGGGAGTCATCAACAACACATATGAGTATTTGTCCAATGCTGAAAGTGTCATTTGTTGTTAATAATATCTGGTTATTTCCAAGAGTTAGCAGCTTTCATTCAGTTAATACCAGAAAGAAATCAAATTTGCATTTGGATCACACCAAATGACCTTTGAGAGAACATTGTGAAGTATTCTGCTGCAAACATAACTATTACAAAAATTCCACAGTAATCCACGCACTTTCAAGTGTAAAGTGAAAGGTTTCCTCATGGCTCACTCTTTCTATTCTGTTAAGGAATTCATGGGAAAAAATAATTTCTGTGTTTTGTTATTGATTCTGTTTGCTTAGGCCTGTCAGATGCATAGGATTACTATATTTTTCAGTTTATCTATTGCTAATCTTTTGTTACAATTTGATATACTGACTTGTTACATGTCCATGGAGATGTGCTCTTCAGTTCAGACCTGTGAAATGTGATATTTATAAATAAGAATAAATAACTGAGGCAGAAAGTGTCACTTCACCCATGTGTTGAGACCATGACTTAGATTACTGCAAGGTTCAAACTTGTATGTAAGGATTGGGAACTTCAATTTCAGGCAAATCTTGGATCTTCTCAGGAGCTAGCGCTAGTTCACGAAGGAAGTACACTATGGACCCATTGTGCTAGCCAGTGGGTCTTGTGTCAGATTTAGAACAGGCTCTACTGTCAACTATTGAATGTACTGGATGCAGTTTGGTAAAATTTATGTATCACATCTGGACCAGAAATGTCTTCTGTATGAAGTTGTTCATAGATACTTTCAGAGGCTGGTTTAACTTTTTCAGTACCGCTAATACAAAAAAAGGTTTATCCATCTAATATTTATATTAGTGATACGAATATTATAGAGGAAAAATTCCTAACAGGAAAAATATACGTAAAAAATAGATAAGGTACACTTACCAGGCGAAAGGGCACAGGCAGTAATAGCAACAAATAAACACACAGACACACACACACACAAAAATGCTAGCTTTCGCAGCCTAGCTGCTTCATCAGGCAGAAGGGAAGGAGAGGGAAAAGGAAATGATGAGGGTTTTAAGGAAGGGGGTAAGGAGCCATTCCAATCCCGGGACAGGAGAGACTTACCTTGGGGGAAAAATTGGAAGGTAAATAAATGCACATACACCCACACATTTACACAGACACAAGTACACTTAGGCAGACATACTGTAGAACTGTAGAAAGCAAAGAAGTTAGAAGTTAGACAGAGATGCCACTTGAGGCAGAGGCTCTGTCCAGAGAACCAAGGCAAAGATGTTAAGATGGTGGGTGGGAATTCGAATTTAGCGGAGGTTGAGACCAGGTGGGCAACGGGAAGAGAGAATATGCTGAAGGGCTAGTTCCCATCTCCGGAGTTCTGAAGGATTGGTACATGTAATTGACAACACAGAAAACTGAAATTTGTTGCAGTAGGTAATTACACTTTGCAGAAAGCAAGGGAACTATTGGCACATGTATCAGTGGTATTACACAGTCAACGTTATTAGTTCTATGTGGCATATGTGAGATGCAGGATGCAAAGAGCTTAATCACTGAAGGCCATTAAACTTGCTCATGGGATGAAATCAGTGTTCATGATTTATAGCATCATTCCCAGGAACTAAGCAGAATAGTAATAGATTGCAGTACGTTGTTCTCGTCAGCGAGTGTTCATTAGAGACAAGTGTATCATCAGGTGTGCCCCAGAGAAGTGTGATAGGACTGCTATTATTTTCTATATATATAAATGATCTGATGGACAGAGTAATTTGTAATTTGCTGTCTGCTGATGATACTGTGGTGTATGGGAGGATGTCATCATTAATTGACTGTAATAGCATACAGGATGACTTTGACAAAATTTCTAGTTCATGTGAAGAAGAGCTCTAAATGTAGAAAAATTTAAGGTGATGAACATGGTTAGGAAAAACAAGCAGACAGCCAACTTCAGTTTATTGGAAGAATTTTGGATAGGTGTACTTCATCTATAAAGGAGACTGTGTATAAAATGCTTGTATGACCATGTCTTGAGTGTTGCTCAAGTGTTTGGGACCTGCAGCTGATCAGTTTAAAGGAAGACATGGAAGAGTTCAGAGGCAAGCAGTAGGTTTGTTACTGGTAGGTTCGAGCAATGAGCAAATGTCACAGAAATGCTCCGGGAACTCAAATGGGAATCGCTGGAGGAAAGATGACATTCTTTTCGAAAACTTCTGATGAGGAAATTTAGAGGGCCAGAATTTGAAGCTAACTGTAGAATGATCTTGCTGCCACCTACTTACATTTTGCATAAAGAATACAAAGACAAGATACGAGAAATTAGGGCTCGTACAAATGCATACAGATATTCTTTTTTCCCTCATTTTGTTTGGGAGTGGAATAGGAAAGGAAATGCCTTGTAGTGGTACAGTGTACTCTCTGCCATGCACCTTACAGTGGATTGTGGAGTATATTCTATGTAGATGACTTAAATGCAGTGACTCCACTGCATCTGCTATGATATTAAGTGTAAATTTCTTGATCTGTACTGTTGATTTGTGAATTATAGAGCTCTCCTTAAAATGTCAAGCAGAAAATACACTATAAAAATAGCTTGTTAGTTAGAGAGTACATGTGGCATAAATGGTCTTTCTTCTTGTTCTTCTTCTTTTTTTTTTTTTTTCAAGTTGGATGAACTCCTCCATATATTGGGTACGAATTTTGGTATAGTATGTTGGGAGAAGAGAATTTAAATGTAATATCAGTTGTCTATAGAAGATCCAAGAGTTACTTGCACTGATTAACTGTAACTTTTTGCACATAATACTTGCAACATAATGTTGGTTGAAACAATAAAAAATAAGTAGCAGTCAAGCAGCATTAAATATACGAGGGTCACTCCAAAAGAAATGCACACTTTTTTTTTTTTTTAATACAGTTGTTCTTCTACATGTTTGAAAGTTTCACAGTGTGTAGATACATCCTTATGAACAATGTTTTCATTTCTCCACAACAACTCAGTCGAGCTTGAAGTTTCTTCAGTGTCGTTACATATGCATAAGAATTTATGGTGGTTCCACGTGGCATGATGTCCACAAGCAAGAGTCATTTGGAATCGAAAAACACCATAGCTATAATTTTTCCAACAGAAGGTGTGGTTTTGAATTTTTTTTCCTCGGGTGAATTTCCGTGATGCCACTCCATTGATTGCCTCTTCATCTTTGGTGAAAAATGATGGAGACATGTTTCATCACCTGTCACAATTCTTCCAAGACATTCATTTCCACCATTTCTGTACTGTTCCAAAAGTTCGCTGCATACTGTTTTTCATGTTTCTTTGTGAGCCACTGTTAACATCCTGGGAACCCACCTGTCACAAACCTCTTTTAACCCCAACACTTTCAGTATTCTGCAAACAGTTTTCCCCTGTCCTAACGTAGCATGACAATTTGTTCACTATGATGCATCTGTCAGGAGCCACCAATTCGTTAACTCTCTGCACATTGTCTGGAGTGTGTGCAGTATGAGGCCTGCCATTGCGAGGGCGATCCTCAATATTACCGTTCCCGCTTTCATCATGTAACCTGCTTGCCCACTGAGTAACTGTACTACGATCGACAGCAGCATCTCCATACACCTTTTTCAACCTATTGTGGATGTTTTCCACTGTCTAGTTTTCACAGCACAGGAATTCAGTGACAACACATTGTTTCTGACGAACGTCAAGTATAGCAGCCATCTTGAAGACATGCTGTGATGGTGCCACTCACGGGAACAGATTGAACTAAGTTTGAAAACAACTGGGAAGGATGTATCTACCCACTGTAAAACTTTCAAACATGCAGAATGAAAACTGTATTTTTTTAAAACTAGTGTGCATTTCTTTTGTTGTGACCCTCGTATAATGAAAGTATAAGCTGGGCATAAGTGGTGATTGTATTTTTCACTGAAATTTAATAAAGAGTCAGGAGGATAAGTAATCTGACTAAATAAGCACCATATGATAGGGTAACATAGAAATTGTGTGTTTCCATCACCTGTTTACATGAAGTATCCAAATGTTGGAATGCTTCAGGGAGAGAGAGAGAGAGAGAGAGAGAGA
This sequence comes from Locusta migratoria, assembly GCA_026315105.1. NCBI lineage: Eukaryota > Metazoa > Arthropoda > Insecta > Orthoptera > Acrididae > Locusta > Locusta migratoria. The sequence goes on along the minus strand of CM048755.1, from coordinate 724,747,802 downwards.
GAGAGAGAGAGAGAGAGAGGTTGGAAAACATCAGAAGTGGTGTCTCTGTTCACCTGGTAGTGACAGAGTGAAATTTCAGTTTGTCAGTTTGTCATCTACAGACCGGAAGAGGCATGTGATTACAATAGGATGCAGGTACAAGAAATCCACAGACAGTGTACTAAACATATTTACCAAAAACTGTTTGAGAAGAATTGTCAAGACATGTTGCCCACAAGGGAAGCATGATGATTCTGTTGGAATCAAACAGGTCCAGATTTTCCATGAGTCACTAATAAAAATTGGGATTTACTGCTCAAGTAAAGTGAGCCACACATATTTATCTAGAGCTGAGCTCTTGCATATATTGAGTTATAGCTGAAACCTTGGTAACAAATAAAAGTTAAATTAAGTAAAAAATCACTGAGATAGCTGTACGAGTAAAACGTTTATTTATTTATTTACTTATTTTTAGCCCATGGATCACATTGAGTACATTGTACAATGGTGATATTGAACTTAACTAAAGTTATCTTAAATCACAAAGGTTTACAACATTGTACAGGATTTTACCGAAACTTAACTTTTATTATCAGGAGTTACAAAATTACATATTATTGTTCAAGTAGACTTTTACTGAATAGAAGCAGTGGTACTGTAGATATTCTCTGATAGATCTTTCAAAAACATTAATATTGGATAAACATTGTATTTCAATTGGCAGTTTATTGAACAGTTTTATTTCCATATTGCATGACCCAATTTGGTACAAACTTGGGTTTGCTGATGGCACATGCAGGTTATTTTTTAACCTAGTATTGTGATTATGTATGTCACAATTTTTCTTTACGGTTCTGTCATTCCAAATAACATGCTTTTCATATGCATCAGTGTGTCAAGTATAAACATAGAAGGTGGTGGAAGTACTTTCATCATTTTAAACAAAGGTTTGCAAGATTGTCTAGCTCTACTTCCAATAATAAACCTAATGGCTCTTTTTTGTGTTTTGAAGGTACTCAGAGCTACTGGGGAATTTCTCCAGAATATGAGTCCATATCTCATATGTGCATTAAAATATGCATAGTAGGCACTCATTAGCATCTGTTCATTTACACATCCTTTGAGAGTCCTTATAAGATAGCAGCCTGCACTCAGCTTAGCATTTATATGTTCGATGTGTTTGTCCCATTGAAAATCACTTTGCATCCATACGCCAAAAAATTTTGTTGCCTGTGTTTACAATGGGTTCTTGGTTTACTGTGATGTCTGGATAGTGCAGGTTGAGATTTTGACTGCTGTGAAAATTCAATGCTACAGTGTTTTTGCTGTTGATGATAAGCTCATTTATTTAATTGGTTTGTGACAGGGTTAATTTTTGTTGGATCTCCTCATTTCTTGCTGCTTTTACTAATAATGTTGTGTCATCCGCAAACAGAATTACTTTATGTGTATCAACATGCATTTGCAGATCATTGATGTAAATAAGGAAAAGAAGGGGTTCTATTACTGACCCTTGAGGCACTCCGTAGGTGATTTGGTGTTATTCTGACAGATAATCAGAGATGATTTGAGAGTTGTCATCCACATGTCTGATGCAAAGTTTCTGCTTGCGGTTGCTAAGAAATGATTTGATCCATTCTTTGGCCAGTCCCCTTATTCCATAACATTCAAGCTTTTTGAGAAGAATTTTATGGTTAACCATGTAAAAAGCCTTCATTTGATCTAAAAATATACATGTGGTTTGATATTTACCATCAATTGCTTTTAATTCAGTAGTTGTGCACTCATAAATTGCAGCCTCTGTTGCTTTCTTACTTCTGAAACAATGTTGACAATTTGTTAATATTTAATTTTTATTTATAAATTTAATTAACTTGTTGTACATTACCGTCTCCAGTATTTTGAGAAACTGGATGTTATTGTTATGGGGCAATAGTTTGTAACATTTTCCTTGTAACTTGTTTTCAATATGGGAACTACTTTAGATATTTTTAATTATTCAGGAAAGATGCCTGATTCTAATGAGTGATTACAAATGTGATTGAGTGGGTCAATTATACTTTGGTGGGAGAGCTGTAATATCCTGCTGGGAATGCCATCTATCCCTGCTGAGTATGTTGGTTTTAGTTCTTTTACAGCCTTGACTATTTCTTCCCTGCTACATAATCAAGATTTGCAAGTGTTGATCTTATTTTCCATTGGCTGTTTGTTAGCACTGAAATGAATGTGTTAACTTCTGCATAGAAGACCTCCTGAACCGTTAGAAGATAGTGGTCATTGGAAGGCTTTGACTACAGTTGGTCGAAAGTCATGTGTTTCTTCTTTGTAAGCAATATTAAGAACCTCACCATATTGTGTCAGAGAGTGATACTAATGTTTACTTTTTTATTGTTTTGCACCTGTTATGAGTATTGTTTATTCTGTAATGAAAACCATGAGTCACCAACAACAGCTACAAAAGTATGACAATTTCAGTTAATCCTCAAAACCTCTCTGTTTTTCATTGTGTCGTATTTTTTTCCCATTTCATGCGGTTTCCTTTACTTGTAATAATTGCACTTAATTAGGATATTTATTAACAATTTTAATGTGGATGATGATTTCAGTTTCATTTACAATCTTTTTACTTCTGACCATGATTAACCTATTAGTAAAAGCAAGACACACAGTTTGTAGTGTTAGTACTACAGGGAACTGTACCTCTTCTCACCCTGAGTCATAATACATGAGGCTGGGCTTACTTCTTCTGTTCCCTGCTCCCCTCTTGAAACTCTTTCATCTAGCAGTTGACAAACTGTCGCTATAGTCTTTATTGAATCTGAAAGGAAGGTCAATGAAACTGAAAAGTGAAAAAAATTACAATGAAAACATTTGATCCTGAACAAAATTAGTCACTAGAAATAAGTTATCTCTGAAAATGCATATTGGCTACAATGGCACAGAAACAAATAACAAAATACTACACAGAAAATACCTTCTCCCAAAATTAAAAGTGAAAAAAAATACAATGAAAACAGTTGATCATGAAAAAAATCAGTCACTGGAAAAAAGTTATCTGTGAAAATGCATATTGACTTTGATGGTACAGAAACAGATAACAAAATACTATACTTTTCCCAAAACTGCTTCACTGAAGATCATAATAACATTTTTATTTTGATGATCATCACAAGAATATGAAAATGTAAGGTACAGAAATAAGAAAGTGTTGAAATTAAAAACAGTACACATCACTTATAGTGGAAGGCCTCAGAATCTGAGTGGATGACCATTATTCTATATTTGGAAAATGTGGAGGAAACGTTATTCCATTATACATGAAGGGTCATAAACATTTCACAGATTCATTCTGGAAACATCCCTTAGGCTGTGACTAAGCCACGTCTCCACCACATCCTTTCTTCCAGGAGTGCTCTGTCTTGCATGGTTCGCAGGAGAGCTTCTGTGAAGTTTGGAAAGTAGGAGGCGAGGTACTGGCAGAACTAAAATTGTGGGGTGGCATCTTTGAGTCATGTCATGATAGCTCTGTCGGTAGAGCACTTGCCCACAAAAGGCAAAGGTCCCAGGTTCGAGTGCTGGTTCTGGCATACAATTTTAATCTGCCAGGAAGTTTCATGTCAGCACACACTCCACTGCAGAGTGAAAGTTTCATTCTGGATTTCTCACTTATGTCAGTTTTTTGTACAACTTTTGAACATGTATTGTATTTGATTATCATGACTTTTATGGAGACACAACAGCATCTATTAAGGAATCAACACGGGTTATGCAAGTGCAAGTCATGTAAAATCCAACTTATTTTGCTATTACCTAAGATCCTGAAGGTGACATACATAGATATAAGAAGTCATGCTGTGTTTTTTTAACTTAACAGGAACTTTGATGAAGTATATGCAAATGGGACATTCACATACACAGAGGTACCAAAATTCATGGGAAAGTGATCTGCACAGATAAAGCTGGTGATTGTATCATGATACTAGGTATAAAAGGATGAAGTATTTGCAGAGCTGTACTCCAGTGATCCATATGAAAGTTTTTGATGTAATTATGGTACGACAGGAATTGTTAGACACTGTACAGGGAATGGCAGTTACAGCTAGATGCGTGGTTCATTCCATTTTGGAAATTATCAGAGAATTCACCACTCTGTGAACCATTGAATCAAGAGTGTGCTGAGGATACTAAATTTCAGGCATTACCTCTCACCTCAGACAATGAAGTTGTTGATGGCCTGCACTTAATGACTGACAAGTGTGGCTTTTCTGTAGAGCTGTTGGTGCTAACAGACAAACACTACTGCATGAAACAGCCATAGAAATCAATGTGGGGTGTAATGCAAATGTACCTTTTGGGACAGTATGGCACAATATGGGCTTAATTGGCTGTGGCAGCAAAATGATCAACTCCAGTACCTTTGTTAACAACACATCATCACCTGCACCTCCTCTCCAATCCTTGTGGCCACATCGGTTGGACCTTAGGCGACTGACAGACCACGGGTTGGTTAGATACATCCCAATTTCAGTTGGTAAGAGCTGATGGCAGTGTTCAAGTGTAGCACAGACCCCATGACCACAAGTTGTCACCAAGGCACTGTGCAAACTGGCAGTGTTTCCATGATGGTTTGAGCTGTTTTTACATGGAATGGACTGGCTAAATAGCCAACTAAATAGATCATTCAGTGGAAACTGTTTTATTTTTATTTTACTACTTGGAGAACACTTAGTCTCTACTCTAAGATAATGAATTGGTTAGAGGGGCCCAGACTGCCCCTTTCTCAAACATCCGGGATCTAGGGAGAGCTTCACATTTCCTGGGCTTGTCAAAAACTGCTCTCAGATGATTAAATGACTATGGAATCAGGTCCTGCCATGCTCTCATGAAAGAATTATATGATGATCAAGCCATGGACAGACTAGCAGTCGTGAGTTCCTGGGAAAATGTTGTTTGCAGGAAAGTCATTTTCACCAATGACTGCACAATTAAGTCCACAAGCAGAGGTCCTGTTTTTGTTTACTGCACAGATAGACAACGATATGATGCCACTTCATGGCTACATGCGCTAGAAGTGGATGCATAAGTCTGAAATGTTGGGGCTGGATGTTTTATATGGGTGCAGAAACCTTATAACAAATTAAATGCAAGTTCAATCCAGCATGCTATGAATATTTCCTTCAAAATGTAATCATTCCTGGAACTTGACTTTGGTACCCTGAAGGACATCTCATTTACCAACATGATAATAATCAATCGCACACCAGTATTAAGATTCAGAGCTGGTTTCAAAGGAGAGGGAATATTGTCATGTTGAAAACTGCAAATGGTCCAGAATCTGAAGGCTAGTTCATTAATAGAGCACAAAACTTTACACTCAGATCACATTTATTGCTAACACAACTGTACACTCAGAACAGACTGCCTCCTGCTTGCATAACTCCACTATTTATACTTAGAAAGAATTTTCTGGAATTTACAAGTACATCAGACATAAGAAACATGTAGAACATTCTAGAAATAGTAAATACAAACAAATAAATTTTTTCTGCCCATGACGGGATTTGAACTGGGGACTGTAAACACAGCAATCTGCAATGCTAAACACTCATGGCATTGCTCCACTTCCTCAAAGAACAGCAACCTGCTGTTAAGTTCCCTTTGGAGCCAGCTGCAGTGTCCTGGATGTTGTCATGGGTCCTCTGTATAGCAGTTGTGGAGAATCTGTCCATTCTGCCTGCACGACTTTCTTACTGGCACCAGATCCTCCTGTTGTGGCTTTATCATTATCATAATGGTCTCCAGAGTCCTTGAACAAGAGGCCATTTGTGTCTATCTGTTCCTTGGGATTGTAGTAAGGTTCCATACAGACGACGTGCACAATTTATCTTCTTTTTTGCCATTCTGAGGACGGCTCATAATCCTCACCTCCGTATGTGACTTCTGATAGGCAATGTATGACATGATACAGACCAAACTATTGCTTCAGTAACTTTTCTGATAGCCCAACATTCTGAACAGGCATAAAAATCCATACCAGATCTCCTGGGCTGTACACAACAGGACAGTGCTTGTCATTATACCACTGGCAGTCCTTTTCCTGGGTGTCCAGTGTCCATATGCGAGCCAGCTCTCTTGCTTCTTTGACCCTGGTGATGAGCTGTTTCACATAGTTATCCTGAGTGTCATCCAGTTGGAACTGGAACAGCGTATCCATTGTCATCTCAGCTTCACGACCAAGCATGAAACCTGTCTTGCCTTGCTGTATTATAAGCAAATGTCACGACTGTCAGTATTGTATCACAATCCTTCTGCTCAACATCAATGTACATCGACAGCATATCTGCTAATGTCGTGTTAAAACATTCTGTAAGATCATTTGTCTGAGGATGGTAGGCAGTTGTTATTCTGTGGACAATGTTGCAACAAGATATTACCTCTGGTACTAGTTTTGTTATGAATACTTTTCCTCAATTAGATATCATCACACGTGGTGCAGCATGTTTCAGAATAATGTCTTCTACTAGGAATTTTGCGATCTCTGGAGCTTCTGCAGTTGGCACAGGTTTGGTGACAGCATAGCGGGTGAGGTAATTAGTGCAGACTATTATCCATTGGTTACCACTTGTCAACTTTGGAACCTAAAAGGTCGATTCCAATCTGGTGGAATAGAGCTGCTGCATGTGCAATTGGTACTAGATGACCTGGAGGTAATTGCAGCACATGCATCCGTCTCTGACACCCCTTACAGTGACTCATATAGTCTTTGACAGATCGGAAGAGAAATTGCCAGTAATACCTGTGTCTAGTGTCTTCAAGAATCCCAGATGACTGGATATTGGAGAATCATGGAAATACTTGAGAGTAGCTGGAACAACCAGTAGCCATTTGGGGCCCAGTGGATCGTAGTTGCTCTTATACAATGACCCATTTACAAGTAGATACTCTCCTTTGGTCAGTTCTCCTTTTTCCAAGACCCTTATGGTTTTTAATAATGCTGTATCTTCCTTCTGTTCAGCTTTAATGTCACCTAACTCAGTGAGTGCTGAAATTTCATCCATGCTCTCATGTTCAGCTAATGGATTCATCAAAAGACAGTCTGTGTCCTTGTGTTTGCACCCATTTTTGAATACCACTGTGACATTGTACTCTTGAAGTGTTAGTGCCCACCTTGCTAGTCAACCTTATAATATTTTAATAGATTTAAAGTAAATTACAGTTTATTCTACCGATACTCAGCTTTTCAAAATTTTGATGTATGGGAGTTCTGCTCGCTGCAACATTATTCTCCTGGAGCGTTATGATAGAAATAAATACTCATAGGTACAATTTTTCACTTCTTCTTTAATTTGAATCAAACTTCTCCTCCACCAAAACATTACAACTTCATAACAAAGCATCATAATTTCACTGACAGAACTTCCATTATAAAACAACAGACTGACATAGCTTCCAGTGCACTTTAGAAAAGCCAAAACTCGAACTCCCCCATGCAAGGTGGTGAGGCAAATATATAAAATCGGCAATAATGACCTTACATTATGCATTGTTCATAACAATTGAATATAGTTATTTACAATGAACAAACACACAAGTAAAACATTTCATGTACACAAAAATAATCACAATATGAAATGAAAACTATAGATACAATAGTTTTAGATCGCACCTATCTTTTTAAGTTTTAATCATGCTACTCTTTGTTTGACAACAAACCAAAATGTTAAATGTCCATTAATTAGTTAATGAGTAAATCATACATGTTCCTAACATATATTGAACTATCAATTATCTTGGCAAATCTGAAAAAAAGGTTCTAAATCTCACATCAGTCAATATATAGAAAGAAATCAATATTGATAATTAATGTAATAGTCGAAATAACACAATTAGCTGGTCAACACAACTTGTTTATGAGCCTAACATACATACAATGCTATTAATTTTCATTTCTTTTTGTTTTTTTACAAAAGATTTTACAATTCGTCTGTTTAAGTCTTGAAATAACATACAATGACGCAACTATTATTTATAGAACTGTCTGGAAAGAAAATATATGAATCTCTTAATTAATGAAATCTATCACTTGTTTTAATCACAGTATGACTGAGACACTGTCCGACACTGATTCCTAGGCTGGCTATGTTGTTTTGGACTAACTTCACACACAACTTTTATCACTACAGAACCACACAATTCCGGATCCGAGGCAGACGGTATCGTACGGTAACATTGAGATGAGGGGGCCAGCAGTATCGTCACAACCTGATGGATCCTTCAAATTGGTCAGTCAACATAAAAAATGGTGGTCTGTCATGATGGTGAATGGTTTACTGAATAAATACAGCCAGAACTTCTTGATAGCCCAGATAATTGCGAAACATTACTTCTCAGTTTTAGAGTAATTTATCTCAAACTTTGATAGTACTCTTGATGCATAGGATATCACCTTTTTGGCACCTTTCTGAATTTGTACGAGCACTGCACCAATCCCATAACTGCTAGCATCTGTGTGAAGTTTGATTTCCGCATTCTCGTTGTATAAGCTAGAACTGGTGCAGGAGTTGCAGACTTCTTAAGTGCTCAGAATGTTCTTTCTTTCATCTCATCCCAGTAAAACTTGGCACCCCCCTGCAGAAGTTCTTGCAATAGACGTGCCTTGTTAAAAAAAATCTTTTATGAAGCGACGGTACAATGAGCACAGCCTGAGGAAACTTCTCACATCACAAACGTGCTGTGTAGTTGGAAATGCTTTAACTGCCCTTACTTTATCTGGATCAGGACCCTCTCTGTTCACTAGGTGACCCAGGATTTTTATCTCTTTGGCAAGGAAGAGGCACTCCTTTGGTTTGAGGTGGAGTCCTGTAGTCTGAACAACTTCAACAAAGTTGACAGGTGACACATGTCCTTGAGAAAACAACAATGCCATCTAGGTAACAAAGACATTTCATCCATTTAAGATGTCAAAGCAAGTTGTGCATCATGTGTTCGAATGTGGCCAGAGAATTACATAGTCCAAACAGCATGACTGAATTCATAGAGGCCGTCAGGTGTAATAAAAGCAGTCTTCTCTCTGTCACCTTCATCAACCTTGATTTGCTAATAACGTGTCTGCTTGTCCATGGTTGAGAAGTATGTAGCTCCTTTCAAGCAGTCTAAGGTATTGTCAATGTGTGGCAATGAGTAGACATCTTTCTTTGTGATTTTGTTCAGCTGCCGATAATCGACACAGAAATGCCATGTGTCATCCTTCTTCTTCACGAGGACCACTGGAGATTATCAGTGACTCTCTGAAGGTTGAATAATGTCATTGTGCAACATCTTGTCCACTTCTTCCTGAATTATCCATATTTCAGCTGGTGACACTCCATACAAACGTTGGCTAATTGGTCGATGATCCCCAATATTGATACAGTGTTTTATCGTGCGCCGTTTCATCTGACTCTTCTCCTGATTTGACCTGAATGCACCGGAAAATTGGTGGAGTATGGTTAACACCGGATGATGTTGTTCCTGGGTCAGACTGGGCCCTATATACAATCCAACAGTAGTTTCCCCTAGTGTGTTGTCAGTAGTAACAGGAGAGCACGAAACTTCATCGATGATATTGAGCTCACTGTCCTGGACTGGTTCAGCTGTTCCAATACACATTCCTTTCAGAATGAATTGTGGTTGCTTGTGAAAATTAGTGATCCAAAGTTCTCCTCTACCACCTGTAATAGTTATGATAGCCACTGTTAGGTAGATTTCCTTCATTATATTGATTATTTTTTTGCAATTGACAAGCACTTCACAGTTGACATGGTCATCTCAGCTGCTGACTGGAACTCTTCTCATTGTTAACAGCAGGATCTCAACATTGTCAACAGCAAACAACCTCCCAGCGGAGCACATATTATATGTACTCATTGGAACAGCTTCCTCAATTTGTCGCTCAGATCTTCCACAGTCAATGACAGCCTGGGATGCCTGAAGGAAGTCCCAACCAAGGAAGGCATTGTGGCTACATTCTGTTAAAACAACAAATTCAAACGGCTGTGTCCTGTTGTTGATAGTTATTCTTGCAACACATGTTCCTGCCCGTCTGATGTATTTTTTGTTTGTAGCCTTCAGGACAGTTGCTCTTGTATTACAGAACATTAGCTTCTTTAGTTTGCGGCAGTAGTCATTCAACAATACAGAGAAGGAAGCTCCTAAATTGACTACAGCCCTGACAGATTGGCTGTCGATGATGACTTCAATGAGATTTCCTGACATCTTAGCAACTGTTGTCCATGGAGGATTTTCATCTGTAGTGGCCTCACCTCCGTAGATGGTTGCCTTGCCTAGTTTTCTTGAATACCGTGGTTAGGCAAGCGGCTGGTATCTCTGTAAGGCGACGGCGATTGGTGGCGGCACGTTAGAGAGTGACCACATCCAGGATACAGCAAAGGGCTTCATACCATAAGTCAACAATGATCATGCAAAATCATTCTGGTCTTCCACAATGGCCATAGGGACTACATAGAGGGGTCTGTCACACATCTTTTGTCCAGCCCTCCTTTGTTGCATCTCTTCAATACGCTGGCACCATTTGATGAACTCTTCCATTGTAGAAGGGCTTGGTACATGTCTTCTTCTATACCCTTCATCAGGTGAGTGATTTTGTCGGCCTCAGTCATCTTCAGATTGACTATGTTACACAGGACCAAAACATTCTGTATGTATGACTGTGTCGGCTCACCATGTCGTTGGGCCTGGTTCTTCAGTTTTTCTTCCGCCAAGTGGATTTGTCACTGGCAGTCACCAAACATCTTCTTGAGTTCCGTCTGGAATGTTTCCCAGTCATTTAGCTTCTCTTCGTTGTTTTCGAACCATTGCTGGGCTGTTCCATCCAGGTTAGAAATAAACGTTGGCCAAGCACATTCTATGATCCCACCTATTATACTTGGTGACTTGTTTGAACCCTTTTAGCCATTTATTGGGGTCCTGTCCAGCATCTCCAGAGAACACCGACGGGTGTCTGATGTGCAGCTGGCTTACCGCTGGTTTCGTCTCCATCATTCTTCTGATAATACAGACTTTCGGAAGCATGTACTTGGTATATCCCTTGTATTCCAGTTCTAGTCTGTGTAAGCGATGGCTTTTACGTTGCCTAATCGGAGCCACATTGATGTAGCTGTTGCACAGGATACCTGGCACCTCCATCAAACAATGTCATGTTGAAATGGAAGCAGACTTGACTTCGAAGGCAGGGTTGTCAACTGAACACAGCACTTATACTGAAAGCAGGTTTATTGCAAACTTAACATACACACAGCACTAACTGCCTCGCGGGCAGAGTGCACTGCTATTTATACACAGACAGAATGTACCAGAAATTAGAGGAATAGTTAACATAATAAACATGTAGAATATTCTGGAAATGATAATTACAAAGAAAATAAATTTTTACCGGTGGATGGGTTTGAGCTGACGACCTTCTGCATCGCAATCGGTGATGCTATCCATTGCACCACAACGTCAGTGGAGTCTTGTGGCAATATTATTTTTATTTTAAGGGGGGTCATATCAATATCAACCTCCAAGGAAGATTATTTTTATTTTTATGAGAGGTCAGATGAATAACACCCTCAAAGGATGTTTATTTTCTGTTATGGGTGATCAAATAAATATTATCTTCCAAGGAAGATTATTTTTAGATTTCAAATTAACAAACTGTAAATAGTTATTTACTAAAGAAAATATTGAAAAAAGTAAAACCAATATAATTTAATAACAAAAATTTACTTAAACAAGAAACATTCTCATTAGTGTAATGGTTGAATAGCTGAAGAATGAATATTAAACTGGAAACAACAGATAATGAAAGGCACAGCCACTCACTCATGTAAACTGTGTGTGTAAGGACTTAGAAAATTATGCCATCTGTTGATAAATTTATCTTAGTTTAACATTATAGATTCACCATGTGGCAGTTGAAGTAATGGCAAACACATGCATCCATTTTCAACATTTTTACTACGGCTATCATTTGTCTCATTGTTTAAAGATTAGGCTATTATAAAATGGGATATGTTTAAGAATGTGGAATCCAGAAAAGCCAATAACTGCACAATATACAGCAATATAATGTTAAAAAATATTACCTGCACAGGTCTTAAAAAGAGTTGACTTCAGTGGTACTCGAACTCACACCTCTTGTGTTCATAAATGATCAGTCTATCCATTTCACCAAGGAAACATACTTAAGAAGCAGTTTGTTGCAGTAAATCTATCCATGTGGAGTTCTTATACCTCAACAGCTTCTACGTGCTCAAATAATGTTTTCCAAAATAAATTATACGTGAGTTAAGCTGCTATGAATCTTGACTTATACTGTATCTTAACTATTATATTGCTTCTATTTGATGATGTAAACACCAAGATGAAGCTCCGAAGACTGCTAGAGTTGACAACACTCACACTTCAGATCTAGGGCTTGCGCAATGCTCTGTTCATGGATTTTAAATTATTCAGGCTGGGTAATCTTTTTGTCCCCCATTGCACATATGGTAATAGGATGATGTTCCCTGCTTCACTCTGCTTTCCTCCACGGCCTTCATCCTTCGTTGCCATTGTTTTTCCAACCATCCTCATCATATAACCATTGTCTGGAAAGATGGATCTGAGATTTTGTAGTTCCTCCTTTACATGTTTCACATCACTGATCCTAAGGGCCCTCCTAGTTAAAGTGTGAAGGGCATATTTTTTCTGCATATGGTGATGGTTGGAAGAAGTGTGGAGATACCTGCCAATACTGGTAGCATTTATATACATCCTGTGTCTTTGTTTAGTCAAGCTTTTGGTACTCTTCCACATCAAGGAAAGGCAGCACCCCATTCTTTTCCACCACCATTGCGAGCTTTATTTTATTTTGCTGCTGACTGAGATTTTGGTGGAATTTCTGCAGTTCTTCTTCCTCCATGTGGCCAGATGATGAAGGTGCAACATATGAAAATGCCTGCTGCAGTAGATGAGAGGAGGGAACCCATAGCCATACCATCTTTTTGTTTATAGACATCTCCTTTGCACCTGAAATAGGTGGTCCTCAAGTGACACTAGTGATATTGGGTGCCAAACACTCCTCAAAATGTTCATTGTGTCTAACATTGGCACATTAGAGAATAAAGACCTCACACTGAAACTGATCATTAGATTCATAGCTGATATACTTTTCTTTCCAACAGTGTCTCAGAATGTCTAGTCTTGACATATGAATCTAAGTGGCTCACCAGATATTGAAGCTTCAGTAATAGTTATTTTTCCTGGCTGTACATCGGTGAAGGAATGCTATCTGCTATAGGTCTTTATGGGCCATCAGTACCCCATATGTCCTCGGCACCTATTGGACTTGTGGAATAAGACTTCTGGCCATGTAGAAGGTAATTCTAGTTTCTTCAGCAGTGCCCCTAGTGACCTAATTATCTTAGCCATCAAATCACCCTTACGTTTCTTGTAGATGGGTTCACTAAAAGGATTATCTCCCATTTGTTTATTGCATTCCAGTGTGTCCAATATGATGGTGACATTGTCCTTGTGTGCCTGTACTACAACTAAGTGAAGTTTCTTCTTCAGCTCTACAATAGCATGTTGTTCCTCCTTGCTGATGTATTGTTTATATGGCTTTGTGTGAGACAGGATTTTCACTATTGCCTGCCGGATCTTCTCTGCCTCAGCTTGTGGTAGGTGATATAGCAAACTGATACTTTGATGTCTTTCTTTGGAACTCATTTCGGTGCAATTGCAAAATTCAGCCCCATGTCAGGATTTGTGTGACTGCTTTACTTGAGGTGAGGCCAGAAAGGTTTACCACTATTCACTGCATATCTAGGATCATTCTTCATCCATCACTTTCAGCTGCCACTTGACAAACTTTTCCATCTGACCAATAGTGATACTGTCACAGGATCTCATGGCTTGTTGAAAGGTCAACCTATTACCCTTTCCCCAGTCTTCCACATCCAGTTTTTCTTTCAGGAAGAGAGACAGTACACATAGCTTCTTGCTGTTTGTATCAAGAGTAGCTCAAATCTGGTAGATTCTTTCTGCCAGTGGCTTGTACACAGATATTTTTCACCTTGATTATTATGTAGGATGTCAGACAAATTAATTTTGGCACTAATTAGTGTTCCTACCTCTCTTCAAGTAAACAAGATCATTCAGCCATCTGTCTACCTCTTCTTAATCACAGTGATTAGATTAGATGTACATTTAGTTCCAATTAACCTATAATGAGGACATCCTCTTGGATTTAGAAAATGTCACAAATAATACAATACAAAAATACTTACAAAATAGTAACAGATATGCTAGTGTACCTTCCACAGAAACTAGATGAAATGTTTCTTGTGGATGTGGAATTGGTCAAACAATATTAACACTTTCCACACAAAACCTGAATGCAATACTTTCTCACAAATACAACTCTTTGCATGGAGTCCACATGCCATATGTTGCTTTCTTTCCTGTGTTGTTTAAGATGACAAAACATATGCTGTATGTTTCTTCATTTAAACTGGTTGCAAGTCCTACTATGCAGGATTACCTGTGGCAGAATGAAGCATTTGGTATAGACACTATAATGAAAAACAAGAAAGGTATTCCTAATGAAATGAATACTTTGAAGCTTAGGAAGTGGGAAATGTTGTTTAGGAGGAAGGGATATTTATTTGCAGAGGAAGGGACATTTAATTGTTTAGAATAGATTAGATAACTTGTTCGTTCCTTAGATCCATGTTCATGTTGAGAAGATCCTTGTGGATATATAATATGTCAATTTTGTTTTTTATGTATTTATTTATCTTTATACAAGCTTATAATATAATAATACAAATAGTATGAATACAGATACATACATAATTTAGTTCTATTAAAAAATTCGTCAGTGGAGCAAAAGGAGTTCGCCAGCAGGAAGTCTTTTAGGCTCCTCTTACAATGATCTTTATTTGTAGCTAAATTTTTTATGGTTCCTGGTAAATTACTGAAGATATGTGTTCCTGATTAGTGGACCTCTTTTTGAACTAAAGTACAAAAAGGTAGAAGATGTGTGTTCCTGAGAAGTGGACACCTTTTTGAACTAAAGTAAGTGCTTTTAAGTTCTTGTGTAGATCCTTTTTGTTCCTAGTATTGTATATATCAACTGAGTTGTTTGTTGGGAAAAGGGATATATTATGACAAATTTCATTAAGGAATACATGTACTGAGAGGCAGTAGTTAGTATACCCAATTCTATGAAGAGTCTTCTACAGGATGTCCATGATTTTACTTCAAGGATAATACATATTACATAATATCAAAAAGGAGTAATTTCCTTATGTCCTGCAAAAATTATTTATTACATACTTTTGGACTCTGAAAACTTTTTCTCCACTTGAGGAGTTACCCCAAAATATTATACCACTGACATTATTTTTTATGTCTCCTACATCTGACAATACTCGTACTGCAAATACAGATTTGTTAACTCATTTCTGCAGTTGTATTGTGTACACTTTCCAACTGAATTTATTATCAGGCTGTAATCCCAGGAATTTAATACTGCCAACCTTATGTATCTGCTCTTCTTCATATTTTTTGAATATGCTGGATGGAAACTCTTAAATGTTCTGAACTGCATCCACTGAGTCTTTTCAAAGTTTAATGTCAATGGCTTTAAAACATTTATTAATGTTCGTGAAACTATCATTAGCAGAACTTTCTAGAACTATGCTAAACATGATATTTATTGCAATACTTGTATCATCTGCAAACAAAACAAAATCTGCTTCTGGCAGTGTAACTGATGAGAGGTCTTTAATGTACACAAGAAAAAGCAGTGACCCTAAGTTGGATCCTTGTGGGACAGTGTTATGGTAAAATGGAAGTCAACCAGGAATGTGTACTGTCTTTCAACCAAACATCAAGCAACTTCAATTGTCAGGAGGAGGAGTAGACATACATATACCAGATGTTGTACTATACTATAACAAGAGTAAAATAGTGGTAGACAGGGTTGACCAGTTGTCAAGCTGTTATCCTTTCTGTTGGAAGACACTGAAATGGTGGAAGAGGGGTTTCTTTCCCTTGTTTCTTTCCTCAGTAATTCATGTACAAACAAACAACAAAAAATACACCATCTCTGGTGTATCTCATAAAGGCCTTAACGAAACAGCTATGCAGACAGACTGTTTAGACAACACTTCCCAGAAAAAAATCCCAGCTACAGATATACAGATGTAGGGCAAAACCAAACTGGGAAAGAAGTAAGAGAAGAAATATGGTGTTGGTGTAATCAGTGTGATCTAGGTCTCTGCACAGACTATTCAAGGATTACCATACTCGAGTAAATTATCCTTGATAAAACAAAAACTGCACTTCTATACTGAATTTTTCTATATTTCAATAAAATATCTTCCATAATACCTACTTACTTCTCGCAGACTTTCAAAAGAATGAGTTTTAGAAGTAATTTAGTTTTTTCCTTCTTGAAAAACATTCAAAATTGCCGAAACAATACCACTAACATTTTTGAAAAAAAAAAAAAAAAGAAAATTATAAAGTCATAACCATACACATGTAAAAGTCTTTGCTTTATTACACTAACCATTACAAAGTTCAGACACAGACTGATTAGAAAAATGGTGGAAACTCTTAAACAGTGAGTATGGCTCCAAAGAACATTAGTTATGAAGATAAAACATATGTTGTGAGAATCGATATATGGTGTTCATTCATGTGCGTTGCTACACAGCGCCCCCCCCTCCCCCCTGCAGTAGGGAGTACTCCTGTTGGGACAGGGGGGCAGAGGGGGTGGGGTGACCTCCACATCAGCTAGGGTGAGCTGAGGGATTGAACAACTGAAAGCTCCACTCCTTTCGCTGAGAGAGGGGTCGGAGATGGGCATCAGTGAATGGTGGCTTCTCCAGTCTCAAAGGCAGTGTGGGTATTGCAGAAGTTGGGTGGGGTGAGGGCTGCTTGGCTGATATGTGTAAGGGGTGTACACTAGCACTTCACCCAGTGATAACACAAACACACACACTAGAGGGGTCAATCTATCTGGGTAGCTCTATACAATCTTAAGAGTTGACACTGAACATGATTGGAGGAGGATGACGAATTTGTGGCCATACTTAAAATAAAAAACAGTCTTGAAGGATGACTGATAAAATCAGTGGTCAGAGCCGGTGGTATAGGGATGGTGTAGTCTAAGTTCAGGGCCAGGAGGGGTGAGAGGTTGAAACATCAGAAAGGGTAGGTAGGAGTCTGAGGAGTTGACCTCGTCTGGGGGAAGTTGGGTCAGGGAATTCTTGAGCTAGAGTATTCGGGGCTTGATGAGTGAGCAGGAGTCTGTGAGAAATGTGTCATTGCTTGACCAGGAGAGGGAGAGGGGGAATTCTGCAAAGGAAAAGTATGTTTACTTGAAGGAGTGATATGTGCAGGAGAGTCACGTGTATGATGGGTGCTTGCAGTTCCTCAATGAGAGGGGAGCAGACAGCTCAATATGAGTGGGCTTCACATGGTTGGTTGACACTGTGACTGGGGAACCTTTGAAAAGAATGTCCATAGTGTTCTGTGTGTGTTGGAGGACACAGTGGGGGCCACAGTATGGTGGTTGTAATGGTGGCCAGACCATAACATCACAAAATGTGATAACTCGCAAGAGTCGAGAGTACTCGATACATCTGGGCGTGGGGGTGTATGCCACAACAGGGTAGACGGTTGAATCTTCGAGCAGTGAAATCGCAATTGATTGATAAATGAAGGTAGCTCTGCAATTGCTGGGCATGATGCAGGGTTGACTAGCTCTTCCAGCAGTACCAATGACTGTCCATAAACAAAAACTGCAACTGTGCCTTGTGGGTCCTCATTGTAAGTCATGTGGAGTTAGAGAAGCACAAAAGATAAAGCATCAGTCCAAAGGGTATCATGGTAACAGAGGGCTGCTTTAAGTGTCCCATGCCACTGCTCAACCATGCCATTACTTTGAGGGTGGTATGAATGTGCCAAATGCCACAGTACCATTAAACAAGGCCAAATCAAACTGTTGACCCTGGCATGTTGTAATGATGGCAGGACAACTGAAACATGAAATTCAAAAGTGAATGAATGTTTGGGTCACTGTTTCAGTTGTAATGTTTGGTACTGGAATGGTGTCCACCCACCAGGTTTTCCCATCAATAACAGAGAGGATGTACCAGTAGCCATCAGCAGTGGGGGGAGGGGTTCCACATGTAGACGTACATGTTGAAAGCGTCTGGGTGGAATGGGAAAGCTGCCAAAATAGGGCATAGTGTGTCTGGTGGATTTGCTCTGCTGGCATAGGATGCAAGCTCGGTCAGCCCGCTTGACAGTCATGTTTCACGTCGCACTATACAAAAGTTTTCTCACTAGTGGGTAGACACTCTGACTCCCAGATGTGCTAAATTGTGTAGTTTGTTGTAGATTTCCTGATGGAGTGGTCAGGGGATGTAAGGGCGATATGTGACCGTGGATTCATCACATCAAACTTCACCAATGGCACCGGGGAAGGAGGTATTGATAAGTTTCAATGAGGAAATGTGATCTAAAATTTGCTTCATAGTTTGTTCATCAGCTGATTGAAGAGTCATGAGGTTGGATAAGTCAAAAAGAGTGGAGATAGCATTTAATTTTGAAAAAAATCAGACACAACATTCTCTGCTCCTTTAATGTATCGCTCATACATGGTGACTTGTGCAATGTAATCAAAATGCTGGAAACTGCAAGGTAGTGGGTTGGTGGGTTGGGATAGCAGCAGCAAGAGGTTTGTGATTGGTAAGCATGTAGAAGGGGTGTTCCTCAACCACAGAGTGAAAATGTTTGATAGCCTTGTACACAGACAGTAACTCGTGATCAAAGACCAAGTACTTTCTATGTGCTTTGTTCAGTTTTTTAGAGAAGAATTGGAGTAGCGAGGAATTGCCATCAACGGTCTGGCTGAGGATGGCACTGATAGCCATGTCACTCAAATCCATTGTTTTAAAAAGTTCAGCATTTGGATGATGATGATGGGCAATGGTAGTAGCCTTAGACAAGAGTTCTTTGAGTGTAGTAAAGGTGTTTATCGTCTTGGGAATCCACTGGATAGAGTGGGTACTGGAAGTGTGCTTCCCATCCGTGCATCCGTCAAGGGTGCTTGTATAATGGCTGTACCAAGTAGGTGGTGACAGTAATTATTTATGGTGCCTAAAAATCCCCTAAGTTACTTGAAAGTTGACAGGCAAGGTAGCTCAAAAATGTTAGTTGTAGTTCCTTAGAATTCATGACAATGCTGGCTGCAGTGAGGGTTTGCAACACTGTCCTTCACGTTAATTGCTTTCCTCGAGCAACTTGCTGAACACAAGTATGCTGTCCAGGTAATCAAAGCAGAAATTTAAGTGAAATAAAACCTCACTGATAAATCATTTCCAAGTTTGAGCTGCATCCATTAAGTCCAAATGGCATAAAGTGATACTGAAATAATCCAATAAGAGTTGTGATTGCAGTTTTCCAACCATCATCAGGGGCCATCAAGATCTGGTCATAAATGTGTTTGCAGTCTATAGAAAAAAATTTGGCATCTGTTAGAGCATGAGTAAAATCTGCCATGTTAGGTACAGAACAATTGTCCATTATAGTCCTGGCATTAAGCCTTTGGTAATCACCACACAAATGCCAACTCAATGAATGGGTAAAGACCAATTACTGGAAGAAGGTTCTAACACCCCAACATCTAAAAGTTCAGCAATCTGTCTGTGTTGTCGTAGGAGGCGGCACCTAAACCTACCTGCTGTTGCCATTTTGGTGATAACATGCAGGGCAACAGTTCTTGATGTTGAGACAGGACGTGCACTGAAGATCCCTGCTGTTTGGAGCCTACCTTTTTAGATAGTCCTTGTAGACCTATTCTGCAGTTCTGATGCACTCACTGGGTGACTCCAGAATGTTGTATATCAGTGCATTCTGGACAGTGGATGATAGTTTGCCGGACCAGACTGCCATCAGGATCAAATCAGAAATGTTGTGCTCATTTGCCAGTAGTCTCAGGCAGCCCACAGCTACGACAGCTTCTTGTAGGCCAGGTGCTCCTTGTAGAAAATATATCTGATTGTTTTATCAAGCATTCAAGAGTTATGCTCCAGAATCATGCATTTGGCTGCTGTATAATGGTTGGAGGCAGGCAGTGAGCTTATGAAGTTGCAAATCAGATCCATGGGTCCATCTAGATGAGTGATGAGGCACAAATATCTTACAGCATTGCCCAGCGAGTATAGATCAAAAATCTGTTCGACTAATTCAAACAGTGTAGACAATGCATCAAATGAGAAAGTGGACAGTTTTGGGAGTTTATCAACAGCGGAGAAGCGGATAGTGTATGTGCACAGGTGGCTGAACTAGCAACAGAGCAGATGCTGCATCAGAGTACACCTCTCGTTGTGTGGCTCGGTACTCACTTGGCATGGCAGATGTGCTCGGTAGCACAAAAGTAGTGGGCAAATGAGCGGTAGCATGGCTGATGGGAGCAGTGCAGAAGTCCAGTGTAGCATGGACACTGGAAAGTGCTAACAAAACAGGTGGCTGCATGTGCGAGCTTGGGCTCGAGTGAGCGTATATGTCAGCCGTGTGTCTGTTAAACAATGGCTGAGGAATATGCAGCCCAACAGGTGCGTCATGTGATACAGCACATGGCTGCACATTGGAAACGTAGTCACTCGAAACACTATCACCGCACACAAAGTCACTGGGGCGGTAGCTTGAGCCTACAACATTTACACAATTAAGACTTGAGGCGAGTGGGAGTTCAAACTCTGTAGCACCAGCATTACCGAGGACATCACTAGTTTGTACAGAAATAGGTGTGCCTGAGGCACAATAGAAATGTTCAGAAATATCAGGTGTATTAACAGGGTGATTCACATTAATGTTAGCAGCAATGTCTATGCTCGATGAAGCAAAAATAGAGTGCCAGGGTGGCAGCAAGTCGACACTTTGTAGGCCAGCTGCGGGGCTTGCAGATTGATATCTACACACATCTGGTGGAGTGGTTAGAGGTCGGGTGTTCAAATTTTTAAAGTTTGGCTGCTCAAAAGTGGCGACGGGTAACTGTGTAACACTCGTGAAAGAGTTTGGGTGTCTGTAAGCTCTGTTCTGGAGACTGTAAATAGACGAAACACAAGTGGGCACATTCGGTGTCTTGAAACCAGAGTCACTGTGACTGTACCTAACCTCGTTTGCACTTTGCAGTGTGGATAATAAGTCTTGTGGTTGCTGCGAGGCTGGAAAGAGTGAAGAGTTGTTTGACGCACTGAAAGATCCTTGCAGGTTAGGTATATATAGATCAGATGGAAACCTGAAGAGGAATCCGGGTGTCAGTAAAACCAGCTAAGCCATTGTTTCTGATGGACAGTTGGCTGTAATATTTGAGGTGAAAAACTGGCAAAGTAGCCATGAAAAACACTAAAAATGAGTGAAATTAGTGCATCATTTTGTACAGTTAGACAGACTAAAAGGCCAAAATATAAAAGTATTTTGTCAGCAGCAGAAGATATGAACATATATTAAACTGTTTTTGAAAAGTATAAACAACTTGTGAAAACAGCAACTAAAAAGCTTTCAACAGAGGTACATTATTTTACAAAACATTAGCTATTTGCTCTTTCAAAATCCACATTTTCCATAAGAATCTAATATGTTTAATGACTCTTTAGATAAAATTTATTTACATAAACTCACTACCCCTTTGCATTTAAATTTCATGAACGTACTTAATAAAATGTCATGTTTCTTGTATAATACAAGGAATACTAAATCAATCATATGATATAGAAGTTGCATGTGTATCACATAGCCTGTAAGATGTCAGATGGCAGAGTGAATATCACTTTAATACAACAGCAAAGGAATAGTGGACTTAAGGTAATAATTCATTATGCCTGGGTGTGATTAAAACAGGCAGAATAATGTGGTTCTGTTTAGGAATAATAGAAAAAAAAATCCACTGTAAGCATGATAGCATGTTGATGAGAGGATGTGGTATCAAAACATATATACCATATTCACATTGAACAAATATTTGGGAATGTTTACAAACTTTTCTACATCAATAATTATTTTTTTTTTCTTTGTTATTTCTTCATTCTCTCAGTATATATTATTTTTTCTAACCAAGATAGGTGTTGAAGATAATGTGTTACTATTGAACCACATTTTCCTTTGCTGGAGGTAAATTATTCTTATGTGTTAAAACTATATTGATACCAAAAAATAACACACAACTGTGTTTCATTGCCAGGTGTTTCTGCTACAGTGAGGAAGGTGAAAGAATATTTGGTGAGGAATGGTGGAAAGATGCTCAAAATATGACATGTGGTAAGTCAGACAGATTTGACCTTGTGTTTCACATTAAAATATACAATATTACTGATCATCTCTGGGTTGTCCTGATCTTAGTCACCTTATTTCCCACAAAAAATTGATCTAATTGTAGGTAATGTTTACAACAGGATTTAATAGGTAAGAGATGTTTTAAACCACAAAGTACAACTAACAATAATTTTGAAATTGAAGACATGAATTTTGACTGTTTATTTATTTAAAATAAAATACTTTCTTCAACACATTTTTTTTTTTTTTCATGATATCAAAAAAGACTTTTTTTCATAATGGTATTGAGTGTTTTGACACTCTTGCACCATACCTCTTATCATAAAAATAAAATCTTCAACAGTTCAGATTCATTTTCAGTTTTGGGAACTGGAAAATAGATAACAAATTCACTGACCAAGGTGGATGATGAAATTCTGAGACAATATTTCTACTGAATGTTGGTGATTAATTGATGCCAAAGTGTTGGACCTGTGTTGCACAGCAAGGTTAAATGCCATGAAGTTTGGACTTCAGGAAGATAGTGTATTATTTGTTGTTTTATATGGAGGTACAAATTCCTATTTAATGACACCATTACAGTAGAAAAATATTATCAACAGCATACTTGCATGTAATTATTCAAACAGTTAGGTTTTTAAGTTTTGAATTCTTTCAGTTTGTTACAGGGCACAGGTAAAATACCAGTTCTTATTCAATAATAATCATCTGTCAGAAGGTCTTATCACAAACAATCATGGACCACAAAGCTTGACCAGGCTCAACTCCGTTATCCATAACCTCCTGTGCCAGAACATGTTATGGACACTTTGCACAATGATTCTGTCTTAAATTCTTCATGCAGATTTAACGATGGAACACTCTACTGAGTGCATGCCCCATTACACCAGACATTAAGGCTGTTTTTCTTTTCCATTCACATAGAGAGTGTGGGAAGAATGGTGGCTTAAATGATTCTGTGCGCTCTGGAACCCATTTTAGAGAAGAACACATCTTAGCCAAGATAACTATATTTTGATTTTATTTTTGGTGAGCAGTTTTGGTTAATAATGTAACAATCTTCTGAAACTTCCTGGCAGATTAAAATTGTGTGCCGGAACCAGGACTCGAACCTGGGACCACAGGTTCGAGTCCCGGTTCCGGCACACAATTTTAATCTGCCAGGAAGTTTCATATCAGCGCACACTCTGCTGCAGAGTGAAAGTTTCATTCTGGTAACAATCTTCTGATATCATTTACATCATCTATCAGCATGCTTGGACCTGTTGTAGTATGCTGCTCAAAACAATTAGAGGATCTGGTGAGATATCATACACTATATTATTATTATTTCCGTACATTCCCCTTAAGGAGAGTGCCAAAAACACAAAAATTTAGCTTTTATTCCCATCTTTTTTCTTCTTTTTTTCTTCCCAAAAACCTTTCATTCTTTAACTTTGTGCCTTCTTTTGTTCATCTGTCCATTTTCGTCTGTTGTTTTTGTGTTGTGACTTAAAGTCAACTTTTTGATTTCTGATTTTTTTCCCTACAAGTTTTGCAGTTCTTGTATGTCTTATATAGAGATTTTTAATGTTTTTAGGTCTTCTGTGGTTTCTTTGTACCAAGATGTGCCCAGTTTCAATGTAGAAATTATGTTGAATATTCTTTTAGTTAGTCTGGTGTCATTCATTCTGGCGATATGCATGAAAGCATGAAAAATTTTGCTCTTCATTTTCTGATATGTGTCGTGATTGTTTCAGAGTGTCTATATAGTTCTTCTCTGGGTCTTTTTTGCCAGATATTTTCTCTAAAAACTGCACCGTGGATTTTTCTTAGAATTTTCCTTTCTTGTTTTTCAATCTCCTTGATTTTTGCCATTCCTTTGGTGCTCGTAGTTTCTGATGCGTAGATTGCTTCTGGTAAGACTACTGTGTTGTAGTGTCGTAGTGCCGTGGAAATACATTTTTTATTATAGTGTGACCAGGTTAGTTTATAGGCTCTCTGTAATTTTGAGACTCTTTCTTCATTCGCTTTTGTGTTTATCCCAGATTTTGGCATGATTTCTCCTAAATATTTAAACTCACTGACTTGTAGAATTTTTCCATACTTTGTTTTTAGTGGGAGTTTATCTGATGATTTTGTATCAAAAAATTGTATTTTTTCACAAGAAATTTGTAGACCGGTTTTCATGGCTATCTTGTGGAGTTTTTCCTAATGGGTGTTGTGCTTCCGTTCTGGTATTCGAGAGTATGGCGATGTCGTCTGCAAAAGCGAGGCATTTTATGTGGGTTATCTTTTTCTTATTTGTGCCTAGTTGAATTCCTTCGACTTCTCCTTCCCATGTACGAATAATTTTCTCTAAGACTGCATTGAATAGGATGGGTGAGAGACCATTGCCTTTCCGGACGCTGGTTTTGATTTCAAAGGGCTCTGATAATTCTCCCATAAATTTGACTTTGGATTTGGTGTTAGTGAGGGTCTCTTGAATTAGATTCCGGGTTTTAAGGTCAACCTTCATCTCTCTTAGAGTCTGGAAGAGTGTGTCTTGGTCAATTGAGTCATAGGCTTTTTTGAAGTCCACATATGTTACTGTAGTATTCCTGCAGTGTCTTACGCATAGGATTGTGTGGAGATTCCAAATCTGTTTGCTGCAGGAACAGTTTTTTCTGAAGCCTGCTTGATATTCACGAATTTGAGGGTCAATCTGTGGTTCCAGCTGGTTTAACAGGGCTTTGGAGAGAATTTTGTAACTTTGGAGCCATATGCACAGATATCATCAATAATCTCATGGCATCTAAATGTTTATCTAATTAGCACCTTCTCATTATGAACATTTGAGTATTTGAAGCAACTATACCACAAAAGCAATTTCGTTATATGTTCTCACTATCACCAGAGCAACAGCTCACCTAATTCACAAAATGCTGGCACAAGGCCTCCACATGCAAATGTAGTTCCTCAGAGCTCTTAAGGCTCACAAACGTAACTAATACCAGGCAGATAACACTTCCGCTATATCACTTAGAATCGCACCTCAACATACGTGGTGCCTATCAAGAGACCCACCACTGACTACCACTCGAAACCAAGCTCTTACTTTGTGCCTTAGTTCTAGAACCCTTCACAAGATTGGCTGGTTCAAAGCAGCCAATAAGACATCACTTTCTAAATATAAAATCTTTCAAATAAACTGTACTTTTAATTAATAAGAAAACTGTAATTAATATCATCGAACATGGTCGTAATCTTTCATAGTGCTGGAGTTACAAAAAATAAACTGTAAAACAGAAATAAACGAAATTAAATGTTTGTTATTCCCACCATACAGACAACCAAAAACCACCGGGCCGCCTCCGGGCGCTGTAGCAATCTTCCCATGGTAAGGCGACCATCTGTTGCTGCCGGTACACTGCTTGCTTCTGTGTAGCGGGCTGCTCTTCAATAAAACTTTATGGACTGCCAACGGCAGGACATACAAAAAGAATGAAAATTTATAAAAATTGGGCGAAATTAAATAATGTGGGGTAACACCACAGTCTCTATATCTCTGAGCAGTCAAAGCACCATTCTGAATGAAATACAGGTCCGTACATCTGCCAATACTAGCTCCTGCCCACACCATTAGTCCACGACCATGATGCTTCCTATACATAAACAGGACTGTTCCAAGTTCCATGTTCTCTCCAGATGAGGGTGTAATGATTGTCAGGCTGAACACAAAATCTGTGAACAGAACCCAGTGTCATTCATTATGATTCCAATCCTGATGTTCCTCCACCCAGTTTCTATGGGGCTAAATGCTGTCATGGTTGTAATGGGACACACACCATAGGAGTTTATGTTAGAGACCATATTCCCGAATGTTGTTGCCTGAAGGGTGCATTGCAGCCAAGCTGCATTCAGCCTCCTGTCTCAATGGGCTGTTAACTGGAGATAATGGTCGTTTCTTGCTGATGTTATCCATGGACAAACTAGGCATTGCCTTTGTTTAATGGTTCCTGTTGTCTGAAATCACGTCCAGGTCCTGGAAATTATATTTTTGGATACTCCAGTAGCTGCAGCCACCTCCATCCTGTGTCTGTCCAGTTTCCAACCTTCCTATGACTCTCAATGCCAAATCTTCAGGTAAGTCATCTTTTTGTCACATTATACTACCTCCTGATTACACTATTTCTTTGGTAGAGTAAACACGAGTCAACACCAACCACCTCAGCAGCATATTTCTGTTATCACCACTACCTCATTTGCCGTAATCTTGTTGTCTCCACTCCGTAGAACTGGCAGAAAGACAATGAACCATTTTAGTTCATTCTGCCAGTGACAAAACTTCAGAACCTAGATATCTCAACTGATCCCCTAATTGTTTCAACCAGTGTAGTCTGATCCATACGAAAGGTGCGTAGCACTGATTTTGTCACAAATACAAATAAAACACAAATACAAGAGGTGGATACAAAAGAGTGATAATTCTTCTGCAACATCAAACTGAGGAGTCAATGAGCTGCATTCAGCTGAAATTTTTACAAAGGACGAAATGGCATTCATGAAGGATAGATTAAATAAAGGTGGTGGTGGCATGTTTATTGCTGTTACAAGCTGCTTATGCTGTAGTGAAACTGACATAGATATGATTCCTCAGTTTCTCCCAGTGTATTTCTTTATTGGACAGTCCAAGGGGGTACTGTAACAGCACAGATCCTTAAACTAACTAACTTTGTCTTAGGGGATGACTTATTCCTGCTACCTTAGGCTCGTTGCTGTCCATACATATTTATTTGTAAAACTAAACTTTCAATTTCAGAGTCAAGGAGTGTTTAACTAGGGTGGCATCCACTAAATAACTGACTACAACATGAGTTTTGCATTTTTACTAAAAATGTTTATTGCCCATTGCATGATTTACATTTGGCGAGAACCACTAAATCCGTTAGACTCTGTCTGGTATGATTAGCTCCAGCTCCCAATATTGCTAACAACATAGCAATATGAATATTTTATCATTTGGATAATCTTAAAATGAAAGTTCATTGTTTTATAAAAGAAACAATAAATAAATAAATAAAAGAAAATAACATAAAATAAAAAATAAAAATCAAGTCAGAATGCGATGAAAAATTTCTGAGTTCCGTCTACTGTTCAGAATCAAAGTCCACACACGTCCAAAAATTTTCAGAGTCCAGCACAGTGGATTCTGCGGCTATGTTTATCACCTATCGTCTCACTCAATTTCACTACACTCGCAACACGCGTCTGCTATCAAGACGAACTGCCATCAACTGATCCTGGGCTGCTTGCAGCACCCACTTATATACGATATGTGGGGGGTCTTTCCAGTAATACGTCCCCCTAACAAGGTTTAGTGGCTCTCCCAGTAGTGTACAAAACTTTTTAAATAATTATTGAAATGTTGATAGGACTGCATCGTTAGATGTGTGCTAAGATTCTTATTCAAATAGATACTTTACTTTAAGTTCTAACATTATTAATACCCCCCAAAATCTTAAGTTTAAATAAATATATTCAGCGTTACCAATAAATCTTCCACCCGTCACACTATGAATATTTAAACAATCACTTAGGTAAAGTGTTTTTCAGGTACATTTTCTAGTCCTCTTTTCAATGCACTGTTCTGAATTATTGTGCTAATAAATTTAAACAAATTGCAGTCAATAAACAAAGTAATTTAGTTTGCACAAAGACAACATATTAGAATAAACAAAAATAATATACTCTAAACAGGTCATAATGTTTGTTTACAACACATGCAACTTATCACTGCTTCGCTGTTCATGTACCTGTCTTGTATTAATTGTTATCAACAAATCACTGTTGTTTCTCCTTAAAAGTGCATTATTATGTGCAATATAAATGTTGCAGATAATACGATTATACCAAACCTTGTGCGTTGATGAGAACTTTCAATTGAGCCCTCGCTCATTAGTCTAGTTCAATTACTTTAGCCTCTGGATTTTTCCAAGTGAATAAATATTAGTTTTCTGAATAACTTTTGATATAAAATTAATATAAACGACGTCAACACATCATCTGAATCACATTTTTCTCCTCTTTCATTTGCCACTATGTGCTAAACTGTAATTCTAATAGTGTCAGCATAGTATCTAAAATTAAAGACAATGCCACTTTTTGGCAGGGAAAGTGGCAGTTGAACTTTATGTCACGTCCGCTGCGGGCTTTCCATTTGCACGCAGCCCACCAAAGTGGAGCTGTATGTCCCATTGCCTCGTGCTCTTGGCCCGCCATGCTCAGGGGAAACCCAGCAAGGCTTACCTCCTCACCGCGGTCGTTTGCCTGTTCACTTGTAGCAACTTCCAATGCTTTCCACTGACAAACGAGTGTGCTTTGTGCTCCAAACAGTGTTGCACATTGTTGTAACATCACAGAACTGCTGGTTCATATTGTTCAATGGGCACTATGGTCACTGTGGACAAGCAGTACATCCATGGACTGTTTGCTGTTGAAGTAGATAGTTCCTGTGAGTTGATAAGGGTAGCAGTCATACCTGACAACCAGAGTAAATTAATAATTGCTACTTTTTATGAACCTCCTGACTCAGATGATATAATTTCTGAAATGTTCAAGGAAAACTTGAATCAAATTTCAAATACAGACCAAATGGATGCAATTATATTGGCGGTGACTTTAATTTACCCTCGATATGTTGGCAAAAATACATGTTGAAATCTGAGGCACACATAAAACATCATCCAAAATTGTGCTGATTACTTTCTATGAAAAATATTTTGAGAAATTAGTTCATGAATGCACTATAATAGTAAATGGTTGCACAAACATACTTGACCTCCTTGCAGTAACTAATTCTGAGCTAATAACGACCATCAAGACTGACTACCAAAATTAAATGAAAAAAAAAAAAAATTAAAAATTCATTTCATGCTTCCCTTAGTGAGAGTCATGACTCTTTTAAAATTAAGAATGACAATACACTGACAATACACCCACCCTACTTTCCCGTAATAGTAAGGGGGAGGGGGAAATCCTCCAGGATTTATGACCTCTTACAGAAACTAGAAATTTAGCATTAACTTTAATGCAAGAAGCTTACAACAGTTTACACAATGAAACCACATCTTGTAATTTGATAGAAAATCCAAAGAAGTTCTAGTCTGTGTGACATACTTAATGGCACAACACAGTCAGTATCTTCACTGCATGATAGAAATGGTGGTTCTATTGATGATGGTGCTGCTACTGAAACACTGTTACTAAACACAGCTTTTTGAAATTTCTTCACCAAAGAAGCTGAAGTAAATACTTCAGAATTCAGATCAAGAACAACTGCAAGCATACATAACTAAGATATTCTCAGATTAGCAGAGCAACTTAAATTCTTAACAGGAAAAAGTATTCTGGTCCAGACTGTATATTAATTAGTTTCCTTCAGAGAATGGTGATGCACTAACCCTATGACTAGCTATCATATACAATTGTTCATTCAGCAAAATATTCATACCCAAAGACTGGAAAGCTACACAGATTTAAGATTCAAGAAAAGAAATATGAGTACCGTGTAAAATTACAGCAGGATTTTTGAACATTACAAATTTCCTCAAAGAGACCATGGTCTAACAGATTTAGAAAGTATAATTTTTAAAACACAGCACTTTACTCATACAAAGTGATGAGTACTATTGACAAGGAATCTCAAGTCATTTCCATATTTCTATACTTTTGAAAGGCTTTTGTCACCATACCCCACAAGTGGCTTCTAAGCAAATTGCTTGTAATTTTTCCAGGGAAATGTCGTCCTATCAACCAAGTGGGAGAATCATTGTTGTAAGTATAGTTTTGAGTGGGATGAAGATTCAATAAAGATCTAGCAATGTCTAATCTGAATTTAGGAAATAACTTAGGCTCCTCATTTGTCATTTTATATAAAGCATGAGCATTACTTAGGCAAAGGTCAAAGAGGTGGAAGAAGAGTTTTGATACCACTTCATTGTTTTATTTTTATTTTATTTGAGACACAAATCCCATAGATCCATTATGGCATGATATGCATGGATGTGGGATGAGTCAAAGCAGATACAACAGAGATAAAATGAAATATAGATATAATACAAGGAAGATGCAATTATTTTATATGAATACATAAGGAGCTACAAAACAAAGGTTTTAAAAAGTACTGATTAGTTGTGCTCACAAATCAAATCCATAAGCTTCAAGATAGAAACGAAGCCAACACCGACAACAGTAGTACAGGTTTATATGCCAACTAGCTCTGCTGATGATGAGGAGATCGAAGAAATATATGAGGAGCTAAAGGAAATTATTCAGATAGTTAAGGGAGAGGAAAACTTAATTGTGATGGGAGACTGGAATTCGGTAGTAGGAAAAGGAAGAGAAGGAAAAATAGTAGGTGAATATGGACTGGGCAGAAGGAATGAAAGAGGAAGTCGCCAGGTAGAATTTTGCACGGAACATGATTTAATCGTAACAAACACATGGTTTAAGAATCACAAAAGAAGGTTGTATACGTGGAAGAGACCAGGAGACACCGGAAGGTATCAGATAGATTTTATAACGGTAAAACATAGATTCCGGAACCAGGTGATAAACTGTAAAACATATCCAGGGGCAGATATAGACTCTGACCATAACTTGTTAGTCATGAACTGTAGGCTGAAACTGAAAAAAATGCAGAAAGGTAGGAAAATAAGGAGATGAGACTTAGATAAATTGAAGGAACGTGAAGTTCTGGAGAAATTCAGAGGGAGATTTAGGCATCAATTGACAGAAACAGGGGGAAATAAAACAGTAGAAGAGGAATGGGTAACATTGAGAGATGAAATAGTGAAGGCAGCAGAGGATAAAATAGGTAGAAAGGCAAGACCTACAAAAAATCCTTGGATATCACAGGATATACTAAATTTAATTGATGAAAGGAGAAAATATTAAAAATGCAGTAAATGAAACAGGCAAAATGGAGTACAGACGACTAAGAAATGAGATTGACAGGAAGTGCAAAATGGCTAAGCAGGAGTGGCTAGAAGCCAAATGCAGATCTGTAGAAGAATGTATAAATAGGGGAAAAATAGATACAGCCTACAGGAAAATAAAAGAAACATTTGGAGATAAGAAAAACAGCTATATGAATATCAAGAACTCTGATGGAAAACCAGTTCTCAGCAAAGAAGGAAAAGCTGAAAGGTGGAAAGAGTACATAGAGCAGCTCTACAAAGGAAATGAACTTAGAGACGATGTTGTAGGAAGGGAAGAGGAAGTAGATCAAGATGAAATAGGAGATACTATACTGAGAGATGAATTTGACAGAGCCCTGAAAGATCTAGGTCGGAACAAGGCCCCAGGGGTAGATGACATACCCTCAGAGCTACAAAAGTCTCTGAGAGAGCCAGCCATGACAAAACTATTTGAACTGATGCGTAGGATCTATGAGGCAGGCGAAATACCTTCAGACTTTAAGAAAAATGTAATAATCCCCATTCCAAAGAAATCAGGCGCAGACAGGTGTGAAAATTACAGAACCATCAGTTTGATAAGTCATAGTTGCAAAATTTTAACACGAATTATCTACAGAAGAATGGAAAAGCTGGTTGAAGCTGACCTCGGGGAAGATCAGTTTGGATTCAGGAGGAACTTAGGAACCCGGGAGGCAATACTCACTTTACGTCTTATCTTAGAAGATAGATTAAGGAAAGGTAAACCTACATTTTTAGCTTTTGTAGATTTGGAGAAAGCTTTTGACAATGTTGAATGGAATACACTCTTTCAAATTCTGAAATCAGCAGGGGTAAAATACAGGGAAAGGAGAGTCATTTACAACTTGTACAAAAGCCAGACCACAGTTATTAGACTCGAAGGGCATGAAAGGGAAGCATCAGTTGGGAAGGGAGTAAGACAGGGTTGTAGCCTTTCTCCGACGCTATTTAATTTTTACATCGAGCAGGCAGTGAAGGAAAGCAAGGAAAAATTTGGAATAGGGATTAAAGTTCAAGGGGAAGAAATAAAAACATTGCGTTTTGCTGATGACATTGTAATTCTGTCAGAGACAGCAAAGGACCTGGAAGAGCAGTTGAATGGAATGGACAGTGTGTTGAAGAGAGCGTATAAAATGAACATTAACAAGAGCAAAACAAAAATAATGGAATGCAGTCTTAGAAAATCAGGTGATGCTGAAGGAATTAGATTAGGTAACGAAACAATGAAGGTGGTAGATGAGTTTTGTTACTTGGGTAGTAAAATAACATGCGATGGTCGCAGTACAGAGGATATAAAATGCAGAATGGCAATGGGAAGAAAAGCATTTTTGAAATAGAGAAATTTGCTAACATTGAATGTTAATTTAAGTGTAAGGAAGTCTTTTCTGAAGGCATTTGTGTGGAGTGTTGCCTTGTATGGGAGTGAAACATGGACAATAAGCAGTGCGGACAGGAAGAGAATAGAGGCTTTTGAAATGTGGTGCTACAGAAGAATGCTGAAGATTAGGTGGGTAGATCACGTAACTAATGAAGAGCTACTGAACAGAATTGGTGAGAAAAGGAATTTTTGGCACACCCTGACTAAAAGAAGGGATCGCTTGGTAGGACACATTCTTAGACATCGAGGAATCGTAAATTTAGCATTGGAGGGAAGTGTGTGGGGTAAAAATCGCAGAGGGAGACCAAGAGACGCGTATAGTAAGCAGATTCAAGTGGATGTTGGTTGTCGTTCTTATGAGGAGATGAAAAGGCTTGCTCAGGATAGAGTAGGGTGGAGAGCTGCATCAAACCAGTCTCCGGACTGAAGACCATAACAACAACAAGCTTCAATTACTACTCACATTATTCATCTCTGCTGAAGAATTCACCTGAAGAGGAGAAGCATTTTTCCAGTAAGAATTCCTTCAGCTGTTTTTAAGAGTTTTCTTTTCTTTTAGACACTTTATATTACTCGGGAGTGCATTAAAGATTTTTGTACTTGCTTACTTTACCCCTTTTTGTACCAGAGACAAATTTTTCCATTCACAGTGTATATGACCTTTCTGTCTTGTTTTATAATGATGTTATGCCTACTTTGTTTCATACTGAGAAGAGTTGAGAAGTGTGAAAGTCATGAGTGAGAGGAAATATTGTGAGGTAGTGGTTAATATACCTAACTGTTTAAGTAGGTTCTTGGAGAAACTCCACATATAATTCGGACTACTTTTTTCTAACTTACAAAAATGTTTTTTTTAGAGTGGTGAGTTGCCCGAAAAGATTATTCCATAGCAGATCACTGAATGGAAGTAGCCAAAATATGCCAACTTTGAGAAGTTGATGTCTTCAGTTTTGGAGACTATTTGGATGGCAAATGTTGCTGAGTTGTACTTTCTCAGAGTTTTCCACACTATCACAGTTATGGATATTTGTCTGTCAATATTATCTATACCACTCATATTTTGATTATACTCATTATGACATGTTGGCTTTATAATGTGTCTTTCCAGTTGCACAAAAATCAAGATCATCCATACTTGTCAACATGCACATACTGCATTTATCTTCCCATTTTACTATGAGTGACCTGAACTATCAATTTTATTGACATCCATGCCTCGCTATGGTGAGTTGAACTTCATGACCACATAATTGAATATATAGATTAGGTATCCCCTTTCTATGTGCTTTTACTATATCACATATACAGTATCACGATTATGGTGGAAGTTAGCTAAACTGGGAGAGGCATACAAATTATCTATGAATATTACATGCACCTTATAAAAATGAAGTTGTGAAAAGTGAGCTACAATATCACCAGTAACACCCAGCTCAAACTTTTGTTAATCAGTAGCTGCATCTGTATACACAATCAGGCCTATGGCAAATCTAGTTTTGCAGTCTTCTATCATGAAAAGCTTGACCCCAAAATGATTTCTCTTCAAGGGACTATATTGCTTGAATCAAAGCTTACCCTTCCATAATAACAGACTTTCTTTTATGCACAGATTTTACCTGCAATAAGAGTTGCTGGAATTATTAAGGGGCTGATTTTTTTCCAGAGAATGATTTGTAATTTCTTCATTATTATGGAAATATAAATTTTGCATGTTGTAACGTAAAGTCAGCGCCACATGCCAGATGTCAGAGAATGATTGTGTAGAAGGCAGTGATCAACCAAAAGCCAATCACGAACAGGCACCGTGCATCCTGTCCTGGAGGGAGTAACCGAAGGTGCGCGCACTCTACAAACGGCACTATCTAGGCCGACATATGTCTAGACAGCCCGACAGTTACTATTCAGGAATACGGCAGTTACTAGTTACAAAGACAAAAATAGGACAGTAATAAGTTAGAACGCAGCTACGAACTTAGCAGTAACTAGGTCACAGCACAGCTAGTATCGTACGGCCACCACCGCAAGAACCAAGATGAGAGAAGAAAAGAAACTTGTATTATTAATCTAAGTAGTTGTTACAGTTCACATGAGTTCCTGCACCAGTACCTTTACTGACAACTAGACCGGGACGAGGAAACAACAAAAGGCGACAAGGTCACAACACTGCAGAATGTGAAGATATCTATCATGTGCCATTATTCGAGAAATAAAAGGTCTAGCAAGGGATCTGTAGACCAATAGCTTTACATGTTACTCTTACAGACATGACCCATTACAATTGAAAGACTGAGAAAGTGGAGGATACCAGGCTTTCATATGAGGGTACTTTTACTAGAAGACTTTCTGTTTCATAATGATCTGTCTCCTCTACAATTTTTTCAAGTAGGAAAGGATCACACATATGACTGAAATAATCTACTGGTTTATTTCCTGATGGTAGGATTAATTTAAGAGGTACATTAAAGTCTTTTATTGATGGATAAAATTTGATGTGCATCATAACCATTTTCTAGATCAGTCTCAATGCTGCTAGTCTCGTCACTGGATGGATCTTGTATCTTTGGTTCAGACTTACTACTATACCAAACATTTTTCTGACCCAGTTCAAAAAATGGAGAGTATGGAACAGTTCAAGAAAAATATTTATAAACCCAGGGCAGCATCTGTTGCATCACACTCTGAAAGGCTACTCAATCCCGGGTTTTACTTGTAGTCTACAAAATACACTCCTCATGCGAGATTCGATATACGACACAATATGCCACCTGTCTGTGGCTGATATAATTCCACAGGGATTTTAAAATCAATTTTTAGGCACAGAGTTTCAAGCAATATTTTTGAAAAAGTATATGATAATTTATGTTCTTGAAGTTGGTAATGATGAATGTGGCAATAAATTTGGGGAAGTTGGATACACAGTACCAAGCATACACACTTGAGGTTTCCATGTAGCTCAAACTAATTTGAATGAAATGCAGTACTTGGAGGTCTCTGGGGCTGCTGATAACAAAGATGACAGCATACTTATGAAATATCAAGATCATGAGCCAGTACTGCCTGTGCACTTGACAAAACCACATGGTAAGCACGACTGCACTTGGACAAGCAGTGCCTGCCCATAATCCCAGAGGTAACTCTCACCATGGGCACCCATGGGTGCCTGCCTTTCAACTTCATGAATCTTATTTATGGAAAAGTGTCCTGGATCCATCCTTGTGCCATGCCAAGAGGTAAACTGTGGGCCCTGGTTCTTATCCAAGTAATTTCATTTGGTTATTCAGGGTACATCTTCAATGTCTGGACAAAGATTCTGGACCATCAAGATTAATGTCAAGTAACCTCAGGGCTGGGATGGAGATAAAAAAAATTACATGGCAAACTCACAGAACCAAACTCCTAAAGTTATGTTTAAAATCACTGCATCTGCAAAAATGTCTTTATTTAGATGATATGGTATAGGTGCCTGCCACAGCAGAAAGGCTCTAGCAGTTTATATTGACATTGTATGAACAAATGAATAGCAAGGAAATGACATTAAATGCAGATAAAAGCAAAGGAAAGTGGGTTTCAAAACAGAGCAGATGGGAAGAAGAAATCAAGATACATTTTAATGGATAGCTGCTTGAAAGATTAGACAATTTTGAATATCTTGGCACCATTTTAAATTGTGATATGAAAATAGAACAAGAGTTGCTAAATAAAACTAAGATTAAAATGAAAATTTACAATGCAATTATGGCACTAATTATAGAGTAGTGTATGGAGAGAGTGGCACTACAAGAGACACATATAAGTAATATTAAAGCCACTGAAATGAGAATTGATGAGGACAGCACTTGGAATGACCAGAAGAGATTGATTTAGAAATGAAAGAATCCAAAAGAGACTGGGCATTAGAATGCTAAACAAATATTTGGAATGTGTGTACAGAGAGGGTTTGAACAGGAAAGAACTCACAATTTGAATTGGGAAGACTCACATCATATGTGAGGACAGTGTCAGGAAAGTGGGACGAAAACAATTTCATAAATGAACAGATTTTGTGAGAATGGGGTTGAATTGAAGAAATTGATAGAGAAAGGCTACCCCACTGTTTTAAAGCATAGGAGAAATGAAGAAGAAAAAGAAGAACCACTATGAAACTTCCTGGCAGACTAAAATTATGTGCTGGAACTGGGATTCGAATCAGGAAACTTTGCCATTTGCGAGCAAGTGCTCTACCATCTGAGCTATCCTGACATGCTTTACAGTCTGTCCTCACAACTTTACTTCTGCCAGTACCTTGCCTCCTACTTTATAAACTTCACAAAGTTCTCCTGCGAACCTTGCAGAACTAAACTACTGGAAGAAAGAACACATCCCTTAGGCTGTGGCTAACCCATGTCTCCAATGTATCCTTTCTTCCAGGAGTGTTAGTCCTGCAAGGTTCACAGGAGAACTTCTATGAAGTTTGGAAAGTAGGAAGCGAGATAGTGGCAGAAGCTGTTAGGACAAATTGTGAAGTGCCGGGATAGCTCAGACACTAGAGCGCTTGCACATAAAAGGCAAATTTCCCAGGTTTGAATCCTGTTTCTGGCATACAATTTTAATCTGCCAGGAAGTTTCATATCAGCGCACACTTCACTGCAGAGTGAAAATTTCATTCTGAAGAATAACTATGATGGCCCTGATGATATTGTGATCTTGTTGCTATATTAAAAGTGAGGATAAGGTCAGGTCTATTTGTACCAATGAGGACTAAATATTTCCATTGTGTGTGTGTTGTTTTATTGGTTGTTCAAGGCAGATTTTGGAGAAAGTATTCATTACTTCTTCACAAAACTGTGACTCTACCACTTGCAAAGGCTCTGTAGATAGTGCAGTCTATACTCAGGTAGGTTAAAGTAACATCCAAATAATATTGCATAATTATGGTGGTTCTCCACTACTGAGTGAAGACTTTCTCTGAATGATGTGCAACTGTTACATCAGTGTCATATGAATGCTGTCTCCACTGACAGAGACAGCAGTCATATTTCCATGAATTTGCCAGTGTGATTATGTTAATGTCTGTGTGGTCTTTTTCCTAATGAAGGCTGTGGCCAAAAGCTTTTAGTTGTATGAGTATGGTTATCTTTTCTATGTGCCTGTCTCTGGCTCAGTGATCATATTTATGATGGATTGCAACCAATCACTTTCCATGATTAGATTTCATCATGGATTACAGTTTTCAAAGTGCCTACACCAGAATCCAGAAGATTTCCAGAAGGCTTATATTCCTCACATCCAAATGGTTCACTCAGAGATGACAGAACCATTTTGTTGTTATATTCTGTATTTTAATATTCTCTTGACTTCTCTTAATATTCTCTTATTATTTATGCTGTATCTAGTCATATACCTGAAATGAAATCTAATGTTTATTTTGCTACTTGCCAGCACAATTTATTGTGTTCATAAATAACACATATTTTCTTGATATCTTTAGTTTAAATTGAATTGCAGTCATAAAAATATTATGCAAAAACATTGTTATACTAAAGAACAAACATTCCATGGATATTTTTATTTTATTATTTTCATCAGATTGGTATTTTCTTTCTGTCTTCCAATGACAAATACCTTACATTGTTCAAGTATTTGACTAATTTTAGTTTTTGGTATTTCTCTTCATTTTCTGTAATTTCTGTTTTTGCAATGTATTATGCTTTACAACTCAGAATTTGCTATTCTTTGAGAATCCCTCGAATATTTAGTTCATATTTATCTAGTTAATGCTGAAAAGAATATTTACAATGTCAATATTAATTCTCTTAATGTTAGTATTTATGGCATGCATTCTATTTCTAGCATGCAGTAGAAAGGTAACCCAACTGCAGCAACAAGGACGGACAAATATAACACTTCACTGCAGTGATGATGGTAACTTTGAAGTTCTTCAATGTGATTCAGAGATCTGTTGGTGTGCTGATGAGAAAACTGGAAATCCAGTTTCTGTTTTTGTCCCAGAAACCATGATGACCACTCTCCCCTGCTGTGAGTAATTGTTTCCTTTTTAATCTATACTATAATTATCACAGCTCATACACTTTAGAATGTGTTCAAATGATTTAGCTACACAATATTAATGCACAATCAGTGTTATGAATTAATTAGCCAAGTTG
Source organism: Locusta migratoria (assembly GCA_026315105.1). Taxonomy (NCBI): domain Eukaryota; kingdom Metazoa; phylum Arthropoda; class Insecta; order Orthoptera; family Acrididae; genus Locusta; species Locusta migratoria. The sequence continues at coordinate 724,708,968 of CM048755.1, read as the reverse complement.
TTAAATATATTGTGATGGAAACACAGAGATACCATGTGAGTTAGAATGTCAGTTATATTTAACACAAAATTAGATTTCGTGTACTGTTGAGTTGAGTAAGATTTTATGTCATGGTTTCTTTTGTGTAAATATAATTTTAATTTCACCTTACATACAAGCATCTGCAAGCCTTAAAAACAGTAGATCAATTTGTGATTAACTACAAAATGCAATTTTTACACATGAGAAAAGACTCCTAGTAGTCAAATGGTGTGTCATCAACTGAGGTAAAGCTTTGTTGTTGACTGAATCTATCCCACATGACCCAACTTCATCTGTAAGTTCACATAAGCTAGTTTCAGCCAACCCATAGATTCTGCTGATTTCTGGCTAAAATCAATATTTTGGCCGAAACCGAATATTCAGTCAGTCCTTAGCTGTAAGCATCGCTCCCATCTGTGCAGGCCAGAGAAACTGGTGGTGGAGGGGAAGATTCGGCTGGCACTGTTTGTGAATTAGCCCCTGTAATCAAGCATGTTATGTTCAGCTGCATGTTGATTGACGGTTGGTTGGAGTCATACCAATATGCTGTGCACTGATTGCAACAGAGCTGGTAAATGAAATGGTCACCTTCATGGCCAGGCCTCTGATGGAGTAAGACAAACCTGAGATGGGATTGGCATAGAAAGTGCTGGGTGGATTTGCAAGGTCTTGCAACAGGGTTAATTCAATTAAATTCATTTCTGCAGACAACAGTAAGTTGCATAATACATCATCAGTTTAACATATATACATATGTTGGTTAAAAAAGAAAGAAAAGCATGGATCTTTAACAGTACAACAATTTACAATAATATGGTAAACAAGTAAACTTTTACAAAACATTTGATACAAATATATATAATACAAACAATATATTCTTTAATCTTATATTTAATACACAGAACACATTCTTTAAACTTATATTGTAAGGTCAAGCATTTTGTTCTGCAGAAACTCATCTGTGCTGTAGAAGGCTTTTTGTTCAAGCCAAGATTTAGTAATCATTTGAAATTTAATGACACCCAGTTCTATTATGCTTTGGGGTTACTTATTATAGTACACTTTACCAATGTGAAAAAATTGCCTGGTAAAAGTCTCGATCAGTGGCATGGCTTAATGTATTTATGTGACGTGAAGCGGCAGTGTTGGCAACTGTCTCTGTGGATGCTGGGATGAATGGCGGTACACAATGTTTACAAGATGTGAAAATGAATGTTAATACCATGTGTGAATGATTTTATTTTCGAAATGAATCACAGCATTCAAATGTAGAAGATCACACACTACAAAACTACGTGTCTCCACATGCACTGTCTTTCTGTTCAGATGTAACACTTTGTTGTTATATAAATCGAAATATGTGTGTGTCTGTCTCTCAAATGATACAAATTACAATAATTTTTTCAATGTTCATAATTTGGTAAAATGCTTGCAACAATTTAATCTCTACTCTTCGGTTCCTGCCTAACCACTTCCTTTAATATCATGACATATTCATAAAAATCATATGATTCACTCACAACAATTGAAGCCATACTATTCGGTTCCTGCCTAACCATATCCTTTAATATCATGACATATTCGTAAAAATCATAACATTCACTCGCAACAATTAAAGCTGTACTCTTAGGTTGCTGCCTAACCACAACCCTTAAAATCATGACATATTTGTAACAACAATAATATTGTGGCATTGAAATGGAAGCAGTGAATGGTTTGCCGAATAAATACAGCCGGAACTTGTTGATAGCCCAAATAACTGCGAGACATTCTTTTTTAGTTGTAGAGTAGTTTATCTCGGATTTTAAGAGTGCTCTTGACACATAGGCTATCACTTTTTTAGCACCTTCCTGAACTTGTACAAGCACTGCACCAATCCCATAACCACTGGCGTCTGTGTGTAGCTCCGTTTCTGCATTCTCGTCGTACAAGGCTAGCACTGGTGCGGAAGTTAGAGCCTCCTTAAGTGCCCGGAAAGCTCTTTCTTTTGTCTCATCCCAGTAAAATTTGGCGTCTCCCTGCAGAAGTTCTTGTAATTGACATGCCTTGTTACAAAATTCTTTTATGAAACGTCGGTAGTATGCGCACAGCCCGAGAAAACTTCTCACATCACAAATGTGCTGAGGAGTTGGAAATTCTGTGACTGCCCTTACTTTATCTGGATCAGGACGGACACCATCTCCGTTGACTAGGTGCCCCGGGATTTTTATCTCTTTGGCGACGAAGAGGCACTTCTTTGGATTGAGGCAGACACCTGCAGTCTGAACACACTTCAACACAGTTGACAGACGACTCAGATGTTCTTCAAATGTTTTCGAGAAAACGACAATGTCATCTAAATAGCAGAGACACCTCGTCCACTTAAGGTGTCGAAGCAAGTTGTCCATCATGCGTTCGAATGTGGCTGGAGCATTACATAATCCAAATGGCATTACTTTAAATTCATAGAGTCTGTCAGGTGTAATAAAAGCCGTCTTCTCCCTGTCAGCTTCGTCAACCTCGATTTGCCAGTAACCTGTCTGCATGTCCATAGTTGAGAAGTATGTAACTCCTTTCAAGCAGTCTAAGGTGTCGTCAATGCGCGGCAATGGGTAGACATCATTCTTTGTGATTGTCTTCAGCCGCCGATAGTTGACACAGAATCACCACATGCCATCCTTCTTCTTTACGAGGACCACAGGAGACGACCAAGGACTCTCTGAAGGTTGAATAATGTCATCTAGCAACATCTTCTCCACTTCCTCCCAAATTATCCGTCTTTTAGCTGGCAACACTCTATATGAACGCTGGCTAATTGGCGGATGACCCTAGTATTGCTACGGTGCTTTATCGTGGGCCGTTTTGTCTGACTTTTCCCCTGTTGAGGTGTGAATGCACCCGAAAATTGGCGTAGTATACCTAACACCCGCTGGCGTTGTTCCTTAGTCAGTCCAGGCCCTATTGGCAGTTCCACGTTTGTTTCCTCCAGTGTGTTGTCTGTACTAACAGCAGGGCATGGGTCTTCATTGATGACATTGAGCACACCGTCCTGGATTGGTTCAGCTGTCCCAATACACATTCCCTTGGGGATAAGTTGTGACTGCTCATGACAATTTGTGATCCAAATCTCTCCTTGACCACCGGTAATGCTTATGATAGCCGCTGGTATGTAAATTTCTTTTGTGAGCCTGATAAACTTTTTACTATCAACAATAACTTCACAGTTTAACCAGTCATATGTGTTTGTGACTGCAACTCTTCTCATTGTCAACGGCGGTATCGTCACATTGTCAACGATGAATAACTTCCCAGATAATTCTGTATTAAGTGTACCCAGTGCCTCCACCAAACAATGTCACGTTGAAATGGAAGCAGGCTTGACTTTGAAGGCAACTAAACACAGCACTTATACTGAAAGCATGTTTATTACGAACTCAACATACAAGCAGCACTGACTGCCTCTCAGGCAGAGTGCTCTGCTATTTATACACGGACATAATTTACCAGAAATTAGAAGAACAGTTAACATAAGAAACAAGTAGAAGTTACAAGTGAACATAAGAAAGATGTAGAACCTTCTAGAATTGTTAATTACAAAGAAATAAATTTTTGCCAGTGGGCAGGATTGAACTGGCGACCTTCAGCACCGTAGTCCGTGACGCTATGCCCTGCGCCACGCTGGCAGTCGGCATTCGTGGTCTCTTGTGGCAATATTTGTTGATGTACCCTTGTACAGTCTGTAATTGAATTGTCGAACACCCCATAGACTACTCGAAATGTACTACGTTACCAACCTAACACTTCTATGAACATCTGATCTGATTTCGTAACTATGGACATTCTCTTTAGCATGTACCAGTGTTTTAAGTAAGTAAAGACTAGGAACAGTTAGAATTTTATGTTTAATAAAGTAAGGGCTGCACGATACTAATTGTAAGCAGTTTAAGCCAACAATACATCTGATTGCTTTCTTTTGCCATAGGAATATGTCTTTTGCTCCTGCAGAATTTCCCCAAAACAATATGCCATAGTGCAAGTGTGTGTGAAAAAATGTGAAGTAGGCCATTATTAAAATATCTCCACTTACACAACTCTGCAGTTTCCTCAATAGATATAACACCCTTCCTTGGTTAGTGCATAGTTCTTCTGTGTGGGTGTTCCAACACAGTTTACTATCAAGACAAATACCTAGTAATTTTACTGGGTTTTTGAGGTCTTGGTCCTTATCAATATTTCTGAGGGAGAAGAGGATGTGTTCAGTTTTGCTGTTGTTTAATGTCAGCATATTTCTCTGAAACCATTGATATGTATTTTTTTTTTTTAATCATGGAGTCATTCATTTGTATCACAACATTTATTTCATGGTGTGATGTGATAAAGCTTGTGCCATAAACAAACAAGACAGTTTTAAATGGTAGGTAATTTAGTAAATCATTTACATACAATATAAACATGAAAGGTTCTAATACGTAACCTTGTGTCACTCAATATTTTACAGTGAAAAACTCAGCTTTATTATTTGAATTGACAACTACCTTCTGTTTTCTGTTTGTCAAGTCTGTTGTCAGCAGTGCTAATTCTGTGCCAGTAATTCCATAATTTTTCAAATTTCCAATCAAGATACTGTGTCAAAGGCTTTAGTTAGATTCACTAAAGTAGTTTGTGTTTGCGGTTTATTTTCAAAGCCATGTATGACTGATAATACAAGTTCTTGGACTGCCTTGATTGTTGATCATCAATTACAAAAACCATATTGAGCATTGTTTAGTGGGTTTTTCATTAATGCTTCAATGATTTTTGCTATTATTGGACAATTGGCCCATAATTTTCAGGGGCGTTTCTGTCTCCTTTTTTATATATAGGTATGAAGATTGTCAGTTTCAGGCTATTGGGAAATGAACCCTCTGTTAAAATCCTGTTCATGAGGTATGTCAGGGGATTAACTATGTACTTGCAATGTCTGCCACCAGAGGCGCGAGACTAGAAACAAGCAGTGCACCCTCTATGAACGAATGCAGATGTAGCGCGGAGTCACACTGGCAGTTGTGTAGTGAATGCCAAACTGTTGTGTTTTTATGTTTAGTTCTATACTTAACGGCCACCGTGGGCCATTTATTTTAGAGTTTATAGGATAAAATTTGGAGGTTACAACAGAAAGGCCATATATATCCTCGTTTCTGGAGTTTCTGAGTGATGCTATTACACCCATTTTATTTTTAGGGTGGATAGGCTTCTTCTTAAAATTTGGCCAGTCAGTTTTCATCACTACTTCATCTGAGATAAAAGGTTTTACTGCCCTTGAGACAGTTATTTTCAGATTCACTTTCATTTGACATGAATGTATAAAAAGTTATTGAAGTCTTTTGCTTTTAAGGATACAGGGATGTTCTCTTTTACAGCACCAGATTCAGCTTTTACTATTTTCCATGCTGCTTTGGATTTGTTGGTAGACTTGTAAATGTAATTTCCATTGGCCTTTTCTTAGCAGCACTAATTTCTTTCCTGTAGGTCTTTTTTTAAACTGATATATGCAGGTCTACATGTCATTTGTGCATGATTTATCATAGTATATATTTAGGAGGATACTTACATTATATAAGTAAGGGGAATACCAGTTGGAAACACTTCTTTTATGTTTTGTCTTGGCAAACAACTCATTTCCCTTTGTAGTGAGTGTTCAACTTTAATTAAAGGCAGTTGTGATTTTATGTAGAACATAATCAAAGGCTCTGTCCAGTGACTCATTCTCCATGGCACTGGAGCCCTGGTCAATGTTGATACATTTGAAACTTTTAACTGTCTTAGTGATCTAGGTTCAATTGGTTTCTGTTGCTCTTATCTAAGCTCAGAGTTTCACAAATATGCCGTCATGGTCAGACAGCATAGTTCTGACAACATTTAAAGCTAAACTCTCATTACTTGTATTTGAAATTACATTATCTAGGCAAGCACTGAATCTGGTAGGTTGACTATTATGACAATAGAAATCGAATGACTTCAGGGTGAATGATGTGATACAGTCACTCAGGAAGAAAATATTGGAGCTTCATCAGTCTAAGGTATTTATTGTGAACATTCCAAACAGACCTGATTTTTTCCCACAGTCCTGTATCTCACAAATGAACTCTAAGTTAGCAAAGTTGTGTAAACATTTTAACAATACTTGTGTTGTAGATATAAGCAGTTTTGGGTGAGAATTATTTACAAGACATGGTATGCACCTGAACAGATCAGGGGAAAAAAACATTAGGTACCCTTTTAAAAACAAAAATATTGGAAGAAGTCCACAAAAGTACCCCAAAGTTGGATCCAATTGCCCTTAATTTCCCCAGCAATCCTGTCAGACTCAGTTTCAAACTCGAACTTTTCAGGAAACAGTTAGTAATGAACAAACTGCTTTCATAATTTCAGATAATTTTTAGGCTAAAGTATACATCTGCATCTCATTCCAATGCAATGACAATTTTTAATCAAAATGTGGGAGGACTTGGTAATAAAGTAAAAGACATTACTGTTCTGTTAGAGGAGCCACAATGGAGAAAAGATAGATGTATTATGTTTTAGTGAACAACAAATGAAAGATATTGAAATGTTGCAGATAAGTGGTTACTGTCAGGCAGACATTACTCTAGAACTATCAAGGAAAAAGGTGGAAACATCAAAATGTCTGCCTAAGTGTACTTGTGTCTGTGTAAATGTGTGGGTGTGTGTGCATTTATTTACCCTCCATTTTTTCCCCCAAGGTAAGTCTTTCCTGTCCCGGGATTGGAATGGCTCCTTACCCCCTTCCTTAAAACCCTCATCATTTCCTTTTCCCTCTCCTTCCCTTCTGCCTGATGAAGCAGCTAGGCTGCGAAAGCTAGCATTTTTGTGTGTGTGTGTGTCTGTGTGTTTATTTGTTGCTATTACTGCCTGTGCCCCTTCGCCTGGTAAGTGAACTTCATCTATTTTTTACGTATATTTTTCCTGTTAGGAATTTTTCCTCTCTCTCTCTCTCTCTCTCTCTCTCTCTCTCTCTCTATATATATATATATATATATATATATATATATATATTGATTTCCTAAATGAGAGCAATAGTAAATCTGATTTAATACATTTAATGAAGTCTTACAATCTGATGGCAATCATAGATTTCCCAACAAGGGTTCCTGTTAACAGTAAGTCTGATAGATAATATATTCATAGATAAGTCTAAATGCAATTAGATTACTGTACATCCAATTGTTGGCCTTTCTGATCATGATGGTAAATTGCTTGGACTCAATTACATCAGTGAGGGTACCAGTCCTAAGCTTTCTTGGAAACCTTTTAGAATAACAAATGAAGAGGTCCTTAAAAAATTCAATGACAGCCTAAAAGAGATACACTGGAGCCCTGTTTATAGGGAAACAGATGTAAAGAAAAAGTACAATTCATTTTTAAATTAATTCATGTTTATCTTTAACTCCATCTCCCCTCCCTCCCCCCGCCACCGCCCAAAAAAAAAAAAAAAAAAAAAAAAAAAAAAATAGATAGTTAGAAATAAGTCATATAGGCAATGCCAAGAAGGTTTGGATCACTACAGGGATAATAACATCTTGTAGAACAAAGAGGATGTTATACATTTCTCTCAGGACTTGTAATGACCCAGTGGAAAGACAACACTACAAACTTTACTGTAGCAGTCTCAAGAAGGTAATAAACGAATCTAAAAGTATGTGCATAAAATCAGAAATTGAAAGCTCAGAAAATAAAATTAAAATTATATGGAGTGTAATAAACAGGGAAACTGGCAGGAAAATGAGGAACATGTCTCAGATTGAGATTAAAGCATGGGACAGTATCATAAAGAAATCTGAGTTGGTTGCAGAAATATTTAATAACCACTTTTTGAGAGCAGCAGAGAAGACAGGCTGTAATGTTTCTATGGATGAATCATTGTCTCTCCTACATAAAGCTATTAGAAACAGAATCCCACAGTTATCTTTACCAGCAGTTACAGTAAATGAAGTCATAAGAGTAATTATATCATTAAAAATAAAAAGTCTGCTGGTGTGGACAATATTTCTAGTAAAATACTGAAACACTGTTATAAATATATTAGTCCTGTCTTATGCCACATATACAATACATCTCTACAAGAAGGGATTGTCCCAGAAAGACTAAAATTGGCTGTAGTGATTCCTCTTTTTGAAAAAGGTGATAAAAACAATGTTACAAATATCGCCCAACATACCTATTAACTACCTTCTCGAAAATTCTTGAAAAGCTAATGGACAGGAGGATTGTAGATCGTCTCAAATTCCACAGTATCTTAAGAAAAAATAAGTTTTGTTTTCGTTTTGGTCTTTGTACTGAACAGGCAATATTCTCTTTCAGCAACCCAGTTTTGGAAGCCATTAACAAAAAAAGTCTCCATTGGATATTTTTGTGATCTTACAAAAGCCTTTGACTGTGTAAACCACCAAATTCTTTTGAAAAAGGCAGAACACTATGGTTTAGGTGGTACTGTTGGCTTGTGGTTACAGTCATATCTAAAGAACTGGAAGCAGACTGTAATGCTAAATGGCTCGTCTGGAGAAGCTGCCTCGGCTGAGTGGAGTACATTATTGTGTGGTGTACCTCAAGGTTCCATTTTGGGCCCACTGCTATTCCTCATTTTCATTAACAGTAAATTTACCCTGTTCATTGATGATACCACAATTATAATTGACGATTTGATAGATCAATCTTGAACACGCTACAAATAAAGTTTTTAATGACAGATTGGTTCTCCTCAAATTGTCTCTTACTCAATGCAGATAAAAGTCATAATATGAGATTCCATACACCACAAAGTAATCTTGATGAAATTAACATAAAATGTAGAGATCAACCAATACAGAAAGTTGAAGATACAAAATTCCTGGGTGCTTATTTAGATAGCAAATGTAATTGATCAGTTCACATTCTTCATTTATGTAAAAAACTTAGCTTGGCAACATTTGCATTACGGGTAATTTCTTCAGTAGCTGAAGTTGACACCATTAAGGCTGCCTACTTTGGCTACTTCTACTCATTGATGTCATATGCTATTATATTCTGGTGGAACCAACCACTTGCAAAAACATTTTTACTTTCCAAAAAATAAGAAAAAAAAATAAGAATAATGTGTGGAGCTCATCAAAGACACTCTAGCAGGCACTTGTTTCGAAAGGCGGGTATCCTAACAACTGCCTCTCAGTATATTTTTTCTTTGATTACCTTTATGTGCAAAAATTATTCTATCTGCCTAAACAACAGTAAATTTCATGAGTATAATACAAGAAACAAAAAGAATCTACATGTCCAATTGAAATGTCTCTCTCTGTACAGAAAGAAGTTCAGTGCTCTCCGACTACATATCAAATGTTTTGATACAGAACTTCCAAAATTCTAACAAGTTCTCAAAGATTACATGATAGAGAAATCTTTTTATACTGTGGGTGAATATTTGAAAGAAAATGTATACCATAACTAAACTTATTGTATCTTTAACTAGTTGAATCGATCTTATTTGATCAGTATCACACTTCTTGTAAAAACAGACTGGCTGTACCTGTAATTATTCTTGCAATATGTGATTTAACTTTGTGCTGTTATTTATAACTTTTATTTGATACTCTTATTTCTGTTACTTGGTTGTTATGTTATCTAGCCTACACTGTATCTATTACTGTATTTATAGTATGTCTTACTTAAACCATGTACAATTTTTCATTGATTTCCCTTGTATTTATTGAAAGTTTAAATTGGAAGCTGTACAATTTGACACATTCCATATCCTTGTGATTGACTCACTAACTGGATCTATGGAGGCACAGCACATAGTAGAACTTCTAGAAATAGTTCTAGTTCTGTAAATTTATTACTCATATATATTATTATATTAATGTGAAAGAAAAACCTAGAATTTTTATCTGTATCTTGTAAATCTAGTAAAGTTCTATCATAACATGACAACAGTTTAACAAAAACTCTGTACATACTGGTACTGTCTTTCAAGGCTTTATACTGTTTTATGGCATATGTCATATTTAATATACTATCTGGGTTTCCATGGTATATGAACCCTTTGGCAAGGGGTTAAAATTGAGAGTGGCATAAGGATGGATTAGGGTGTTGTGGAGGTTATGTGTGAGATTGCATATGAGAAGGATCTTACGGAAGATGACTGTCATTTCAGGGTCTGATGATAATCAAAGCTCTGATGAAGGATGTGGATCAGTTGTTCCAATTCAGGGTGGTATGGGTGACTGCTGTCAAATCCACCCACTCAGCAATTCCTCTTCCATTCTTGTTCATTCCTACCCCATTAGAGGATGGGCCACCTCCAAAATCAGCCATGTCTTTTACCAGATTAGCTACAATAAATTACACAGGAGGGTGTAGGACAGTAGGTTATCACAGATTGAGACCACGTTGATTTTGGGACTGGAAATTTTTTTTTTTTTTTTTTTTTTTTTTTTTTTTTTTTTTTTTTTTTTTTTTTTTTTTTTTAGGATAAATCTCATCTGTGCAGTTCTGAAAATCTGGTGGTGGAGGGGAGGATCAAGATGGCACGGATTTTGATGTAACCATTGAGATCATGTTGTGTCACATGGTAGTCCATTATACTCTTGATCATAGTTTGGTGGTGGCCATTCACTACTCGTTGGTAGTCAACAAAATATAAAAAGCTATGCAGCAGACCTGTTAAACAATAGGCTGTGTTCCTGGCCAGCCTATGATGGAAAAGGATAAGCAAGAGACAGGAATGGAATAGGAATTGCTTGGTGGGTGGATTGGGAAGGTCTTGTGTCTGGATCGAACAAAGGGATATGATCCCTGCCGGATTCATCCTCAATCTTACTCAGTATTAAGTTCTATTGTCAAAACTCACACACACACACAGCTCTCAGAATCAATGGGAACAGGTTATATGTCACAGGAAATAATTTTAAAAATCATAGCCATTTAAATGCAGTTACCACACTTTGAAGAGGCTGGTCTTGAAGAATGACGTAAACACCATAAAGATGGATAGAAAATGCAATAAACTCATAAAAAATAGGAAATATGACATAATCCATTTGTTTCTGCTTCTCATTGTGTCTGAAAATAGAACAACTTTTTGTAGAAATAAAAGTCCAAAACAGCGGGTTCCTCGATTACAAGGGCACTGTATGAGAAGTTTGAATTTTTTGTTTTGACCATGATGATGGAGGATGTTGAAAATTAACTGCTCATGACAGATAAAATATTTTTCCCTTTTACTTTGTTGATGATGCAAAATGTTATATGCAATTGCGTTAAAAGCAAACATACTTTATTATGAGACATATTTACCTGTTTAAGGCCTGCATTTATTCAAAGTCATGCATGCACGGGCCTCCATTTCAATCTTTTTTATGTTTCCAGTTAATTACTGTACCAAATCACATGAACTGACATACTGACTTTTAACACACAATAATTATTTAACTTGTGCAAAAACATGTTAGAATAATGGCAGTGAATTTCTCCATAAGATTAAAATGATACTTGAGACATGTTTTCGTTATTCACTACTAGTTATATTCTATTTGAACTTCTGAATTGGATGAGTTGCCATTTCCAGATCTATGGTATCTATTTCTGCCTTAAATTTAGTGTGTTGATTTAACATATTATATACTTCATGCTACAACCAATTTGTTAACATTTTATTAAATTATCCTATTAATTTCTACTGAAACAATTTGTGAAGAATTTTGCCCAAGCCTGATAAAAAAAATGTTTCAGATGATGAAACAAAAGTGGGAGCCCAATATTTGAGACAATGTGAAAGTATGGAATTTGCCCAGAGTGCGATACGTGAAAAACTTAAAATCCATGGGACAGTTTATGCAGAAATGACATATGTAAGTTGTGATCGTGATGGCAGCTATGGACGTCTTCAACTACAAAGTTCTCAGTAAGTTTCCTGTATTGATATAACATGTTTTCTTTTTCAATACATGGATTAACTTAGTAGTTAATGAAGTATTTTGTAGTACAGCAAACCAAAGTTTTGTTACTACCATCTCTGCAGAAAATTTCATGTCTACATGTCATATGATTGTCATATTTGGATATGCTGAATCACTTTGTAACATGAATGATTAGAGAATAGTCTTAGAAACAAATTTACTTCTGAACAAATTAATCTGTTGCTTGTGTTAAGTTTTATTTCCATATAGTTAATTTGCTATTGTGCTCAGTTCAAGTTCACATTTACCTGAATATCAAATCCAGTGTACAGAATATTAAATGAGGCTGTATCCTGTAGCAGATACTTACTGTACAATCTAATATTGGCATCTGATGAAACTCACTTTATGGTTGATGTTAAGGTCACTAGTTGCTTTGTCCTTCCAATCACTAAGGTTGATGTGTCATATCATATGATACAAACAACAGGAATACTGTGCACAAAGATTTATTAACTTTGCACATTAACATAGTAATAACATGTAACCAGTACCAACTGTGAGACTCAAGACATAACAGAGTAGGTGCAGGCTGCACCATGCATATATTATGTCATAACTCTAGTAGGCAGTGTGGAAGAAACTGTACCATGTGCAAGTCTCTGTGCACGGCGTCGGGTGGGAGATCACGGAAGATTCCATATGGCATCAGCTTCAAATGAGCAATGGCAGTGATCCACTGCAACAGCTTGCAACTACTTTAGTATGAAGGGTTACAGAATACCCACACACGGGAAGAGTGCTCTGCCACACAAACACTGGTACAACCACCAACACATCAAATGTTTTTACTGCTAGTGTCCTAAGTGTGCAGATAGCAGAATGATATTTTGTGGTGACACTGTTACACATGAGTAGAGATGGCATGGCTGGCAGCACACATGTAGGCTTCTCCCTTGTGCTTTACCACAGGACAGTATCAGTGACTGAGCAGTGGCTGCATTTTCATGTCCTGTTCTTCCCCACCAAACTTCACTGTCTATGTCAGTGTAGGTTACTCACCTTTTGATGTTAGCAATGCCTATGCTGGATTACCCACAGGGGCTGGTCCAAAATGGCATCTGGAATGCTGGTGGTGATACATAGAGTGGCAATACCCTCCATGCTGGTTTCTGCTTCTAACATATGTGGTGTGACAATAAAGTAATGAGACTGAAGTGGAAAAAAAGTTGCTTACCATTTTAGTTAAGTTTAGTGTTGTCTCCTTCAAAGTAGTTCCCTTCTACTTGCACACACTTTTTCCAGTGCTTCTGACACTGATGGTAACATTTCTGGAACTCATCTTCTGTAATATCCACCAAGACCCTCACCACAGCTTTTCGGACATCATGTGTTTGAAAATGGTATCCCTTGACCGCCGTTTTGACTCTTGGAAATATAAAAAAGTCGCATGTAGCGATATCTGGTGAATAAGATGGCTGTGGTAGTACTGACATTTTTTTAGGTTAAAAATTGCTGTACTGATGGAGCAGTATGGGATGGCACATTATTGTGATGCAGAATCCAATTATGAGCAATGTTGGGAAAGACACGAAGAACTCTTTTATGAAGTCTTTCTAAAATTTCTTTATAGTAATATTGGTTAACTGTTTGTCCAGGTGGCACCCACTCTTTATGAACAATTCCCTTGAAATCAAAGAAGCACACAAGCATGCATTTCAATTTTGACTTTGCCATGCAAGCTTTATTTGGTCTTGGTGATCTCTTTGAGCACCATTGCAATTTTCGGTGTTTTGTCTCTGGATCATACTGAAAAAAAAAAAAAAAAAGAGAGAGAGACACCTTTCATCACCAATGATAATACGGATCAACAATTCTAGATTGATTTCCATTTGCTTTAACAGATCAGCTGCCATATTTTTCCATGTTTCTCACTGTTGTGGTGTGAGATTTTTGTGGACCATTTTTGCCCAAATCTTTCTCATACCAAGATCTTCAGTTATTATTAGACAAACCATTTCTCAATTGATGTTCAGTTCTTCTGCAATCATTTTCACAGATAATCTTTGATCAGATAATACAATTTCACACACCCTGACCAAGTTGATATCCATCTGTGAGGTTGTTGGTCGTCAATTGCGGTCTTCATCTTCAACATTCATTCTGCCTTCACTAAACATTTAATGCCGATGAAAAACTTGAGCTCTCGACATGACCTCCTCTCCAAAAGCCTTCTGAAGCTTACCCTAAGTTCTCGTTGTGTTTTCACCCAATTTAATGCAAAAATAAATGGCATATCATTGCGGTTCCATTTCTGTGACAAGAGGCACAAACACATGTTAACTTATTACAGCATAACTCGTGACTGAGCACTTGCACTGATGTGCCGCTTGGACTAGAAGCAGCTTATAGGCCAAGGTCAAAGATATTGTGTCTATGCAAGCCTGCAGGGTGCCACATCTTGCAAAGAAAATCAGTCTCATTACTTTATCGTTGCACCTTGTATGTGGGCCCCTTATAGCTGGGTGTGGTGATGGGCCAGGTGACACACTGCCAGCCCCTCACTGGTGAGAACAACGCAGAGGCAGCACCTGTGATAACTGTCAATAATTGCTGAAATCTGTTTCAGCCAATGGCTGAACCCCCTCACCCAGACTGCAGCACCAAGTGTGCACTGTCACAAGGGATAAACTGACAGGCATTGGTGTCATGACATGAACAGATGTACAAGTGTCATCACCCACTGGTATGAATCCGTAGTAACTCAGAAATCATATTAAAGTCTCTTCCATGGAAAATTTTGTGACATACTTTTTCATTTGAGCTTTGAATATGTAGGTGAGGCATTCTGCTTTGCCATTAGACTGAGGGTGAAAATATGCGGCTGTCAGGTATTGAATGCCTAGCTGAGTACAGTATTATTGAAAATTTTGTCACAGGAGCATTCAGACTGGAGATCATTGTCAGTCACAAGCATATTTGGTAACCCTAAAATAAAACTAAATAAATAAATTTACTGAATTAAAATTAAAGAGCCTGAATAGTTATAGTAGTTGACTCTGAAGGACAGCAAATAACATAGGAAAGTTCTGAAAAAGCAATAAATATCAGCAGCCAATACAAGTTCAGACTAGTAGCAACAAAATCAAAGTGGATCTATTCCCTTAGATGTTATGGTACAGACCGCAGAGAGTGTTGCAAGTGTTGCTGCTTGTTGGTCATCACATTGTGTGCAGGCTGCTATCACTTACATATCATCTCTGTCAATGCCACAACACATGTCACAGTCAGCCAATAACTTTGTCATTGATATTCCACAATGACTTGGGTGTATAATATAAAGTGTCACCTTTCTTAAAGCTGCTGAATTGACTGCTCAGTAGATAACGTGTCTGTTGCTTCTGTTGTATCATAATCAAAATCTGAAATACAGTGATATAGTGCAAAATAGTTACAGTAAGGCTCTGAAGCTTAATCCAGGTGGTTTCTACACCCAACCATATTGAAAACTGTAAGCCAGTGTTTTTCAGCCTGTGGGTCAT
This sequence comes from Locusta migratoria, assembly GCA_026315105.1. Taxonomy (NCBI): domain Eukaryota; kingdom Metazoa; phylum Arthropoda; class Insecta; order Orthoptera; family Acrididae; genus Locusta; species Locusta migratoria. The sequence continues at coordinate 724,693,496 of CM048755.1, read as the reverse complement.
GACTCCCAGAGGGGTTGCAAAGTCTTGCTCAGGGGGCTGCCGTCACAGGAACCAGTACTTACATCATAAAATAACTAGGGATTCATTAATACAAAAATGAATGTCCATGTGAAATTTCATTAATGTCAAAATTATGGAGTTCCTAGTGTAACTTTCATTATGAATTGGATAGATCATAGATAATTTTAAACTACTGTGTGTTAATTAAGGAAAAGCATGAAGTCTGAAAACTGTTTTCAAGAACCAATCAATAGGCAAAAGAACATGATGCAATAAGTAATTCGGAAAAATTTGAAAAAGAAAATCTACTTTTTTACAAATTGTCTGTTCAGTGGGACCTTTCTTAATGAGCATAATTCACTTCTGAGTCTTACCTGAAATGCAGAACACTCGTTAGGCAAAATATATTTTTCTGTCCAAACAATACACAAACTTCGTCCAATAACTTGTTACTTGTAGATATTGGTCTGGATGTATTGATTTTCTTTAAACACTTTGTCTTTTCTGTAGAATAATATACCCAGAAACAGAGTTTCTGGGATAGTGGTAATCAAAATGATCTTAAATTTGGTTCAAATTGTCTATGTCATGAGATCACACCATATACATATTTGTGATACACCTCCAAAAACAAGTAGGTTTCAAACATGCCATCCTCAGTGCTATGTCTTCAAAATCTAACCAGAAATAAAATGATAACTATAGGGGTTAACTGACTGATTGTAGCAACACAGTCAGACTATTCAAAACATTTGTCGCTGAATAAAAAATGTCACCATCAGGACACAATGGTTCAGTTATATCATTTCCTTGTCCAGTTTTTCACTAATTAACATCATCTCAAAAGGAACCAGGATGAAAAGCTGGTGCATTTTGATGTAAAATCTGTGTTGAGAAAACGATTATATGTAACTGAATATTTCCAAAGCATATATATGATTTGTAATATAGTAATAGATTTGTGTTGAATCAGCATACCTGTATTGTGCAGGGTCTTCTGTGCCTGGAAGGATAAAAGTACAATTGCCAGCTATTATGCAGAAATGTCACAGAAGAGCAGCATGGACTGTAGTAAGTAATTTCTCACATCAATTAATTAAACAATGAAAGCAACATATTTTATTGCTTTACACACCTAGAATTTCATTGTGAACATTCTATTTTGTCATTTTCATTTCTTTTAACAATGGAAAATCCGATTGGAAATGTCAATAATGAAGGGTAGGTAAAAACTCACCGTAAAGGGTCTCACTGAGCTGCTGACAGGCACGAAAATAGATAATCACATACACACAACTTAAATTTCTACCATGGCCTTCATACGAAAAAGAAACATACATTAACATAATCACACAAACAAATATACACACACAACCACCATGTCCGGCCACTCCAGTGCCACAAGCATCTAGACTGAGAGTGAGGTGGGGAGGGAGGGGAGTGGAGGGGAAAGGATGCCGGATAAAGGTGGGGATGGAAAATTCCACAGTGCATGATGGATTGTAAAAACTCTGATAGGCGGGAATTTGAATTGTGGCAATGAATATGGTGAAGGGAAGTGGTGGGAAAGGATAAAAAGGGAAGTGTAGAGGAGTTTGGGGAGGGAGTGGGGGTATTTGAAACAATAAAAATATGAAAAAATAAAAATATGAAAACCGGGAAGAGGATAGGGAAAAATAATAAAACAGGAAAAATAGGGGAAAAATTAACAAAATAAAAAATAAATAAAAAGCAATTAATTAATGAGATATTGTAAGGGGCAACACACAGTTGCAAGGAAGACATGAATTGGAGAGAGGCAGGATAATGAGTGGGGAAGGAAGAGGGGGGGGGGGAGATATTAGACATAGGATGTAGGGACGGGAAGTGGGAAGTTATCTTAGGTTTAGGCCAGGATGGTTGCAGGTCCATAGAATGTGTTGAAGGGACAACTCCCATCTGTGCAGTTCAGAAGAGCTGGTGGTGGAGGGGAGGATCCAGATGGTTCGGGTAGTGAACCAGTCATTGAAATCCTGAGTGCTGTGTTCACCCGCATGTTGTGGCACAGGGTGGTCAAACTAGCTTTTTCCATCCTGATTGGTAGCTGGTTCGTAGTTATACCAATGCTGTGCAATGATTGCAGCAGAGTTGGTATATCACATGGCTGCTTTCACAGGTGGCCCAACCTCTGATGGGGTAGGATAAGCCTGTGACAGGACTGGAATAGAAAATGCTGGGTGGATGGACTGGGCAGGTTTTGCATTGGGGTCTTCCACAGGGGTGTGATCCCTGAGGTAAGGGGTTGGGGTTGAGAGTGGCATAGGGATGGACTAGGATATTGTGGAGATTAGGTGGGTGACAGATCACCACTTTAGGAGGGGCTGGAAGGATCTTTGGTAGGATGTCTCTCATTTCAGGTCATGATGACAGATGATCAACGCCCTGGTGTAGGATGTGATTTAGTTGTTACAGTCCAGTGTGGTATTGGATGACAATGATGACACTCCTTTGCGACTAGTTGCTGGGGCTGGAGGGAGGATTGGTGGTGTGTGTGGATATGGCATTGGAAATTTGTTTATGGTCTAGGTCAAGAAAGTAATGTCTGTCTGTGAAGGCCTTTCTGAGGCCTTTAGCATAATGAGTAAGGGACTTCTCATCACTGAAAATATACCATCCATGTCAAAGGGCAGGTACTGTTGGTAATTAGTAGGTTTAATGTGGACAGAGGCATGGATGGAGCTTCACTCACTGTCTAGATGCTTGTGGCACTGGAGTATAGTTGTCTGAGTGATTGCGTGAATGTATGCGTTTCTTTTTCTGATGAAGACCATGGCCGAAAATTTAAGTTGTGTGTATGTGATTATCTATTTTTGTGCCTGTCACCACCTCAGTGAGTCTCTTTATGGTGATGTTACCTATCCTCCATTATTGACAATTTCATTTCTTCTTTTATCTGTGTCGTTAACTTGAAAATATTTGCTTTGGAGGCATAGAAAAACATCAAAAGTTAGAATTTTGTATGTAGTACACAGTTTTACTTGCACAGTGGATATTTTACTGTGCAAATGAGACTATGAATCACATATTGTATAATCAACGTTAAATTTTGTTAAGACAAATGAAATTTGATGAAACATTTGTACCAAAATCTAACAAATGTGACTTCCCCCTCCCATCTCCAGGCCCTTTCTTCCATGAGTAAAATTCTGTCTTATTTTGAAATAAAACTGAAATGACAGGCAGTCTGGCAAATTTGAGTCAGCTATTGACTTAATAGGAAACACTCATCCAGGAGAGAATGTAAGTGAAAAAATTAATTCCAGATAATAAAATGTTCAACCTTTCTTTGAGCACCACCATAAATGTAAACCGCTTGTTGGTTTATAAAATTAGAAGCCTTCTACTAAATACAAGCAAGATACTTATGTAGCTTTACTTGTGTGTTTCCATATCTTAATCTTCAAGCTCTCATGTGTTTGTTCATTTACAAGGCATACTAACTGTGTAGTACATATTTATGATGTCTTCTGTGTCTTACTAAGAATAGGAAATGTTGGTGCAGCGTTTGAATGCCAGCTGAGCTATAATACCTCCAATTCAGCCCCTCCCACCAAGTAGTGCTTCCTTTGATCACACAGACTGAGCTTGTTGCCAAGAGTCATCATGTTGGGGAACCAGGGAAACACGCAACAACTGTCACACATTCCTCAATTAGTATACTGCAATGATCAGCCTTGTTACTATTCACATTGAGATTAACCCCTCACCAAATGTTTAGAGTGAGGTCATTTCAAGGCATGCCATGCAGTCAAGGTCATGCCAAGAAACAGATCTGAAGGTTAGAAGAAATGTATTCACAAATGAAAAGATGATGGTGCATCAGCTGCACAAGTAATTAAAGGCATATGAAAAATTGTACCAGCTCAGGATATGAACCCAGATTTTCCATATATATAACATCTGACAAAGTTTAGTGAATAGTCCTATAATATTAACAAAGATAAACTGTAAACTGTTGTATTCACGGACAACAACACTCTCACTACTACACAGAACACTGGCGTGCACTGGCTGTACGAATACCCGCGAAGTGAGCTCATACCTGGGTAAACAACACACTGCGCGCAGAGCACAACTCTGCACTGTTAATGTCATTGACTCGCCCGTGGCGTGCTCTGGTGTTTGCCGCATCTTCCCGCGGTGCACTCTCGCGGCTGATTCCCAACATATGTTATCGGCTGTGTGTATGCCTTACAGCATTCCTTTCCCCTTGGGGAGGCTCGGATGTGAGCAATGTCCATGACATCGTCATCTGTTGGGCTCTGACTGAGGTAGCGGGCGGGCACCGTTGCGTAGGGTCGGAAGTACTTGGGGCGCGGGCAGTGTTGGAGCCCTTCCCCCGACAACCCACATGGCAGGACCGGTGATGGTGGCTCGGTCTCCATCTCCACCTCGGTCCCCGGACCTGGTGATGGTGATGGTGGATCCGAAGGGAGCAATGCATCAGGAGGATATGAATCCAGCATGGGTGTTGGCTGTACCCGCAAAGGTACAGGTCCCTGAGGGGAGGGAACTGGGTCAGTCCCTGGCTGAGGCAGACAACTTGCAGGTAATGGCAGGAACCTCTCTTCGGCCTGTGGGCTGGTTAGTGGAGCAGACTGGTGTGGGAGCATTAGCTGAGTGATGGGCAGCTCCCGATCTTCCACACACAGGCACAGCTGGTCGTGGTGACGTGCAGTGACGTGCATATGTCGCAGAGACGGCGACCGTGGCATCTGGTGATGATGGCAGGAATCCATTTCGGTCGACGTTCGAACCCACATGCCCAGACAGCCATTCCTGGTCGAAAGCGAGAAGATGGAGACACGGGTGAATGTCCCGGGCTCAGATGCAGGAGATGAAGCAGAGTCCGGGGCTGCCGACCATGGAGAAGTTCCACAGGACTCTTGTCACCAAATGGGGTAAACCGAAAAGATGAGAGAAAGTGATTGAGGGCAACATCCAAAGGGTACCGAGCCACATATTTTTTCAACTGGGTCTTAAAGGTACAAACAAATCTACCAGCCTCCCCATTTGACTGCGGATGGAAGGGTGGGGCAAGGACATGGCGGATACCCCGGGTGTTGCAGAAGGAGGCAAACTCGCGTGATACAAACTGAGGACCATTGTCTGACACCACCGTAGTGGGGAGGCCTTCAATCAAGAAATTGCGTGACAAGGCTGCAACCGTGGCCGTGGATGAGGTTGAAAGGCAACGGACCACGTACAGGAACTTAGAGAAGGCATCAATAACCAGCAACCAATAGGCATTAAGGAAGGGGCCCGCAAAATCAATGTGCAGGCAATCCCAGGCCTGCGAAGGTTGAGGCCATGGGGCGAATGTTGCCCAAGGGGAGGCTTGATGTTGCGCACAGAGTGAGCACAAGGTAACCATACGAGACACGTCGCTGGCCAGACCCGGCCAAAACACATGGCGGAGGGCCAATGCCTTAGTACGAGATACCTCCCAATGATCGGCGTGTAGCAGCTTGAGGACCTCTGAGCGGAGGGCCAATGGAATGATGACCCGAGGAGAGGAATCCTCAGAATCAAGGAGAAGCATGCCATCTACAACAGAAAAATGGTGTCAAAATGCATAGTAGTTTCTGAGGGGGTCCGATGCCCGTTTTGGCGGGGTCTGAGGCCAGCCCTGCTGGACCAAATGGATCACCTTGCGGAGGACCGGGTCTGCGGCACTAGCCCGAGCCACCTTGGCACCTGTGATTGGAAAACCGTCCACTGCTTGCTGAGCGGCTAAGTCGACATGAAAGCACAGCAATTCTTCCTGATCAAAGTCTGGGTCTGGTCCAGTCGGAAGCCGGGAGAGCGCATCCGCATTTGCATGTTTGGATGTAGGGCTGAAGTGTTATCACATAGTTATATCGAGATAGGAACAGCGCCCAACACTGAAGACAGTGAGCAGCCTTGTTGGGTAGTGATGCCGAAGGATGAAAGAGACAAACCAGCAGTTTGTGATCAGTTACGAGATGAAATTTTACGCCATACAGAAAGACATGAAACTTCTTCAGAGCATAGACAATAGCAAGGGCCTCCTTCTCAATTTGCGAATATCTGGTTTGGGCCGGAGTGAGCATCTTAGAGGCGAAAGCAATTGGTCGCTCAGATCCGGCTGGATATTTATGAGCGAGCACTGCCCCAATCCCATGTTGAGAGGCGTCCGTTGCTAAGACCAGGGGGAGGCTGGGTTGATAGGTGATGAGGCAGGGGGCCGATTATAGCAGCTCCTTTAATGTGAAAATGCTTTTTCACAGGCTGGTGACCAATGGAAGGAAGTCCCTTTGCGCAGCAGGTCATGCAGGGGTTTTGCAATAGATGAACCCCCGCAAGAATTTATGATAATAAGCGACCTTTCCTAAAAACACTTGCAGGTCCTCGAATGACGTCGGCCGAGGAAGGGCCAATACGGGGGACACATTCTGACGGAGGGGCTTGCTACCCTCACTAGAAACCTCAAACCCCAAAAACGTGATAGAAGGCTGAAAAAAGTGGCATTTCTCCAGGTTGCACATCAACCCTGCCTCCTGTAGTACTGTGAACAGCACATGTAAGTTGCGTAAAAGTTCATCGGCTGAGGGTCCAGACACTACTATATCGTCAAGATAATTGACACAACCGGGCATCGACAGTGTGAGTTGTTCGAGGAAACGCTGAAAAATTGCTGGAGCGCTGGCCACCCCGAAGGGCAATCTCAACTATTGGTACAAACCTATGGGTGTGTTCAGGACCAAGAGACTTTGAGAGTCAGCATCGAGAGGAACTTGCAAATATGCATCGGAGAGATCTATCTTGGAGAAGTACTGTCCACCTGCCAATTTCGCAAGAAGCTCGTCAGGGCGTGGCAATGGATAAGTGTCAATGATAGATTGGGCGTTCACAAAACGTTTGAAATCGCCACAAAGGCGCAACCGCCCCGACGGTTTTTTGACAATGACCATGGGAGTCTCCCATTCACTAGATGGAATGCATTTTACCACCCCAGCTTCCTACATGCAGTCCAGCTCCGCTTTGACGTGGTGACGGAGTGCAATCGGAACCGGCCGAGCGCGGAAAAAACGGGGCCTGGTGGAGGGCTTCAAAGTGATGTGGGCTTGGAAATTATTAGCACAGCCCAACCCTGCCAAAAATTTGGTGCATAAAGAGTCTAGTTGCGGAAAAGGCACCTGGTCAGAGACAATGTTGACTTCGTCGGAAATAGTGAACCCAGACCCCTGAAAGGCGTCAATATCCCAATATCGCCAATAAGGCCAATATCGTTGACATCGGTTTCATGTAGAATTTTGGAGCATATTCTCAGTTCGAATATAGTAAATTTCCTTGAAACGGAAAAGCTTCTTTCCATGAATCAGCACGGGTTTAGGAAACATCGTTCATGTGAAACTCAGCTTGCCCTTTTCTCACATGACATCTTGCGAGCCATGGACGAAGGGCAACAGGCGGATTGTGTTTTTCTCGACTTCAAAAAGGCGTTCGACACGGTACCACACTGCAGACTGCTAACGAAGATACGAGCTTATGGAATAGGTTCACAGATATGTGACTGGCTGGAAGACTTCCTAAGTAACAGAACGCAGTACGTTGTTCTCGACGGCGAGTGTTCATCAGAGACGAGTGTATCGTCAGGCGTGCCCCAGGGGAGTGTGATAGGACCGCTATTATTTTCTATCTATATAAATGATCTGATGGACAGAGTAACTTGTAATTTGCGGCTGTTTGCTGATGATGCTGTGGTGTATGGGAGGGTGTCGTCTGTAACTGACTGTAATAGCATACAGGTTGACTTAGACAAAATTTCTAGTTGGTGCGAAGTATGGCAGCTAGCTCTCAATGTAGAAAAATGTAAGGTGATGCGCATGAGTAGGAAAAACAATCCCATAATGTTCGAATACAGCATCAGTAGTGAGCTTCTTGATGCGGTCGCGTCGTTCAAATATCTAGGCGTAACATTGCAGAGCGATATGAAATGGAACGAGCATGTAAGGACAGTTGTGAGTAAGGCAGACAGCCGACTTCGGTTTATTGGGAGAATTTTGGGAAGATGTACTTCAACTGTAAAGGAGACCGCGTATAAAACGCTTGTACGACCACGTCTTGAGTATTGCTCAAGTATTTGGGACCCGCAGCAGATCGGTTTGAAGGAAGACATAGAGGCGGTTCAGAGGCGAGCAGCTAGATTTGTTACCGGTAGGTTCGACCAATGCGCGAGTGTCACGGAAATGCTCCGGCAACTCAATTGGGGATCGCTGGAAGAAAGACGACGTTCTTTTCGTGAATTTCTGTTAAGTAAATTTAGAGGGCCGGAATTTGAAGCTGAGTGTAGTACGATCTTGCTGCCGCCTACTTACATTTCGCGTAAAGATCACAAAGACAAGATAAGAGAAATTAGGGCTCGCACGGAGGCATATAGGCATTCTTTTTTTCCTCGTTCAATTTGGGAGTGGAATAGGAAAGGAAATGCCTAGTAGAGGTACAGTGTACCCTCCGCCACGCACCTTACGGTGAATTGCGGAGTATGTATGTAGATGTAGATGTAGATGAAGATCAAACAAGTTGTCCGTGTGAGCATTGTTTACAACAAGAAAAAGTGAGCCTACGAGTGACAGATTTGTATGTAATAGGGGCTGAGAACTGTCCCAGGATGGGAATATTTTGTTTATTGTAACTGACCAATTTCCGTGACACCAGTAAGAGAGAGGGAGAACCCAGATCCAAATAAGTCTTTGAGTTCAATAAGGTGACGGCCGCGCCTGTGTCCACTTGCATACGCAACTGTTTGTGGAAAACCGTGACATCAATAAAGAGCTTGTTGGGTGCAACCGAAATTGCTGAGACGCAATTTACGTCCATCTTGGCGTCGGAATCTTGGATTTTGGAGGCACAAACAGAAGCAATGTGACCTTTCTTGTGGCACTGATGACACATGGACCACCGCTTGGGGCAGTCAGGTCTATCATGACCGACAAATAAGGAGGGACACGAAGGAAGCATTTTCTGGTTGTGTGACTGCACGCCGCCTGGCCCGAGTTTCCGCTGCTGTGAATGGGCCGATCGCCCCGGCGCCGAGGCTGCGCGCGGACTGCCGCGGCCACATCATCCCTTTGCAACCCTGCTTGTAATGGGGAAGAAGTGGGTTGGATTTCCGCCACCTCACACCAAGCCTCAATTTGGATGCCCGCGAAACCTCGAAAGACTGCACAATGTTAAGGACCTCTGAAAGAGAAGGATTTTGGCACAGGAGAGCATGTTCGCGAACCTTGCGATCGGGGGCGAGCCGAATAATAGCATCACGGACCATATGATCAGCATACGATTCTTTATGCACATCCGTAACAAAATGACAATGACAGCTTAACCCATGGAGGTCCGCGGCCCATGACCGATAAGACTGTTGTGGCTGCTTCCTGCAATGGTAAAACTCAACGTGGGCCGCTATCACATGAGTCCGTTTGCGGTAATATTGTGAAAAAAGGCCGCACATTTGATCGAAAGACAGCAACGAAGGATCCTGCAAAGGGGCGAGTTGGCAATGGAGCTGATACAGACGAGGCGACAGCCACGACAGGAATAACGCACGACATAAGGTGCCATCAGACCAGCCAAAAGCCTGAAAATGTTGTCTTAACCATTTTTCATAAGCGTCCCACTCTTCAACGGACTCGTCATACGTCGGAAAGGGTGACAGATAAGACAGAGGGGGTTCGGGGGGTGAAACAACCTGTGGGGTGGACGGGGGTTGGGACCCACTAGACAAGGCTGTAGCAAGAGATTGTAATACCTGCTTTTGAGCGTGAATCGCCATTGCAAAAACCTCCTGTTGTTCGATGAGGTGAAGCAGAATCTCATCAGAAGAACCAGTATACATTGAGTAAGACGAGCAACCACTTCAGATGGAAAACACGCGGAGAAAAAAAAAATACCCCACTTGTTGCCAAATGTTCTATTCACGGACAACAACACTCTCACTACTACACAGAAGACTGGAGTGCACTGGCTGTACAAATACCCGCGAAGTGACCTCATACCTGGGTAAACAACACACTGCGTGCAGAGCACAACTCCACACTGTTTATGTCATTGACTCGCCTGTGGCGTGCTCTGGCGTTTGCCGCATTTTCCCGCTGCACGCTCTTGCGGCCGACTCCCGACATATGTTATCGGCTGTGTGTGTGCCTTACAGTGTAAACTGCAGTTACTTTACTGTCCTTTGAAATAGTCACTTTTGTGTCTCATTGCTGCTGGTTGTCCTAGGTGTCGGTGGCCGAGTGGAGAGAGACCAAGCAGGTAAATAGGATGCACGCATGTGCGGGTACAGAGTCTGAGGTGACCAGCCAGTGGGACAGCAGAAACTAGAAACACTAAGCTAGATTAGTATAAGATATGTATTTCATAGAAACTTTATAATACTTAACTTTTACAAGTTTCATGTCATAATTTAATCATAACAAACACTTGGTTCAAGAATCATGAAATAAGGTTGTATACGTGGAAGAGACCAGGAGACACCGGAAGATACCAGACAGATTTTATAATGGTAAGACATAGATTTTGGAACGAGGTTTTAAACTGTATTACATATTCAGGAGCAGATATAGAATCTGACCATATCCTATTAGATATGAACTGACTGAAATTTAAGAAAATGAAGAAAGATAGGAGTATAACGAGATGTGACCTGGATAAATTGAAGGACCCTGAAGTTCTTGCGAATTTTGGATGGAGATTTAGGCAACAATTGACAGAAACAGGAGGAAATAAAACAGTAGAAAAGGAATGTGTAGCTTTGAGAGATGAAATAGTCATGGCAGCAGAGGACCAAATAGGTAGAAAGGCAAGACCTACAAAAATACTTGGATATCACAGGAAATACTAAATTTAATTAATGAAGTGAGAAGATATAAAAAGGCAGTAAATGAAGCAGGTAAAATGGAGTACAAAAAAACTAGGAAGTGAGATTGACAGGAAGTGCAGAATGACTAAGCAGGAGTGACTAGAAGCCAAATGCAAGTCTGTCGAAGAATGTATAACTAGGGTAAAAATAAATACCGCTTGCAGGAAAATAAGACACATTTGGGGACAAGAAAAATAGCTGTGTCAATCTCAAGAATTCAAATGGAAAACCAGTTCTGAGTAAAGAAGGGAAAGCTGAAAGGTGGAAAGAGTAAATAGAGGGACTCCACAAAGGAAATGAACTTACAGACAATATTGTAGGAAGGGAAAAGGAAGTACATGAAGATGAAATAGTAGATACTACACTGAGAGATATATTTGACAGAGCACTGAAAGACCTGAGCTGAAACAAAGCCTTTGGAGTAGATGATATTCCCTCAGAGCTACTGAAGTCTCTATTTCACTTGGAGCGTAAGTTGTGTGAGACAGCCAAAATACACTCAGACATTTAAAAAAAATGTAATAATCCCCGTTCCAAAGAAAGCAGGCACAAACAGGTGCAAAACTCACAGAACATCAGTTTAATAAATCATGGTTGCAAAATTTTAACATGAATTATTTACAGAAGGATGGAAAGGCTGATAGATGCTCACCTCGGGGAAGATCACTTCGGATTCAGGAGAAATGTAGGAACATGGGAGGCAATACTTACCTTATGACTTATCTTAGAAGATAGATTAAGCAAAGGCAAACCTACATGTCTAGCTTCTGTAGATTTGGAGAAAGCTTTTGACAGTGTTGATTGGGATACACTATTTCAAAGTCTGAACTCAGCAGGGGTAAAATATAAGGAACGGAAGGTTATCTACAACCTGTACAGCAACCCAACAGCAGTCATTAGAGTTGAAGGGCATGAAAGGGAAGCATTGGTTGGGGAGGGAGTAAGACAGGGTTGTAGCCTTTCTCCAATATTATTCAATTTGTACACTGAGCAAGCTGTAAAGGGAACCAAAGAGAAATTTGAAGGAATTAGAGTTCAGGATGAAGAAATAAAAACTTCGTTTTGCTGATGTCATTTTAATTGTGTCAGAGGTGGCAATGGCCCTGGAAGAGCAATTGAATGGAGTGGACATTGTGTTGAAAGGAGCATATAAGATGAACATTAACAAGAGCAAAACAAGGGTAATGGAATGCAGTCTTAGAAAATCAGGCAATGCTGAAGGAATTAAATTAGGTAATGAAAAAATGAAGGTGGTAGATGACTTTGGCTACTTGGGCAATAAAATGACATATGATGGTCACAGTACAGAGGATACAAAATGCAGAAGGGCACTGGGAAGAAAAGCCTTTTTGAAAAAGAGAAATTTGCTAACATTGGATTAATTTATTTTTAAGGAAGTCTTTTCTGAAGGCATTTGTGTGGATTGTTGCCTTGTTCAGAAGTAAAACACGGACAATAAATAGTTCAGACAGGAAGCTTTAAAAATGTGGTGCTACAGAAGAATGCTGAAGATAGGTGGGTAGATTGCATAAGTAATGAAGAAGTACTGAACAGAATTGGAGAGAAAAGGAGTTTTTGGCATACCTTGACTCGTTTGGTAGGACACATTCTTAGACATCATGGCCTGACAATGTACATTACCCAGGTTCCAACAGTAGCCAGAACTGACAGTAAAACATTAGTAGTGTCATATCATGTTGTTTCAACAACAGCAGGAAGATACAGTTATCTTAGGAAAACTATTGGCACCCACCATCTGAGACACTGCCTCAAGCACATCCACAGGGTATTGGTATATGAGAAAGCAATGCTTGAACTGAAGGAGTGATGCCTGTACATTGCTATTTACAAGGCGTTTTCACACAACGGGTCACTTCATGGACGTTGTGTGCTCAGCTTACATCTAGTGGTGTCAGTCCCATGCCCCTATTTGGCAACACTTTGGTGATGGTCACTGGCGAATCATGCCAGGGTCATGAATCAGTGGGCATAGGGTGAAAGTGGTACTGGCCACAAGAGTATCCCGTTAAACCTCAGAACAGGTTTGAGGTATTATCCACTGTTGAAAGTGCCTCTGACTCAGTGTGGGCTGCCGTGCCTGTTGTAACAGTGGTCAATCTTTCTGAAGAGTCTGAAGAAGTGCACAGGATGGTATTGCTTTTCATTGGTCACTCCAGTATTTGGCTGGCAATGGAGGCCCTTCAGAAAATAGTGGAAGTTATGAAAAGAAAGCTAGTGTCCACTACTAGTGTAGTCCTGGGGAGAGAGGACTCTAGCCCGCAGCCCCCTGGCTTCACCTCTGCACACACCAAATAATGCTGTTCAAGACACAAGCCAATGACTTGTAGAAAATAAATTGAGGCCAAATCACAGTAAGACACAGTTTTTAAACACAAATCAATAAAATCTCACATTTTGATTACACAGAATGAGTATATGATTAGAGAGACTAAATAATTCATATTCCTGGGTTTGAGACAGATAGGAAGGACATTTCTAATATTAAAAAAGAAGTAATAAGTGACAGATAGAAATCCTAAGAATGGGTTGGACCAAAGACTGTTGTGTTTTTCTACCTCAGATCTTGAAGTAAATGTAAGCCAATAAAAAAGGGAAATACTAGGTGACTAAAAAAAGTCTTTAGACTGACATGTCAGATTGAGCATAAAACAATGAAACAAGGCTCAGTAATCATGTAAGAACCAGGGGTCAAAAATGGCAGGAGATGGCACTTTGGTTACCATCATCAACAAACTGGTTGACCAGGCTGTACATTCTCCCAGACCAACTTGATGATTGCATGTATCCCATATTCCTGTGAGGTCTTCTGCTAGACATCCTGAATGATGTCCCCATGCCTATTTGTCAGCACATTTGCTTTCAGCATGGCAGAGTCCCCATACATTTCAGCAGATAAGTTAGGACCTTTCCCAGCTGCTAGATTGGTTGCGTTGGGCCAATCTCATGACCACTGTGATCACACAGTCTGTCTTCAGTTTTTTCCTGTGGGTTTATCTAAAGTGTCTTTGTTCATCTTTAACTGCATTGACCATAATTAATAGGGAATAGGCTACATCACTTACCATTATAGAAAGATAAACATTAATACTTAATTACAAATATTCACTGACTAGTGTGCTTAGTTGTATATTTACAGTTTGAACATAAAAAATTCTGTGGCAGCAAGATGTCGTTCAAATACAACAGTTATCTTTGAGAGGATGAACTGTTCAATGTAGTTTCAATTTCAGACACGTCTTGATGCATCTGGACATAACTTTGAGCATCCATTTATGGCGTATGACTAAATAACTGCAATGACATTTAGTAGCCCCAAATTGCCTTTGCAACACGGGTTCCTATGTGTTTACTGATCCTTGTTATATGCCCAATGTGCCATGTCATTTTGTAAATGTTTTATTAATTGCACTCTATTTCAAATTTTTTGTGGTGTTATTCTTTGAATTCACACATCTTGTGCTGTTTATTTGTATGCTATGCCAACTACTTTTATTTGTATACCTCTTAATAAATGCATTATTCGTTTTGTTACTTCTATTAAAACTTTCAAAGTACACATTTGTGGCACTCAGTTCAGTCCTGGAAATTTAATTTATTAATAATATTTCAACGGATGCTGAAAATTTTTATTTTATACTTTGTTTATTTGTTATACAAATTTCCTCCCTGTGAATTTAATATTATTGCCCATCCACTGTAGTAGCTTTATTCAAGAATGAAAAATCATTTATATGTTTGTGTGGTGTTTATTGCTCTTTTCCTGTATTGTATATGTGTGGTGTTTATTGCTCTTTTCCTGTATTGTATATGTGTGGTGTTTATTGCTCTTTTCCTGTATTGTATATGCATTGTATATGTACATAACTAAATGCTGCATTGTCTCATTTACAGGATGTGCACGTGACACAAAATACTATGAAGCTGCTGGATTTACTCCTGTGATAACTTGTTCAGGAAATGGGAACTATCCTACTAATTGGCAGACAGAGGACTTACAGTACTGCCTTGATAGTGATGGTTTTGCTACTTCACCAACATTTGATATAGAAGCAGAAATTGACTGCACTGCATATTCAGTTTAAATTATTTATAGAAAACAAAACTGTTTCATGTACATATCAATTTTTATATAAAATGATAACAAAATGTGAACTAGAATATTTACCTCCAGTAATAAATATCAAGTTTACACATATTATTTATAATTCAAATCGTAAATTCACCACAGCTGAATGGTTTTTAAATATGCAAAAATGTCCTTTAAATTTGACTATTTTGGGGAGTCTATAGTTTTAAACCCAATAAATCTCTGGAACTCTATTTAAAAAATCAGGGTAATGTTACTGTTGTATTAATTTCAGGAACTGCTATCTGAACAAACATTTGTGACATTACAATCTTGTTTTTATCTATATTTAACTTTTTTTAGTATTAAAGATTTGTCTTGATATAATAAACCCTGTCTTTCCTGAAATACGTAATGTACCACTATAGGCCCCTACACGTGCTTCGATTTATCATCAGCCCAACCAACTAACCAACGAACCAACCAAATTCGCAGCACCTATACACATTCTGACCAACTCCACACAGCGATTGCAGCACCTTCCTGTTCTGATGTCTGTCTGTCGAACTGTTTTTGTTTTTGCATGTTTGCTGTGCAGACAGCAGACGATCGCTGGCTGGAAGTTGGTCAGATAGCATTACACAGACACAATTTTTCAGGCTGAGTGGTGGGGGGAGAGGGAAGGGGGTAAGAGGTTGGATGGTCAGGCCCGACCAACCATCTGACAAGCAAAGTTGGTTGGGACACACTTCCACACATCCAATTTATTGGACTGTGGATAAATTTCTCCCAACAAATCGGAACATGTGTAGGGGTCTTAATTCTTGTCATTTTTCTAGAGAGATGAAAATGTGCCTTTATAAGAAAGGTGATAAGAAAAATGTCAATAACTACCAACTACACTACTAACATCGTTTTCCAAACATTTTGAGATAATATTCTCAGTAAATCACAGATTTCATAGTTGCTATACATATAATGTCATTTACAAAATTTTAATAACAAAACAGCAATGGTCTGAATTTTCCATGAACTTTTTAAGGGATTTGACTGTTTAACTGTGTATATCAGGGCTGTTCCACATAAGGCCACAAAGAATCTGGCCCGCTTTAGCCTAACAAAATTGTTTTTTAAACACAGTTATAAGTGAGCTCAATTTTTGAAGCTTAACCTGCTTCACCAATTTCATGCAGGCACATGTTGGGTGAGGTGGTGGTTGTCTACCTGCTAATTTATTAGCTGTCCTCTTCCATACCTGCTACCTGCTGCATGTATCCCCACCAGTGATTCTCACATCAGCTATGTTGGCCACATAGATGATGTGCAATGGCATCCTCAGAAATGTCCCTCACTTTTTTGTTTCAGTTCAGTCATTGTCAGACTCACTCTTCATGTTACAGTGATTAGGTATTGCTGAATAATTAGGTCCCAGGGTCACATATTTCCTACCATCCACCGACAGATAATTAAAGGCAGAATCTTAGAAAAAATATATATATATATATATATATATATATATATATATATATATATATATATAATTTGTTTTAATTCAGTTGCAAAGCTTAATTCATAAACACAGTAGTTTCAAAATCAATGCATGTGTGTGCAATATTGTAGGTGGCTGTCTGTATATGAAGCTCAGAAGCCTCAGGAAGATTGCACTGTAACATTAAGTTGTGATGGCAAATTATACATGTCCCTCTCTGATCAGCACCAGATCTAGAGTGAAGGTATTAACTATTCATTACAGTATGACCACTGTGTAAGCTGTGTAAGCTGTTTGAGACAGCTTATCTTTTGTTGTTGTCTTTTCATTATTACTGCAAAATGGGGAAAGTATATTGGATTTGTTATATCAGTGACCTTTATATTAATTGTAAACAGTTTATACCTTGATTGTGGTTCCAGTATCTATTTTACAATTTGTGGGATATGTATTTTTTTTTTTTTTAATTTCATATTTTTTATTTTATTTTTTATCCTAGAGTGCATATTATACATTTTTATAAATCATTGTTTGTAGGTCTTCTGTTAAGTATGACTTTTGGTGTTACATTTAGTCTGTATATTGTTGTGGCATGTGGTGATTTCCTATTTATGTAGGGTCATGAGAATGGTGCTATTGGAACAGCAGTGACTCCTGCCACCTGGGTTTAGAGGACATCTTTGGCTCATTCAGGTGGCTGGTGGATTACGTGAAGACAGCTAGCCGTTCTTGTGGGATAGAAGTGGAGGTAACAGTCTGCAGCATCATTCCCAGAATTGTTCACGATCCTCTGGTTTGGAGTGGAAGGCTTAAAGCCATGCTGGAGTAGCTGAGCGGTTTAAGGCGCCTCGCTGCGGAGTGCGAGGTTGCTCGCTGTCGGAGGTTTGAGTCCTCCCTAAGGCATGGGTGTGTGTGTGTGTGTTGTACTTAGATTCATTTACCTTAGTTTAAGTAGTTTTTAAGCTACGGACTGATGACCACTCAGTTTGGTCCGATAGATTTACAAACATTTGAACAGACAGGACATTATCGACCCTATGGGGTAGTACCAGCCCGACGATGGCAGCCGGAGATGGACAAGGCATCGCCCATGGATGTAGCATGGGTGCGTTTGGCACTCCTGGATATTACACCGTGAAGGGGGAGGAATGTGGTAACGCGCGGCGTATGTGTTTGAATGGCGTGCCGCCCGTTACCAGGACTGGCCGCTGTGTGGCGCTGGCTGCACTACTGCGCTGCACCCTGCCAGCCGCACGGTGCTTTGAGAGGCACTGGGCCAGCTGTAAACCTCGCCTCGCCTGTGCTAGCGAACGTGTGTCTTCGGACGATACGAACTAGATAGGACGAGAGTGGGTGTGTACGGACGTATCTTGTGTTGGACTTCGATGGGACGGTTCAGGATCCTAGCAACACTTTTAGCTGGCGTAACGTGCATAGGTGTGTTATTAGTCATATCAACTACCCTCTGGGTCTTGTGGATAAATAGTGCAAGTGGTGTTTCGCATGATCATTGCTTTCAAAAATTATGTTAATTCCTATGAAGGAGATTTCTGGTCTCTAAAAATGACATTATATTCAAACATAAAATGTATTCCAAAATTCTGCAATGACCTCTGTCAGAGATACAGGCCTGTAGTTTTGCACATCTGATCGACAACCCTTATTGTAAGCAGGAATGACCTATGCTTTTTTACAATCCTTAGGAACACTTCTCTCCTCTAGAAACTTTCAGTACACTGCTTCTCAAAAGGGGGGGATGTTCCTTAACAAATTGGTATCCCATCACATTCAGCAGCCTTTCTTCTGTGGAACGATTTCAGTTGTATTTCTATCCCTCTGACACTTATTTCAATATCTGCCATTTTGTCGTTTGTGCAGTGGTTTAGAGGCAGAACTACCATTCAATCTTCCTCTGTGAAATAGCTTTGAAGAAATACATTTAATATTTTGGCCTTTTGCGGATCATCTTTTGTTTCAACACCATTATGGTCACTGAGTGTCTGGATATCTGGTTTCAATCCATTTACTGATTTAATGTAGGACTGAAATTTCTTGTGATTTTCTGCCACGTTGGTACACAAAACATTACTCTCAATGTTGTTGAACGCCTCTCACATAACTGCCTTATGCTAATTTTGGCATCCTTTAACTTATTCTTGTCAAATAGACTTGGGTTATGTTTATATTTGCAGTGAAGTTCTCTTTGCTTTCGTAGCAGTTTCCTAACTTGGGTGTTGAACCATGGTGGATCTTTCCCATCTCTCATAATTTTAATTGGGATATATGTATCAAAAGCATATTGTATGGTACACTTGAAATTCATCCACAATTACTCAACACTGTCATTGTTAGAGATGAAACTATCGTGTTGAGCAGTCAGGTACTACAAAATCTGCCTCTTTTCTCTTTTGCTAAATAAGATGATCTTCCTACCCTTCTTGATATTTCTATTTACAGCTGTATTTATTGATGCAATCATGGTCATATGATTGCTGTTCCCTGATATATGCTAACCAAATCAAAATATTTTCATATATATTTGACATCAGCAGGTCAAACCATTATCTCCACGAGTCAGCTCTTTATTTAACTGCCCGAGATAATTTTCAGATACAGCACTTAGAGCAATATTGCTCAATTCTCTGTCCCTGCCTCCTGTTTTAAACATATTTGTCTCCTAGTCTATAACCAGTAAGTTAAAATTTCCACCTAAGACTATAACATGGCTAGGAAACCTACAGATGTTCTGCCACTACTGCTGCTGAGCCAGGTGGTCTGTAAAAATTGTTTGAGCCACTTTGCCTGCTGCTTTTGTCCTGATTATTTAACATTCTGTATCTGTACTAATTTCATTCTATACAATTGTATTCCTTATCTCTATAAACACACCTCCCCCATCAGTGTTTGACCTATCTGATACATGTTCCAGTCTGATTTTAGGGTTTAATTACTATTGACATCTGTCTTGAGTCAGATTTTTGTCCATAGTACTACGTGGGCATTGTGACTATATAAAAGTGAGTGCAGACAGAGCTGACCCTAGCTTCTGTGGGGCCGTGTACAAAACTTCCACATGGGGCTCTCCTGCACCCTTCCTTCCTCGCACCCCTCCAGGATTGGTTATATACCTTTGTCATGTTCAAAAAAATTCTACATTTCATTATTGATATATTACCAATACATCAAAAGACTTACTACAGCTGACCTATTGTTATGATAGGAAAACAATTAACTGAAGAAGAAATCTTAATAAGTGTAGCAATTACTAAAATGTTAATAATAAAAAATAGGCTAAATAGCTTAGCTATCGGAATACTCGAACTACAAAATCGAAAAAGTTTCAGAAGTGTTGTTCAGCACTTGACATGCTCTGTATTTATAATAAATTAAATTAGTTATAGGTTATAAACACTAAGCATCTTCTGCTTGACACAAAATAACTTTTCCTCGCTTTTGGATGCGCAAATTCATCAATAATATCTTCAAAACTTAATTTTGGGCACACAACATGTTCCACTGACAACATGTCAAGAGAAGACAGATGTTCTTCCTAGTTACTGCTTCTGAAATAATAACAATAAGAAAATAAATTTCAGAAGGCCAATAAATGCATGCAATTAATTTTCCTATTTCCCTGTCCACCTCCGTAGCTCAGTGGCAGTGTTGCTGAATGCCAATGCAAGAGGTGCAGGTTTGATTCCTGCCAGGGGACTGGGTTTTGTGTGTCATCACAATCACTTTCATTATCAACATGCAAGTTGCTGAAGTGGCATCTATGAAAAGACTTGCAGTAAGTGTCCGAACCCCGATGGGGATATCCCGACTAATAAAAGCCATTCGATCATTATTTCATTTCCTATTTCCCTGAGATAGCATGTGACTACATCACAGAATTTATTAAATGGAGTTTGGCAGTCATATAAGGCACAGCAGACAGGTGAAAATGTCTTGAGATACCAGCTGCGTTCTTGTGCCAAGTGCCTTGACATCCCATCTGACTGTTCACAGCAAGTGGTGCAGGAAGCACTGTATAGCTCAGATGAAGCTGGAACAGCCTGTCATGTGGGAAACATCTACTAAGGGACAAATGTAATGCTTGATTATTAGCCACAACGCCGAGTAGAAAGGGCGCGGTGATATGGCGAGAAACAGTGAATCGCATACCTCTTAATATAAGCATAAGCAATAGTCATATGTTGACACTGGATATCACTATAGTGCATCTGTCTCATAACCCACGATTCCTTCAACTCCAATACAGGCTTAATTTTCTAAATCTGAGACCTTCTCCAGTGGCCATAGTCATGTCAATGGGTATATATTTGAATTACATTACATTAAAAGTAGTTTCAGAAACAAAATTAGGGGTGACAGTTTTCAAATTATGTTCTAATGTTTTGCATGGGGCACCCAGAAGTGCAAGGCCCTATGGGACTACACCATTTGCACAAGCCTAAGACTGGTCTCAAGAGCAGATCTGGGATCTTTCCATAGATACTCCTGCAGTTAACTGTTACTATGTTAATCTTTTCTTTCTCTATTCTATTGTGCCGAGTGCTGCCTCAACCAGAATCGGGAAGCATCTTAATGGGCATGTGGAGGTATTTCTCTACCCTAAGAAACCCACATGTGCACTCCACAAGTACTTCACTACCCTAGTAGCTGCTTCTTGTGTGTAGTGCATGCCTCACCTATTGAGGGGAATCCAACATTTCTCCACCCAATAGTGGGAGTTGAGAAATTTTCAAACAAGATCACCAAAGACACACGTTTGCTAGCACAGACGAGGCGAGGTTTACAGCTGGCCCAGTGCCTCTCAAAGCGCCGTGCGGCTGGCAGGGTGCAGCGCAGTAGTGCAGCCAGTGCCACACAGCGGCCAGTCCTGGTAAGGGGCGGCACGCCGTTCAAACACAGACACCGGGCGTTACCACATTCCTCCCCCTTCACGGTGTAATATCCAGGAGTGCCAAACGCACCTATGCTACATCCATGGGCGATGCCTTGTCCATCTCCGGCTGCCATCGACCCCATAGGGTCGATAATGTCCTGTCTGTTCAAATGTTTGTAAATCTATACGCACCCAGGCTACGTCCACAGACAATGCCTCGTCCATCTCCGGCTGCCATCATCGGGCTGGTACTACCCCATAGGGTCGATAATGTCCTAATCGTCTTTGCCAGGAGTGGCTGGTACCTCTATGTATGTTGCTTGCAATTACCGGGGATGAGGACGCACGAACCGCCCCCAGAACTGGAGATAAAAAAGGAGCAGTTTCATTACTCACAGGCTGAGTCACAGTCCTTTCTGGTGTCTGGATGTCCATAGCTTCCGAAGCATTGGCCCTCTCCCCACCGCCCAGTGCCGGAGGCTCAGTGAGGGAAGCCGAAAGTGGCAGCAACCCGGTGCCCAGGGTTGTAGCTGCTGGGACTGGTGCCAATGCCGGGAAAGGCGCCTGTACAGCCGACGGAGATCGAGCGGACACAGCATGCAGGCCAGAAGTTGGCCCCCCCATAGATGTCAGCACGGAGCAGGCCCCGGAGGAGGCAGGGGTGGAGGTGGTGCCTGTGAATCTCCCGGGAGTCACGGGTGCAACTGATACCAGTGTCGACGAAGAGTACCCACAGCAGGGTCCACAGTGCAGAGGCGGCGGCCGAGACATGACTTCACCTTACCCGCGCTCCCACACGAGCAACCCTGGAACATACCGATCTGATGGCCACGTGGGCACACTCAGTGGCTGAGGCAACAACAAATGAAAGAGAGTGCGAGGATGCCAGCCATGAAGCAATTCCACCGGGCTGCATTCCCCCACCGGGGTGAACCGATACGACATCAAGAAACGGATAATGAAATCGTCCACAGAGCAAGAAGTAACATATTTATGCATTTGAGCTTTAAAAGTATGCACAAACCTTTCCACTTCACCATTAGACTGGGGATGAAATGGAGGGGCCGTAATATGGCGAATGCCGAAACGAGCACAAAAATCTTGAAAAACAGAAGAAGTGAAAGGAATGCCATTATCTGAAACAAGTGTGTGTGTGGAAACCCCTCCAAAGCAAAAATTTTAGACAGTGATTGAATAGTTACAGCAGTGAACATGGTATGGCAACGAAAAATGTATGGAAAGTCTGAATAAGCATCCACAAGAAAAAAACAATAAGAGTTCAGGAAGGGGCCTGCGTAATTGATATGCACCCGTTCCCACTTTTGTCGGGGCTGCGGCCAAGAAGAGAGAGAAGCCCGAGGCACCGCCTGCTGTAACGCGCACAACGAGCACTTAGCCACCAGCCTCATAATGTCACCATCGATGCCAGGCCAAAACACATGCCGGTTAGCCAATGTTTTCGTGTGGGAAACTCCCCAGTGTCCTTCATGAAGTATCTGAAGCACTCTGGAACTCATATCCGCCGGAATCAGCACCCGCGGAGCCTGTCCATCTGTAGCCAAAAGGAGAACCCTGTCCCATTCAGACAGACGAAAATGGAAGGAATAATAGTTACGGAGGGGATTTAAAGCCCTATGTGGAGGGGTGTCTGGCCAACCCACACGAATGTAGTGAAGAACGCGCTGCAGCACGGGATCGGACGACACCGCCTTGGCCGACACTGGAGCCGTAATAGGAAAACCATCAACAGTAGCCTGAGCTTCCTCATCCAAATAAAAGCATAAAAGATCTTCTCGATCAAAGTCATGATCAGGACCCGCTGGAAGGCGTGATAATGTGTCTGCGTTAGCATGCTGTGCCGTGGGATGGAAATGGATTTCATAATTATAACGGGAAAGAAAGAGAGCCCAATGTTGCAACCTATGAGCTGCCTTGTCGGAAAGCACTGCTGTAGGGTGAAATAGAGACACCAAGGGCTTATGATCAGTAATAAGATGAAATTTGACCCCATACAAGTAAACGTGAAATTTCTTCAAAGCATACACAATGGCAAATGCCTCTTTTTCAATTTGAGAGTACCGTTGCTGTGTTGACATCAACATCTTAGATGCGTACCCATCGGGATACTTATGGGCCAAAACAGCTCCAATGCCATGTTGAGACGCATCCGTCACCAGAACCAAATGTTGCCCAGGAACATATGCCGTCAAACAAGGTGCAGAAACCAGAAAGCGCTTTAATGTGCAAAATGCCCATTCACATCAGACGACCAGGCAAAGGGAACACCCTTGTAAAGCAGACGATGTAAGGGATGCGCTGCCGAGGCAGCCCCCGCTAAAAAACGGTGTTAATAGGCAATGTTGCCCAAGAAGACCTGCACATCTTTAACAGATACAGAATGCGGCAGGGACTGTACCGCGGCCATGCAATCTGGCAAAGGGCGGACGCCCGCTGAAGACTCTTCAAAGTCCAAATAAGCAATAGAAAGTTGGAAAAAAATGAGATTTGGCTAGGTTGCAGTGGAGACTCTTCAAACCCCAAATAAGGAATAGAATGTTGGAAAAAACGAGACTTGGCTAGGTTGCAGCAGAGACCGGCTGCTTGTAGGACAGAGAAAAGTGCCTGAAGGTTTTGTAAATGTTCGTGGGGTGAGGCCCCTGTCACAAAAATATTGTCTAAGTAGTTAACACAGCCTGGTCTAAGTATGACCATATGGTCTTCATACTTAAAAGAATGTTTTGTAGAATAATGGTGGTTTATGCAGTATTCCTTTCAAACTACTATTATTTCATTACAGATGAGACACAGTATGTTTTCATTTTTTTCAGTCTCAAAATATGTTTCAGTCCAACTCAGTTTGAACATGTAGTGAAAAAATAACTTGGAAACTATAGCATAAACAAGCAATCAGAGAGTGGACGCTATTGCCAAAAGAGAAATACTTGTATATCATGTAGTGATCATCAAAGATTGTGTGTAAATATTTGCATCACCAGCATATTCAAAACATATAATTAGTCAAAAATATTAGCTAGTCATATTAAAACATAGCATGATGAGATGATAACATGACAAAAGATATTGAAATTTCACTTGAAACAAAGCAATTGCTTTGTCAGACATTATTAAGCTGTATTTTCAAATGAGCACTGTTTTCGTAACAACGACCACCTGTCGAATTCCACCATTAATTCTTTCACACAATCACTTGGAAATTCTGAGATTCTGACAATCAGGATACTATTGTCGTAATACTGAAGCAATTTTACTCTTCATTCTCATTACAATAACAAGCTGCCCAATATTACTGGTTACAACAGAACATAACTCTCACAACTGACTACTCCCAGAGTACTGAAAAACATGTATTTATATTGCAATTACCAAAGCACATTGGCTACTAAAAGATGAGGTGTTAATTTTAATCTATCACATCATCTCATTTGTGTGTATAATATATATAATGTTACATTATAATCTCTAAATAAAGGGTATTATTCAACACAAAAAAGAATAGAGGGGAGGTAATCATCATCACCAATAACACTTTATAAATTAGATTACTAATTCAAAGCCAGAAATCATCTTTGGCAGATGCAAACTCAAAATGTCAACATTCTGACCTGAAAGGTTCCATATTGGTACTAGTGTGTGCACACACATCCTATAGGTCGTTACAGCGAGATAAACTCATATGCGCAAAGAGGACTAAATCATAGACAAAATCAAACCTTTGTGTCTGAAGTATTCCTGGGGACATCATTATATACTATAACCAAGTTTGCTGGTTCAGAAGATCAGCAATGATCTTTTTTCTTTGTCTTGTTTTCTTGTACCTGTGTCCTGCTTCACCATGGTCAGTGCGGTTAACTACTAGATTTGGCAAGGTTGATTTTTAATGAGTGACTTGATGCCCTTCCTATCACCAACACTGTCCCCCTCCCCCCTTACCGCCACCACTCCGGGAGGAAATATATGTACCCCAGCTGTTTGTGGAAAGTGATATATATACGGAAGTGTGCAAAAGTTTTCTAAATGTCTGTGAATCATGTAAATGAGGTGTAACTTGGTACCAGTCTGGTACTCATCACTGGAATGTGGGAAACCACATAAACACCGCATCCAGGCTGGTCAGCACACCACCACTTGCCATGGCAGATCAGCAATAACCATACAGTTTTATTCTCTGTTGGCAAAATAAAAACTTTTATAACTGAGAAAGGGCAAAATATCAGATTCTTAGAGAATGAACAATGGTTGTATGATTTGCCTTGTTTAGTTGACTTAATTTAGTATCTCACTGACTTAAATCTAAAACTCCAAGATAAAATTCATCTATATGCAGAAATACAGGAGCCTATTCAAGCATTTATAAGGAAGTTTACCTTGTTGAATAAATAGATAGTTTGGCTTTTGGGAGACTTCATGTATACATAATTGAGAAAAAGTGGATGTTGACATGAATGTATCTTTGCTTCAAAAAGTAAGGAATGAGTTTGAGGAAAGATTCATAAATCTAGATCCATATACGAAAGTGTTCCAATAACCTTTTGACTTTAAGAGTAAAGAGACCATATTACACATCCAGATGGCGTTGAGAGAACTTACACATAATAAAACCATAAAATAGTCTACCATATTTACCTTAGAATGGAAAGATAGAATTTTATTTTAAAAAAATGTATCTGACCTCATCAGCATCCCATGCTATCCAACTTAGCAGTTCCGCAGGTGTCCTCCTTTGGAAGGACATAGCTGTGAGCAGTTTTTTTTTTTTTTTCCATGAATGAAAAATGTAATTCTATTACAAGTATTTATCTCTTGTCATTTTATTCATTTAATTTATAATTAATTCTGAGTTTCAAGTTTCTAATATCCTAATATAATTATGTATTTCCTACATACCTGCAAAATAGTGTTTTATTTCCATTTGTTCAATTCATTTACAAAATCATTTTTGTTCTGGCCTACTTCAAAATATAATTGTATATTCCTGGGGTAAATTAAAATATTCTCTTAGATAAACTGAGGTTTTATGGATTGATGGTATAGCTAATCTATGGATAATGCCATACCTAAAAAATAAAAAAATAAAAAGAGATAGAGAAAGAATGCTGAAAGTTGTATTTAGTAATTTAACCACTGAATCAGGGGGATTCTTCTGAATGGGAAGAAGTCATGTATGGAACTCCCTAAGACTCAATCTTAGGTCTGCCTTTATTCCTCATAATACACTGATGGCTGTCCAAAATACAGCACCAAAAGCAACTGAAAAAATCAAACCAAATTTATTTGGAAGGAAACACATTGTACCAGGATCACACAATTGAAAATACTGCAGATGAATTGAGGAAGGTAATGAATTAACAGTATTGAGTGTTTTGCCATTCCTGGCTATTAATCACTTGTCATTGAATCAAAGAGGCTCTGGATATGTTGCTGGGGTACAGCAGTCCATTCTAATTCCCCATATTGCCAAAGTTATGGCAGTGAGCAGTGTATTCTGGGCAGCTGTCCCACAATCATTTGCCAGACATTTCTGATAAGTGAGAGATGAGGAGAACAGCAGCAATGGAGTCTGAAGAGCAATGAAGAAGTATTGAATATTGCATGCCATGTGTGGTCATGCTTTATCCAGTTGCTATGTGGCTCCCCTCAGGGGCTCAGCATTAATTTGCTGAGTACAGGCTTGTGAAACCCAGGGTCCCGAGCTGTGGACTGTGTCGTGCCAACAGTCCCCCACACAGTAAGCTCTGTGCATGCTTCAACGACCATCATTCGGTGTGATGGTAGAACGTTGTACATTTCAGAGTCCATATCTTGGCTTAATCACCTGGATCATGAGGACAGTACAAATCTCTATAAAAAAACCTCAATCTCAAGGTGTGCTATGTGCCAAGGAGCTGCATGGCTGTTGAGGTTGAACAGTCACTAGCAAGCAACCTCTGAGGAACCTGCCACACCTCAGTTGTATTAGGCTTACCCAGGCAAGAGGACCTGGGTGGACCTTTAGATCCCTAGCTGCTCATGGGACAACAATGAAACGAGCCGACAACTGCATTGCTAGACATAGAACCAGTGTCTCTAAGCGTGCATGAACCAAATTTAATACTGCAATGTATGACCCCCACGCATTTTCTTCCATGGACACACCATGGGAAGAATGCAGGACCCATCATCAAGGTGAGGCATATGCCCCCCAGCCCCCCGTTAACTAGTGTGTACTCAAACAGATGGCAAATCGTTCATGACCACAAAGCCTCTGTTTTTTGTGGAAAACCTTGAGGACAAGTTCGGGGAAGTAGATGGAATGTGGAAGACGAGATCTGGATCTGTACTGATAACAGCGTCATCCTCGTTCCTGTTAGCATCACTCCCCATAAGATCTTGAACATGGTCCTGGGAATTATATTTCACAAGGACCTTTTATTGCAGTCTGACGAAGAGTTACGGAAGAACCCAGAAAGGCGAGGAGTACAGTTCATCCGGCACATTTATAGGGGTCTGAAGGACAATAGGGTAGCCACTAGTGCGTTCATCTTAGCTTTCGAAGGCAATTCATTGCTGGAGAAAGTCAAGGTAATGAGCTACCGGTGTGACACAAAGCCCTACATTCCTCCCCCTCTGCTCTGCTTCAAATGCTGTAGCTTTGGGCACATGTCCTCCTGATGTGATACTAACCATACATGTCAGGAGTGTGGATGTGCACCACACTCAGACGTTTGTTGTGTCCCTCCTCCAGTATGTGTTAACTGCAAGCAGTACCACTCTCCTTGCTCGCCAGACTGTATGGTTATTCATGAGGAATGAAAAATCATGGAATATAAGACCCTGGACCAGTTGTCATACTCTGAGGTAAAGAAAAAGTATGCTAAACTCCATCCTGCAAACACAAAACCATCAAATGCCTCAGTTGCATCACCATCGCCTCTGCCATATCTGTTATGACCTTCTACTGTCTCATCTTCCATAGTGGGCCCTTCGGCCCAACTGCTCACATCTCGCCCCATGCTGTTTGGGGGGTACCTCAACTTCCGTTGCCCCCAAGGTTCCTACTTTGGGAGCAAATCCAACTCCACCTGTGGGGCCCTTAGTACCCATCCCCGACACAGAGAAACAACAGCCATCTCTGGCTCCTCTCACGAGGAAGGGCTCCCTCGGAACCCTTCCTTCCAAGGCTTCACCAGTGGATACTAGTAAGCGGTTGAAAGAGCTATCAACTGCTGGTCGCAGGGTCTTACAGGCGTCCTCAATCCCTAAGAATGGGTCTGCAAAGCCCTCCCAGCACGAAAGCCTAAGGAACCACACGAGAATATGAAGAAAAGGAATAAAAACAAAGAATCCATGGTGGCTACCATGCCACCAAAACACTTCTCTGCTTCTGAGGATGAGGTAGAGGTCCTCGCATCCCCTGAAGACTTGGCAATTGCTGAGTCTTCAGAAGACATGGACATTGAGTGAGACTCTGCCTCAGAAATCGGCGACAGCAGACAATTCCGTGAACCCTACTGCACTCTCAAAATCAGCATGTCACAGCGACCAGGAGGCTCTCTGATCCTGCAATGGAATTGTGGTGGCTTTTTCCGCCATTTGCCAGAGTTGCAGCAATTGTTGTGCCACTTCCCGGCGTTTTGGTAGCCCTGCAGGAAACTTGGTTTCCTGCTCAAAGGACCCCTGCCCTTCATGCCTATCATGGCTATTACAAAAATCGTCCCTTGTATGGCAGGGTCTCTGAAGGTGTGTGTCTCTATCTCCTTGCCACTGTCCCCAGTGCCGCTGTGCCTCTCTACACAACTCACAAGGCGGTGGCTATTAGAATATGGACTATGCAAGAACGGATGATCTGTTCTATTTTACCTTCCTCCAGATGAGGTGGTCTCGCTTAGGGACCTTGCTGCCCCAGTGGCACAACTTCCCCCACCATTTCTGCTTCTGGGGGACTTCAATGCCCACCATCCATTGTGGGGTGGAACGCATACGACAAGTCGCAGTAGGGTCATAGAAACACTTTTATCACAGCAAGACATCTGTCTGTTAAACACTGGTGCTCCCACGCAGTTTTGCATGGCGCAAGGCCCGTATTCGGTGATAGATCTTTCTGCCTACTCCCACATTTCGAGTGGAGTGTCCATGATGACCTTTGCAACAGCGACCATTTCCCTATCCCTGTGTCACTCCTAGATTTTCAACCTGTGGGCTGCCCGCCTTCATGGTCTCCCTCAGCTGATTGGTAATGTTATACCTCAGTGGCTATGGTACCTGTTCTGCTATCAGCAGATGTGGACATAGCGGTTCATCAGGTCACCAGTGCCATAGTTCCAGCCACTGAGGCAACCGTTCCCACCACATCTGGCTCCCCACGGTGTAAGTCCGTGCCCTGGTGGACGCCAGAAATCGCTGAGGCCATCCGGGATCGTCGGCAGATGCTCCAGCGCCATTGTCGCCACCCCACTGTAGAAAACATGATAGCCTTCAAACGGCTCCGAGCCCAAGCTCAACAGCTCATCCGGCAGAGTAAGAAACATACAATTCCCCATTCAGTGAATGAGAATTCCAAACTGCCCTCGCCGCATGCCCAATACCTTTCTGGAACCAGACAGGATTCACAGCCAGTTCATCTGACACCTTTCAGTAGAGTTCCAACACCAGCTTCTTGACCTGTTCAACCATCTGTGGGCAGAGGGGGCTTTCCCATCACAATGGCTACAAAGCATCATTATTCCGGTGATAAAACCTGGTGCTGATCCACAGGTGGCTGATAGTTACCACCCGATCAGCCTCACCAATTTTATCTGTAAGCTATTCGAATGTATGGTAAGTCGGTGGCTTATGTGGATACTTGAACATCAGGGTCTCTCATTCCCACAACAGGAGGGTTTCCACCAAGGCCACTCTGCTGCAGACAACTTAGTGGCTCTGGAGTCTGCCATTTGTATGGCACTTAGCAGGTGTGAGCACCTTGTTGCTGTCTTTTTTGACCTCAGGAAGGCATACGACACCACCTGGTGCCACCATATTCTGGCTACACTGCACGGTTCGGACTTGAGGGGTCCGCTTCCACATTTTATTCAAAACTTACTTTCCTTCCACTCTTTCTGGGTACAGATTGGTACTTCCCTTAGCTCCCCCCAAATCCAGGAGAACAATGTTTCGCAGGGGTCTGTCCTTCGTGTCCCTCTCTTTTTAATTGCTATCAATGGACTTGCTGAGGCTGTGGGGTACTTCAGCTCAGCCAGCATTGGTGTAGCTGAAAGACATCTGCAGGGAGCTATTCGAAAGGCACAGTCATGAGCCTCAACCCGTGGATTCCAGTTCTCTCCATCAAAAACACGGGTTAAGCACTTCTACCTCCATCGAGCCGTCCATTTGAACCTGGAGCTTTATATCTATCATGAACTACTTCGTGTCGAAGAGACTTACCGATTTCTCGGCATGCTCTTCGAGAGCCGGCTCACTTGGATGCCACATCTTCGGCAGCTGAAGAAGAAGTGCTGGTGGTACTTAAATATTTTACAGACACACTGGTTGGGAGGCCGCCCAAGTCTTTTGCAACTCTATAAGGCTCTCTTTCAATCACAATTGGTTATGGGAGCTTTGTGTATGATTCAGCAGTCCCATCTGCATTGTGAGCCTTGGACCCTATCATCTATACTGGCGTCCGTTTAGAGACCAGGGCCTTTTGGACAAGGCCAGTGGCAAGCCTCCTTGCTGAAGCTGGAGTCCTTCCCCTAGATTTCTCTGGCAGCAGTTTTATTCTCATATTCTGCCCATGTTCATGCATCATCTCACCACCCAAATCACAGGCTCCTTTTCCCAGCTACTGCCCTTCCTTCCCTGCGGCGACAGCCAAGGTTAGGTCTCCCAATCACAGTCCGTGTTCGTTCGCTTCTCTCGTCACTTGATTTCCTTCCATTCCTTGGGCACTTTCAACTGCGCTTCCCCTACCCCTCCTTGGTGTATCCCTCACTTGCAAATTACGTTGGACGTGTCCCGGGACTCGAAAGACTCAGTAACACTGCAAACTCTCCATCACCAGTTCCAAGCGTTGCTTGATTCATACCACGATGCAGCAGTTATTAACACGGACAGCTCTCTCAATGATGCCTATGCTAGGTATGCCTTCATTTGTGGTGACCATACTGAACAGCAATTGTTGCCTTGTGGAAGTAGCATCTTCACCGCGGAGCTAGTCACTATTTTAAGAGCTCTTGAACATGTCAGAGCTCACCCCAGGGGGTCGCTTGTCATCTGTAGCGACTCCCTGAGTGGCTTACAGGCCCTTGACCAGCTTCTTCCTAACCAAGATTTGGTGTGGTCAATCCAAGATGCCATCTTCGCCCTTGGCGAGTCTGGTTGTTCTGTCGCTTTTGTCTAGATCCCAGGCCACATAGGTGTACCAGGTAATGAAAGTGTCGATTAGTTGGCCAAGCAGGCCACCACTTCACGGTCCCTGGATACTGGCCTCCCAGAAGCAGACTTCCTATCCCTGTTAAACTGCAAGGTCCTTGGGGTTTGGAGTTCTGAATGGGGAAACTTGGCCGAGCCGAACAAGCTCCATGTTATCAAGCCTCCACCGCTGCATGGGAGACTTCACTGAGGATGTCTTGCAGGGAGTCAGTTGTTCTTTGCTGGTTTCATATTTGCCATACGTGGCAGACACACGGTCACCTTCTCCGTCACGAGGACCCTCCTCAGTGTCGATGTGGCGCGCTATTGACAGTCGCCCACATCTTACTGGAATGTCCCAATTTAGCAGCGGAGAACGAAATTTTAATATCCCTGACGCCTTGAAGCTTGTTTTAGCTGACAATGCCTCCATGGTTGATTCTGTTTTAAATTTTATCAGTGTGTGGGTTGTGCCAATCCATTTAAAGTTTCTTGAGTGACTGTCATTGATCTGTTCTCCTCCCACCTAAGTCTTTTAGGTAGGTGTTTTTAATGTTTACCAGAGTGGCTGGATGTTCTACTTATATTTTTTTGATCACCCAGCAAAAGTACTCTCGTGTTGTTTCAGTCCTTTTATCCCTTCTTTGTTTTAATTGTATCCTTCCTTCGTTTTTACTTGTTATTTTTAAATTTTGACATATTAACGCATATACTTGGTGAAGCTTATCACATTGTTTTACCTCTATGACTGGAACAAGGGACTGGTAACCATTGCAGTTTAGTCCCTTCCAAAAACCAACAACAACAAGCTATGTGGCTGTCAGCAAGCTCTAAAGATATGGGAGGACAACAGGCTCCAATACTTCAGAGACGTAATGCTGGCCAGTAATACAATACCACTCCAAATCATACAGGACTAGTTATGTTACATGTGAGGCAACAGTCTCTCTCCATCATAAATCCAAACTCTAATCCAACCATTGTGGTGGTGCAGGCACAATAGGAATTAATTGGTGGAACCAGTGTGATTCCATTCCATTGTCTATGTCTGTTGTTAATTGCACTATTGCCAGCACAAATACCTCTTGCATTAACTCAGTGGTAAACACAGCAATGGACACATTGCAGGCAGTCCACTCTTTTGCAAATGCTGTCAAATTTAACCCACAGTCATTACTTGTTACCCAACAGGCCAAATTTCAAATTTAATGTTAAGATGTTTGTAAACCTAAGGGACTAAACTACTGAAGTCATCAGTCTCTATACTTACTCACTACTTAAAGTAACTTATACTGAGGACAACACACACACGCACATGCACACACACACACACACACACACACACACACACACACACACACACATATGATCAAGGGAGGACTTGAACCTCTGGTGTGAGCTACTGCATGATCAATGATCTATGATGTGGTGCCCCAGACCGCACAACCATTCCTGTGGGTCAGACCAAAGTTGTTGTTATATGGTTTGTGAAGTTGCAGAGAGATTCATCACTGGCATGCACACAATATGCCTGTCATCTCGTGTAGTGGTGCAATGTGATGGGTGCAATCAGTATCTTTGGTGAGTTGTTCCATCCTGTATCCAGCAATTACATATCTGTATCACATTTACTTGATTATAATTGAGACAATCACTAATTTCTCGAATGAATAATCCACTATTACTGAAGGCAACTATTCTTTCTCAGTCAAACTCCAAAACTTCCTTGAAAGACATACACTATTTTCTACAGAGCACACTAAAGTTGCTTACACAACACAACTAGACAAAAGATCAATTCCAGTGCGCCCGCACGGCTGTCTTTTCCACTTTTATATAGCATTTTTATGTGGGACTACTGACAACCATGTTATATTCTTGCATGTAAATGCTAATTGTGTCTGTATTTCATGGGCACAATCACTTTCTGCAAATTTTACCTGATTTGGATACCTGCTACAAGCTGTTGCACTTTGGGTGGCCAGCTGTATATTTTCCATTTATTGTTCAACAATCTTCTTATTATTATTTTTTGTGGACGGCAGTGGTATTGAATAGTCCACAGGTGTCCTGCTGGTTCATAATGCCTCACAAATTGTTACCTCCACAGCCGGAGGTGCACCTCTGAGATTGCAGAGACCCTTACACTGCCATCTGTGGAAGTATTGATGTGGTTACTGTGTCTGTCCAGGTCACCATATAGTTTTGGTTGCTGAGTATCCTCTTCATTAATCACCAGTGCTGGTGTATCAAGCCTTGCTAAGATTATAGCTGCAAACTCGGTTGCTGAGATTGACCCTAGTGTGAATTTCAATGGCCTCTCTAACAACACTGTCCCAGTATTTGGAAGTCTGTGGCACATTCCTGGTACATTTTTAGTCCATTGCATGATTTTTCACTAAACAGTGTTCTGCAAGTGCCACCTTGCTGGTATACATCAGTTGAGTGTGCCTCTGGTGTTCTCAGCACATGATCTTCGATAGTGCACACTGTCTGTTCAATAAATGGATTACCACACTGATACGGAATCTGGTAAATGCTAGCCTTTAACAAAGTGAGGTACTCTTTCACAGTCCTTAGTACCGCATTTCTCCGAGAAGGGTGGTGGTAGCTGTCTTTGAACTAATACAAGTCAATGTGCATCATCTTCCTTTGTCAAGGAAACCAGAAGATTTAGATGTTTGATGTTTCCATGTCTCCTTGACAAATCATCTCTGGAGGCTGTATCCAACACCGTCATCAATCTGAGTGATATGATGCTGAGTGGTGATGCGTTTTCTGTTTTAAAGGAGGGACACAACTTTTCTCCCACTTATAAGTTCACACCAGCCCAGTTGAATAGGTTAAGCTGCAACTATCACCAAAATCAGCTGTAGAAGTATGTCATGAAACTTGTCATGCTCTGATAAGAAACAAGTCTATGAAGTTGAACATTACCAGAAAAGAATTGGGGGGGGGGGGGGCATTTGGGACTTGAGGGAGTGCCCTGAAATTTTAGTCTACCAGGCTGAAAAAGGCAATGCTACAGTTGTTATTTCTCATAAGGGCTACACTGTTAAGGCACAGAGCCTGACAGCTGACGACCCCTACAAGAAGATCAACACTGACCCCACAAAGAAAATGGAGGACAAGACTAGGGCATTTGTCAAGGACCCAGATTTAAAGGAAGTGGTCACCAACAAATTGTTACCTCAAGGGCCTATACCAACAAGACTTTATGGACTCCCCAAGGTCCACAAATGTGGGGTGCTCCTATGCCCTACTATCAGCAACATTAGGGCATTTAGGTATTTTCTGGCAAAATACTGGCAGAAATACTAATATGTGGATGATCACACCTGCAATTCTGTGGATTTTGTGAAGTGTCTTGACAACTACAGGCTCAAAGTGTCCAGTTCCTATTGGTTTAACAGGAAGGCGTATCAAGGGAAGATACTGATGCAGTGGAACACATTTTTAGTTCATTGACTAGCTAATTTCAATACTCAGCAGAGTGCACCCAAGTTGTATAAATTAGAAGCTGTGAGTCCTTTGACCTTTCACATTTTATAGCCATTTAAAAAATAGTGTCTCTTACTGATCTTTCAAAACTAAAATTCTGTTATATAAGTCTAGATTTTGATTTTTATGATCCTGGTATGTGATAACATGGTAACAGAAAGTTCAACACATGGCAAAAATTTAAATTGTTTATAAAACCTGTTCAACCTAAAAGTGGAAATTATCCTCTTCAGGGAATGTAGTACTATATGGTAACAATAAACAGGAAAAAAATTTTTTTTGATTGGTAATTTTGCATAAAATTCTCTTTTCTTAAATTAAAAAAAAAATTAAAAAGGCTACAATAAAATAACTTTCACAACTATGTCCAAACTGAGTATACCATTGTAATCATAAAGCCATTATCTTTCAAATAAAATTTAAAAAAAATCAAATATCTAGAATTGTTCCGGAGATATAGCATTTCAAAATTTTCCCCAAAATTCGCAACTTCAAAATCGTGCTGGCAGTGTCATGTTTGGAGGCCTATATCTCGGGGCAGGAATTCTTTTGGAGAAAACAAAAAAAAAAAAAAATAAAGGGTTTCTTACTTAATCCTGAAATTTAACATATGGTAAATTCAATAATATCAGAGACTATGAAGGTAAGATTTTTCCTAGCCTGCCTGAATTGATGTGGACATGTCAAACACATCAGATCATACAGTTTCAGCAGCACGGAAAAGAGAGTTTGTAAGGCCAGAAGTGCCAACACAAACTGTTTCCAACCAGTTAATATCAGTGGGACTACGGTCACATAAACCTCTATCCATATTCCACTGCACTGATGTGCACAGCTAAACTGGTGCCATCAGAGGACCACTTGGATTTAACATAAGCAGATTCTGCCTGCAAGCAAGTTATGGTCACTTGTGTATACGACATAGTCTTACAGAATCCATTCATCCAAGACTCGTGACCCCACCCGAGACCTTACGGTCTGTTGTGCAATAACTTATAACTCTCGATCACCTTTTTGTTTTGTTTGTGGAGGCAATGCTCACTCGGTACGTGCAGAAACTTGTTAAGGCCTGTTATTGTACGATTCTATAAATAGGAATGTGATGTCTTATTCCAACAGAATAATGCTTGCCCATGCACCGTGCACGAAACTCATTCTCTGTAAGATGTGCAACAGTTTCCTCGGCCAGTACGACCTCTGGACTCCAATTGAGCACTTGTGGAATACGATGGGACCACAACTGACACATGTGACATGTGACTCATCAACCCACAACTGTCACATAACTACATGAACAGGTCGAGCAACAATGAAATAATGTATTCCGAGACAGTATTCACCATCTGTATGATCAAATGGATGCCAGAATCAATGTTTTCATTGCTGCCTTTGGAGGCTACAGCCAGGGTTGGTTTGAGAACATTTTTAATCACAAGTGGCATATCATTTGCCCCCCCCCCCCCTCCTCTGTCATCCCAATGCTCATGGTAACACTCCTAAAAGTAAATGTAATGATTGTATTTAAGGACAGTTTACAGCTCACTGCAAAGACCTACAATGAGCAGTGACAGGCACATAAAAAAGACAAATACACAAAACTTAAGCTATTGGCCATTGACCATCCTCAGAGTAGAGAGCAGTCACATAGGCACAGTTCACAGTCACACAACTGACATTTCCGGCTGCCTCTAGTCTGAGGAAGGCCAATAGCTGAAGTTTTGTATGTGTGTGTCTTTTTTATTTGCCTGTCGCAGATCGTCATACGTCTTTGCTGTGAGACTACATGAATGATTTAAATTTTTAAATTATACTTAACCTAAAAGTATAGGTTTCTGTAGTATGGGCAACGTTCACAGTCAATGTCCATTTCAATATATTTAAGTTCAGGAACGTTTTTATACACCAATATTGCTTTCAAAAGTATGTAGCCTTAAACAGTAACACTCAACAACAACTTATAAAAGCAGTATTTTTAACATGTGTTGTGGTGCTCGAAACATGCTCTTTTCTTGGTAACACATATTGAAGGACGGAAGAAGTTTAGTGTTTAACAACCCGCCTACAGCGTAATCAATACAGGTTTTGTTAAGTCTTTTAAGGATAGGTAGGAAATCACCCGTGCTCTTGGAAAGGAACGTACCTGCCATTTACTTGGAGTGATTAAGAGAAATCACACGCCAGTTTTTGCGAAATTTCGTTGGCATTTCTACAAGTGTAGGCTACTGAGAGGCCTTATTCTGTATTTTTTCTAATTAATTTGTTTTGGGCATCAAGAGGCACCCCCCACCCCCCATATTGTCACATAACTAGAAAACAATTTAGGCTGTAAATGTAGTCTATAATATACCACAAATACAATATTTTTCAAGTAAGAGAATTTTTTGATGATGGCACTAGAATCACGCGCTCTGGATATCACAACACTGCTATCGATGATGACCAATATGTCCATGAAATGAACCTGTGTAGGATTGTATTCATTTCTATTCAACATAAACTTCTCAAATTTATATTTTGTAACCTATCTGAACAGGTTACAGATTTGCACACAGTAGCCTACTTGTGAAATTGAGATGCCCAGTTGCAGTGCATTTATAAGTATGAAACTGCATTTTTGTGAAGGCTGTAAAATATGAAGGCCTGGATATTAGGTCACTGAAACTTTATTGGATACATAATTTTTAAGGATCATATTGCTTCTATGTATTTCATTATAAACCATTTGCTGATTCTAATAATAAAAACTCACACTTATAAAATAGGTACAATTGTCATGTCACATTTCGGCAAGTTAATATTTTAGAAACAAGAAACTGAGTTTGCCAACAATTAAGTAAGATACCATAAGTTCTTTACCTGCACCTGCAATTGTTCATCTGTTCTACTAATGAAGAAGCATCTGTAGCTATCCTGAGGTCATCAGCTAAGCTCACAGTAGTATTTCTATTTGGAGAAAAAACATCTTTGCAAGATTTTTCATTGCCCATACACTGCGAAATAAAAAAAAGCAATAGCTATACCCTTAGTTTTTTTCCATTTTCCTCTGGTTCTTGAACTTTTCTTTTTCGATAATAAGTGCCAGATGGTTTCTTCTATTTATTTATTATTACAGACATATCAACATTACTTGGTTCGTGTTACGAACACAGAAGAAAATGCAGTCACATCAGAGAAGTAATGAAAAACCGACACAGAACAATGTACCATCTTGGAACACCAGCTCTCTACTGTGGTCTGAAATCAAGTATTGCTACAACATTGTTTGGATATCATTGTTATTGCCCACATAGTGCAAAAAATGAACCCGTGTGGAGTTGCAAGTCTCCCAACGGGCACCTCCCTGGGCGGGGGATGGGGGAATGCTCAGCAGATATGGTGGGTACTGGGGAAATAAAATACCCAGGGTGGACCAAAACTAGCAATCCTTCCTACCTCAAACAAGGCAAGGGGGTTGACAGCTGGAAGGGCATCCAGCTGTAAAAATATTGCCAAAGCAATAGGAATGATGGATGCTTCTCAAGGTAAATGTTCCAGAGTAATAACCTCCCATTCGGATCTCCGGGTGAGGTGTTTTGCGAAGATCAGACTGGGAACTCTAAACGTGGGAAGGGCAATAAGGCAAAGGTCTTAGCTGAGGGCTATAAGCTCTTCTATAGTAGTGCAAGCGCAGAATCAAGAAATGGAGTAGGAGTTAATTTTGCACAGAGAGCTTCAAGAAGACGTGTGTGAAGTTACCAGAGTAAATGATAGGATAATGTATGTAAAGCTGATGTTTGGTGGAGAAATGGTAACAGTGGTGACAGCCTGTGCACCACAAGTGGGATGCTCGGAGGATGAGAAGGAAAAAATCTGGAGCGATTCGGATGGAGTAATGGTCGGAATACCAGAGAATGAAAGAGTGATAGTCGAAGGGACCTAAATGGTCATGTTGGAGGGAGGAAAGAGAGGGAAGAGAGATGTCATGGAGGATGGGGGTATGGTGAGAGAAATGAGGAAGGAAAAATAATAGTGGAGTTTGCAGTAGCTTTTGACCTAATGATTAGCAATACCTGTTTCCAAGGAAAAAGAGAAAAATTAATCACATACAGCCAAATTCATTACATATTGTGTAGAAGGAAAATTAGTGGGAAAGTGCGAAATACTAAGGTCATATACAGTGAAGGAATAGCAATACAACAAAAGTTGATTGTGACAGATTGTGAGATGAAAGTAGGTAGAAGACAGAGGCACATAAACCAAAGTGAAAGGAAAATTAAGTGGTGGAGATTAAAGGACAAAAATTTGATAGAGGAGTTTACTGAAAAAGTACTGGGAATTAGAAGAGAGTGTGCAAGAGCGGTGGAAAATAAATAGTGCTGTTATAAGGAAGACCGGGGAGGAAGTGCTTGGATTAACATCTGGGAGAAGGGTGCCAAAAGATAAGGAAGCACGGTGGTGGAATGAAGAGGTGCAGAAGGTGGTGAAGGAAAAGAAAGACGCTAAGAGGAAGTGGGATATGTCTGGAAGTGTTGAGGGGGGGGGGGGGAAGCATACAAAAGGGCCAAGAAAGAGGCAAAAAGAGCTGTGGCTAAGGCTAAAGCTGAATAAGTAAGGGAGGTGTATGAACAACTAGAAAAAAAATCAGGATATGAGACAACTGATATGTATAGGGAAATCAAGAGATAAAGCTTCTAAGGATCCAACAGCAATCAAACAAATAAAAGATAAAACAGGGATAATTCTGCATGATCATGGAAAAATAATTCAAAGGTGGAAGAATTATTTTGAGAAATTGTTGAATGAAGAAAATGTAAGAGTTAAAACTGAGGAAGGAGAGGCTAACAAAGGATTAACGATGGATATAAGTAGAGGGGAAGTCGAACAGGCAGCTGAAAAGATGAAAAATAGGAAGGCAGTTGGCCCAGACCAGATCCCCGTTGAGGTGTGGAAGTGTCTCGGTAAAAAGGGAATTGAACTCCTTTGGGATTTGATGAAGAAGATTTGGCGCGACAGGAGGAGGTGCCAGACAAGTGGAGAACTAGTGTAATGATCCCAATATTTAAGGGGAAAGGTGATGTGCAGGACTGCAGTAACTATAGAGGTATTGAACTGATGGCACACACCATGAAAATTTGGGAAAGAGTTATAGAGGCAAGAGTACGCAAGGAGACTGTGGTGTGTGAAGAACAGTTTGGGTTCATGCCTGGAAGAGGAACGACTGATGCAATACATGCTTTAAGGCAGATATTGGAGAGACACCGGGAGATGCAAGCCAATTTACATATGGCTTTCATTGATTTGGAGAAAGCTTATGACAGAGTCGAAAGGGACGAAATATGGAGAAGCATGAGAGGGCAGTGCATGCCAGAGAAGTATGTGAGGTTAGTGAAGGAAATGTACAGAGGAGCAATGTCACAGGTGAGAAGTAGTGTGGGCGTGACAAAGGAGTTCCCAGTAAAAGTGGGGTTACACCAAGGGTCTGCGCTTAGCCCTTACCTCTTTGTCCTGATTATGGATGGGCTGATGAAAGATGTGAAAAAGGAAGCGCCATGGAATATGATGTTTGCGGATGATGTTGTTCTTTGTGAGCATACCATCAATAGACTTTAAGAAAAGCTGGAGGACTAGAGGAAAGCACTAGAAGAAAGAGGGATGAATATAAGCAGGCCGAAATCAGAATATTTAGCACTGAAGGATGGGCAGATAAGGTTTTGCAAGATCCAGGAGGAGGAACTCAAATTGGTCTGTAAATTTCAATGCCCGGGGTCATACATAGAGAGGGATGGAGGACTGGAAAGCGAGGTACAGCACCGAATAAACTGTGGTTAGATCAACTGGAAGAAAATGAATGGAGTGTGGTGTGACAATGGGTTGAAAGGGAAAGTGTACAAGCAGTGGCGTAGCTACTACAGCAAGGGCCCCGGGGCAAAAATGATGTTGGGGCCCTCTCTAAACTAAAACTATACCACAGGCGCCGACTTTTGAAAATCTTGGGGTATGCTCAGTGGCGTTTCCGATAGGGGGAGGTGGTTGCCGCACCCCCCCCCCCCCCCCAACCTTTCTAAAAAAACATCTTTATTATATTTTTCCAATTCCAGTTACAAATGTAAAGTAATAATTTTGTTTTATTTTAGTAAAATTTCTTCTCTTTTGCTTCATCTGGTGTTAATTTTTTTAATACACAGTAAAGAAATTAACAGCCATTAATTTAAATTTCTCATTCTAGAACTACTGGGCGGCTTTTGTGACCATTTGAACCTGTTTTCCCGTTGTAGTGAGTACAGAAATCATTTTCAGAGTTTTCCTCTTCTTAGACATGCATATCAGATAATGATGTGCCTGTATTGTGAATACTGTGTTCATTATGGAAAAAACTAACATCGGATGGTCTTCCTGCCTTCTTTCTTCTGCAGATTTATTTTCTATACAGTATTACGAAAATACTGTCTGTCGATACTAATAGGTTCACAACCCATTGTTACATCACACACCAATTTAGTAAACAAGATGATAAATGTCACGACTTAACACTAACACGATTCCTTGAAGACAATTGACTTCTA
Organism: Locusta migratoria; assembly: GCA_026315105.1. NCBI lineage: Eukaryota > Metazoa > Arthropoda > Insecta > Orthoptera > Acrididae > Locusta > Locusta migratoria. Next base: position 724,651,679 of record CM048755.1, on the reverse strand, counting down.
AGAGAATACATAAACGTTAAATTAGTAGTATACACATTTTCATCGTATCGTACCAAATCCACTTCATTTCTAGTTATTTAATGCAACAATTAAAGGTTACCGCTTTCAGTTTACGAAAGTTCAGTTTAGTGAACTTACAAGCAGCATTCCATTAACGCTCGGACTATTTAGAAAATGATCACTCACATGTCAACATAAATTTTAATGGCTACGAATTCAGTTTTAGATAATCTTTTTACAGCGGAGTATTACAAAAGCCAGCCGCCCATCAATGAAATGAGAGAGTCGAATTTTATTACAATCAACAAACATAACGTAAATAAAAAAAATACTACCAAAATTTTCAGTGAGGTATGCCGAGCATACCCACTCAAATTTTGGGCTATGCTTGAGCGACCGAGCATACCCCGTAATCGGCGCCTATGAAGTATACAGATGCAATACTACTTCGTCAGATCCTTACCGCTTGCTGGAAGACATAATAAGGCAAACCTAAATACTCTGAAAGTTAATTATGCTTTCAAGCAGAAACTACTGGGTGGATTTGGATGAAATTTTGGAGAGGGACAGAGTTGGACCTGGGTAGGACATACAGATAAAACTACCATGGAATAGTTTTCGAAATTGCTCCATACTGGGTGAATGAAGTCGCAGGCAGAAGCTAGTAAAAATTAACAATGAAGTTTTACTCAACCACGAAAATATGGCCCCCTGCCGCGAATCAAACCATGAATAGTGTTGTCACACACTGCTAGTATTTCAGCAGGTGGCAGGGTGCACGTCTTAGCGGAGAAGCAATACATTTTTATGGTTATATTCTGAGATGGGAATAATTTTTGGATTTCACTTCGTGCGTTTGAAGTTTGTTGGCAGAGTTCAAAACGTTAAAAGTCGAAAATCCTTCATTTAGCTAAATTATTATATACAGTAGAACGTCGATTATCCGAAGTTTAATTGGGGGACATGGATGTTCGGAAAACCGATTATTCATATAATCGAACTGTACATTTCTACTGAGAAGTACTGTACAGCAAATGTATTTACACAGTATTTGGAGTCGCGCGATCCTTCACATTGCGCCGTGCGGCACGCCGCAACACTTGGAAGACGCAGCTGTTGCTATGAACAGCTTTGATGCTGCAGCTACTTCTGCCGACTGGAGTGTGCCGATTGTTGTACTCAGCGACTGTCGGCTTGGCCTGTCAGCAGGCCCCACTAGAAGCAATGTTCCGTCACCCTGTGGCCCAGTGCGGCTACTGTCGGAAGCTTAGTTTGACGGGAAGGGGAATTGATGGACGGTAGGGTGGGAAGGTAAAAAAATAAAATAAAATAAAAGTACCGACGCTCTACTGTAACTTTTTGCGAACTTTGCTCACGGAGGCCGAGGGGCCCCTGTAGCTCGGGGGCCCCGGGGCACTGCCCCGCCTAGCCCTATGATAGCTACGCCACTGTGTACAAGTCAGTGGTAAGGGCTGCTACAATATATGGGACAGAGACATGGCCAATCACAGTGGCCCAGGAAAGGAAGATGGAAGTAGCAGAAATGAGGATGCTGAGGTGGATGTGTGGTGTAACAAGAAAGGATAGAATTAGAAATGGATTTTTTAGAGGAGTTGTGAAAGTGGTACCCATGTGGGAAAAGATACAAGAGAGTAGACTAAGGTGGTATTGACACTTGCAGAGAAAAAGGAAAGAGTATATCGGAAACAGAGTTGAAGATATAAAGATTGAAGGAGTGAGAAGGAGAGGAAGGCCGAAGATGAGGTGGAAGGATAAGATAGTGGAGGACCTAAGGGAGAAAGGGTGGAAGAAGGAAGAAGCAGTGAATAGAGTATTATGGTGGAGAAAGATCCAGAAGAGCAACGCTGACCCTACTTGACATGGGACAAGGCTACCTACAATAAAGAAGAAAACATAGTGCAGAAAATGATGGGAGCGCCACAGCTGGGTAGGGCAGGTCACTGCTTGTTTGTAATCAGTTAATTATTTCTCATTATTGAGCTCTGGCGAAGTCCGCGGTATTTATATACTAAGAGCAGTTGCGTTAAAAAAGCATAATAACTCTTTCGTGGCCGAATTGCAGCTTTTACACTTAATTTAAACTGACATTTTGTTACTGAAATGGGATCAGATGAAAACTTGCAGTAAGCCAAGGTCCGTAAAATAGGTAAGGTTGAGCAGTAGGCGTTCTGTGCTGCTATTGGCTGAGGCTGTGACGTCACGAAGGAACAGCCTCTGCCTCGGGAACGGCACTACCGGCTACATACAGTATGTGGCCCGTGCATTTGAGTGGTGCGTTTGTGGTGTCTTTCACTTTCTATTCAAACAATGATAAGTAGATTTGCTATCTGCTATTGCTCAAATGCTATGCTAAATTCTGTAGCTTGTATAGCCTTCAGACAGTTATGACTTCGTTTCAAGCATCTATCGAATCGAAACATTCAAAATCAAACACAAAGTGAAGCCTGTTTTTTGCAGTTGCCTGCCGAACTAAACGTTGCAAATGAGCATTCCGTTTGCTGACTTAGCTCTGAGAAGAAGTTAACTAGTAAACAAGATCTACGGACACTGCCGTTCCCTCTCAGTGTTTAAGCCTGTATTTTAATCATCACTAAAAACGTCATTTAAAATACCTGCGTTGTAACAGAAGCTGCGGTTTACCCAAGATAGCATGACTAACTCTGCACGTAAAGGTTCTTCGAGTTTTTCCTTGAGAAAATTATATTCTGTGAAACGGCACGTAAAGTGGTCGATTTCCAAATGTACTCTTTTTTTCCATCGAACTTCTTTTGAAACGTGTAATGGACTACTGATTTGATTAGGTAACAAGATTTTGCCAAGTATACGATTAATTTCTCGAGACAAAAACTCTTTTGTTAGTTTCCTCTTAGTGCAGACGTCGTTTCGTTGATGACAACTGAATTCGAAGATCTTTATACGTACTTCCAATTTCAAATACACGTTTTAAGATGAGCATTTCTCCTCTGTAATGACGGTACCGAATTCTGTAAAGGGACTTCATCTGAATCGTTACAAACAACTTCGTCCGTGAAAGTACATTTGTCAACATTCTACTTCTTCTCCCGATTTCACTTTTTTCTAAATGTTCTTTCCTACCTTCTGTTACACTCGATGTGTTATAACTGGCGCTACTATCACAAGGCAAAGGCAAATTACTTGATGGACTTCTTAGACTCCCATTTTGACGGTAAATTTAGCAGTTCCGCACGCAAATCCTTGATATTATCTGAACCTAGAAAACTAGTAGAGAATATCACAACATTTTCAAAATTTACACGGTCTTTCCCATATCACTTGGAAGGTCAAATCTTTTGCAGACTTGCATCACATGCGAAACAGTGAAGCACTAAATCAGTCTCCTTTGTATTTTGAAAATTTAGTTTAAGTAGTTTGTGTGTCTAGGGACCGATGACCTCAGCAGTTTCGTCCCTTAGGATTACAAACATTTCGACATTTCTTTTATTTGCGACAAGCTCCTGTCCACGTGGTCCAAGCTTTCTAACTCACTGATGTGAGCGATTTCGTCAAAACTCTAACTTCCAGATTTGCCCAGATCTAATGTCTGCACAAATATTCAGTGTATACTCAACATTGTGTATAACGTGCGCAAGTATGTCATTGCATGTGGGCTGGTCTAGGTAAGTAAAGGTGGGTTTACATTGGTTATAAGAACAGTTCCACAGCACGTGGCATTATGGCTTAAGGCCAATCTGTTGTGTCTCTGCTTTCTATTTGGTTCAAGTGGTGGACATGACGAGCAAAGACATGGGTCTGCAACTAAAAGCATTGATTAGTCTACATATACTTTTATTACAGATGATCAGAATTCTTAACTTTGAAAGATGGCTGTCTGCAGTCTTCCCTAGGTTTTTAACCTTGTAATCTTTCTAAGTACACTAGACGGACCTTTTTGCTAAGCGAGAACACCTTTCGTTCGGAGGTATGAGGAATAGCATTTCATTTCATGTTTTTAAATGTTAGTCTCTGTAATATTGCTGGGTTTTATTATGCTAACAATTTATCATTGTGTCTATGAATATGTCAAGATGAACGGTTTCTCCGTGACGCCACTGTCGCTGTGAGAATGTGTACTTGCTTTATTCTGTATGTGCATGTATGAACATCTTCTAGCATGGGGGTCTGAGTGTATGTATGAGAATTTTCGTCGTCGGCTCCTGGCTGCTTGCTACTAGTGTTTCTCCGGCTTCGTGTCGATAGGTAGTTGTTACGAACTTCTGCTTTTGGCGCTACCAAAGAGGTTCCGACACCCTTTGGTTACAAGTTGGGTTGTCAATGCCCGATAGCGAGCCTCGGCAGGACGTGCGAGTCTCGGCTCTCCCCACCACCTTGATTTTCTGGGTTTTTACCGATTTCTGGTGGTGGCCGGTGACTCCCTCGCGGTCTGGTCACCCTGTGGCTGCACTTCAACCTGGTAAGATGTTCTGATTTTCTTTGCTCTCTTGAGATGGTAGCGATTCGTTGTCTGGGTTGTTCAAGTTAGATTTCATTTTTTGGAATAAGTTTCTCCAATCATGTATGGAAATGTACTCAATTTCATTTTGGTGATTTTGCATAGGTAAACACAGTGAATACATAACTAATTCAGTTTGATAATGGTTGAGAATCAGTAACCTTTGTGAGACTAGCTGGTGGTGTGCGGACTTGGTTTAATTTCTTTCTAGCTTTGTGGGATGTGAATAATGTGTGGCAATATTGTTATTCTGTGTAGTGCATGTGAAATATTCCTTTCTGTTTTCTCCTTCTGTGAGTGATATGTACTCCACGTGGTGTGTTCTAAGAACAAAACCTTCAGCTACCCTTGTGTCTGTTTCTAGGCCCTTCAGGCAAGAAATCATGTATGTATCTGTCTGGTTTCCCTTATTACATTGCTATCTCCTCTCGGTCTATTTTAAATTGCTGTTTCGTTCCCAACTTGTACTTTGCACTCAGACTCCATCAGTAATTCTCTTTTAGCCTTGTACTACCCATTTATTAGCTTGCTTATGAAATACTGCTTATTTCTAGGAGCTGCATGCCATATTTCTTAGTTGTTTTACTCTGACTTTGAATTTATTCCACTTTTCTGATTTTTTAGGACTGGACTTCGTCCATGCGTGTAAAACCTTCCCAATCTCGTCTAACTGTACTTCTTTAGCTTCCTCATGATATCCTACGCATTTCTAAGGGTTGCATGCAATAGCTATTTTTCTTTATTTTTCGGAAATTGAATTTTGTATTTTTTACACATGTTTGAACTGAATAAATAATTTATTGTCAGTTAAATTTTGTCCTACTTATGAATATTTGTTAATTAATACCTTCCCCTTTTCTTCTTCTTTTAGGTATGCGCCACTATGGACTACGATTGTTACAACTGTTTCTCCTTTCTTTTCCTCCATATTTCTCTCATCATTTTCCGATATTTCTCTCTTTTTTTTCGGTCCACTTGGCTCCAGTCTTTTTCTTCGGTTTTTCATGGAAACATTTGGCATCCTTTAATTTCTTTCTGAGTGTTAGTCGTTTCTCAATATCTTGTTGGCCAATTTGAAGCTCGTCCATGTCCCTTCCAACTTCATTGCACCATGTATTATCCATTTTTAATTTACTGAAGTAACAGGACAGTCTTTTTGTCAGTCTGTTGTGATCCATCCTTTGTATGTAGGCGTAGAAAGGTATTCTTCTTTTCCTAATTACATTAGTGATTTTTTCAATATTTGTATAGATTTCACTATTATGACACATTCTGTATTGTGTCTGCTCTTTAACTGGCCCAAAGATTTTCCTCAATATTTTCTTTCAGTAATCTTCAGTGATTCCATCATTGCCTTTTTTGTTCAGAGTCAAACATTCTGCTGCATAAAGTGCTCCTGGACGAATTATTGTAGAGTAGTGAGCCAGTTTATCATTGATGGCGATCGACTTCTTATTATATACGTCCTTAGTGAGGTAGTACGCTGTTTTCATCTTACTAACTCTTGCTTTAACGGCTTCTTTCTCTGAAATATCTTGTTCAATTACTTCTCTTAGATAGCTGAACTTATTTCTTCTCTCAATTTTCCCATATTTAGTTACCATTATGTTTATTTAATGTTGTTTTTCACCAGTGCTAAGAACAAATTCAGATGCATATTATCATAGTTTTAATTCCGTTGTACCATAAATCTTGCACCATAGCCATCTTCATGAAATGTTTTAGTTCGGGTTGGCTTGTATATTAATGATTGTGTGTAATTCTCGTGATCTACGACGTGCGTTGGCCACCGTCTCTTCGTCTTTCTGCTGCAAAAGTAAATTTTGAGTCAGTTCTAAATTCTGGGTCAGAGAACAAGATTCTGTTGCAGGAAGTAGTTAGTAGTTCACGCGAATTCTTTAGCTGGTTCCTTTATGCTCAGAATTATATGTTTCAAGTAAGCTTTTAACTGGCTTCTTTCAGCTAGAATTAATTTTACAAATAACGTTGGTCTTACAACTTTGATGTGGTGTTGGTACAATTCTTCCTAGCTATTAAACAGTTGTGCAAGGTATAATTAGAATTCTTGCCAATACAGTTCCAGCTTGTGCTATGTAGATGGCTGGCTCTCTTCTGTTGAACTTCTTGATCGTTGACTGCCTCTTACTGACTGGAACTTCTGTACTGTCTGTCATTGCTGTGGTGCGCCAACATATCTAAGCAAACCATCTCTTCCTATTGGCCTGAGAGCGAAGCAAGCAAAGAACTACTGAGACTGCAGGCGCTCCCAGTGGCCGAAGTACTATGGAGCAACTTATTGCCTATTCTTGAATTTGTTCAGCAACATGTGAACACCACCGGCGTTGTGATCAATAATGATGCCACAACACAATCCAAGCTGTCCATCACATCACATTCTTTCTGAACACTCCACTTCTAATTGCGGCATTCACACTGTCCATTACCAAACCATCACATCATGTCATGTCACATCAAGGTTTCTTCCAAACGATCGTCTGATAACATCAGAAGTTAAACTATTTTTGTCACGCTCATTCATGTTATAGTTGGCAATTACATGGATTATACGTAACTATGACTCCTTAATCTTTATTTTATTATTATATATTGTTTCAGTGGTAAATTGCAAATTTTCCTTCATGATAGATATATAATCACGATATCGATTTGGAGAAACAAATAGAGATTTAGGAGTTGTTAAAACAAAATGAAAATTCTACAGAAATAGTTTGTATAGATTAGGTGACCATCTTATGCAACTGTAAATTTGTCTACCTTAGACCAGACGCGTTTCACTTTGTTTTAAAGTATCTAAAGTGGTCAAGTATTTTTTTGTTGGTGGCTGAGCCGTCTGTGGTGTGCCAGTCACAGTCTGCAAGGCCGCTATGGTCGGGGGTTCAAATCCCCCTCGGGCATGGATGTTTGTGTCATCTTTAGTGTAAGGTAGTTCATAAGTAGTTTGTAAGTTTAGGGACTGATGACCCCCACAGTTAAGTCCCTTAAGCTTAACAAGCATTTAACCTTTTTTTATGTTGTCCTCTTCATGTGTGTTTTGTAGCGCATTGCCACTTTCTGTCACTGTTTACATTTACACTATTTACAATTACACTTTTTTTTATAAAAGATTCTGAAAATTCACCATTTCTGTAGCCTGGCGGACTGCCACAATAAGTTTGTAAAATAAATTCTTAGAATAAAATTGTCTACTTCATTTTATTTTTTCTTGCATTGAGGGTACCGAAGAATGAAGATAATTGCAAAAGACAGAGAAGCTTGGAGGGCTATGCAGTGTAAACCTGTCGCACAGCACACAACCAAATAATGATTAACTGTAATCTATTATAGTGACAAGAACATAGCCTCTGCTTCTGATGCTTTTTCACAATTAACTACCAGATATATGCTCTGCCAACACATATGGTCTAGTAATGTACGGTGCTGTATTACTCCAGTACATTTTCTTTCATTCCATGTGGCATGAGTGAACATAAGCAAAATTACAATGACTTGTCAAACACCATGCAATAAGGACTTGATACACAGTGAGGCGCACAAACGTATTCTGAATGTGTCCAAGTGGTGAAATTACAAGAAAAAATAATGACTTAGATAATCCTCTGGATCTATATGTGAAGCATGCTCAACACACATACGGTGCAGCATATTATGATTACACCGTGTAGGAGTACCTGAGCTGTCTGGAGCGCCACATTGCGGTTCGCACTGCCTCCCTCGTTGTAGGTTCGAATCCTCCCTTAGGCATAGATGTTTGTGTTGTCATTAGTATAAGTTATTTCATATGTAATTTGTAAGTTTAGGGACTGATGACCCCACAGTTAAGTCCCATATGCTTTACAAACATTTGCACATTTTTTATTATGATTATTACGAACTAAAAAAGAATAAGGCAATGTAGCTGATTCCACCAGTAGTATATATAGATACAGGGTGTTACAAAAAGGCAAGGCCAAACTTTCAGGAAACATTCCTCACAGACAAAGAAAGAAAATATGTTATGTGGACATGTGTGCGGAAAAGCTTAATTTCCATGTTAGAGCTCATTTTATTACTTCTCTTCAAATCATATTAATCATGGAATGGAAACACACAGCAACAGAACGTACCAGCGTGACATCAAACACTTTCTTACAGGAAATGTTCAAAATGTCCTCCATTAGCGAGGATACATGCATCCACCCTCTGTCGCACGGAATCCCTGATGTGCTGATGCAACCCTGGAGAATGGCGTATTGTATCACAGCCGCCCACAATACGAGCATCAAGAGTCTCTACATTTGGTACTGGGGTTGTGTAGACAAGAACTTTCAAATGCACCCATAAATGAAAGTCAGGAGGGTTGAGGTCAGGAGAGCGTGGAGGCCATGGAATTGGTCCACCTCTACCAATCCATCGATCACCGAATCTGTTGTTGAGAAGCGTTTGAACACATCGACCGAAATGTGCTGGAGCTCCATCGTGCATGAACCACATGTTGTGTCGTACTTGTAAAGGCACATGTTCTAGCAGCACAGGTAGAGTATCCCATACGAAATAATGATAATGTGCTCCAGTGAGCGTAGGTGGAAGAACATGAGCCCCAATCAAGACATCACCAACAATTCCTGCCCAAACGTTCACAGAAAATCTGTGTTGATGACGTGAATCGTACAGTACATACTAACGAGACAATTCGGTATTTTGACAAATTATTTCAATTTACATTTAAAGAGAAATACTAAAATGAGCTCTAACATGGAAATTAAACGTTTCCAGCCCATGTCCACATAACATATTTTTCTTTTTCTTTCTTTGTGAATGAGGAATGTTAGCTGAAAGTTTGGCCGTACCTTTTTGTAACACTCTTATATATATATATATATATATATATATATATAGGGTGTTTCACTAAGTGTGTTTGCCTCTGTAACTTATAAAATAACAGGTGACGGGAAATTTTAGTGCGGTAGGTCAACACAAGAAATGTTACACTTTCTGCAGAGCTATGAACATAGTTTATTGTATCATTTTCCAAAGAGGTACAGCACAAAGATATAATTTTTTTAAATGGAACAATTGTTTTTGCTATCGTGCATTGGATTCGTTCAAAGCAGCTGCGTCCAAATCAATTTAAACTACATTCCTATCACTGATAGTTTGGGAGCTACAACCCTTCAAAGTTTCAGTGGCATGCAATGCGCTGCGCATAATGCAATGCGCCTTCTAAATGTGGTGCGGCCGAGTTGTTACGTCGCCGGTGTCACGGAGTGAGAAGCTTCCTCGATGCGCTGTTAGACTGCCGACTGTCGCTGCACACGGCCATATACCCGACAGTTGAAGCCACACAAACAACTGGGGCTCAATATACCACAGTTACTGACATCGGATTACGACGGCATACACGAACAACAAGTACGTTGACATGTTGCTGATGCTCAGCGACTGCCGACACGATGCCACTGAAGCAGAGATATCCTAGGCGAAGAGCCCCGGCAGCCATTACGTTCTTACGTACCGAACAACGAATTCGGGAAACAGGCAGCTTGATAATGCGGCGCAGTAACAGACAAAGACCTGCAAGAAGTGAGGAGACGGAGGTGTTTGTTTTAGCTGCACTACACCACGATCCTCATGTCAGCTTACGAGCCGTTGCTGCAGTTGCTGGTGTCAGTCTCACATCTGTTTGGCGTATAGTACATGGCCACAGGTTTGACCCGTACCGCCTGTCACTGACCCAGGAGCTGCATGGGAACTATTTCCGTGCAAGAGTGACATTCTGTTAGTGGGCGATGCGTAATTTCACGCTGGAGTCTTTACAAAGTGTTATGTTCTCTGATGAGTCCACGTTCACAAATTATGGTGCAATGAATCGCCATAACATGCACTACTGGGCCGCAGACAATCCTCGGTGGGTACGACCTGTCGACCGTCAACGTAGGTGGTCTATTGACGTGTGGTGTAGAATCCTTGGGGATGAAATCATTGGTCCACACTACTTCCCACGTACACTGCCAGGTAAGTTATATTGCGCTTTTATAGCCGACAGTTTGGATGGTCTCCTTGAACATGTGTGTCTACACTCGAGAGTCCATATGTGGATGCATCACGATGGTCACCCATTCCATTCTGCACGTGCTATTGTGGAAGAACTAAACAACAGGTTTGCAGGAAGATGGTTGGGGCGCCATGGTCCTCATTCATGGCCCACAAGGTCGCCCGATTTAATACCACTAGATTTCTTTTTGTGGGGATATCTAAAGGATCGTGTTTATGTCACTGAGCCCACATCCCCGGATGATCTAAAACGGTGCATCGAGGATGCATGTCCGTCACACCGGCGATATTACATCTCGTCTGCAGATACTTTCAACGGTGCATTGCATTATGCATTGAGGAACATGGACACAAAATTGAACATCTCATGTAAATCAACTTCACACCGCCATAACATCCATCACCCACCACACAGCCATGTATTATGTACAGCGTGTGGTATCTGCCCCTGAAACTTTGAAGGGTTGTAGCTCCCAAACTAACAGTGATAGGAATGTAGTTTAAACTGATTTGGACGCAGCTAGTTTCAACGATTCCAATGCACGATAGAAAAAACTATTGTTCCATTAAAAAAATTATATCTTTATGCTCTAACTCTGTGGAAAATGATACAATAAACTATGTTCGTAGCTCCGCAGAAAGTGTAACATTTCTTGTGTTGACCTACCACATTAAAATTTCCCGTCACCTATTATTTTATAAGTTACAGAGGCAAACACACTTAGTGACCCTGTATATATCACTCGACAACTTTCACACACACACACACACACACACACACACACACACACACACATATATATATATATATATATATATATATATATATATATATATATATATATATATATATCACTGCTATTCATTCTGCAGATAAGTCATAATAACAGGGCTACTTCATAAAGATTAGATTCAATAAGTTGTAGCACTTTACATGAAATGATGATTGCCTCCACTCTGTCTGTGTTGAGTCTCATTACATTTGCAAGTACTGGAAACCATCTTTTCCAGACACCATATGATATCTCAACAACAATTCTGGTTCTCGTGTGAGATTCATTGTGGAGATTTTAAGATCTCGCCCTTGGGTTAAAAATTGAAGGTAGAAGATGATGTGACGTAGCATAACCTGACTCACATAGGAATACACTATTGCCCATTCCTTCATGTTCAATGCAGGATTTCAGTGTGTAATTATTAACCTGTGAGAACTCGCGCCTTTAAAAATTACACAATCGATCACATGTATAGCATTTTTCTGACAGTCAAAGGACAGTTTGTAATGTACTTAACATGTCTAAATAAGTATTTCTAGTTGCGTTTATAAGAAAACACAAATATTTGACTATTTAAAATTGGTTAAATGCTGATTGTTTTAAAATTACCGTGAGCAAAATGCTCACGTGCCAGTCCTCACAGGTTAAAGATAGACTGATCATGAGCTACACCAGGCCACCTACACACAATGTCCAATATTTTTAGATCATAACATGCAACTGTTTGCACATTCAAGAAAAAATAACATTTGATTCCTATATCGTCTTCTGTAGTAATACCACCTGTGGACTTGATCTTTACATGGGTACTATCTATGGCAACAATAACTGGCGAAAATGATGCTACTTTGAAAAAGCACTCTTATGACCTAACAATTTCTTCCTATGTACTGGGATGATTTATGTATGTTGGAGCAAGTGATGCAACGGCTTCTTGGACTCTTTCAATTGTAATGCTTCCTGTCCCCTTGTCAGTACCACTGAAGTCTCCAACAGATATGATGAAGTCTCCTCAAGAAATATATCTTAATGTCAGAAATAACTGAAAAATTAGTGGAAGGCAGACATTTCTGAAAGAATTTAAAAATCACAATATTTTATGTAACGAAATTTGTTTTACAATAGGTCCTAGTTCTGTATTAAAAATAGATCAATTAATGTGTAAAAATGATTTACATTCGAGGCGTCGCACAAAAGACTCCTGCCAGGCATCCTTGGAATCTGCGGTAAGGTTCCCAACCGCTGCCACTGCATCCGTCGGCTACGGCAGCGCCCCATTCTCCGCCTCTATTGTGCATGGGCACATATACCGAGTTAAAGTCTAAAAAACATTGCCATCTGAGTAACTGAAGCTTACCTTTATTTACAATAAATGTTCAGAATGATGTCCCTCTATGGAAAGAGCGTCCTGACATATCTTCAACACATTTGCGAGCACTCGACGAATTTCGGCTGCCGAAATTTGGGAAATGACTAGTCGAATCCTGTCTTCCAACTCTTCGAGTGTATGGGGATTGCTTGCATACACCTTGTCTTTAACATTCCCCAAAGATAAAAGTCACAGGGATTTAGGGGTCTGGAGAACGAGGAGGCCAGTCAACTATCCTATCATCATAAACACTTCATATTGCTGCCATAGAATCATTGGCAATGTGTGGTCTTGGATTGTCCTGCATGAAATAACTGTACAGCTTTTTGCTGAGTGAAATTTCTATAAAAAATAGATCAGGATATTGTTCATATACCTGTCAGAATTTATTGTTTCTTGAAAAAAGATTGACCCAATTATTCGTCTCGCACTAATTGGATACCACACTCCAGTTTTCACGTCATGATGGGTTGTTAATGTAACTCATGTGGATTTTTTTAGCTCCAACGTCGATTGTTCTGCGAATTTACGTTGCCTGACAAATGCAGCCATTCTTCATCAGAAAAATAAAGTACCTCAGGATCAACTTCCCCATCGTGCACAGACTGTAACAGCCAGTTACAGTAATGGCATCGAGCAAAAGTATCTCAGTTCATGAATTGATGCACTACCATTATTTTGTACGGCTTCAAATTCAATTTGTGTACTGCTCTGTGAGCAGATGCTCTTGACACACCTGTCTGAAGTCACAAACAGCGAAGAGATTTTCTCTGCCTTTTTTCCAAGACCTCCTGTATCTCGTCTAATTTATTTTTGGTTAGAACCCTACCTCCTTCGTTCATCTAACACAGATCCAGTCTTTTGAAATTTCTTCACTAATATGAATATCGTGGATTCATTGGGAAGATGCACACTAGGAAATTTCTGTATGAATTCTAGTTAACATTCCACATACGATTCTGTTTTTACATAGTTCAGCACAAGAAACACTCGTCGATCCTTCGTGTATACCATACTGAAAGGAAACTCGACAGCAAACTCAAAACAAAACACCTGATCACTCTATCACACAGTACAGAATACAAGAGCACGGTGTTTCTACCTGACCGGGGCCGGACTCAAATGTTTGTAAATCTATCGGACCAAACTGCGTGGTCATCAGTCCGTAGCTTACAAACTACTTAAACCTAGGTAAACTAACCTAAGGACAACACACACACCCATGCCCCAGGGAGGACTCGAAACTCCACAGCGAGCAACCGCCCGCTCCGCAGCGAGACGCTTTAGACCACTCGGCTACTCCACCATGGCAGGCCGGACTCAGCGCTGTTGCCAAGTGTCCCAGAACACGCATAGCGGCGACCAGCAGGCGGGCGGCAGCAGCTGGCAAACGCGCTGCGCAACTCGCGGACCTCTCCCAGGTGTCTTTCATGAGACACCCTGTAGTATAATATAAATACTAAAGATCTATTGCAAAGACGTGTGATATGAAACTGGTTTATTTCAATGAAGGCCACTTTACATACAGTACAAGATATACATCATGCAATACAACAAGAAGAAACTAACAGCAGTACGAAGGGAAATTAGTGTAAAGGATTGAGTAGAATTTCTTGATCAAACAATCCGAAAGGGAACTTATTTTTCACTCATTACTATGCAGTCTATCTAATGATGTTTCTGCAGTCAGTGTGGAGATACTGTTCTAGAGGTTGCATACAACCACATATTTTCCTTGCTCTTGTAACTAGGGAACTGAAATATGTAGACCTAGTGCAAAGACTAGACAAACGTGTTGTAGGTGTAAACTACAGATTCTTTACAAATCTAAGGAATCGTTTAATTTTATTAGAAAAGCAGGATTACTAACCCCAATAAATATGTACATTTTGAAAGCTTTAAATTCATCAAAAGATTGCATGGAAACATATATGTGGATTTTCATCAGTACAATACAAGAAAAAAGGACAAATATTACACCAGAACACCACTTTATTAATAAGGTATAAAAAATGGAGGATTAAATACTGTTCAACACACTGCCTACTTTAGCTCTTATTTTTTCCACAGTAAAGACGAATAAATTTTCTCTAGAAGTCCTGTTCCAGATATCTAAATGGTGAAATACCATTTAGGTGTACTTCTTGCCAAATATTAAAAAAATCATTAACACTTCCATAAGAATGTAGGACCTGTACAAGACTTGAAATTGTCTGTGTCTTGTGTATGCAGTGAATTTTTCTGTCTTGAGTACAGTGTTATTAGGCCTATGCTTATAAACATCACTGACTACATGATGCTAAGAGGCTCCTCTAAACTCTAACTCAGAGCCGTCATATTGTTTTCTCATTCCAATAAACAAATCTGCTAAAATCTCATCATCATTATCTGATTCAATATTAATTCCTTGTACAATCGTGTTAAAACTTCAGATTTCCTTGCTAACCATGGCAAAATCACCATATAGTTTATGACATATATTTACTATGGTTAGGAGCTCTTCTGCATTGTGCAATGCACTTTCCATGCAACCATCCCTCAATCAGAAATTATAACAGAAACCTTGCCATTTATTTAGTGAAATCCATTTGGCAAATCCTTAAAAGCTGTGAAGATTCCAATTCCAGAATCGTAACATTCTGCTAGCACCACATTAATTTATTTTCACCATTTCTTGAATGAAACAGGCTGTTGTGTAACTACAAATCTCATTTCAGTAATCACTGAATAAGACCTGTTTAATCACACACAAATCTCCAGCCTACATTCTATACGAAAATAGTAAAATACGAAAACTAATCATATTATGCACAGGGAAATTTTGGCTTGTATCCCATTGTCTCACTATCACTGTAGCTCACCCCAACCATAGTAAAAACTACATAATTGGTGTGCAGTAAAAATGCACGTTGTTCGTAACACATGGGCATAAATACACGAAAACAGCTATTACAGCTTTAAGGCCACAAAAATTTCGCATTACAGCTTATATGCAAATGGTGATGTCACCGCCATTTCCACTCGATCTTGTCAGAATTATAAATGCATGGCTACTAATACAGCGTCAGCTGTGATTTTTCAAACAGTCATTGGTGTTGTCATTTAGGTTATTGTTTTAAAATTGATATAATACTACAATAAGAGGGAAAGAAAGTATAAATGTGGTTTTTTTAATGGGTTTTGCATAGAAACGAGTCAGATATTAAAAACAGGTATAAACCAAGTACAGTAACACATGTAAACGAAAATCATTCTTGAATCAATTACAAATAACAAAAGTAAATTTTGACTGTGATCTGCTTATCGAGCTCTGTAAAAAAAAGTCCGATATAAACATTAGAGACTCAGAACTTGCACATATGAGTATCATTGTGATATTTGCCACATGACCATTAGGCCCTACCTGCCATCTATTCAAACTCGATATCTTGTCATCAAAACAAGTTCAGTATTCTCATGTAATGCTCAGAATGCTATGTACAATGTCCTGGACGCTTATTTGAAAGATAATATATATATATATATATATATATATATATATATATATATATATATATATATATATATATATATGTATGTATGTATGTATGTACCTGCACTTTCCAACAGTGGGATTAGATTAGTAGTTGTTCCATAGATCATAATCAGATTTAACCTTGAATAGTGAAGTTCATTCTTTCTCCTAGTATTGTAGTTATGTACACTGCTATTGCTTTTGAATTCGATGGGATTGGTAATAACAAAGTCATAAGTGAATATATATACTGTGAAGCTACTGTGAAGATCCCTACCTCTTTAAATAAGTGTCTGCAGGATGATCTTGGATGGGTTCCAGCAATTATTCTGATTACACGCTTTGTGCAATCAATACCTTTTTACTCAATGATGAATTACCCCAGAAAATGATGTCATACGAAAGAAGAGAATGAAAATAGGCAAAGTAAGCTAATTTACTGAGATGTATATCAATAAAATTTGCATTTACCCTAATAACATAAGCAGCTGAACTCAAACGTTTCAGCAGATCTTCAATGTGTTTTTTCCAGTTGAACCCCTAATCAACGCATAAACCTAAAATTTTTGAATATTCTACTTTTGCTACAGATTTCTGATCCAAGTCTATATTTATTAATGGTGTCATTCCATTTAATGTATGGAACTGTATGTACTGTGTTTTATCAGTATTTAATGTTCAAATGTTTGTATAGCTTATGGGACTTAACTACGGGGTCATCAGTCCCTAAACTTACAAACTACTTATGAACTAGCTAACACTAAGGACGGCACAAATATCCATGCCTGAGGGGGGATTCGAACCCCCGACCATAGTAGCCGTGCAGACCGTGACTGGCGCCCCGCAGTCCCCTCGGCCACCGCGGCCGGCTTAATGACAGTCCATTTGCTGAGTACCACATAATGATTTTTCTGAAAGACATCGTTTACGATTTCTTCAGTTAGTTCTTGTCTGTAAGGTGTGATAACTATACTTGTTTCATCAGCAAAAAGCACCAGCTCTGCATCTTCATGGATATAGAATGGCAAGTCATTAATATATATTAAGAACAGCAAAGGGTCCAAGACCGAACCTTGTGGCACCCCATTTTTGATTGTTCCCCAGTTTGAGGAATCAGCTGTATTTTGCATATTATGTGAACTACTTATGGCAATTTTCTGCACTCTTCCTGTTAGGTATGATTTAAACCATTTGTACACTGTCCCATTCATACCACAATACTTTAGTTTATCTAGAAGAATTCCATGATTAACACAATCAAAAGCTTGTAGAGGTCAAAAAAAATCTCAATGGGTGATGTCTGGTTATTCAGAGCATTTAATATTTTATTGTTGAAAGTATATATAGCATTTTCTGTTGAAAAGCCTTTCTGAAAACCAAACTGACATTTTGTTAGTACTTTATTTTTATCTATGTGTGAAACTAGTCTAGAATACATTACTTTTTTAATAATTTTGGATAAGGCTGTCAGAAGTGAGATTGGGAGGTAGTTGTTGACATCAGATGTTTCCCCTTTTTTGTGTAGTGGTTTAACAATAGCATATTTCAGTCTATCAGGAAAAACACCCTGCTTCAGAGAACTATCACATTTGTGGCTAAGAATCCTACTTATTTCTTGAGAACAAGCTTTTCTTACCCTGCTGGAAATACCATCAATTCCATGTGAGCTTTTGCTCTTGAGAGAGTTTATTATTTTCTTAATTTCAGAAGGAGAGGTGGGTGGAATTTCTATTGTATCAAATTGTGTAGGTATGACCTGTTCCATTAACTGCCTAGCTTCTAATGAACATTTAGATCCTATTTTCTCCACAACATTTAAAAAATAATTATTAAAAAAGTTTTCAAACTTCTGACTTGTTAGTTGTAAACTTTTCATTCAGTTTGATGGTAATGCTGTCTCCCTGTGCTCTTGGTTGCCCTATCTCCCCGGTAATAATATTCAAAATTGTTTCAATTTTGTTATCAGAGGTACTATTATCAGACATGATGCACATGCTTCTGGACTTTTAATAACTTTTCTTAATGTAGCGCAGTAGTTTTTATAATATTTGACTGTTTCTTGGTCATTACTCTTTCTTGTTGTTAGATACAGTTCCCTTTTTCGGTTACAAGATATTCTTATTCCTTTAGTAAGCCATGGTTTCTTGCGTGGTTTCTTATCATTATATTTAACTATTTTCTTGTGGAAACAATTTTCAAATACTATTACAAATGCCTCATGAAATAAGTTGTATTTTAAATTAGCATCAGCTTCCTTATACACCACATCCAGTCTAACTACTGAAGATTTTCCCTGAAATTTCTAATTGTTGAATCATTAACTGAATGCACAACTTTGGAGGGCTGTTTTGGATTACAGAAAGGAACGATTTCATTTACTGTAACTAGCTGTGCACCATGATCGGTAAGACCATTCTCAACAGAACAAACATTTATGTTTTTAAACTTATCTTGGTCTATAAAAAATTTATCCATCAGTGTGCTGCTGTTCTTTACTACCCGAGGAGGAAAATCAATTACAGATGACAAATTGAAAGAACTGAGTAAGACTTCCAGGTCATTCTTCCTTTAGTGAGTCAACACTGAAATCCCCACAAATAATAATTTGTTTTCCCTTATCTGACAGATAACACAAAAAGGCATCCAAATTTTTCATAAATAACTGAAAGTTTCCTGTAGGTGACCTATATACTGTTACAATTATAAAAGTAGGACCTTTTTTCAGTTTAAGCTCACAGGCACATGCTTCTATATATTGCACTACACAAAACTTTTTTGTTTCTAAACTTTTTACACTGTAATAACTTTTGACACAAATCGTAACTCCTCCTCTCACGTTATTCTCTCTATTCACATCTGCTGCTAGTTTGTAACTGCTAATAGTTACTTTTTCCAGGTCCATTACAATGTGATGCTCAGATAGGCATAGTATATCTATTACATTCTCTGATTCTATGTCATCAAAAACAAACTAGTAGCTCATATACTTTGTTCTTTAATCCCCCAATATTTTGGAAAATATGGTAACATTATGTTTTACTTTACTTTTGTCAAATTCATGTGAGTTTTGAGCATCTTTATCACATGCCTGCCTGAGTTCCCCATTGGACCCTGGTCTTAGCCTAAAAAAGAGGTACATTCATGAACTGCAGTGTCCCCTCTTAAGGTTTTTGCTACTAACCCAGCCAGTTTTCCCTTCCCTTTCCTACCGAGGTGTAGGCCATGCCTTGTGAAGTCCCACCTATTTATAGTATCAACAGGAACCAAACGAATGTCTGCCAGAGTGGCCGCCCTACTCAACTGATCTAACTCCATATTGACCCTCCTGACAGAGCGGTTCAACTGGGGCTGATCATGTCACACGAAAGCAGGCACCAGACCAACATTTGTGTGGGACGTTGCAAAGGCTCACAACATTTTAATCTATAGTGAATTTTGAGGTTATGCTTTGTACATCTGCATTGACAGTGGCTTTCATATAGTGCATGATCTTATTAACAGACCTGTTCAATCAGAAATTACAAGAGAAACCTTGTCACTTCTTTTCTGAAGTCCATTTGGCAAGTTTTTATGACCAATGAAAATGCTAATGTGAGTATACTACAGAACCACATTGATTTTCAACATTTTTGAAATATTTATTTATTGTATTTTTTTGCATGGAGCCACCATCCGGTGATTTTTGCAAACTATTGTGACCGAAGTTCAGACTGTGTCAGGAGCGACACGCGAACGACCGACCGGCCAAGCGTCGCCGCTAGCGATAAACACTACACGAGACGACAGAGGCGACAACTACTAAATGGAAAAGACCGACCAAAAACGTAAGCCAATCGAAACCGTGACAAAGCCAAGTATGATGCCAGATAACAACAGAATGCCGATCGCATACCGACGCAGTCAACACATGACTGAGGAGCGAGCTGCAGCTCCGGGCCCTAAATAGTGCGGCTCTCTGCGCAGATGACCAGCGTGGTAGGTGCGCCACTGTGTGCAGCGCTCTAGTGGCGATGGCAGCGCTAGTAGGTTTTGTGCGCCGCCTAACGGCGGTGGTCCATGTGGTCTGGCGGGCTCTCAAAGTCATCGTGCTGGGATACCAGACAGACGTCATAATATTTTTATATACAGAAAATCGCTACAAAAGGAGCATGAATGATTACAAGTATTTTCAGAAGTTATAAAAAAATAAATAATTTTTAGAAATATTCACAAGTTATACAAAAATAAATAATTATTTTATATGTTGATAAGTTACACTAAAAATATATGTATCAGTTTGTTTCACATTAATATTAATTTAAGGGGTATAGGCACGTTTCAATTGGGAATGATTTCAGTTGTATTTTGAATGTATTTCCTTTGTGGCTCCTTATAGAGCTTGGCAGTTTGTTGTACCATATCAGGCGATTTATGTATGGGCTATGGTCTGTTGTTTTTAGTTTGGTTCATTGTCTGTAATAGCAGTCCTTCTTTCTTGTATTATGAGTATGAATGTCTGAGTATTTGTTTGCTTTATTTTGCTGTGCCAAAAAAATGTAACTAATTTATAAAGATATAATGAGTAGACAGTCAGGTATTTATGTTGCACAAATATTTCTCTGCATGAGTCTCTATATCCAATTCTATGGATAATTCTTACTGACCTGTTCTGCAGTTTTAGTATTCTGTCCATGTGTATATCTGCAGCACAGCCCCATATTTCTATTCCATAATTGATGTGAGGTAATATTGTCCCATAATAATTTTTTAATACCTGATTTGGGACTATTTTGACAATTGGCTAATTAGATACAGTGCACTGCTGATTTTATTACATATATGCTTTATGTGGTTAACCCAGTGAAGATTTGTATCTATGTAGATACCTAGAAATGTACAGTCTTCTGTGTCTACTGCTTCTATTCCACCTATATTACGGACAGTGATTTGGTTTGATTGTGCAATTTTAAATGGCATTAATTGTGATTTGCTAATGTTGACCTTCAAACCTTGCTGCTGAAAGTAATTTCTTATTTAGTCTAGTCCTTCTGCTGCAACCATTGTTAATTAATTGGTTTGCTTGCCAACAAATAACTGTGAGGTATCGTCTGCAAATGTCACTAACTGAGGTTTGTGAGGTGGATGTATGTCATTTATATACACTAGAAAGAGAAAAGGCCTAAAACGGATCCCTGGGGTACACCTTGTGTGACTGTTTCATATCTGGATTGGCTATTTACAACCTGATCATTGATTTTGTAGGTCAACTTTGTACACTGTTTACAATTAATGAGGTATGTAGACAGCAATTGAATAGATGTCACATTTAGGTTGTATGACTCAAGTTTGCTTAAAAGTAACTCATGGTTTACAGAATCAAAAGCTTTAGAGAGGTCTAGAAATATACCTGCTGTTTGCATTCCTTGATCAAGGTCATTATACACTTCATGGATAAACTCCGTAATTGCTGTGACAGTGCATGCGATTCTTTCAGACGCCATGCTGAGTCTCTGTCAGTAAGTTATTTTTTGAGAAATGGTCACTAAGTTGCGTTAGCAACAACACTTCAAATACTTTGCTGAAGACTGGTATTAACGATATAGGCCTGAAGTTAGAAACCTCTTCCTTAGAACCTTTTTTATATACTGGTTTCACTGTGCCCCATTTCAGTACATCCGGAGACGTGTGTTCTGTTATATTACAGTTAATGAGATGTGTTATAACTTTACCTAATTCTTTACCACATTTTATAAATTACAACAGTGCACAAACGATACCAACCTGATGAGTATTTATTCTTTAGGTTGTTTATGATCCTGCCTATTTCTTTTCCTGTCATTTCTTTGAATTCAAAAGGTGGATCTTCAGTGGGACATAGATTTTTCTTATTACTTGCTTTTGTCGGATTCACTGGATTAATAGTGGCAGATATAAAATATTTATTAAAAATATTACAGACCTCATTGGGATCTTTAACTATCTTCCCTTCATGTCTGAAGTTCATAACTCCAGTTTCTGGCTCAGGGATGGCTTTCCGGAATTTGTTTATTATTTTCCATGACTCCTTGGCTATATTGGATGACTTCACTATTTTACTACTGTAAATCTGTTTTATTTAGTTTGAGAGCTCTTTCTCGTTCTTTTATTGGTTTCTTTGTACATAACTTTGAAAATTTCCAGCTTTGTTGATTTATGTAACACATCCAGGTCATGGATCCTCTGCCTAAGTTTGATCATATTTGCTGGTAGTGTAAATTTGGTGCTTTTTCCATGTTTGCCATGGATTAGTACTCTATTATTTTCCTCAAAGGGCAGCAAAAGTCAAAGTGACTCAGTATAATACTATAGAATGTGGTCCATTTCTATTCTGACCCTTTTGTTTGATAGACTTGTTACCAATCCTCAATTGCTAGTTTAGTTTTTAGGTCATAGATGTTACACTCCTTTAGAATTCGTCTATTTTCTATAATTTTTGTTACATTTGGGATGCTTGTGTTTTCATACTCAACAAGCTAACATTTGTGGTCGGAGTAGTGGAAATCCACATTTCTGCATGTAACATTGTCTTTAACATGTTTATCAACTATAACATAATCTATTCTGCTAGATGAGGACTTTGCTATTTTGGTATCAGAGTTGACTACATTCACTAGATTATATGAGTTAAGAGTATCTGTTAACCTCATATTAGTAATATTGCATGCCTTAGCCTCAATATTCAGATCACCAAGTATAGTGAGTTCACTGGGACCTGAACATCGCACTATTTTACTCAGTATGTCAAGGAAACTTCCTACCTCAGCTATTGGTGGGTGATAAATATCAATAATTTTATGTTTTCTCATAAGTTTTCTGCACCCGTTGGTGAGTAGTTCAATGCCTGACACTTCAATCAATCCTTCTTTACTGTACTGCTCTAAATGGTTCATTTTCTTACACTCCAAATTATCACTGATATAAACTGCTACCCCACTACCCTTATGGTGCTGTCTACAATAACTATTTGCTAGGATATAGCCCTCCAGTTTATAGTAAATAATCTCATCTGATTTTAATCCATGTTCAAAAAATGTTCAAATGTTTGTAGAGCTTAAGGGACTTAACTACGGGGTCATCAGTTCCTAAACGTACAAACTACTTATGAACTAGCTAAGACTACAGACGGCACAAATATCCGTGCCCGAGGGGGGGATTCAAACCCCCGACCGTAGTGGCCGTGCAGACCGTGACTGAAGCGCCTCAGTCCCCTCGGCCACCTCGGCCGGCAATCCATGTTCAGTTAGCACTAATATATGAGGTGCATGTTCATTTACAAAAATTTGTAATATATTAAGCTTATTTCTAAGTTACTGTATATTTAGATGCACAAGTTTTAGAGGTGTTTCTGATTGGTGACTTTGATTATCTTCCTCTGTTGAGCACTTAATTGGATCACTTACATAGGTACTGGTTCTAGGAGCTAAAGAATAGTTTCTACCTGTTCTCTGACCATGTTTAATTTCTGGAGTTGCTTTCTCACATGGCATCTGTTGGTCTAGTAGCCATAGAGAATGCTGAGGTGTCTTCCTTCTTTGTGCAGATAGAGAAGTTTCAGAGCTGGCTGATATTGGAGAAGCTGAAGCTGTGACCTCACCACCAGTTGGCTGGGTCAGTGTGGCTGCAGTTTCTGAAGTTGCTGATGTTCCGATGTCTGTTGTCCTCACTGACTGACATGGCGATATGCTGATAGGTGATCTTGGGTGTTTGTATTTTGATTTTCTGTGCCACACAAGAAAGTCACTCTGTATTCCTGATGCTTTTGGTCTTGTGGATCTTCTCAGAGCACTTGCGGTTATATATACTGATGTTTTTACTTCATTGCTCATGCCTGCCCTCATGACATCATTGTTATTAGTTTCCAGTGCTATTGCTGTTTGGTTCTTTGGCATATGGTCAGTTTAAACTTTAGTCTTCCATTTAAGTGGTATTGCAGGCTGTGGTTTGCTCTTTGTGGAGACGGTTGTAAGTAATGTTCTGGTCACTTCCTCTTTTCCTTTGGCATTTAGGTGCAGTCCATGAGACGTGTACCATTGTCTATTCTCAGGGGCTCTTATGAATTGGTTATTTTGAAAAGATTTCACTATTTTAGCTATTTTCCTATTTGTTCTCTTGGTTTCTTCATTCACACAGGACCAGTTTTCAAGATCATATCTGAGGGTTATCCCAACTAAAATTACATTTGTGTGTCGGAGGTGCATTAATGTTGATGTTAAAGCGTTTAATCCCTTATTAGCTTCATTTTTGGCCACAACATTTGTACCTCCCCAGATGACAGCTGTATCATTTTCTGTGAAGTTCTGTAGATTATTGCATCTTTCTAACACTTTAGTTAATGGTCTACCTGGGATAACATTTCCTTGGATTACATAATTATTTTGGCTTTGGTGCAGTAAGTTTGCTGCAATTGACCACCCATGACTGTCTGCAAACACTGTTATTTTTTTTGTGTTGAGGCAAGTTGCTGATGTTGCTATATCTGCTGGGCGAATGTTTCTTGCTGTTTATTTTGAATCCTATAACTGTGGCATGATTTTCCTCACTATTTTGTTCTTCTTGATTTTCGCCTTTTTGAAGCACTTCAAACCTGTTTTTTGTCATGGTAATTAAAGAAGAGTCATTCCCAGTTCTTTTCATAGGTTTAAATTTTTTTAGGCATAATAGGCATAATATACTGATCTGTTCTCGCAAGGTTTTTTTTTTTTTTTTTTTTTTTTTTTTATGGAACTGCGACTTTCACATGACATAGCGCCAATCATTTTAGGCCTAAATATTTCACTGTCATTTTGTAACTTCTGTCGTGGGAGCTCTTCAGTTCTGATTTTTATTTCCTTTACTTCGTCAATTAGTACATTGCTTGTGTCATTACTACTAACTTTGTTATTCAGGTTTAGGCCCGGCTCATCGTCCTTGCAGAACCACATTTTTTGTTCCGATTTTACGTTCGCACAAGAGAAATGAAACACTGTTTTACATTTTATGCACGTAATTCCTTTGAAGACACGCTTTCCACAGTAGGACATACCTGAAGATTTTCGGCCTATCGTTGCACTTTGATCGTGAGATGAAGTTGGCTCACACTCGATTTTCTTTAAATCTTCCTGTCTCATTTCCGTAATTTTCGATATTATCGTGCAAGCTAAACACGTTATGTCACTATTTACATTGGTTTTTTCACACATTTCACAAGTGTTTATGGACACTTTACTTTTATTTGTCGAGGAATTCGAATTATTTACATTTGATGCCATATTGAAAGGTACGCTCAGTAGCTCTGGATTTTCATTTCTTAAATGCAAAATCTCACGTCTTAGTATTTCCACAGATTTTCGTAAACTTAGAAAGCGTTCTTGCATTTTCACAACTTTACTATTACAGTACAACTGTCATATATACCCGGTTTTAGCACAGAACTGTAACTTCCACTCCCTGTATCACTACACTTAACTGCACTAGACGCCTGTTGGATAACTACAAATCACCTTTCAGTTATCACTCCATCACCCATGTTTAGTTACACATAAATCTTAAGTATACATTGTATAATAAAATATGTAAATTATGCTCATGAAAATTTTGGCCTGCATTCCCATGTCTCGCTATCACTACATCGCGAGCACACTTGAAATCACATATTTGGTGAGCAATTAACTTGCATGTTCTTCTTAAAACAGAGGCATAAATACACGAAAACACCGAATACAACCTTAGCGTTAGAATCCTTCAAATCAAGATGGCGGCTGTTTGTTTTGATTCTGAGAAATGGCATCACAATGTTCAAATGACTTCTAATTTATAGCATGGTGAAGTGCAGCGAGAGTTGAGTGGCGCCACAGAAAGTTTTGGTATTGACACTAATTATTTCCGTGACGTTAGTCAAATGACGCCGTCTTTGTGTCCAGTGTCATCGAGCCTTTAGCGATGGAAACTGGTATCTCTTTGTTTTGATTCTGACAGTAGTGGCGTCACAAAATTCAAATGACATTAACTTTGTTGCACTGCGAGAGTGGCCACAGTTGAGTGGCGCTACATCAATTTGTAAAGCATTTGTGACCTGTGTTAACTATCCTTTATATTCTCGATCATAAATGAAAACTACCTCCATAGATATTCTTTTGCATATCTCGCTTTTGTATGATGTTGTCTTTAGTAATATGTAATATTATTACTGGAGTATTATTTTGTGTGTGTTACAGTTGGCCATAAAACTGTAACAAGAAAAACAGATTGTTGGGGGTGGCTTGTCGGGATTTTTCAGCGAAGCTAATTAAAGTCTCTGGAAATCAGAGATTCTATTATCGAATTCATTCATATACACTTTTATCCACACCTTTTACGTCAGTAGGCTTCGTGCTCAAGTAGACAGTTTGTGTTAATTGTATGTTTTTGGTAGAAAATACTCGCTGGTCGTGTAATCTGCGGACTGTAGTGGGCGATAATTTGGATATCGCATGGTCAATGTTTTAGGATTGTTTGAAGTGCTAAAACTGTATATTTGAGCAGTGCAGCAACTGTTTCCAGCATCTAAAGATGAACAAAAAGTGTGCCAGGTGTGAAAAGACCGTGTATCCTATTGAGGAGTTGAAATGTTTGGACAAGGTAAGTGACATACCCAAATTTTTCACTCTTAAGGCAGACATGTATACTTCTTGGTGCCCCTTAAGCAGTTTAGAAATGTCAAGTGCTTTTGCTCGAAGTCGTTTTGAAGATACTTGGAAAAATGGTTTGGTGATAATGTCACTGGCATTTTATTTGCAAAAAAGCCGGTAATTAATGCTTAGCAACCTGTTGTTTCGCGGTGCCTTACAATAGTATTGTATCCTGTATAGGTTGTGCGTGTTTACATCTCGGACAACAGTGTGTCAATATGATATTCGTGTTTAAATCAATCAGTGAAGCCGGTACATAGTGTGGCGTATGCGAATTGCTAAACTAAATGTGTATGGAATGCAGGCGTAGACTACTTCGCTGAAATCTGAACCGCAATTGTGAGTTATCCATGCAAACTGTCAGATTGACACACACTCTCTCTCTCTCTCTCTCTCTCTCTCTCTCTCTCTCTCTCTCTCTCTCTCTCTCTCTCTCTCTCTCTCTCTGCCTACTGCGTTATCACATTAGGCCTAATTAGGTAGTGCATCGTTACTTTGTAGCTGATTTATATTTTATTAACGATCTCTATAGAGCCGGACTTTGATGTAGCAGGAGTCAGCCATAGCCTTATCTTATGTTTATTACTGCACTTAGAAGAGAATAGTAACCACACTGGTGTTTTTGCCAATCGAGAGTAAGCCAGATGTTGCATGAAGATCTGTTTGCAGGTATAGGGGAGGGAGTGGTATTATGGTATGTTAAAGGCACAGTTCATAGTTTCACTTTCTCAGGTGCCTATCATATACAGATGCAGGGGTGCAAGGCTTTGTCTTACTGACAAAAGTTTGAGTGTGGTAAAGTGTGATGCATTGCTTCTCAAGTAGTTTGCCACACTTTCTCTATTCGATACACCCTTAATGTGTGATTACAATAAGGGTGAAGCTAGGGGATTGTGGTTTGAAGTAACCTTCATATGAAAATACAGGTCTGACCTCTGCACATGGCTGTCGATACTTATGACATTTGATATCTAACTGGAGTGAAGGCAGTGTTGTGAGAGCCATTATTGTGCGCCGTAGTTGGAGATCCAGAGCAAAGTATTCTATCATTATTTTTTCTTTGATGGATTACAGCAGTACTTACTTTTTAGGCTATATATTCCATATATTGTAGGTAAAACATTTCTTGCCTATTATTTCCAGTTGTCTGTTAAACATTATGTGGGTGGTGTTATTCAGTTAAATTCTCATGTGTGGTATGCCGTTTGTACTGTGCTGGAAGTGTCAATGTTTCAAAACTTAACAGTAATGAATACAGACTGTCCATGGAATTATCTTCTGGTATGACAGAGGATTTGTTTACTTATAATGAGCTATTTATCCTGTGTTCTAATAATCTGATGTGTGTTATAAAACAGGTTTTTTTTTTTTTTTCTTATATCATCCCACATCCTGGAAATGTAACCAGCTTGAGTCCAATGTGGGTGGTATTTCTGTATAGTTTCTAGTTGTAAGTCACCTATTCTGATAAACTATAAGTAGAATATGAATTATGTAAACATCTCCTATATATTTAATGTTTAACAAATTCATGTAGGACTAGATTAAAGGGGAGGGAGGGGTCATGGCTTGAAGAGGACGAGCAGCCTCTACTCCATTTTTTAAGCACTTGAAATTTACATTAGTTTTATCATCTAATGCATGGCATGACTGATGTTATAGAATCATTTCCTTGACACACTTTAACAGAAATGAGTTAGGCCTACATATAGTCAGTTGGGAACCACAATTTTTTCTATCCTTGGGCCTCCACAAGAGTTAACCTAGCCCTGGCTTTCTGCAGAAATAAATTCAAAAGGAGAGGGAGAAAGATACTTTATAGCTAATTAAAAGAAATACTGCTTCATTTATAGCCAATTTCCACTTTGAAATGAGATCTTTTAAATACATGATATATTCACAAATGTTGGAGTAAATAGTGACCATTTTGCTTTTTGTAGCTTTAGAGTATACGTATCTTAGGTTGAGCTTAAAAATTCAACATAATCTAATCTGCTATATGATTAAAAAAATGCTTTGCTGTAGTGTAAATAAGCAGTGTTGGACGTGTATTGTGTTGCTCATTATTATTAACCACTTTGCAAGGAATGGCACAGAGAACTCCCTAAGGGTCTGTCTGTAAGTGACCAGCTCTAGTGCAAGGCAGTGTTTGCCATTCACAGAATAGTGGTTTGAGAAAATATATATCTCTAATCACTTGTTTTTAGTGTTTTTAAAATTTTCCACAGAACAGGTGTGCGGTAGATCATTAAATTTTTAATGAGGTATTGAAGTTTGTGCCCAGTGTGTGTAAATATTGGCATTTTTCTTGATAGCCTCTAAAACTTTCAACAATGGCAAATAAATGTCTCCAAGTGAATAGGGTAATTATCGGGCAGCTCGGATAATCCCAAGCATTTGTATTTGTGTGGGTTTCTGCTGGTATTTGCTTTGTCTTGCAACATTTCTGACAGCAGCGAACAAGTGACATATTATTCAGGGGCTTATTGTTCCTGTAGTAATAACAAAATTCTGAATTTGTAGGCGACATCTCTTAACAGTGAAAAGGTGCTTTAACTTTACCTTTTTGAAGTTTCATTTCTGTGATGGCAGTGATATGAAGTTGGGTGCACTGAGTAGGCCATCTGCATTTACCAGTGTCTCTGGAGTAGTCAGTTCAGCAGATGAAGCTGGTTTCCTCGTCAAAGTTTTATCAAGCATGAATTACATCTGTAGACAGGATAAGGCTGACGTGGGCCGAGAACTGGTTATCGTTTGCCATGCACAACTTTTCTTTTTATTGGGGGGGGGGGGGATAAAAATGCAGCACAAGAAACCATAAAGCCAAACTGAAATTTGAGTTCACGTATATAAAGATTTCCAGTGGGTGGGGATTGAGGTTCCTGGAAGAGTGGTTCGGAGTGTTTACTTCTCTATCAGTTTGAATTTTTGTAGGGTGCCTGTATTTTGAGAACTAGGGATAGGTCTAATGATACATCATAGTTCTCTCATACTTAGAGTGAGCATGAGGAAGTGTGACGTTAGTCCATTTGGGTTTTGTAAATTCTCCCTTGCCATCATTTAGGACTCGGACTACTCTTCACTTAATGAAAAACTTATTTGTTCCGTATTTGCTAGAGGTTGGGAAGGGAGTAAGACAGGGTTGTAGCATTTCCCCAATGTTGTTCAATCTGTACATTGAGCAAGCAGTGAAGGATGCAAGGAGAAATTTGGAGAGGGAATTAAAGTTCAAGGAGAAGGATAAAAAAAGAAAAAACTGCAGTTTGCTGATGACAGAGTAATTTTGTGAGATTGCAAAGGATCTGGAAGAGCAATTGAATGGAATGGACAGTGTCTTGAAAGGAAGATATGAACATCAACAAGAGTAAAACGAGGGTAATGCAATGTCAGTAAATCAGGCGATGCTGAAGGAATTAGATTAGTAATGAGACAATAAAAGTAGATTAGTTTTGTTATTTGGGTAGCAAGATAACGTCTGATGGCCGAAGTAGAGAAGATATAAAATGCAGAATGGCTATAGGAAGAAAAGCGTTTCTAAAGAAGCGAAATTTAACATCGAATATTAATTTAAGCATAAGGAAGTCCTTGCGGAAAACATTGGTCTGGAGTGCAGCATTGTATGGGAGTGAAACATGGAGGATGACTTCAGACGAAAAGATGATAGAAGCTTTTGAAATGTGGTGCTACAGACGAATGATGAAAATTAGATGGGTAGATCACGTAACTAATGAGGTGCTTAACCGAATTGGGAGAAAAGGAATTTCTCGTATATCCTAAGAGAGAGGATATTGAGACATCAAGGAATTGTCAACATAGCATTAGAGGAAGTGTGTGTTTGTGTGGTTGGGGGGGGGGGGGGGGGGTAAAATCGTAGAGGGAGACAGAGGGACGAATACAGTAAGCATATTCAAAAGAATGTAGGTTGCCGAACTTACTCTCAGATGAAAAGACTTGCACAGAACAGGGTAGCGTGGAGAGCTGCATCAAACCAGTCTGAGGACTGAAGACAACAGTGTCTACATTTGAAAGCGCCCTTAGCAGAAAAAGTAGCGTATATTAACCTCTGAGGTTCCACGCATAGTATGAAAGTTAATGGGTTTTTATAATGGCACGTTAATTCTTTCTCACAGCTTAGATAAATTTACGTGACACAGCAATAGTCAACTACGCACTCTGGGTACCTTGCCAACAATACGAGATGGTTAGAATGCGGAACACAATTCAGTGTCATGTGAGGGAATTTAGGGTTGACTTGTAAGTTTATATAAAGTTAGGTAACTGTCAACTCGATATAGTAACTGTGCTGTCGGTGTAGTGAGATGAGCAAGTGAATAAAACGTATTGCTGTTAAACGTGTTTTGGTCTAGTTATGCTAGGGCATCGAATATGAACAATTTAATCATCTAGTTTTATAGTTATTGTTACTAATAGTTAATTCATAGAACCAAAATACAGAATCATCGGATAGTGCCAGACACAAGGCTCATTTACGAGGCAGTGTCTTTGCCCACAGAAAAGTCGTTAGACTGTGGCGCTCTTACGTGTGGATTTATATTTAATGGAATTAAGATAATTGTTTAAATGCGGCAGGCAGAGGTAGAATCAGAATTCATGTTCAATCCACGAACAAAAGGTAGTACTTAAATTGAACTTAATAAAAAACAATGAAGTAACTACCTAGTAATTTTGGATAGTATTAAATTGTTGGCATCCCTCGCGCACACCCCGGTACAGCCACACCTGCTGATCTACATTACGCGAACTTGGCAGAACATGATTTTCTTGGTCGGTGTGGCGTCCTGTCTGATACAAACGCCCCGTACCTAATGAACGGTTAAGACTGTCAACGAAAGTTGGATTCAGTTGACTTACACTGAAAATTTAAACGGTTACTGTAAATGTTTGTCGGTAATTATTACCGATTAACAATCTTGTGCCCAGCCATGCGTATATGTTGGGAATTCACCATTGTGACCTATCGACTGGTGAAAGTCCGACGCCACGTCGACGACTTGTGTAGTGTCTCCAAATTGGAAGACTAAAAAATCTGGGAAATTTTTCAAAAGTCGGGACTTGTCGGGAGAAGTAAAATTTTCTTTAACGTTTGATTACAAGAAAGATTTAACACCATTGGTAGTTACATAATTAATTTACATTAAATTTCTAGGTTACCACTTGTATTTCGTACGTTACTGGATGTTGCAGAGTCCACAAATATGGGTGATCGAGTAGTATTGAGAAACGATTTGAAATTTAAATAATTTGTAGCAAAGTTGAGCTCAATTATTAACTCTACATTTATTAAAGTCCGCTCCGTAGCCGAATGACCAGGTTTTAAAATTTGTTAGTTTTGCTAAATTAGGCTCGAATTTTGACACTTGATATATCCCTGTGTTCTACAAAATGTTTCTTCCGTTGGACAATGAAGCGGATGAAGATGCGTGGCAAATTCAAATGATAATTTGAAAAGCTGTTTGTCGGAAGTGTCCATTTTATCTGTAGTCTGGACATCGTATTAAGTCTCCGGAGAATCCCGACTGTCATCCGTCATCCTACTTGTGCGTCGATCGCGAAATAACGATAGGACAACACCCCCCCCCCCCCTCCTCACCCAATCCCAGAGCGCATGAAATTGCCAACCCGACGGGAATCGAACTCTGTGCCTCCTGCATGGCAGTCAGCCGCGTTGGCCACTAGCCTACGGAGCCGGTCTGGTTATCCGAAACAGTAATTAGTTATGGCCCCTATTTCCTGATGCTAAGCAGCACTGCAAACTTACAATACTATACAGCGTCCGTAGGAATAGGCTTTTGTCGCCGCGCAAGGAATTTGATTGGGATAACTATCAGAGAGGGAAAAACGCCCAAATGGCACTTTTAACACTCTGTTGGCTTGTGGTGTGGTAACTTAGTTTTCTCTCCTTGATGAGAATTGCCTGTACTAATCAGTGTCTTGTTCTGTGTTTAATCATTGTTCTGCAAGATGAAATGAGCACCAATGACATCTGCGGAGTGAAATTAACGAGCATACCGTAATAGGTATCTTAGTTTAGAATTTTTTTATACCGGGTGATCGGAAAGTCAGAATAAATTTGAAAACTTAATAAATCACGGAATAATGTAGAGGTAAAAATTGACACATGGTTGGAATGACATGGGGGTTTTATTAGAACCAAAAAGCAAAGTATGGCTAGACGCGTGAAAGATCTCTTGCGCGCGTCGTTTGGTGGTGATCGTGTGTTCAGCCGCCACTTTCGTCATGCTTGGTCTCCCAGGTCCCCAGACCTCAGTCCGTGCGATTATTGGCTTGCTGACGTAGCAAGTCTAGGGATGCTGAAAGACATCAGACGCCAATGCCTCACCATAACTGCGGACATGCTTTACAGTGCTGTTCACAACATTATTCTTCGTCTACAGCTATTGTTGAGGAATGCTGGTGAACATATTGAGCATTTCCTGTAAATAACATAATCTTTGCTTTGTCTTAATTTGTTACGCTAATTATTACTCTTCTGATCAGATGAAGCGCCATTTTGTGTTGAACTTTCTTTTTGTAATAAAACCCCATGTCATTCCAAGTATTATATACACATATCTCAATTTTTACCTCTATATACATTATTCCATGATTTAATAAGTTTTCAAATTTATACTGACTTTTTGATCAACCGGTATTTATAGTACATGAAGTTCAGAATTTAAATAACAATCGGCTAGAGCCATTCGGTGGCTCGAATCACTCTGGGACACATTTTTTCGTTGTTATCGAATTCAGATATATAAAACGTTTAAGGATCTCTAATTCCACGTGTTGTCAGTTTTTGTTTGTGTGTATGTAGATGAGCTGAAGACAGTGTCACCTAAAACGACGCTTTAGGTTAGTTGGAAAGCCATTAGTAGCTATGGAGATGACTTTTCAAAAGAGCGTCGAAGCTCTTCACAAACTGAACAAAGAACTGTCGTAAACTGTGAAGCCAATGCTGTAAATAAGAAACTTAAGTTTTTTATTTAAACCATCATTATTAGCCTTTTATAAAAAAATTGCGAATGGAGGAAAAATACATGAATTTTTTGTAAAAATTAACATTAGATACTAAAATTGCGTAGGTATTCGAACACAACGGGAAAAATCTGACATGGCGGGATTTGAAACACCGACCCTATGGTTTTAAGGCCAGAAGGAAACCATCTGAGCTACACAGATGCTGCGACTGATTATTGGTATTTACGTGTGCTTGCAAAACTTCAAAGTCGATTTTCTCAAGAATTGAGAGTTGGGTCGAATGGCTTTGGTTGATTGTTGAGTTCTGAACTTCAGGTACCATAAATAGAAAAATCTAAAATCAGATACCCATGTTGTCTCCCTGTTAATGTAAACATCAAAGATACCTCCTGCAAAGATGTAGTCTCAGATGGACGTCAAAACACATTGTCTGTGCGTCCACGTCTTATCTCCGTGGCCGGCCGCGGATGCCGAGGATACTAAGGCGCTCCAGTCACGGTCTGCACGGCCACTACGGTCGGGGGTTCGAATCCCCCCTCGGGCATGGATATTTGTGCCGTCCTAGTTCGTAAGTAGTTCATAAGTAGTTTGTAAGTTTAGGGACTGATGACCCCGTAGTTAAGTCCCATAGACTACACAAACATTTGAAACATTTTATCTCCGTGCCTATACAGGATTTTTCGAACATTTGTATTGTGTAATAATACTTCTTCGATGTGAAGAACACTGTACAGGTGACAGGTTGGAGTCACTCTACCTTCTCAATACGAGAAACCCCCATGCACTTCTAGAGCAACCGTAGATCTATCTGTAGCCGTGGAATCACCTCGCTCCTTGTGGTGTCCATGACGAGTTATGTAACAGCGATCACTTTCCAGTCGTCTTCATTCGACATCACTCGCCGGAACGTCCTCCCAAGTGGGCCATTACTAACGCAGATCGGTACGCCTTTCCCTCAAAGGCGGTCCCAACCCATCCACCACAAGGGAGCACTGAGGGATCCGTACGCAGTTGGACCGATGCCATCCTCTCGGCCGTTGCCTCGCAGATTCCTTTTTCCACGGCTCCTCGGACCCTTTTGGACCCCATCAGCTGTTAAAGATCCAATGCTAGAAACGGCACCCACCTCCTGATCTATTACCTTTTAAACGCCAGAAACGGATCGACTGGAAACGATACGGTGCGAAAATTGGCAATTGACACTAAATAAAGAAAAGTGTGAAGTAATACACATGACCACTAAAAGAAATCCGCTGAACTTCAATTACGCGATAAGTCAAACCTTGAGGTCGTAAATTCTACCAGATACTTAGGAGTTACCATTACGAACAACGTAGACTGGAGATGACACACAGAAAATATTGTGGGGGAAGGCGAACCAAAGATTGGCAGTGGCAGAACGCTTCGAAGATGCACCAGCTTCACCAAAGAGACTGGCTACATCACACTTGTGCGTCCTCTCCTGGAGTACTGTTACCCGTTGTGGGACCCTCACCAGGTGGGACTGACGGAAGATATTGAGAAGGTTCAGAGAAGAGCAGCTCGTTTTATCGCGTTACGGTGGACAGCGTCACGGAAATGTTGCACGAATTGGGGTGGAAATCATTAAAAGAAAGACATTATTCATTGCGGCGTGATCTGTTTCAGAAGTTTGTCACAGACTTCTGAATGTGAAAATATTTTGCTAGCACCCACCTACTAAGGGAGACATGACCATCCCAATAAGAGAAATCAGATCGAAAAAGGAACGATTTTGGTGTTATTTCTTCCTGCGCGCTATTAGAGAATGGAACGGCAAAGAAAAGTTATGAAAGTGGTTAATGAACCCTCTGCCAGGCACTTAAATGTGATTTGCAGAGTATCGATGTAGATAAGGCACATATGCATACTCCCTCTTCGTAGGAATCTGCAAAGATCGGACGCTTTTCGGCCGTCGCTGTCAGTCCCAGGAATTCGCCTAAATGGTTTGATCCTCATTATCCCGGATACTGTTGCCGAACGTTTTGCTCGTTATTTTCCGCAGGATTCGGCGTCAAATAGCCATCGACCCACATTCTCTTATTTTAAAACACTCCCGAACGACACCCTTTATCTTTCGGTCCCCGCCGCATGGAGCATTGTAATGGCCGGTTGAAAAGGTAAAGCAGTCAACAATCCGAAGATTGGTTTAACACCACAGTGCTTTACTAGGCATGGTCCTGTTTGGAGGTGGTATGCCGTTGCCTTCCTCCGACCTTCGAACTGACTTATCCAGCCAGTTATAGGGGGACCTACAGTTTAACGGAGTTTCCGAACCACGGTGCTCCTAGGTATTTTTCACATCAGCAACAATGCCAGAGGTGAAAGAAGTGGAAAGTGACAGATAAAAATCCCAGGACCTGGCGGGGATCGAACCCGCGACATTTGGATTTGTAGTCTGTCACTCTACCACTACGGAGGCGGTTTAACGAGTGAGAATTCACCAGCGCTCTTGCCCTCTGCCCCGATACAGCCCCTGCACCGAACAGAGTACACTACAGAATGGTTAAATGCACTGCACAAAGTAGCTGATCGGGCTGCCAAGGAGACCGACAGAGAACATGTGGCATGGTGCCCTTTTTTTCTTGCAGGATGTAATTTGTGTGACGAGGAATGGTTGGCACTAGCGGATAATAAGCTGCGGTTGGTGAAGCCAAGTACCCGCCCGTGGTGACGCTAATACGCCTCTGTCCCTATACACGTCTTCTCTGGGCCTCCTTTCTGACACCTCTGGTGTGCAAATAAGTGTACGCCACCTTTAAAGGCGAGAGTTCTCACCGGTTTAAAAGTTACGCGATCGATCGCGTGTGTAGCATTGTTCAAACAAAGAACAGTTTGTATTGTACTTAATGTCTAAATGATTTCTAGTTGCGTTTATAAGAAACCATTAATATTTGACTATCTAAAATTTGTAAAATGCCGATTTTTTTAATTTACTGTGAGCAAAATGCTAACGCGAGTCCTCGCTGATTAAGAGTGCATGTTATATGGTGCTGTAGAGCTGAAGCAAATCTTGGTGGGGATTTGTCCTCGTTTTAGCTGATGACGAGGCGAGTATTGTCAGTGCCTTAACATTTTGGTGTGTACTCTGACCTAAGATTTTAGGCTTCGGGTTTGTTTTCCAAACTGGCTCCCATTCTTTTACTCCTGTGATGAGTCAACTATGATCATATGTTGATTAATTTCTGACACTTTCTTCCCTTTCGTCAAACCAAGTTTTAACGAAGGTGTATTAATGATTTGTATAAATTTCATTACACTGAAACAAAAGAAAATAACCTAAGTACGATAAAATGTAATTGTCTGATAATCGTCTCTGATAGCGTCCGGGCGCTGAAAACATAGTTGTAGAGTGCCATAATCGTATCATCCGTGGATGGTGCTCAAGCCCTGGACTTAGACGGAAGCGTTCAAAGCTTCTAAAGCTTCACTCGCCTTCATAATCTTTGTTTACTATAACCAGTCTTACAAGAGTTCCTGGGTACTACCCTGTTCTGCACAGATGGTTCGAAAAAGATACGGGATATCCTTTTTGCATTTCCTGCCGGTATGGAACGCTATTAACTACCAGGAATATGTACAGTGTTCACGGCGGAACTGATATAAATTAGCAAGCCCTTTATTGTATTAAACGGACCTCCGTTGGCTAATATGTACCAGTTCATCCAGACCACTGTCCTTTGCTGTTCTTGGCACTGTTTGCTTTCTGCCTACTGAGTTCTTTCAGGTTCTCAAATATGTACCCCGTGGAATAAACTGGCGGACTGTTTGGTGTAACGTACCTGCTACTAACTGATAACTTCCATAAGCTGAAGATAGATGTCACTTTCACGTAGCAAGGTTAAAATTACAAAGTTCAGCACATTACCAGTGTGTCGTAGGTTGGATGTATCTTGTAGAATCTGCTTCACTTGTAAAGTTATTAAACAGCCTGAAATTCCGGTTAAGGTTGCGTGCTGGGTGATATCTTACAGACCTACATCACATGATGTGAACTCAAAACACAAGTCGCACTTTTCATAAAACTGTATTCAACAAAACATATTGTTGGTATTAAACCACATACTGACATAGTGACTGCCCAAAGTCAGCCTTAATAATGACGCCCCGAGTCTCTCTGCTCGGGGCCTTATATACTATTTCGTCATGTAAAGAACAATAAAAAAGATTGTTTAGTAACAGGAAGTTGTACATTTATCATGAACTACGGATTTGCTACAAGAAATCATATTGGTAAAGCATAAAATGTTTCTTTTAAATACGATCCCTTTGAGAGTAACTGCTACAATTGAGCAATATATGGTATTATATGTATATGAAGAATGGAATTCCAATGTACTGAGGTTGATGTAAATCTAATATCATTTGTTTATTACAACCTATTATTGCTACATGTGCTTACTTTATATTCCGGAATACAGCTTTAATATGCAATAACTTTGTTTCCTACCAATGGATGAACATTAACGGAACAGCTATTAGTTTTTGTGGTGGGTTTACAAGCTGGTAATATTCTTAAACCAAAGTTATCTGATATCTGTAGTTCAGCATTGGGCCAATACGGAGATTTTCTTAAGAGTTACATACTGTATTAGAGGTTTGCCTATATGCAAATGTGCAGTCTTAGGTGTTTCCCCAAGTGGTCTGTTACGTCTCATTGGCTAGAGGACCAGCTGCTAGCTATACATACGCTTAGACGTTCAGTTCCAGGTACGGATTTGCGGTTGCAAATGGGATATCCGCCCATGTAGAAAAGGAACAACTGGCAGGCTATTGCTTCATCTAATAAACTCGGCCGCAATTAAGGCGACCACTGCAACGTGGCGGTTCCTTTTCCTCCCCTGAAGGAATCCACTGTATGTCGTCTCCGTACCGGTCGTAGCAGACCCTTTACTATCTTGGCAACCTTTTGACACTCCGTGCTAAGTATGGATTCAGGACTCGTTCCCTCGTGGATGATTCACGGCTGGTTGATATGGTCTTCAGTTTTCTCTGTGAAAGTGGTTTTTCTCAGTTGTACAGATTTATGTACAGAGCAGGGGTAGGTTGGGGGTCCTCCCGTTGTAAACTGGTTCCAGGTCGAGGGTGGGCATTCGTGGTGTCTAAAAACTAATGCGAATGTTACCAAACAAAAAATACAAACAAATATTCTTTATTGGGCTTCAAAATAGTCGCCACACGCCACAACGCGCTTTAGGCAGCGTTCTAGAAACATCAAAGGTCTCCTGTGGGATCTATTGCAGCACGGCTGTCACACGATCTTCGATGGCATTCACGTCCGCCAAAAGTTCGCCTTTGATGGCCACCTTGAAGCGGGTAAACAGGGAGAAGTTCCAGGAGCCAGATCAGGGGAGTTAGGTGTTCAAGAGCAGTTGTCATAATGAAACTTTCACTCTACAGCGGAGTGTGCGCTGATATGAAACTTCCTGGCAGATTAAAATTGTGTGCCGGAACCGGTACTCGAACCTGGGACCTTTGCCTTTCGCTGGCAAGCGCACTACCGACTGTGCTATCCCGACAAGACTCACGATGCCGCCTCACAACTTCACTTCCGCCAGTACCTCGCCTTTAAAGTAGGAGGCGAAGTACTGGAGGCAGTTGTGAGGCGGCATCGTGAGTCGTGTCGGGATAGCACAGTCGGTAGTGCGCTTGCCCGCGAAAAGCAAAGGTCCCAGGTTAGAGTGCCGGTTCCGGCACACAATTTTTATCTGCCAGGAAGTTTCGCTGTTGTCATGTTCTGCGCACAGGATCGTTCATTGGGCAGGGGCATTGCCATGGAGTAGCATCCATTTCACACGTGGAAATGGAATCATCAGAAGTTTCCGTTTCGCTTTCTGCTCTCCTGTGAGCAGATCTTCCACTTAACCAAATCATCGCGTGCACCGTGTCCTCGTTAATGCCCAATTCCACCACAAT
Organism: Locusta migratoria; assembly: GCA_026315105.1. Classification (NCBI taxonomy): domain Eukaryota; kingdom Metazoa; phylum Arthropoda; class Insecta; order Orthoptera; family Acrididae; genus Locusta; species Locusta migratoria. Next base: position 724,611,877 of record CM048755.1, on the reverse strand, counting down.
CGGAGAGTCCGTCGCCGATTTTGTTCCAGTGTTTGTCTCACTTTCTCGATAGTTTCTGCGGTTCTGCTTGTCGACGGCCGACCTGAATGTGGCTCATCCTCATGGTTTGCTTCTCTTCACAGAAGCGTTTCAACCATTCGAAAAGTTTCCGCTCATGCCTCCGTTGCAGTCTTGTAGCAGAACTTGTTTCCACGTTGCTCCATTGCGCTGGGACACTTCCTCTCACGCTGACTACGTTAAACTGGTCGCAGTCTGATTACAGTGCCAATCACATGCAGTGTATAGATTATTCTCAAGTCTCTGAAGACCTACAGTGACTCCAGAAAGTATTCGTCCGAGCGTAGCGCATAGACTATAATGCGTGCGGTCATAAAAACATAGCTGCGAAATGAATAACTATTTCCTTAAATTGGTTGATTTCTCCACTTGGAAATAAAACTCTATTTATGGTTTATATCTCGCTGAATTTGTTAACAAATATACACTATTTAAAATCACGCCTCAATTGACGTCAAACAAGTATTCGTCTAGTAAGCAATATCTGTTGTATTGGGCCGCTCTGATACACGCCCCTCTCGCGTTCGTTATGCATTTGTGTTCCACCCAGCACAGTGAATTTCTTTTAGTAGTTCATTTAACAGACTTACTCCTTCTATTGTCTGGGGGCGGGGGGGGGGGGGCTGCGACAGTTATCTGGCACAAAGGTCCACTCCCCAATTCCTGGCTTGACCGTCGCAAATGAAGTCTTCGTAGACCCAGCCGATATATCCAACGCTTTGGGCCAATCTTTTGCAGAAGTCTCGAGCTCCACACATTATCACACCGCCTTTCTACCTCGAAAACAGACAGAAGAGGCACGGCCACCTTCCTTCCAATCTCACAATCGGGAAAGTTACAATGGCATCTTCACCATGCAGGAGCTTGAACGTGCTCTCACTGTGTGCCGATCTTCTGCTCCAGGGCCTGATGCAATTCATATACAGATGCGGAAAAACCTCTTGCGGATAAATGTTTCCTCCTCCGCACTTGTAATCTCATATGGGTTGATGGTCAGGTCCCCACACGCTGGCAATTGTTGTTCCGATACCAAAACCAGGGAAGGACAAACATTTCCTTAGTTATCGCCCCATTTCTCTCACCAGCTGCGTTTGCAAAGTGATGGAACGCATGGTTAATGCTGGCCTGATTTGGCTACTCGAATCTCGCCGTGTCCTTACCAACGTCCAGTGCGGATTTCGTTGGCATCGTTCTGCTATCGACCACCTCGTTACATTGTCGACCTATATTATGGATAACATTTTGCGTAAGCGCCAGACGGTGGCTGTGTTTTTTAATTTGGAGAAGGCTTATGACACCTGTTGGAGGGCGGGTATTCTCCGCACGCTCCATAGCTGGGGCTTTCGCGGCCGCCTCCCCATTTTTATCAAAGCATTTTTACTAGATCGAAGGTTCCGTGTACGAGTGGGCTCTGTTTTGTCGGACACCTTCCGCCAGGAGAATGGGGTGCCACAAGGATCTGTGTTGAGCGTAGCACTTTTCGCCATAGCAATTAACCCAATTATGGATTGTCTTCCGGCCGACGTCTCTGGCTCCCTTTTTGTGGACGACTTTGCGATTTACTGCAGTGCCCAGAGAACATGTCTCCTGGAATGCTGTCTTCAGCGTTGTCTCGGCCGTCTGTACTCTTGGAGTGTCGCCAATGGTTTCCGGTTCTCCAGTGAGAAGAGTCTGTATAAATTTCTGGAGATACAAAGAGTTCCTTCCACCGTCTCTCCATCTTGGCCTCGTTACTCTGCCTTTCGTCGAGACGACGAAATTTCTAGGGCTAATATTGGACAGGAAACTCTGCTGGTCCCCGCATGTGTTCTATCTGGCTGGCCGGTGTTTCCGTTCCGTTAACGCCCTCCGTGTTCTTAGTGGTACGTCATGGGGAGCGGATCGAACGGCCCTACTTCATCTCTACCGGTCCACTGTCTGCTCAAAATTGGATTACGGAAGCCTTTTCTATTCTTCCGCACGGCCATCCATTTTACGCCGCCTAAACTAGATTCACCATCGGGGGTTACGCCTGGCGATAGCTTTTTACACAAGTCCTGTTGACAGTCTCTATGCCGAAGCTGCCGAATTACCATTACCATATCGCCGCGACATATTACTGTGTCGGTATGCATGCTGTTTACTTTCGATGCCTCACCATCCTTCCCATCCATCGTTCTTTGACTCCCTCGAGAGCCAATATGGGCTGTCTGCGATTGCCCTGCTCCCTCCTGGAGTCAGTTTTCGTCGCTTGCTTCGGCAGCTCGATTTTACTCTACCTTTCACATTTCAAATAGGTGAGAGCCTAGTGCCACCTTGGCTTCAGGCGCAAGTTCGCGTTCACCTCGAATTCTCCTCACTCCCGAAGGAGAGCACTTTGGATGCGTTATGCTGCTCGCGGTTTCTTGAACTTTGTGCACGGCTCGAAAATTCCGTTTTCATATATACGGATGGCTCAAAGACCAATGACGGTGTCGAATGTGCGTTTGTCGTCGGGGATGACTGTTACCAGTACAGGCTTAATGCCCACGGCTCGAATTTCACATCGGAGCCTTTTGCTCTCTATCACACTGTACTCTTCATCCGTCGACACCGTTCTCGTTCTTATGTTATCCGCTCTGACTCCCTCAGCGCCATCCAGAGTCTGAGCGACCCCCTTTGCAGCCCATCCTATTGTGCACCGATTCAACCGCTCCCTTCAGTTATTAGGTTCTGACGGCCGTCACGTTCACATCCTGTCGGTACCTGGCCACGCAGGCGTGCCTGGTAACGAGGCTGCTGATGCCGCTGCCAAGCCTGCAACTCTCTTACGTCGGACAGCTACTTAATGTGTCCCATCGCATGATACTAAAGGGACTCTTTCGCGGCGCCTTATATCGTCGTGGCATAATGTGTGGTCTTCACTTACTAATAAGCTCCGGACCATTAAACCGCTCCCGGTGGCTTGGATGACCTCATCACGCCGCTCGCGACGCCAAGAGATCATCTTGGCCCGGTTGCGGATCGGACATTGCCGGTTCAGCCACCGCCACCTGCTCCGCGGTGACCCCGCACCGTTGTGTTCCTGTGGCCACCCGCTGTCGGTGCGCCATGTTTTATTGTCGTGTTCAAATTTTACTCCTGTTCGGCTTGCACTGCATCTGCCGGACACATTGGAAGAAATTTTAGCTGATGACGTGCGAGCTGTTGCTCGAGTATTGGATTTTATCAATTTGACCAATTAGTCAAGGGACATTTAGCTCTTCGCTTTGTTGTTTTTATTCTGTTTTTTAGCTGTTTTTATAAAGTCTTATTATCCTTGGGTATATCCCAGTTTTGATTCGGACGCTAATGACCTTAGTAGTTGTGCGCCCTAAAACCACAAAAAAAAAGTGAATAGCTCTCTCTCAGGTCTGAAAGCTGTTGAGTGATATTTACGTAATATGGGTAGAAAACGTTGCGAAACTACAAAGGAAGAGAAAAATCTGCGTCGGGTTGTTTCGACAAGGAAAATGTTTTCAAGAAATCGGAGAAACAGTCGGTAGACCTACCAGTACAGTGAAGAGCATTATATACAGGTTTAATCAGAGCAAAAAGTACGAAAACAAATGACGAAGCGGTTCTGTCAAAGATGGAGAAAATACAGCTTCTTCGAGAAGACATCAAAAATCCGAAACTGAGAGCTCCACAACTTTTCATGTGCGTACAGGAAGGTCTGTTTCAGCAGACTGTGAGAAATAAGCTTCCTGAAGCTGGGTATGGAGGCCGAACAGCCCGTAGAAAACCATACATCAGTAAAATCAACAGAAGAAAGCGACTTGCATTTGCAAGAGAACATAAATCAGATGGGTTTGATTTCTGGAAGGAGGTTGTATTTACGGACGAGAGTCGATTTGAGCTGTCTGTCTAATGGGTAACAGTGTGGAGAAAAAAGAATTGTGAACTTGAAGAGAGAAATGACGGCCTCAGTTAAACATGGAGGTTCAGTACTTGTGTGGGGGTGCATGAGTGCAAATGGTGTGGGGATTTGTTTTATTGATGGCATTATGGATCAAAAGATCTAGATAAATATCCTAAAAACACATCTACCCAGTAGTGTGAATATGGGTCTTAATGGGGATTATATTTTCACAAAAGACAATGATCCAAAACATACTGCTCTAGACACAAAGCTGTGGCTGTTGGATAACACGCCCCACTGAATGCAGACACCACCGCAATCCCCCGACATTAATCCTATAATTTGTGGCATTTACTCAACAAAAACTTCAGGAATCGTCAGATATCCAGTAGAAATGATCTACAGAACGCTCTACAAGAGGAATGGCGAAAAATTACAGTGCAAAGAGAATCTCTGGTGAAATCCATGCCAAGAAGAATGCAAGCGATTATAAAGAGGAAAGGAGGCCCTACTAAGTACTAACAGTAACATTCTATGTTCAAAGTGTGATTTTTTTTTTTTTTTTTTCAATTCTGTAGAGGAATACTTTTGTCTTCCATTGCCTATATGTACTTCCGAATGCTTAACCATGTTTATTTAAATAGCAATCTGTTTCTTTATTGTATTTTCATTTTCAATGATCAATAAATACGTCCTTGTCCCTGCTTTATTTCAATCTGCCAGTTTTCCACTCTTCATACACCCTTAAATCACGGTCTTCACGGCCACAACGGTCGGGGGTTCGAATCCCCCCTCGGGCATGGATATTTGTGCCGTCCTAGTTCATAAGTAATTTGTAAGTTTAGGGACTGATGATCCAGCAGTTAAGTCCAATAAGCTCTACAAACATTATACACCCTTAAACATACAATCATCTATTAGACGAATACTTTTTGGAGTAACTGTATGCGCATCTAAACACACGTGCGCCAAGTTGCTCTTTTAAATGCTGGCTGCGTTACGTTGACACTTTAGTCATCTGGCCACGTGGAGAAGAGGCCACATGGAGACCGGACGAGCAATCTCCACGAGGCTTTCTGAACATGAAAGATACATACGGCTTGAACAGTACTGTCAGCGGTTTCTGAGCATCACAATCAGTGCGGAAAACAGTTGTCTTTCAGCGAGGCCCGCGTGCTGGCGAAAGAACCATTCTCAACGAGGAGGAAGATTAGAGAGGCTATAGAAATAGCTAAGCGTCCCGCGAATATGAACAGGGAGGATGGCTTCAGGCTGCCAGCAGTTGCAACGCTACGTGACGGCACCGCGCGCGGAATGACTCGCGCAGGCGCCTCGGAGAGCACAGCGGCCGCGAACACGCAGAGCACCGGCCCGCCGCCGTCTGCGCCAGGCGACAAGTCAACAGCGGCACGCCACAACCGCCGTCCGTTCTCTCAGGTCCATTCCGCCTTGTAATGCAAAATCCAATCGGAAACGTCCATTTTGACCAATCAGGGGGAAGAATGCAACCCCCAATCACATGGGAAACAAGCCTCTAAAACACCAATCATCATTGTCGCTTTCCACCAATGACGTGCAATAATATAACCACCAATAAAGGCAAACCAACGTCCCCCTTCCTTTCCCTCATCCGCTGCTATATAAACCCCAAGATATCGTATATTCAGCAGTGACACAGACCCTGATGAAGGCCGCCTGCAACAGTGGCCGAAACGTCGGTGGAATTTATGAAATGACGACGCGGTTTCATATCCAGAAGAATTTTATTGATAACGTATTATGTTTGTATAGCTTATGGGACTTAACTACGGGGTCATCAGTCCCTAAACTTATAAACTGCTTATGAACTAGCTAAGGACGACACAAATATCCATGTCAGAGGGGTGGATTCGAACCCCGACCGTAGTGGCCTTGCGGACCGTGACTGGCGCGCCGTAGAGCGCTCGGCCACCGCGGCCGGCCACAACGTATTAAAAGCTGATATACATAGTGTTTCACTGTTTGCCTCTGTAACTTATAAAATAATAGGTGACGGGAAATATTAGTGCGGTAGGTCAAAACAAGAAATGTTACTTTCCGCGGAGCTATGAACATAGTTTATTGTATCATTTTCCAAATAGTTAAACCACAAAGATATAATTTTTTAAATGGAACAATAGTTTTTCTGTCGTGTATTGGATTCGTTTAAACCAGCTGCGTCCAAATGAATTTAAACCACATTCCTATCACTGTTAGTTTGGGAGCTACAACCCTTCAAAGTTCCGGGGGCGGAGGCTGCGATAGCGTAGCTGACTGGACGAGTGGCTATCCCCTGGGGCACGGCCCACTGTCTCATGACAGCTACGCTGTCGTAGCCTCTGCCCCCTAAACTTTGAATGGTTGTAGCTCCCAAACTGTGATAGTAATGTAGTTTAAATTGATTTGGACGCAGCTGGTTTCAACGAATCCAATGCACGATAGAAAAAACTATTGTTCCATTTAAAAAATTATATCTTTGTGCTGTAACTCTTTAAAAAATGATACAATAAACTATGTTCATAGCTCCGCAGAAAGTATAACATTTCTTGTGTTGACCAACCGCATTAAAATTTCCCGTCACCTATTATTTTTATAAGTTACAGAGGCAAACACACTTAGTGAAACACCCTGTATACCGTATTTTGTGTATCAGTCCTTAAAGTCGCATTGCTGTTGATGAACAACGTGCTTCTAGTACATTTTGCCGCTTGGTACAGCGTGCAGCAGCCATATTTGAGGTATTAAGCTATCCGTCCTGGAGTTGTTACGTTACTGTAGATACCTGGCTCTGAGTTTGAGCGTGAGTGCGGTTCATGTTATTTTATTTCAGCATTGAATTGTCTTTGGTGTTGGGGTGAAGAATATGCTAGCATTATTGATCTGACAGTGTTAGCTATCAACAAAATAAGGTTGCGAGTAATAAAATACCTCCGTACAAACGTCTGTGTTGTGCATCAAATAAGACATAAAAATATTTAGATAAAAAGTTTTAAAATACGTTTTTATGTTCAGTGCACTGTATTAATACTGAAAACACTGAATTTTAATTATTCCAAAGTTGAATTCATAATGTGGGACTGAAAGGGTTAACCCCCAGCCAAACGAAGCTGTGCTAATCTCAAAAACTTTAGAGTTCGTGAATTGTTGTTCATGGTATATTACTGGTTCTAAGTTTCAGAATTATAGAACCCTATACATGATACTTGAAATCAAATGTTACTTTAACATTGGCCGTGCTCTACTGAAGAGACGAATAGTACATAAAATGTTCTGAAAATACAAAATTGATTCGAAGATAAATATGAAATAGGGTTAACACGTGGAGGCAGTTCGGGGGAGGGGGGGGGGGGGCGAATGGAAGGGGTTCTGCGAATGTGTGGTGCTTCTGTGAAAGTGATGTGCAAACTCTAGTGCGACAAATTAGAGTACTTAAATAGTGTGGGGCAAAAGTGGCCTAGGCGAGTGAAACCGTTTTTGGCCACATTAACTGAAGACATGCAGTTACTTCAAACACGATGGAGTAATTGCCCACCATGGTGTATACCTCGACCTCTACTTCGACTGGACTCAACACTCAACTCCAAACGCTCCGTTCAGCCAGAGGCACTTCGCCAGAAATTCTGGACGGGTAACAGGGATCCACAGTAATATTGACTGATGGCTCGAGGGCAGATGATTGTCGGCTTTGCATATATGCATGTCGGACATAAGGAATGGCGTTCCCTGCCGAATGGCTGCAGCGTATTCACTGCTGAGCTGGTAGCAATCCTTGGTGCAGTCTACCACATTCGTTCCTGCGCTGGGGAGTTTTTCCTCATATGCAGTGAATCCCTAAGCAGTCTACAGGCCCTCAGTGCTTCCCTCGCCATCCCTTAAGGCCATCCAAGAATCCCTATAAGACATCGACCGTTGTGGCGGTCTGTAGCATGTCTGGACAGCAGAGCACGTTGGGATAGCTGGAAATGAGGTGGACAGGTTAGCGAAAGAGGCTATCCGTAAACCAACCATGGAGATATATAGAGGTATTCCAGCTACTGACATCCGTTCGATGTTAGTCGCGTTCCCGGTCTGTGGAAAACAGAATGGCGTACCCTACGGACTCCCAACAAATTGAGACTAATGAAGGAGACAACGAACGTGTGGAGGTCCTCTATTGAGTCTATCGTCCTCTACCGACTCCGCATTGGCCATACTTGGCTTACGCACGGTCACCTCCGTCGCGAGGACCCTCCTCACTGTCGCTGTGGTGCGCCTTTGACAGTCGCCCACATCTTACTGGAATGCCCAACTTTAGACGCTCAAAGGTGGAATTTTAATTTCTCTGAACCGTTAAACCTTGTTCTAGGTGACAATGCCTCTGTGGCTCATCCTGTTTTACATTTTATTCGTAACAGTGGATTATACAATTCCGTCTGACGTTCATTATGTTTCATTTATTTCATCTGAACCTGCTTTACATTTTTAGGCAGCTGATTTTTTTAATGTTACACAGTGGCTGGACGTTCTTTTATTTCTGTGAACACCCAGCCTAGACGCTCTGGTATTTTTAAATCTCTTCTTTCTTCCCTTCCCTTTTCTTTTACTTCTGACATCTTCCATCTGACCCACCTGAGCGATTACTGTGCGTGTGCGCCCTACTCTGTATAATGGATTCAGAACTGTACTGCCCATAAGAAAGTGCAAGCAATGGTTAAGGAACAAAAACTGGACTCTTTGGATGGAAAATGTTTGTGGATTAAGTAACCCATCGCGAGATGACTATATTCACATTTAAACCTGAGATGTCTGTGTCGTTTGCCCCTTTTGTTAGATTGAAGATTTAATTAGCAAACAGACCCAACTCCCTTAGGAGTGTCCTAAGTCATTACTTTGTGTGTCCCAGGAGAATAACTTCTTAGATGGCCAGTTTCTTATTGTTATATTTAAAAGGCAGATCAGTAGAGAGCATGAGATTTCGCTGCTTCTTGGGTTTTGTCACATGGGAAGACATACACGATCGAGCATTAATAGCTTGCTTTGAACCTGAAATCTCTTGTAGCTGGTGTTAAATTTTAGTTCCGGCGGTTGCTATGAAGAGTCAGAGATATTCACATACTGAGCGCCGCGGGTGACGATGTAGCATTCGCGCTTAGTATCGTAAATGCAAAACTGAACTGTGAATATCTTAAAAAAAAAAAAAAAAAAAATCCACCAAACATTACGTAAAACTTCAAATATTTGCCTGAAATAGATTCTGTAATCTTCTGTAGTAACTGCTGTTATTAATGATCTGCTTTTCAAGTACACACACTTTTGCAAACTGATATAGATCAGTGGAAAAATGAGTATGGATCGTAAGTCGTCATTCGGTATTTGCTAAATTTTGATCCTATTCATTTTAGTCTTGTTTGGTTTTAATCTGAAGCACTAAAAATCATAAATACTTATTTCTTCCTCATAAGTGTTGATCAAATAACTGCAAAAATAATTTCTCACTGCGTTACGCCTAAGTATTCAAAGACAACACATTTCGTAATATTTCCCTTACTTTGCATAAACACAACATTAAATAAGGTTTTTTTCTAACTATGATCACACTCGAAAACGTTTAACGCGTGTTAACATAGAGCTGACATAACAGCAGACAATAAGACAGTTCACAATAAAATTACCGTTCTTTACGTCATATTTTCATTATTCCCTGTAATGGCGATGACTTTGGCAAATTTAGATTCCATTGAAACATTCTTTCAACATTCTTAGTACAGTAATTTTCATATACATTTTATTTAGATTTTGAAAATAAAGTAAAAAATATAAAAAAATATTTCGGAATTTTGAAATGTGTGGCGGGTATACGCCACAACCTCCTCTCTTCCCGCAGGTTTTTTTTTTTTTTAATTTAATGGATCAAAATGATAGCAACAGTAGAAGACTATAGACCAGAAGTCACAGTTCAGCTAAATGGTCATTATAGTCCGAAATGGACACAGTTAGCTAGCCTGTTCCATTTGATAATAAACACAACCTGCCAGTGAGAACATCTTGATGCAAGAAGAGCTCAGGCAATGTTAGTAGTGTTAAAGCGACAGCATGCTTAAGGGATCGCACCTACTGTTCTATGTTCAAACAGTTGCATTTCTATAAACTCGCGGGCGATCACGAACATGTTTGCATCGAGACGGTGAAGTTCGTGGCTGCCGCTATAAGTCGGTATATGAAGATCTACTTAAATGGCAAAATTAGCAAGCAACTACGGACTAGGCTTCTCTCTTTGGTTTTCTTACTTATACGCCCGACCGCACTGTACGTCCGCCGAGGAAATTAGGAACTTGTAGCCAACCTTTCCAGAGGATTCGCTAACATTTGTTCCGACTTGTACCGTCTGGTATACTTCTTACGTTGCTAGCCTGCGGAGGCGGGAAACGGCCGGATGTAAGGGCGGTCAACTGGTGACCCTCCGACGGGAGGGCCTAATTAAAAATTCGCAATGAACACTGTGGGACCTGGAAAAGTATTCTGCCCCACGAGGTGACGGTCCTCTGGTTAGGCAAGCATCTTGACATTAAATTGCCGGGGAAAATTAGTTTGCGGTTTAATTGCCGATTAATCGACTGTTACAGTTTTGAGCAGTCTGCAGGCCATTGATCGTTGTTTCCCCTCCCATCCTTTAGTTATTTCCATCCATGAACTCCTTGCTGACCTTCATCGTGCTGCCTGCTCCGTTACCTTTCTCTGGGTGCCAAGCCATGTTGGTATTACAGGGAATGAAGTAGCTGACCAGTTGGCTAGATCGGCAATTACTCGCTGCCCGTCTCCCTTTCAAATTCCGGGTGCGGATCTGCGGGTGCAGATCAGATCTTTGCTTCACTCCTCATGGGATAGCAGTTGGAAAGCTACTGCCCCTTCCAATAAACTCCGCACCATCAAGGATACGACTGCAGCTTGGAGTTCATCTTTACGCCCTTCCCGGAGAGAATCAATTGTCCTCTGTCGCCTCCGTCTTGGACACTGCAGGCTGACCCATGGATTTCTTTTACGAAATGACAATCCACCACATTGTGATTGTGGAGCCGTACAATCCGTGTCTCATATTCTGACTGAATGTCCTCTCCATTCGACACTTCGTGCCGACTATGGCCTACCGCCTGCATTGCCTTTAGTTTTGGCGGATGACCCACGGATGGTTGATCGCGTCCTTGCCTTCCTCCGTGAAAGTAGATTTTATTGTCAGCTCTAGGACTCGCTTGGTCGGGGTGAGTGGGTTTGTGATTCTTGGCTGATTGTGGGGTTTAGAGCCTTATCCCCATCAGCCCCCCCCCCACTCTTTTACATTTTAATGTAGTTTTATTTCTCCCTGCTCTGGAGCTATGATAGTTTGACAACTGTGCCATTAGTACCTTGTGGTTTAGGCTAGAGGTCGCTTCCAGAGCTGTGGGATCGGACACTGTAGCATTTGCTGCCCTGGGTTGGTCTTAGTCTTGTTGGCGAGTCGATTTTACTTCCTAGTGTAATGGTCTTTTGGCTTTCACCTATTTTTCGTTGGGTTCCGTGGCGTATACAATTTGGGGTTGAAGGGACTGATGACCTCGTTGTTTGGTCCCTCATGTCCACCACCACCACCACCACCACCACTGTTACAGTTTTAATTGGGTCGGACCTTGTGGCTATAACAATAGTCACTTTGCGTACTGTTGGAATTCATTGCCAGAAAGTTCATAATTATTTAACTACCGCACACTTATCTAGTTCGGGAAAGATGGCAAGCTGGCACCTCTGTGTTATGCTGAAAAGCTGTGCCACCCAGACACCGCACAGCGTGCTATAGACGGGACCAGCAGCATGCTGAACGGACTCGTCAGAATTAGCATGAAGTGTGTTCACGGATGAGACTAACATCTGCCTTAAAGCAGACAATCGTCGAGGACGTTGTTGGAGGCCGCCTGGTCAGCCTGGCGGTCTTCACACCGTCCAGCGATGCAGCAAGCTGATAGTTCCCTCATGTTCTGGGGCCATCGTATGCCACTGGTAGTCCTAGAAGGTAAATGGCTATACGGCGCAGAATTACATCCTCAGACCTTTAGTGCAATCTGGAACACAAATTCAGAATGTCTAGCGTATTGTTGTTCAACTTGTATATTTGTTTTCAAGAGCAATAAAGAGAAGTGAAATGTTGTAGTATATCTCTATTCCATTTTTATGTAAAGGGTATTCAATCCCTAGAATTGTGCTGTAGAGTTCTTGAAAGTTTACTCAATTCTAATGTAGTAATTTTCCTTTAGTAGGAAAAGCTTTTGTCCGTGCATTAGCGCGGGTTTGGAAAGCATCGATCGTGGAACTCAGCTTGCCCTTTTGTTTCATGCCATCTCACTAACTATGGATGAAGGGCAACAACAGACTACATATTTCTCGATGAAAGGTGTTTGACACGGCGCCGCACTGCAGACTGCTAATGAAGGAACGATCATGTGGAGTAGGTACCCAAATACGTAATTCAAGACTACTCAAGTCATATAACAAAGTCCATTGTCCGCGATGCAGACTAAGGTATCGAGTGTGCCCCAAATAAGTGTGAAAAGACCGTTATTTCGTATCTCTCTAAATGATGCTCGAATTACAATCTGAAGGTGTTCGCTGATGATACTGTGGTGTACAGGAAGGTGGCGTCATTTAATGACTGTAGGAAGAAGCAGGATGGCTTGGGGGACTAATGAGCTAGTCCCCACGAAATAAGACTGCTTAGACCAAACTCCAGGTGGTGTGAGCAATGGCAGTTTCTTCTGCATTTAGAGCTATGTAAGCTGATGCAGATGAGTAGGAGAAACAATCCTGTAATGTTCGAATACAGCATTAGTAGTGTGCTGCTTGATAATCGCGTCAATTAAATATCTAGGCGTACCGCTGCACAGCGATATGAAATGGAAAGAGCAATTAAGGACAGTCGTGAGGACGGCGGATGGTAGACTTCGGTTTATTGGGAGGATTTTTGGAAGAAGATTGGTCTGGGAAGAGATATAAAACGCTTGTACGGCCCCGTCTTGGTAAAGTCATATCGGTTTGAAGGAAGACAGAGGCAATTCAGAGGCGGGCAGCTAGGTTTGGTACTGGTAGGTTCGATCAATGCGCGAGTTTTACCGAGATGCTTCGGGAACTCAAATGAGTCGCTGGAGGGTGGGCGACGTTCTTTTCGAGAAACACTAGAAGAAAATTAGAGGGCCGGAATTCAAAGCGGACTGCAGAAAGATTGTACTGCCGCCACCCTACATTTTTCGCAAAGATCACAATGATAAGATCAGAGATTACAGTTCGTGCAGGTGCATATAAGCATTAGTTATGTAGTGAGGGTGTAGGAATATATCATATCGTTTTCTATCCGGTCTGCTTCTGAGAGGATTTACTAACAAAACCGAAAAAAACTTATATATTAAAACAGAGCGTAAGATCACTTTTTAGGTAAGTTCATTCAACGGTTGCATTATGAAGCCTACGCTCTAAGTCAAATTTTGTCCTCGATTTCATTTAACCATACCGGTCTAATTTATTCCGTTCTTCAGTTGCAATCTTACTTAACGCCCGTAGACTTCTTGGTTGGTTGACATGTTTGCACAGCTCAAAATTCATCCCAACCGTGTTGAACTCAATTCATATTGAGTGAGCATGTAGGCCAATCCAGTGGTGTAGTACCGGAATGATTTATGGAAACTTTGACTATCCCGACACAATACTCCGGTCTTATCGTCCATAAATAACAATAGTGGTTACGTCCCATAGATTTACAAACATTTGAGCTAAAATACTGAATATGTAGGGTGGCGAATTAATTCTGAAAGGTAGTTCTCATGTTTTGTATTTCATGTAAGTACGAAACGCGTGTTGCTATGCTTTATCTATTTCGGGCAATTTTCCAACGGCATCAAACTAATCAGTCTAGCGATGCTACAGAAAAGAAAAGAAAAAGAAAAAGAGAGAACAAAAATACTGTGGGAATTAGTGGCTGTCCCAGACATAAACACTAGTGATAGCAATATTTAATGTTGAAACAGCCACAAATGCGTTGTCTCCGGGCTCGGGTGCCCATCTTTCTTAAGTCAGTTGCGCACCACGGCATGTGGTGCCATCGTGTTGTGCATAGAATGCCAGTTGCTTCGCTTCCAGCGCCCACGTCCTGCCAGCAGGACTTCTGCAGATAATGCACTAATGCGACACCCTTACGGAAGCCTCAAAATCGGGTGAAATTCGCGGCGACGGACCGTCCACGTGCTAGTGTCGTATAAAGGGAACAGAGCACTGTCTGCAAATACTGGAATAGTACTTTAGAATGGCTGTTTGCATAAGTAGCTTCAGTATGCCTCGTTGAAGAGTTAGAGCGTCTTTAGATAAGTTCGAGGAGGAAGACTAGTTGCCTCTATGGTTTGTGGATTATCCTTCAGAGATATCGGTTGTGGCACAGAGTAACAAATACAGAGAAGCAGCCACCCCTAAACCATTGTCCTACGCTCCCCTCGTAGTTCCGTAAGATGCTAGCAGGTGTCAGGCAGATCGCTGGCTTAGGGTGCCTCTCGCACGTCAGAGAGTAGCGTGGAGGGGAGGCTGAGGGGAGAGCTCGTGCCGCCTGCCACGAGGCCACGGCTGTCTGGCTTGCTGGCGTTGGTGGGGAGGTGGTGGTGGTGGGGACAGCCGCTACCTGCCGCCTGTTCTGGCCAGTTTAAAGGGCTGCTTCTGACCGCAGCGCCATCATGGGACATCTTACGGAACTGCTGGAAACCCTCCCTCCCCGCACCCCTGAGCGTAGGACCGGTCCCTTATGGAGGTTTCCTGTCTGTATATATTTGTCTGTGGTTGTGATGTCGGACGTAACGAAGCAACTGTGATGCGGATCTGTAATCGCTGGATGCAGGAGGGAACGACGGACCGACGGTAGGGATTACACCCACCGCGCTTCGCCACTGTACTTGCTGACAGGTGTACTGTGCGCGTTGTAGTGATGGAGCCTCCCATCGCCACATGAAGCATATCTGGAAAATGACAGCTTAGTTTCACAGTCAACTCCACAGGTGTTTGCTCTGGTAATGCTGCAGTGGACGATGGATATGGCCATCGAATGAGACTTTTTTTACCGACGAACGCAGATTGTCTGCATCACGATGATTGATCAGTGTGGAGACAGCGTGGTGATGGGCTGTTGAGCTGCTGCTGTGTGCATCGCCACTCTGATCGTCCGTATTGCCTGTATAGTAGCCAGCCAACGCTACATCTCGGAAGTGTTGAAGCCTGTTGTCCTCCCTTACCCGTAGAGCCTACCAACCGCAAATAGTTTAAATCGGGACTTTACGTGGTACTCAATGCTAACGACTTCCTCGTCGGACAGAATATCTTGCGTGCGCCCCCCTCCTCTCCCCCTCCCCCCCCCCCCCCCCCCGTTTCTCTGATCGCTACTATGGAAATAGTCTGCACGATGGTTGCGGAATGACTGTCCCGAGATCCACCACCCGCTGCTACACTACTGTAGGTCATCGTGGAAGCAACGTGTGCTGCAGTTCAACGCATCCAGGGGTTCGGATTCAATACAGAGACTTCTATCAGCGATTATAGCAAGTAATGGAGCAGTGGTGGTAACACGAATTACCTATTTCATAATCTTCCTTACCTCAAATGGGGCTGCATTTTCTTCCGAAATTCGGCTGTGATCTCTCGGGTTCTTCTTGGTGTTGCTTTTTTGATGGCTAGTGGCGTAATTTATTTCTGCGAGCTATTAATGTACGGCCATTTGCCATTGATATTTACAGTAATTGCTGATATTTTGTGTACACCACTTGTATACAGATTTATCGATACACGGTGTTTCAAATTAAAGCGCGCGGCGGCCATGGCGTTTTGTCCTATACTGCTATTTATCGTAGACTCCTGGCCCCACCGTATCAGCTGACGCTCTTGAAGATCTCTTCCCCTGATCTTGTTTGTGGCTTAGCTATAATGTTCACTGCACAACGGCCTTCGTAACAATTACCACTTTCTGTAGTAGAAACGATATGTTGGGCACTCATCCCCCACTCCCCCACGTTTCACTTGCCCGTCCCCCTCTCCTCTAGTCGAAGCCTATAATGAACCCTTCACTGACCGGGAACTGCTTGAGACTTTTACCTCTTCACATGAATCATCCTCAGGCACTGATTAAATTCACAAGCAGATAATCTTACTACAGAACTTTACCCAAAGCAACACCTACTCCCGGTGTTGTCGTATTTGGCATAAAGATGTCTTCCTCTCGCAATGGCCGGATAGCACATCTGTAGTAATCCTTAAGTCGGACAAGGATCAAACGTCTCTTCACAGCTACCGTCCCATGAGCTTGACGAACGTACTCTGTAAACAGCTTCTAAGGATGGTTGCCTGAAGAATAAGCTGTATCCTGATAACTATTTACCTTCTATCCCTAATCAGTGTGGTTTTCTGGATCGACCATCTACAACCAACCGTCTGCTTCGATTGGAAGCGCCACGATAGAGTGACATAGCGTTCTAAGGTGCCTTGCTGCGGATCGCTACGCTACTTACTGTCTGAGGTTACTCCACCCTCGGGCATGGGTGTATTTGTTGTCCTTAGCATGTTTAAGTAGTTTGTAAGCCTATGGACTGATAACCAGAGTAGATAAGTCCCATAGATTTACCAACGTTTGAATTAGATTGTAAGCAGCAAACATAGACGTTCTCTAAATGCTAACATCTCGTTACAGTCTTAGACTTATATAAGACGCCGTTTTGACATCACATTCTACTTGGTGTCTGACTGTAGCTTTCAGAGCTCGGTACAGATTTTTGTTAGTAATTTTGTATTCCACCAAGTCAAAACGAGCGCTTCACTCGGGAACGGCTCCATTTCTCTATTGTCATTAACTTTTCCTCATTGCCATAAACAGGCATTTCTCCCCCAAAAAGCCGCGGCGGAGTGGCCGAGCGTATTTAGGCGCTATGCCCAGATGCGCGAACCCGTTCCCCATCCGAGGTTCGAATCCTCCCTAGGGCATGGGTGTATGTGTTGTCTTTAGTACAGGTTTACAAGTACTTTTAACAATGAAAAAACAGATAGGAATGTCAGTAATGGAGGACAGATAATTCACCGTAAAGAGGCTCGCTGAGCTGCTGGCAAATACGAAAATAATCATTCACACAACTAAATTTTCGGCTGTGGCCTTAGAAAAACACATTCACGCAATCATGTCAGGCCACTCCAGCGACATCAGCATCTAGACTGTGAGTGATTTTGGGAGTGGAGTGGGAACGATGCCGGCTAAAGGTGGGGATGGAAAGTTCCGCGTTGCATGATGGATCGTAAAAACTCGGATAGGCGGGAATTTGAATTCCGGCAATGAATACAGTGAAGTGGTGGGAAAGGATAAAGGGGAGGTGTAGAGGAGTGTGTGGAGGGAGTGGGGGATTTGAAATAAGAAAAAGGAAAAATAGGAAAATATAAAGTTAGGAAACATAGGAAAAGATAAAAAATAAGTAAAAATGAAATGTAATTAGGGGATATTGTAAATGGTGACACACAGTTGCAAGGAAGACATAAGATACAGGATAATGAGTGGTGAAGGAAGAGGGGGGCAGTTGTTAAGCATAGGGTGCAGGGATGGGAAATTATCTTAGGTTAAGACCAGGATAGTTATGGGACTGTAGAATGTGTTGGACAACTCATCTGCACAGTTCAGAAGAGCTGGTTGTTGATGGGACGATCCAGATGGCTCAGGTAGTGAAGCAGCCATTGGGTGACGGAACACCACGTTAGGAGGGGTAAGAAGGATCTTGGTTTGGATGTCTCATTTCAGGGCATGATGACAGATAAAGCCCTGACAAAGGATGTGATAAGTTGTTCCAGTCCGGGTTGGTATTGGGTGACAAGGACACTGTTGTGATGGTTACTGGGGTTGGAAGGATTGGTGGTGGTGGTTGGTGTGTGTGTGTGTGTGTGTGTGTGTGTGTGTGTGTGTGTGTGTGTGTGTGTGTGTGTGTGGGGGGGGGGGGGCATGGGAAATGTTTATGGACTAGGTCAGAAGGGCAATGTCTATCTGTAAAGGCCTTTGTGAGGCCTTTGGAATAATGGGTAAGGGACTTCTCATCATTGCAAATTCTGTCTGTGGGTGGCAAGGCTGTATGGGAGGGATTTTTTGATGTGGAAGGGATGGCAGCTATCAGAGTGCAGGTACTGTTGGTAATGAGTAGGTTTAACGTGGGCAGAGGTGTGGATGGAGCAGTCAGTGAGGTGGAGGTTAATATCCAGGAAGATGACTTCCGGCGTGAGAAGGAACAAGTGAAAGTGATGGGGAGAAGGAATTGTGGTTGTGAAGGAACGAGAATAGTGTGTCGTGGGCCTGAGTCCAAATCGTGAAAATATCAGTGAACCTGAACTAGACCAGAGGTTAAGGGTTTTGGGAAGCTAGGAAGGTTTCCTCTAGATGGCGCATAAATAGGTTGCCATAGAAGGGTGCCATACGGGTGCATATGGCTGTGCCACGGATTTGATTTCCTTCAGAGGAAAAGTAATTGTTTTTTAGGATGTAATTGGTAAGGGTATAAGGAATGAGGTATTGGGCTTGAAGTCTGAAGAACGTTGAGTAAGGTAGTGTGAGAGAGCGGCAAGACCCTGGACATGGACTTTGGCATATGTTAGGTGGCATCGACAGGTACAAGTAAGGATCCAGAAGGTAAAGGGGTGGGGATGATGGAGTTCCTGTGAAGGAAGTGGTTGGTGTCTTGGATGTGGGAGGCTAGGTTTCGAACAATTGGTTGGAGGTGCTGGTCAACAAGGGCTGAAATTCTTTCTGTGGGAGTGCAGTAACCAGCCACAATATGGTGTCCAGGTTTGTTAGGTTTGTGGATTTTTGAGAGCATGTAAAATGTAGTTATGCAGGGTGTTGTTGGGGTGTGGTGGGAGATGCATTCAGGTGAGAGGTTCTGGGCATGCCCACGAGATTTTAATGGTGTTGGACTTTTGGGATGGAGTCATCCTGGCACAACTTTTAGGTGGAGGAATCAGACAAGTGACGTAGGCCTTATGTCATGTAATCACTGTCATTCATTACAACAGTGGTGGAACCCTTGTCTGCAGGGAGGTGATTAGGTTGGAATCTGTTTTGAAGTTGTGTAAGGCTGTCCTCTCTGCTGCCGAAAGTTTGGTGTTTTTTTAGGAAGGGACTTGAAGGATGGTGATGCCAAGTTGGATGTGAGGAATTCTTGGAATTCTTGGTGCTTGGTTGGATGGTGGTATGAATGGGAATAGGCAGGGTACAATGTTGGAATTAGATTGGCTTTGATTTGAGGGTTGGTGGCAAAGTAGTTTCTCCACTGTAGGGATTGGCAGAAGGAGGTCTTTGACAAGTCCAGTGTGGTTAAATTTGGGTATGGGGCTGAAGGTGACTTTGGGATAGCACTGAAACTTCAGTGGGGTTTTAGCAGAAAGCTTAACAGTATTCTGGGATTGTTGGGCATTGTAGATTGTTGGTGGGGAGTTTTGGGGATGTGGAGAGTGGAAAAGGTCAGCGAGGGAAGGTTAGGTGTGTTAGGAGGGGTTCACAGGGAGGAACACTTGGGGTCGGATAGGAGTTGGCTAGTGGTGCTCAACGGCAGCAGTAGGATGTTTGTAAGTTTAGGAACTGATGACCCCATAGTTAAAGTTCCATAAGCTTAACAAACATTTGAACATTTTTCCTTAAGAAGCTCGGGTTAATGCAATCCTGTCATCAAACCACAGCCCACGCTGCCCAAAACGTTTTTTCTCACAACGTGGACGTTGTACCACAGTAACTTTTGTTAAAGTCCTCTAGATTCTCCTTGCCGAAGCGGTATCTTCCCTGTCCAACTCGACGGTACTGGATTGTGCTCTCCTATGTAATGCCGTTAGACAATTCCCTGAACATGCTCCGTACTCTAATCTCTTTGCTTACGAGGGCTGTCGACCTCCTGATACGTCATCGGGTGTGATTACTGACTGGAATGCACCTCACCCCCATCTGCTGAGAATTCCATCTCCCCTTCTTGGATTACTATTGGTCTGTATACAAAGATGCCAAGGGCTGCAATCGGGGATAGAGATATAACGAAATAAATCCATTGACGTTATTTCTATAAGCAAAGGTAAGTGTTACAGATGGCATAGCAGTTACATTCTTCTCCCCCATCTTCATTGCCTGTCTTTTAATTTGAGGCGCATTAATCAGAAGCATTTGGCGGTATTTGTAAATTTGGAAGATTTCTCAAAGTATTTGATCTTTGTTCTGTTTGATTTCAGTGTTTAGTACCAAACCACAATAATTAGTATTTAAGTAAAAATTACTTTTGCGAACCTTCTGCAGTTTAACTTCCCAACAGGTGGAATGCATGAGGCTGTAGATAGACCACTAAAGGCTGTATATATAAAATTGTATTTGTTCCTCGTAGTCTCCAGGACGACTGGAGCAGTTCTGATGAAATCTTCAGATTAGCCCTGCGGGTGAGCCTGTGAAGTTGGCAGCGTTTGGGTCAAGATATTTATTGATTTTAAGAATATAACGCGAAACATGTGGGAAAAAAATTCCTTGGGAAGCTGTCTACTCTGACTTTTCATCTTCACCATATTTCAGAAAATGCTGTTATTAGTTGATATTTTCTACACAATGAGTACCAAGCTCCTACATTCCATAAGGTTTAAACCATAATTACTTGCAAATATGACAGTCTAACTTACATGTAAAAGCTTACCTCTGACGATAGGAAGGACATTAACGCCGCGGTGGAGTAGCCGAGCGGTCTAAAGCGTCTCGCTGCGGAGCGCGCGGTTGCTCGCTGTGGAGGTTAGTCCTCCCTGGGGCATGGGGGTTGTGTGTCCGTTTGTCCGCTTGTCCGTTTGTCCGTAGGTTAGTTTACCTAGGTTTAAGTAGTTTGTAAGCTACGGACTGATGACCACGCAGTTTGGTCCGATAGATCTAAAAACAGTTGAACAAGGACAGTAACGCCCATCGCCGTGGAAGAGCAACAGAAACGGCACTGCCAACTCATGTCAGCAGTGCATTAACAAAAGAATGGCGTAATACATAGTAATAGCTATTTTTAATGCTGTTACTCCATATTTCCCAGTCACTGAACGTACAGATGAATTTTCCAATACGGATAGGAAAATGGAATTACAGTAATGTTCCATTTCCTGTTAACATCACCGTGTAGTAGTAAAATTAGTGAACTCATTGGATCACCGGTGATGCTCATTTACAACTTACCCGCACGTAAGTAATGCAACGGAACCAGTGACTCTCAAATTTTTTGATAATTTATTCGAGGCAACAATCATCAGCGGCAGATTCAAAGGCTAAGACATACTGATTCCACAATTCCTGGCGATTACCAACAATTTACAAAAATAATTCAAACGGCTCCTGTTCCCTTTTCGTCTTCTTTGGAATTTCCATTTTTTATTAAGTCCGATCATTGACTACCGCTGAGTTATATTTGAAACATTTATGAATTTCACACGTTGAATTGCATGTGGCTTGTTGCAAAGTTGGGTCACAACATAAATGTTTTTACTGTAAATACATAAAGTGTCGAACTGATGGCCTTAGGATGGATTAGTAAAGAAAAAAATAATTTCCCATTAGTCTTAAATACTATTGTTTTTTCCTTGGACGTAAAAAGGTATTGTACCTATATCTACTAAAACTTCGTGAAACGATGTTCTCCATTCATCCACTAGAAGTCTTCTTATTCGTGTCAGAGACATCATAAAGATATAGAGATAAAGAGGTTTTACATTCTTAATCCAAACGCAGGCTACGTCAGTACCGTTTGGTTCTGCTGACGTTAAACTGTCGAAGGTACAGTGTGATAAACAGACGGGGCAGTTATGAAAGAGGGTTGATAATTAGTGAAATGAGCGTATGGCTTTCTTGGCCGAGAGATTCCTTGTCGGATTGTTCGGCCGCCTTAGTGTAAGTATTTTTATTTGACGCCGCGTGGGCGACTGTGGTGGTGGTTGGATGGATGGATGGATGGATGGAGGAGGAGGAGCAGTCCACTGACTGTCGAATCTGTGGAACAGTTCTGAAGCGAATGCCACGAAGCGGGTCCTTGATCTTCGTAATCAAATGTCATAAGGACTTGCGTACTTTCCAGACGCATCGACCGAACAGAGCAGCCACAGCTTGCAGAGTATGCGCCCGCGCATTGTCGTGCAAAATGATGGACGAGTTGTAGACTTGTTTATAATAGTTCGCGATCGGAAGCGCTCACTTTAGTTCGCGGCTCTGCCGCGAAATAGTTCGTTCTTTTAGTTCGTCAGCTCCCAGTGACGGCTGAGCGGCGTGGTCTGCGCATGCAGGTGGAGGGAGAAGTTCCCCCACCTAGCTGCTTCATGCGCTTGCTGCTTGAGCCGCTAACGATATCACGCAAACCAAAAGAAACAGTTTGTGGATAATTTCTCGCGTTTGAGTTATCTATCTTGGCATTATGGAATTTATTACTCGGATATTGCAGAGTGCAGAATATTTCAAAGCAGAAATTTTGTAGCACTGAACTATGTAATCTAGCAGGCAGACCCTAACCTCAAAATGGCTCACATCAGCAGAAGGCAAACACAGGATTTTTAATTCTGTTCGCGACCTATCGCGCGTATTTTAGTTAGCGACCGGTAGCTCTTATAGTTCGCTGCTCGGCCGCGAAGTAGGTCGCTCTTTTTAGTTCGTCCGCTCGTTTTGGCTTTTGCTACCGCTACTAAAACTACAGCTGAGCTGCAGCTCAGCTCGAAATGATGGAAACTGGCAGAAGGGAATCAAGCGATTCTGCGCGCTCTCGCGTCCTCTCGCTGTTTGTTACCCGTCAGTCTTCGGAAAAGGAGCGGACGAACTAAGAGGCGAGGGATATGCGAACTAGTTCGCCTGTGGGAGCGCTCTTCCGAACTAGTTAGTTCGCGAACTAAACAGGACTAGAGTTGCCTCTTGAAGACTTTGATGACACTGTCATGCTGTACGACCTCTGGCACATTCAGTCTTTATCAAACTCCATTGTTCCTGTTTCGAAAACACCGATTCCGTTCGGTAGACCGCTTGCTCATAAGTGACTGTTCCCCTCGATTGTGTGCAAGCCGTTGACGTGGACGGGCGACCTCTTTTACTCGGAGACGTATGTTAACAACGTGTTATCAGCGGCAGTAGTAGATTCCACTGCATAATCTCTCCATTAGTGTTACCACTAGTTAAGTTCCAACCCCTGTATATGGGTGATCGTTTGAGGGGGCTCCAGAAACGGTGGAATCATTTTGATGGCCCGTTTGTTTAGATTTACTTTTGATCTTGCTATGCCACTGCGTAGTCGTTTCAGACACTTCGACACTGTCCAGCTTTCGCTGTGTCCAGCAGCTAAGACTCTGAAGGATTCCATTCCAAGGGTATCCTACCGCATGTTACTGTTCTGTGGTCACTTCGGATCTCGATTGTGAGAGAGCTGTTTCTAGAGCTAAGCGTCTGTGCTCCTGGCTTCCACCCATGGAGTGGGTGCCACCTGGAGACGATAGATTTTTCTCTTTGTAGGCTGCCTGTTCTCGTCGAATTGCTGAAGTTGCAATACCGGCAAGATGATGCAAAGGGGGTTGGCTGCAGACATCTGGCATATTCATTGAGGGTGACAGACTTGGTGTCTAAGCCCCTGTAGCAAACTGGACTAGCGTGTTCGCCAGCGGAGTAGCCTAGAGATAAGGCCGAGGTTCTTCCAACCTGTGGTTTTGCACCCCAGCTCGAACCTTCGTCGCCGCAGAATGTTGTTTCGACCACACATTGAGTTTAGTGTGACGGCAATGCTGTTGGAATGTCAAAAGTCGGTCTGGAGTAACACTAAAGTATTTAGGAATTTGCAGTGTTCAAAGTCAACACCCCTCCACCTCGCCGCTGACGAGATGCCTGTTTGTTGCGTATATGGATTGCGCATACTGAGATTTTCATGTGGTTGGGTTTCAGTTGATTGCGGTAGTAATAGTTCCACCAGTGCCTCATTCAGCCTCTTCTCCACATCCTCAAACGACGGTCCCTGATCAGCCACAACTGGATAGTCAGCACATGTAGCTGCAGGTGTTGACTTGAAGTGCCTGATCATTTGTGTTGAGGTATGAGTTAGGGCACTATACATGTCAGACGAGTTTGTAATATTTTTTAAAAATCTTACGCATATGGTACAGAAATGATACAGGTCGATAGCTTTTGGGATCGTTATGAGCTTTCCTTGTTTGAGTACTGCTATGAATTCAGATTTTCTCCATATACTTGTAATTTTATAGTCTTACATGTTTTTATTAATCATGTTTAGGATTCACTGTTTGGTCTGTGGGCCAAAATGTTCTGTTGTAGAAGTATATCATCTAGTCCTGCAGCGTTTCCTTTCTTACATTTTGCAATGGCTTCGTTAAGCTCATCTATCGAGATGGGCTGTGAGAATGAGTTTCTGTAATCCCCCGTGTATTGTTCATATTCTTAGTTTGTCTAAAAGGTCTTTTTATATTTTAGCAATTGAGTGGCTACATTTGTTGAGATGTTGGCACGGTTGTTCAGGAGAGTTGGGCCACTACTTAAGCGCTTAAGAAGGCGCCATGCTTTGTTTTTGCTCATACCTAGCTCTTAACATTAACCCAACTATTTCTTTTAGCTTCTAAGATAAAATTTAACAATTGTTGCCTTGCAGACACTGTTTTTTTCGAATGTAATTTTTCTTTTTCCTAATAGTACCAAATAGGTGTATAGGTCGGTCACTGTTTTAGGTGTTAGCCTTGAATGTAATCTGTACTTACAGCCTTGGAGTGTAGGTAATGTTGAACGGTTTTTTTACACATCTATGAACTTATCGGATGACGGATGAGTCAAGAGAAGGAGATAAGAATGCTACCTCTCGATTCAAGACTTCCTGGTATTGTAGCCAGTTGGCCTTCCTGAAATTGTACCTTCGGCGGGATGGTACACAAACTGGCCTCACAGCAGTCGTGACTTGACACATTATAAGTAGATGTTGGGTTTGGGTTATATATAGGCATGTTGCTTTTATATAGTGCCAATTAAGATTTTGTCACAAAAGTATCAGGGTTATATCCCCTTTTGCCATCTGCCACTATAAAAAGGCTGGGAGCTTATGGGTACGAATTAAAGCTGCCAGCCATCTCAGTCTCGTCATCTTAAGGATATCTCCATACGGTGGTATGGCTATTGAAATCATAATTACGCAGTCTACTTTGTTACTATTACGGTCATGAATTTCATCGACATTAAAGTTTCTTTGTATCGATTTGTAAACAGATGTTAAGGTACAGTTGTCAAGTTCAGTTGTGCCGATCTCTACGTCCTCTACGTCTGATATGTTGGTCGACAGTACCTGAATTCACGAAAACAGCACTGTCATATTGACGATAAGGCATCTTAGCTACCAAATGCATACCTTGTATTTTTGGGCGATTAAGGTTAATCTCTGCGAGTTTCTTGAACACACCATTTTTTTATGACATAGGTCTTTTATCAATTCTTCATTAGATAAAGATAAGCCATAGATTCTGACAGGGATAGGTCATGATTCAACCAGGAATGCCCCATGTTGACTAGTCATTACACTAGCTTTGACTTGATGTCTCTGAATTTGAAAGGCTTGATCGGCAAGAAAAAACCGTTGCCCAGGGGACGCCCGAATGTGATGCTAGCTTAACAGCACATTCTACTGGGAGGCTCGTTTCATGTCCCCCTCCCACCAGAAGTTACCGGGCTAGTCATCAGCGCTACCCGTATTCCTATAAAATTAGGGTTTTCTTATGGGCTTCTCTTTTGGATAGCGAACCAATCATCTTTTTATGTTGATCTTCTTTCTTCCGTGCTTGCTTAAATAAATGGGTATTCCCTCGTATGCTAGACACGTCACTTTATACTTTCCCCATACATATTTCGGCACATTTGTGCTATTATCGGTGGTTTGTTTCTTAGGCTACTTGAAAAGCACTAAATATAGTACTATGTTTGTTGTAATTGTTTAGTACTCCTTGTCATGATTTCCTTTTAACTCCTGGTTTGTTTTCTTTACAGTGACTTATTATTACACAATATAAAGAAAACGCGAGAAACCAGGTTCTAAGAAAAAAGAAATCGTGACAAGAAGTACTAAACTACTAAAACAACCATTAATAAGTACTATATTCGATGTTTTTAATCTTTTTAACGTAGCCTAACGTAAGAAACAATAAATAAATGAATTCCTCCTGAGAGGAGAAATGTACCGAAAACTATATGAAAAAAATTGTATAAATTTAAAGTGTTTTGCATACGGCTTAATATTCTCACCATTTAAACGTAATGGCTAACCACCAAATATCGAAAAATTTTGTAAATGTGTGGGAGACATCTTTAGGGGAAGTCATGTCCTCGCAACAAGACTCAACAGTATTTAGAATGTTAATTTTTAGACTCCTGCTCCCTCTTTGATAAATTTCTGTAGACGCTTGCCAGATAGTCACAGCAGACAATTTTCCACGAATACGACTGAGCTAAGTGGCGCAGTGGTGTTTCTGAATATATTGGGTTCACATATTAAAGGGCTGTCATGTGAATGTAGTGTAAAATTGTAGACCATGCTTAACCTAGTTAAATCATTATTCAGGTTGAGAACGTGCTCCAGCGTACATAACATTAAATACAAACCTGTCACTCTTTCCTAAGAGCTGGACACTGTTCAACATTGTTCGTGTTGTCTAATATAAATTAGTATTCATTGTATCTCGAAGGAGAAAACAGATCTTGGTGCTGTCAAATGTGATTCGTCATTTTGGGACTGCCGTCATCTGTTTGATCCGACATGTGCTAGACGTAGGCCTAATCCAATGAAAATAGAGACTAGATAGGTTAGTCAGTATTGGCTCCGTCGTTAACCTTGTGTTAAGTCCAGAAATTGATGGTTTAATCGTTGGTCGCTTCTGATTTTTACCCTCGCTTACCGCTTCTTCAATCTGGCAGTGATTAGTATGTAATGATAAATGCCGAATTGCCCTGTGAACTTGATGCTAATTCAGTTCAGAGGTCGGAGCTAGGCAGGGTCAATAGGACAATAATTAAAGCATTGTGGCGTTAGAATACACCGTCGGACTAGTGATACATCTACATACATACTCCGCAATTCACCGTAAGGTGCGTGGCGGAGGGTACACTGTACCACTACTAGGCATTTCCTTTCCTATTCCACTCCCAAATTGAACGAGGAAAAAAAGAATGCCTATATGCCTCCGTACGAGCCCTAATTTCTCTTGTCTTTGTGATCTTTACGCGAAATGTAAGTAGGCGGCAGCAAGATCGTACTACACTCAGCTTCAAATTTCGGCCCTCTAAATTTACTTAACAGAAATTCACGAAAAGAACGTCGTCTTTCTTCCAGCGATCCCCAATTGAGTTGCCGGAGCATTTCCGTGACACTCGCGCATTGGTCGAACCTACCGGTAACAAATCTAGCTGCTCGTCTCTGAACCGCCTCTTTGTCTTCCTTTAAACTGATCTGCTGCGGGTCCCAAACACTTGAGCAATACTCAAGACGTGGTCGTACAAGCGTTTTATACGCGGTCTCCTTTACAGGTGAAGTACATCTTCCCAAAATTCTCCCAATAAACCGAAGTCGGCTGTCTGCCTTACAACTGTCCTTACATGCTCGTTCCATTTCATATCGCTCTGCAATGTTACGCCTAGATATTTGAACGACGCGACCGCATCAAGAAGCTCACTACTGATGCTGTATTCTAACATTATAGGATTGTTTTTTCTACTCATGCGCATCACCTTACATTTTTCTACATTGAGAGCTAGCTGCCATTCTTCGCACCAACTAGAAATTTTGTCTAAGTCATCCTGTATGCTATTACAGTCAGTTACAGACGACACCCTCCCATACACCACAGCATCATCAGCAAACAGCCGCAAATTACAACTTACTCTGTCCATCAGATCATTTATATAGATAGAAAATAATAGCGGTCCTATCACACTCCCCTGGGGCACGCCTGACGATACACTCGTCTCTGATGAACACTTGCCGTCGAGAACAACGTACTGCGTTCTATTACTTAGGAAGTCTTCCAGCCAGTCACAAATCTGTGAACCTATTCCATAAGCTCGTATCTTCGTTAGCAGTCTGCAGTGTGGCACCGTGTCGAACGCCTTTTTGAAGTCGAGAAAAACACAATCCGCCTGTTGCCCTTCGTCCATGGCTCTCAAGATGTCATGTGAGAAAAGGGCAAGCTGAGTTTCACATGAACGATGTTTCCTAAACCCGTGCTGATTCATGGAAAGAAGCTATTCCGTTTCAAGGAAATTTACTATATTCGAACTGAGAATATGCTCCAAAATTCTACATGAAACCGATGTCAACGATATTGGCCTGTAATTGTATGGGTCAGTTCTTTCCTTTCTTATACACGGGAGTCACCTGCGCTTTTTTCCAATCACTAGGAACTTTGCGCTGAATTAAAGATTCGCTATAAATGCAAGCTAAGTAGGGGGCCAATGCCGCAGAATAGTCTTTGTAAAACCGAACTGGTATTCCATCCGGACCAGCAGACTTTTTCGTATTTAGCTCTCTCAGCTGCTTCTCTACACCGGAAATACCTATTGCTATGTCCCCCATTTCGGAATTAGTACGTTGATCAAATGATGGTATATTTGTGCGGTCCTCCTGCGTGAAAGATTTCTTAAAGGTTAAATTTAGAACTTCAGCTTTCCGTTTGCTTTCTTCTATTACTGCCCCGGAATTATCAACTAGTGACTGGACAGTGGGCTTTGACCCGCTTATCGATTTTACATAGGACCAGAATTTTTTCGGGTTCTCGGAAAGATCTTTTGCTAAGGTATGGCTGTGATAATTATTGTATGCTTCACGCATCGATCTTTTTATAGACGCACGAATCTCTACTAACTTTTGCCTGTCATCATTTGCGTGTCATCATTGAGTGTTCACTTTCTTCCTTGCGAAAGCAAAGGGGGCGGTGTTAAGTTTTGAAACAACACAGCATTGGAATCTAGGGAGAGAGCTGGCGACAGGACGGCTTCCAGAAGCTGTCCAGTACACAATTTTTGTGAGCATAACCTCGTCCACAAAAATGACTAGAGGCGCAACACACATGGGTGAGATGCTGTAGTCTTCACTCCTTGCAGTAGAACGCAGTTGCATGGCACATTGCAGTCGGCTTTAATGAGCCTGCCAGAAAGCGATGCTTTTAAAGGATGTCTCTTGTATGAATCATTTACCTTCTTCATATAACGACTGAGAAATATCGGAACACACTTGAATAGCCTTCAGATGCCTTACCTGACGGGAAAATGTTTCTTCAGCTATCTGATGCAACGATACTCTTTTTCTGCTGATGGCATAAAAACTTGGTTTACATAATTGTTAAAGGTAATTTGGTCTCGCCCTCATGTGCTCATTTATTCTACAATTGCTCCAGTTTTTAAGGAGTGTTTTTACTCCATGCGCTATGTACGAATGATAGTGATTGTAGTTCCCTGTCGTAATATTTGCTCTGCTAGCGCACAGTTTAATTAGAAACTTAGTGTCATGTGCTGAATCTCGTATTTCTGTATTAGTTTGGAATGATGCGTCTGTAGGACTACTTTCATGTAGCTAATCAGCTGGGAATTATTTAGCCATTCATAAAATTAAGACTAACATTTCCGTTGCTTATCACGATATAAAACAGCGTGCTATAAGGCTTTTTCGGGCGTAGTGCAGAGAGAGAGAATCATGTGTGATTACTGTTCATACTGTAGTACGCATATCGTAGAATTGAGTGTTTGAAACTTGGGTTTGAACTCCAGGCTTTGCTTCCCGCGGGAAATCGCTTAGTCCCTAGACTGTGGCTAAGCCATGTTTCTACAATGTCACTTTCTTCTAGAAGTAATAGTCTCGAAACATTCGTATGATGTTTTGAAGCTCGGAGATGAGATGCTGGCGCAACTAACGCAAAGGACTATCCTTGAGGTGTACATAGGTAGCTCAGTCGGTAGAGGGAAAGGAGAGCTCCTGGCTTCGAAACCCTGTCTGGCACACAGAGTTAATCTGGCAGAAAGTTTATCAGCGCACACTATGCTACACAGTGATGACTTCATTCTGGATGGTGTGTTTGTTTACATGTAGAAATTTGACTACACAATAGGAATGGCGCGGTGGTGAATGTTCTGATCTTCCTAACGCCTAAATTGATGGCATTATCGATAGGGCGCAGGTTTGATACTCACGTTAATTCGTCGGATTTAGGAACCGAAGTAGTTCCTTTTTAACACGTTGACTGCCCCGATGGCGTCAAGAGGCGCGCCATAGCCGCCTGCTGTGGCTGCCGGCAGCCAAAGTGTTAAGTCACCTTACGCTAAGGATTCACATTCTTGTGGCAGCATGTCGAAATTGTCGAGGTGGAAGCAAATTTAAGTAAGATACGTTGTCGCATAATTCTTTGAAAGTTGGAATTTTGTTATTTAATGCTTTGATTTGTGTGCTAAAGTAACGTTTGTTTTGCAGGTGTGGCACAAGCTCTGCTTCAAATGCCAAGTGTGCAACATGACGCTCAGTATGAAGACTTACAAAGGCTTCAACAAGCAGCCATACTGCGAAGCGTAAGTGTTAACACCATTCACTATTGTGCGATGTAAATCGCTCGTACATGGCACAGGCCCTTCTTGATTGAGTGATAACAAGGACCAAGACATAACTTTGTCCCTATGAATTATTTTGGATTAAAATACGTTTAGTTTTGTATACAATGAGAGTACTTAGTGACTAGTTTTACGTAACACACGTACCAAGTTTCCTCGCTACCACAGATACTTGTATTAATTCGCCAATGAGGGACAGTCTGCTTAAAGTGCAGTTTTAACATTGGTCACTCCTTGTCACTCAAACAAGTGGATTTCGTTTAGACATTAAAGTTAGCTGATAATGGCAGGCAACTATTGTACCGTGATGATTTAATGCCGTTCAAATTAAAATCCTTTGTGCGCGATACCGCTGTAACAAACATGTCTGAAAGGTAGCGGTTTGGAGGTGTTGGTGGTGGGTTCGTATTTGAGATCGGGGCGTGGAGTAAAAAGTTCTAGGTTCATACTCAACCAGCGCCTATTTGTAACAGCTATTAGAACTGTGCTACAGGATGTAAGCAAGGTTTGAACGAAGACCTGTAGCTGGCGCACAACCAAATTGAATAATTCGGTTAATTAAAAGATGCAGATTATTTATGGTCAGCTGATTGCACCCGTTTTATGTGCGCCGTTCGTACTTCACGCGCGAAAAATTCTGCGACGTTTCTGAAGCGCGTCTTTAAATTGTACAACGAGCATTCAGAAAGAGTTTTATTTTTTTTCAACTCAAGACAGTTACATAAAGTTTATTGATAACAAGTATTGAAGTGTTTGCCCTATTTTTAGAAAGTCACCAATCAACTTTCGTATTCCTGTGTCGTAGTCTACCGCCGGTGAATTGAACAGTCTTGTGACAGTCTCTTTCAGCTCTTGGTTGGTCTATATCGTAAAGCTGGCTTTATTACAGGAATCTCTTGAGGTGCAAGAAAAGATGGAAATCGCTGGAAGTAATATGACTAGGCTGAATGATCAAACGGCTCACAGCCAAACGTCTGTAAAACAGTTGCTGTGCGAATAGCCGCATAGCTGGAAGCTGTTCGGTCATCCGGCATACAGTCCCGATCATTTTGGCCCACTTTAGGTTACGGTAGTAACACTAAAAGTGGGCCTTTGCGATCGTCCTTTGACAGCTCGAGATTTAAATGAAAATAACGGCTTAACTATTCATCTGACACGATAATTGAATAACCGAGTTTGTAGAGGAGAAAATTCTCTACAATTTTGCTCTGTTTTTTTTTTTTTTTTTTTTTTTTCATATCTCGTAGCGTTTCAAAGATATTTGCAAAAATAACGGCGATTTTGGGATGTACTGTCTGTCCGTAACGTGTTCCCTGTTTTTAAGACGAACCGTTCAACCGATTAGCACCAAATTTGACATGATTGTAGGCAGCAAGAGACCAAAACCTCCCTTTTTCAAATTTTTCAGACAAAAAAATATGGTAAAACAAAAAGCCGTTTGTACTATAATTGTAATTGCAAACGAAACGGTCATCTGACACGAAAATTGAATAACCTAATTGGTAGAGGAGAAAATTCTCTAAAACTTAGCTCCCTTGTGTTTTTTCATACCTCGTATAGTTTGAGACATATTTGCAAAAATAACGGAGATTTGACACCCGCCATTGAATTAACGAAAACCAGCCGTTCGGAGATGTCACGTGACATTCCTCGCGTATTTGATTATTTTCGTATTGTAATTTACACGTTGTCATTTCAAAGCAACGGCACACTGAGAAGTTCACAAATACACGTTCTTCGTACGATAAATGATAATCTAATGTCTACAAATACCATATTAACATCAGTTAACAACGACCATGAGTAGTACGAGATTAAAGATCTCTTGTTTTCATTTATAGCCGTAGTGTAGTGGGCTATGACGCGAAAGGTCGGTGGTTCGAAACCCGTCGCTACCTAATTTTTTTCCTATAAGGGTTTAATACACTCTTATTATTATTTAGATTATTATCTGGTCCAAAATGTTTGCAAAAATTTATAAAGCTACAATTCTAAAGAGGGCCGTAAAACACGTCAGTGCGATTTTTTCTTTTGTTTCCTTTCTTTCATACTTCTGTACACGCTGGCGCTGTAATGTCATTACCGACCACACATTCCTATACGGAATCTGGTTATTTCGGTCCCCCCTTATGCTGTTTCATCTTTGACGTCCATTTTTAGACACCCCCCCCCCCCGTGTGTATGCTCTGCCAGATAACATATCGTCTTGGTACGGTATAAAAGTATCGGCATACAGCACCGACATTTGCTCTCCCACTTCCGAGAAGACTGTTTCGTAAGTATCGACGAGCAAGGAGGTTATCTGGGGGGTCCGAAAAGGGAGGGAGGCTCTTAAAAGAAAATAAATTGCTCGGACAAATGTTAATTTTTATACAAAGGCTGGAGTGAAAGCCTGTCTTGTACGGACAATGTCATTCATTTGACGCTATCTGAGAAGGAATACTGTTAAATTGAATTTTATAAATTCACAATATATATATATATTTTAGCACAGTATGCAGCCATCTTTAAGAAAAAGAAACACTGTTTAGCAGTTCTCCTCGACCTTGTCTTTTGGACTGGCCTTTCCAATGAATAAACTGTACGTAATTCTTAGTCACTGGAGCGGATGAGGCGGCATAAAATAAAATTTCTGCTCAGATACCCGTGCGGCAGAGATGCGAGCACAACATAGGAAGGATGAAACAAGTCTTGTGCACAAGGTCAGGTGTGTGTGGTTGGTTACCTGGGCACGTAGGAATCCGGTGAAATGAGCCGAGTGACGCAGCACCCAAGGTGGTCTGCAACGAACCCAGTATGACTCAATGTGCCGTTGACTCAGTGTTAACCTCTGTTGCGAGAGTGGCCGCGACAGCTACAAAACTCTGAGGATGCGCGCACGTAAACCGCCAGGGCAATCCAGTATCGAGCACACTTTTTCTGCACACAAGGTTTCAGAACATGATCCAAATATAATACAGGTCGGAGGTCAGCTTTCCAGATTTGTTCTTGCACTGTGTATCACAAAACAGCTGTAAGCAGATACACTTGAGTATCAATCACTACTTCAAGCCGCGCGGGAGTAGCCGAGCGGTCTGGAGCGCCACGTTACAGATCGCGCGGCCTCCAGCGTCGGAAGGTCGAATCCTCCCTCTGGCATGGACGTGTATGTTGTACTTAGGGTAATTCAACTTTAAGGAGTTGTAAGTCTAGGGACGGAGGACCAACGTAGTTTGGTCCCATAAGAATTACAAACATTTGAACTCTACTTCAAAATAGGGCAAGAAAAGATATTACATATATATTATGAAATAGGTCGAAAATAAAACGCCCTGACGTGTTTTACGGCGCACTTTAGATTTGTAGTTACATAAGTTTTTGCAAACATTTTGGACCAAAATAATAATCTAAATAATAAAAATTAACAAGTGTCTGAAACCCGTTTTAGGAAGAAAAAATTAGGTATTGACGGGTTCCGAACCACCGACCTTTGGCATTAGTGTATAATGCCTTGCCCACTACGCTACAGCTATCAATCAGAAGATGAGTCCTAAAATCTCATACTATTGATGGCCGTTGTTAACTGATGCTAATATGGCATTTGTAGACACTAGATTATCATTTATCGTACGAATTACGATCTGTTTTTTTAATTCTTCAGTGCGCCATTGCTTTCAAATGACAACGTGTAAGTTAAAATAAGAAAATCATCAAATATGCAACGCAAGATGGCGTATGCCAGAGTTCTGCACGAGGAATGTCACGTGACATCTCCTAACGGCTGGTTTTCGTTAATTCAATGGAAGGTGTCAAATCTCCGTTATTTTTGCAAATATGTCTCAAACGATACGAGATATGAAAAAAACAGAAGGGAGCTAAGTTGTAGAGAATTTTCTCCTCTACTAATTAGGTTATTCAATTTTCGTGTCCGATCAATAGTTAAGCCGTTATTTTCATTTAAATTTCGAACTGTCAAAAGACGATAGCAAAGGCCGACTTTCAGTATTAGTACCGTAACCTAAAGTGGGCCAATATATCAAATTGCCTTGAATGAGGTTATAACGTGGATCCACAGTCTCACTCCAACCATGGACTACTTGACCGGCAACAGCGCTCGGAAAATAGCTGGTTTATGAGTACCCAGGCTAAACAAAAACGTTACTCGAACGTCATTAACTTTTGATCCCATTAATCAGTAGGGAAAAATGCTCATCTTTAGACGCTCTTTCGATTTATAGCATTGAAAAAGTTTTTCGTCTCTTTTCGCGCGCGCGTGTAATTTTACATACACCGATAAGTTTCCATCCCAATATACTCCACCATTCTATCATTATCAACCCTCAAGCAGCAATACAACCAATAAAATCATTTTCAAAGAGTAAATATAATTTCCAAAGCGTAATATTTGTTCCGCATTTCGCGTTATATTTTTGAAATTACTAAATATTTATCAGATCGCTATAAAACCGTGCCTAAAACCTTCCTCGGGTATAAATTAGTAATTTAAATATTTGTACAATCTCTGCGTCTTGTGGTTCAGACGTGATAAACGTACACCGGACAGACAGTCACGTTTCTAGATATAGATAATACAGTGTCGGGATATGAAAGTGTTGTGTGGTGTGGGACGTGTGTGGTGGGAAGGCGGCGGTAAACGATCCGGCGCGCACATAGTTTTTATGACGTACCAGCAGCAGGGCTGTCCCTGCAGGCAGCGCGAGTCAGACAACTAACCGGAGATCCGCACGGTCAGCGGCGCGCACTGTACTGTCATCCAGACCGTTCCTAATGTGTCCTAAGTACTCTCTGCAATTCTACTTCAATCTCCTTAACTGTCAATTATAAATCTGAAGCTTCGAATTAAAATTTGTGATGCGGACGGGAATCCAACCCGGACCTCCATGCTTACTAGGCAGACGTCTTAACCATTAGACCACCACATGACTAACGTTTAAGGCGCCTCGGAGTAGTCTAAATACGATTTCCCTCCACGTCACAAACTTTAATTCAGCATCTGTGTTCCAAAGATAATTGTTAA
The DNA here is from genome assembly GCA_026315105.1 of Locusta migratoria. Taxonomy (NCBI): domain Eukaryota; kingdom Metazoa; phylum Arthropoda; class Insecta; order Orthoptera; family Acrididae; genus Locusta; species Locusta migratoria. Next base: position 724,576,282 of record CM048755.1, on the reverse strand, counting down.
TGTTATTTGTATTATATATACACGTGGCGTCTGTTCCGAAATAATAAACGTCACTTCTGATCCTGCAGTTATTTAATATTCATAGAATATGACATCAACTGCGATTGGGCAAAGCTGAAAATGTGTACCCAGCCGGGATTCGAACCCGGGTCTCCTGCTTTCTAGGCAGTTGCGCTGACCCCTACACCACTGGGGACACAGTGATCACCGCAGCTGCAAGGACTACCTAGGCACGCCTCCCGTCAGATTCGCCTCCCGGGTTCGAATCCCGGCTGGGTACACATTTTCAGCTTTGCCCAATCGCAGTTGTCATATATTCTATGAATATTATTTGTATTAATTGATATTTATATCACCATAACAGGATTGTTCCAATATGTCCATTGCTGAAGTGCTATTCCGCTGCATGGAGAGCCTTGGCAGTAGTGGCAATTATCTTTGGAACACAAAAGCTGAATTAAAGTTTGTGACGTGGAGGGAAATCGTATTTAGACTATCCCTAGGCGCCTTAAACGTTAGTCATGTGGTGGTCTGGTCTAACGGTTAAGACGTCTGCCTAGTAAGCATGGAGGTCCGGGTTCGATTCCCGGCCGTATCACAAATTTTAATTCTATGCTTCAGATTTATAATTGTCTTTGACATATTAGAGACGAAAATCTGTCTCTGGGATTATTTGTATTAATTGATATTTATCTCCTTAACTGTCTTCAACTGGGGAAAGAGGAAGAAGTTACAAAGAACTAAGTGTGGTGAGTACGGCGGGAGATTTTGATTTTTCCAGGGAAGCCAAAACAGTCTTGGTCTAACCCGCCACTGCCCCACCGAAACTAAAGTTTATTGTGCGGACACGGCGGGAGAGGAAATAACCGTCTCGTTTAAATTCCTTCCTGGATAATACGTCAACTGCGGTTTTGTTTCGTCATGTTGTACCCACACGTTCGTACTTTGGGGCTATTTTCTCCTCGTGTCGTTACGCCAACTTCACAATAGAATTTTCTTCGTCGTCTGACCAGGACGAACTATTTTATGAACCGTTAAGTCACTGAACTTTTAGAACTTGTAGTGCAAAAATTATATGCGTAAGGGAATCTTTTGTGCCGTTCAGTCATCGCGAACTACAGTGACATTTGAAATTTTGAATCTTCAAGCTGTTGTTTAAGCTCCTTGCCGAATTGCACATGACGTTTATCGTCTTGAAGACGTTTTTCATAAACTTCGCCGCACCCCTACTGCTGTGCAGCTATACATATGTAACATTACTGTTGCCACGGTGTTGCTAGGGTCTTAAATAGTCGCAAAATCTTACACGTTGTTTCCTCAATCTCTGAACATTCTATTAATACTCCGTGTGGGAGCTGACCGATACAGCCATCCTCATTCGATGTTGGCCACTTATTTAAAACTTTCACCAGTCTGCATATACATAAATATTCCGCAATGCACCATACTATACTTACCTAATGTCATTATCACTAATTTCCTTGCTTGTTACTCTTCCAAATGAAGCAACGAAAAAACGGTTAGTGCTTTTTACGAGTCCCCATTTCTCTTAATTCTTTTAGCCTTATGCGAAAGTAACTTGGCGACGAAAGTGTCGTTCCGCAGTCAGTTTCAAATGCTGGCCTTCGAAACTTTTTCTCCAGAAGAACGTCAGTTTCATTCCAGGGATTTCCTTTAGAGCTCCAGAAGCAGTTCTGCAACACGTGTGTTGATCGAACCTACCAGTAAGTAATCTTGCAACCCGCCAGAGCTGGTGGGGCCCCAAATACTCGAGTAGTACTAAAAGAAAAAAATAGCCCTAATGTCAGTATGCAGTATCCTTTAAAGATAAGATTATCTGCACAAACTTAAATCGACCATCCGCCTCTACCACAGCTGCCTTTACATGCTCCTTAAGTTTCATATCGTTCTGAAACTTTAATCCTACATATTTCGTAGTCATTTTGCGCCCAACCGCAGACAACTAATGCTGTATTAGAACATTACAGAATTATGAAGTGCATTTTATGTCAGTTTGTTCAATGAAAATACGGTTCTTTCTACACCAGACGCGTTTAGTTTCATTGAATGTAAAACATCTTCAGTGGTTTGTAATGTTAGATGTCTTTAATTTATCTAGAAAAGTTCGTTAGCAAAATGTTGTTGTTGTCTTCAGTCCGGAGACTGGTTTGATGCAGCTCTCCACAATACTCTATCCTGAGCAAGCCTCTTCATCTCCACATATTAGCGACAACCTACATCTGTCTGAATCTGCTTACTATATCCATCTCTTGGTCTTCCCCTGCGATTTTTTTCCCATGCACTTCCCTCCAACGCTAAATTCACAATTCCTTGATGTCTAAGACTGTGTCCTACCAATCTATCCCTTCTTTTAGTCAAGCTATGCCAGAAATTCCTTTTCTCCCCAATTCTGTTCAGTACCTCCTCATTAGTTACGCGATCCAAAATACCTAAAGTGAATTGTTGCTTACGTAAATTTTGTCTTGGCTTTTCGTCTCACTTGAAGCGGCGATTTGTTGTACGTTGCATCACAGATTCTTCCTTCTGCCTCAATATTTCCAGTACTAACTTGCACTTCACTGAAGCACTAGCCATAATTTACATTTGCCATAGGTAAGTGTGGCATTACCAGACGAATGTTTTGTATGTGACTCTGTACATTATGTAGTAGTGTTGCCAACATTGCAATTCTTTATTTATTCCGATTTTTGTTTTAAATTGTTAGTGTGTTTTTATTTAAGCGAAATGGAGTAATTACGAATCTGTTAAGTTTTTGTGGGAGTGGCAAGATAAAGATGGAATATTCAAATGTTTGTAAAGCTTCTGGTACTTAACTGCGAGGTCATCAGTCCCGAAACTTAAAAACTTGCTATCTACCTTGTACTAAAGACAACACAAACATGCATGGCCGACGGGGAACGGCCTCGCGCATCGGAGCATAGCGCCTCAATGCACTCAGCCACTCCGCCGCGGCTCTCTGGTGCACTCCTGGCCCTAACCTAGTCTCTGAATACTCGCCGTCATGGACAAAGTAATGCGTTGTATTACTTAGACTGAGCCACTTAAATATCTGGGAACTTTCCCGTATACTCGTACTCTAGTTAGCCATCTGAAGTGGGGCGTCGCGTCAAACGCCTTAGAGATCAAGGTAGATAGTCTGCCTGTTGCCCTTCAACCATGGCTCGCAAAATATGGTTTGAGAAGACAGTTTCACCCGCACGATGCTTTCTAAAACCATGCTGATATATGAAAAGGTGTATCCTTGTCTCAAGGAAACTTATTTAATTAAATATGTTAAATTCTACAGCAAACAGACGTTAAGCATATTGATGGGTAATTTTGTGAGGACCGTTCTTTTGCCCTTCTTGTATACAGGTGTTACCTGTGCCCATTTAATTTACTTTAGACTTTGCATTGGACCAGACATTAGCCGTAACATTCACAGCAGTACGTGGCAGTTCCGCAATTCATAATTAAAAAAAAAGAAAAAAAAAAGCCCTTTCTTGCCGTATATCCTTCAGTTAAGATTACATATGGACCTGATGAATTACTGTTTCTGAACATCCTATAGCTTCTGAATAATACGGGTGACTACTATGTGCTAAATTTGTGTGCGCGCCGTAAAAAATTTCTCAAACGTAATTTTAAAACTTCCGCTTTTTTCTGTATTATATTGCCACATCATATTGAAATGGTAAAGATTTGTAGAAGAGTCCGACAAGGATGCTTACCGTCACCTCTGTTGTTTATGGGAAGGGAAGGAAGGAAGCTTAAGGTTTTACATCCCGCCGACAGCATGGTCATTAGAGACGGAACTTATGCTCGGATTTTTGGGGAAGGATGGGGGAGGAAATCGGCTATGTTGTTTATACTCTGAGAGTATTTTTCAGGATTCACTTAATACCGAAAAGGCATAAATGTTAACGGAGTCTATATCAATATTCGCTAATCAGATGGCACGGCATTGATAGCTGATAATTTAGATATTACGGGAGATTACAGCAGTACTCTACATCTGGATATTAACATCAAAAAGACTTAATTTTATGATTGTCACAAGAGAGTCCGACGCCTTCACAAATGCAGATCTAAGATTTCAAGGGTCTGCGATACAAAGAGTAAAAAATTTTAAGTATCTCGGAATCTGGCTTTACGAAGACCGGCGATCAGATATGGAGATGAAATGTCGCATAGAGAACGCCTGTAAAGCATTCATAAAGTTTAAGAAAATTCTTAAAAGCAAAGATCTGGACCTAAACGTTAGTCAGATTTGTAAACTGCTACATCTGGTGCGTGCTTCTATATGTCTCTGCAGGATGGACACTAAATAAAACAACCAAAAAGAGGCTTTTGAAATGTGGATTTATCGCAGAAATACCGTTGACCGCAGGAGTAACGAACATTGAAGTATTGGAAGTAATGAACAAACGGCGAGAAATGTTGCAGTGGTTAAAAGAAAAACTGCATACCTAGGAAATATTACGGAACACCAAATATATGCTCCTGCAGTTAATAATGGAAAGGAAGATTGATGAAGGGAGAAGGCAAGGGCGAAGAATATCCTGGGTGGACAATAAAAGAAGTGGACAGGAATAAGAAGTGTATATGAGCGGTTACATGCTGTTATTTACAGGAAAAAGATGCATCGTGTGGTCGCCTACATCCGTTAATGGTTTAGCAGCAGCAGCAACAGAAGATGCTGATAGTGACTGTATAGAAATCTCCCACCCGCTTATCGATTTTACATAAAACTAGAATTTTCTCGGTTTATCGAAAGATCTTTTTGCTAAGGTATGACTAGTAATTGTATGCTTCCCGCATAGATATTTTCACAGACGCGCGAATCTGTATTAACTTTATCCTGTTTTCACATAAATACATTTTTTCGAACAGAGTACAAGCATACTTAATCCCTCGGGGGAGGTTGTCGAAAAACTGAGACCTAAAACGTTTGCTCCAAAAGGTTATTTAAAGGTTTGGTGCGTTTCTGCCGCGGTTTTCCAAATTTTAACACAACAAATAATCCAGCAAGGCTCCTCTTTAAGGTCAAACATTTAAAACTCCTCGAAAATACTTTAACGAAATAGTAAACTACTGGTCTGGCAACCACTTGCCACTAACAAGGACACCACATGCTTATCGGATTTTAGAATTTTTTGATATTTATGCTACGTGAAGTTCAGAACTCAAATAACATATCAGCCAAAGCCATTCGACGCAACTCCCAAAAATTATCGAGAAAATAGACTTCGAACTTTTGCAAGTACACGTAACAATAATTAAAAACCATTGAAGCGTCTGGTATAGCTCAGGTGGTAGCGTTGGTGACCTCTTGAGTAGGTTAACTGCTTTGAAAGCAATTAGTAGCTACGGAGATGACTTTCCAAAAAAAAGCATCATAGCTCTCCACAAACTAAAGACTACCGCCATCCACTAACATTAAAGCCAATACTGAAAAAAGAAATAAAACTTAAGTATTTTATTCAGATCATTATTAACGACCTTTTAAAAATATAGACAATTACGAATAAACAAAAGAACGTACAGTTTTCGTAAAAATTATTAGGTATTAAAACTGTTAGTATTCGAACAGAAGCCGTGGCAGGCTTCGAACCATCGACCCTATAGTTGGAAGTCCAGCCCGCTACCACCTGAACTAAACCGACAAAAGTTGCAACTGACTTAATTATTGATACTTTCATGTACTTGCAAAACTTAAAAGTCGAATTTCTCGAAAAATTTAGTTGCTCCGAATGGCTTTGGCTGATAGTTCTGAGCTTCACGTAACAGAGAGAGATTCTAAAATCCGATACCCATATGGTCTCCTTGTAAGATTCATGAAGTATATATGGTTAGACGCATGGCGGTATTTTAGCGGGCTCGTACCCATTCGCGAGCTAAGTCCGTATTTCGGGGACTTGTCGGTGCCACATCGTAGATCCTCGGAGGACTAAAAAGCTTCCGGAGTGTATCATTCCACGTCATCCGCTGTAGTTAACTGCTGCTCGGGTGACTCACCAGCGGTCAACTACAATGGCGCTATCGTCCAGACTGCTGTGCAATGTGCTTTCTTTTTTTGCACCGTAAGACCCTTCCTGTAGCTGCAGACATTTCCTGTTCGAGCCTGCAGCCCTGTGGCTGTGCGCTGTAACGGGACAGGCTGGCGTAAACTTGACATTCCCCAACAGACATTCTATTCAAAAGTAAACGTTCCGTATCCTAGCAACAGTCCCATCTACCTTTACACAATCAAAATAGATTTCTACTTTTCTTTTGCTAAAACGGAAGACTTTACCACAGTAGAACAACGAAAAAAAAGACCTCACCAAATTAAAAAACAGACCCTAAATATCCACAGATGGATCTTCGGATCCTCCAGTGTTAATGTATCTAAAAATACAGCTTCATATAACTCTGTGGATGAGCTGATAGCTTAAGAGGCTCAAAAGACTGTACTTGTGAAATATACTATGGAATATGTTGTGAGACGAAACGGTAAGGCGAAATGTCTTATAGGCACTGTATTATTGAGAACTAATTTAGTGTTCAACTTAGTACATTTAGTAAATATTACTATGAAGCTACGTAAAAGAAAGAAGAAAATGCTAGGACCAAGAACTAAAGATCGTGGCAATTATCTAGAACCCAATGCAGAGAGATAAAATATCTAAAAACCACACAGTGGGCATGCGAAGAAAGATTCATGGGGGCATTTAGAAACAATGTAGTCGCATGTTAAAGTAAAAGATTCTACATAAATACTCTACTAACCACATTAAAGTGTGTAGAAGAGGGTTCATCTAACTACTTTGATATTTCTTTACCGTTCCAGTCTAATAGTGCGCGGAAAAAGGAACACCTGAATCTTTCCGTTTTCGATCTGATTTCTAGTATTTTGTTATGATGGTCATGTATCCCTATGTAGGTATGAGCGAACAAAAATCTTCGCATTCGGAAGAGAAAGTTAGTGACAAAAATTTCGTAAAGCAATCACGCCCAACGAAAAACGCCATTGTTTTTAACGGTTTCCACCCAAACGCGTGCATCATTTCCGTGACACTCTTCCCTATATCGCGATAATACAAAACGAGCTGCCCTCCTCTGAATTTTTTCATCCGTCAGTCCCACTTTGTGGATCCCACAATGAGCAGCAATACTGCAAAATAGAACTGCTTCATCTTGTGTTGTATGAATGAAACGTAGCCGTTGGTTCGCCTTCCCTACAATATTTTCCGCGTGTTCTTTCCAATTTGTTGTTCGCAGTTGTTATTCCTACGTATTTAGTTGAATATGCTGCCTATAGATTTGACTGAATTATCGTATCATGTTTAGGGTCAATTGTCAGCTTTTGTATCATACAGATATGTTTTCGTTTTGCAGCTGCATTTGATCTTCTGCTGGATTTACTAACCTATAAACGACAGCATCATCCGCGAAGTCTGAGAGAGCCGGTCACATTGTCTCCTAAGGGTAACGCCAGAATTAGTTCGGTTTTACTCGATGACTTTCCAGGAGTCAAATTACTGTGTCCTTTCTGACAGGAAATCATGAAGAGTCGCACAACTGTGGCGATATTCCATAACCACGCAATTTGATTTGAAGGTGCTTGGAGGAACAGTGTCAAAACCCTTCCAGAAGTCGAAAATGTGGAACCGACTTGAGATCCTTTATCGATAGTACTCATAACTTCACGTGAGCAAAGAGCTAGCTGTGTTAAAAACACGTTATTAAAGAAAAAAAGCTATTACACTAAACTGGTGCAAACAGACGGAAAAAGACCTGTAATATTTAGTGTCTCCAAATCCGTAGCTCCGAAACGAAATAAGAAAAATCATAAACTGAAGGGTGTTTGATGAAAAAGAGAAACTTACAGCTATACCTGCCGAGTGCAACGAAAAATAACTCAATCCTTCCTTATGAAGGAATACGGTGCAAAACGCAAGGTCCACAAATGTTGACCCGTGTGGTCCTAAGTGACCCATCCGTGAAGAAGTCATTCCTGGACCTTGCAGTTGTTGGAATAACATGTGACTCTAGGTAACTCGCATTTACTTCATTCTTTAACGGCAACGTAGTCGACAGGACGTCAACCCCTAATCTTCCTTCCTGCGATAGATCGACGGCAAGGACTAGCAGAAGGTGACAATAGACAGGAAGAGACGCGACAAACTGTAAAATTTCAGCACTTGTAACAACTACTGAAGGTAACCTGACTTCAGAGCTTCTTTCTCATGAATGTCTGCTAATATTGATCAGCGCTTTACATTACGGATTTTCGTACTTCCCTCGAATCAAGAGGGATATGTTGCAGCGGCTAAGAGTAGTCTCATCGTAGAGTTGCCGAGTTTTAATTCCCACCTGTTCATCGAGCTTTATATTTTAATTCCCCCAAAAAAGTTACAGCAATTGCCGAGACGCTTCCTATGACAAAGGTAGTCTCATCTTTCCTTCTATGTCGTAAAGATATTGATGTTAAAGCTCAATCATTTTCCATCTGGAACACAAGCATTTAGCTGTAAAATAAATTACATATGACCATGATATGAAGTGGATATTACTGTTAGTCACGTGCTGTCGATGGGACGTTGAATGCTAATCTTTGAGGCAGGAGAGCAATAGTGACTGAGAAAAGGAGGAACTTGGAGTTTGTCCCATCCACAGCGTGGTCGGTAGAGATGGAGCTTACGCTCTGAGTGTTTCGGTAAGGATGTGGAAGGAAATCGGCCGTGCGCTTTCAAAGGAACCATCCCGGCATTTGCCTAGAGTGATTTAGGGAAATCACGGTCAACGTAAATTGGGATGGCCGGAGGTGGATTTGAACCGCCATCGTTCCGAATGGGTCCTTTGTGTGACGACTGCGCCACCTCGCTCGGTAGTAACTGACAAAAAAGTAATGCAGGGGGGCTAGAAGTTGAATTTGTTGGAAGGGACGCGTGTTAGGAAAGCTTAATTGGTTAAGGCGTCCGCTGGCCCAGCGGGGAATCAGGGCTCGAATCCCGGTCCAGCACAAATTTTCAACTTTGTCGCAGAACTTATTTCAACTCCCCCCGCCCCCGAAACGGTCGAAATGTTTAAATATTTAGATTTCGTAATAGATGTAGGTTAGTCAACAAAGTTATTATAGTTGTCAGCCTTGTAGCCCCTTTTTGAACAGCGCAAAAATCAAATGCATTCCTGCACATATAATACACTTCGTAACCCTTGACCAATCGGACCGTGACAACCTTAGTTAATATTTTGACACGAAAAATATACAGAACAACCTCAAAAATGCATCTGCGTCTGAAGCCCACCTCGTTAATTTTCTCAGCTAAACGCAGTTCACTAACAGAACTAATAATTTTGAAGATTACTCTGGCGCCAGTGTTCTCATTGGATCTACTTTATTTGTACGATATTGAAGTTGCTTTCCTAATGTCTTGGAAGCTAGTAAGCTGCATCCCATTGTCTCTACATCTACAACCATACTCCGCAAGCCACCTGACGGTGTGGCGGATGGTACCTTGAGTACCACTAATGGGATGATAGCATCCGACGCAGTTGTCTGATGTTTGGGCCAGCTGTCGAACGTAATACATTGCTATTGGTCAAGTGATAGGTCAGTTTTCGAATGTAACATCGTTGACTAGACGCATGTTTTGCATGCACAGTAGAGACAGGAAATACAGTGGCAACCACACTCGTTGCCCCCCCTTGCTTCCAGTTTCACTGGAATAGTAGCTGATAAAACAGTGTTAAACTCTGCCATCGAGTTGAGGGCAACAATATTATGAAACGAAAAAGGTTAATATGAATTTTTAGCATCATACAGGCTCAGTATGCCAGCATAAGCTTTCTTTACTGTTTATGCACAACTAGGCGCTTGTTTTCACTTCGTATATATTGAGCGAATAAAAGAAATTAGGCTAATCTATGGCCCAGTCTGTTAATATGGAAAAAAACAGAACCGCCCTTTGATTTGATTTTGTCAGGGAAGCCAAAAGTTTTGGTCCAACCCGCCACTGCCCGCACCGAAACTAAGTTTATTGTGCGGTATCGCCCCCTGTATATCTAGTAAAACCAACCAATGCCCTTAGTTTTGTTACATTTTAGGGTTCAATAGTTCAATAAAAACTTTGGTTGAAAGATACGTGTTTACTTTTCTGTTAAATGTTGTACTTTTGGGGTTTGACGTCTTTCAGGGTGCGTATAAAGTGACACGGGAGTTGATAAAGGTTCGATTCTGCGCTGCCCTAGAGGTACGCTTAAAAATCTAGTATCGTTATCTTCACTCCGAAGTCTTTGATGCATTTCTCCAAGATACTCTATCGGATGCAAGTCTCTTAATCAACATATAGATTTGGACCTGCTTACTGTACTCGTCTCTTGGCCGCCTCCTGCGATTTTCAGCTTCCTCCTCCCCACCCGCTTACAGATATTACAAAATTGATTCCTTGATGTCTTAACGAGTATAATTATTGTATATCTAGGTTTGTAAAAGTGTAGACCTTCCGCCAGAGTGATTCTCGGTGTCTGGTTACGCGTTGCTTGGACGTCCACGCAGAGCGCGCGTATAAACCTGTTGGTGAGCGTATGCGGATGTTACGTTCCGAGAGATTCCCCGCCAGTGCTTTACGCCTGACGCGAGGCTCCCGAACACCATGCGTAGCGGTAATCCTGGACTCAGGAAACTGCAAGCCTAGGCATGTAGTGGCTATCATCTCCACGGTAGTGACTGAGGTCTTAAAGTACTAAAAGTTTTGTCAATAGTAACGTAATTGGTTTGTTTGCCCGCAGGTACATACCTGTTGTAGACAGATATTACACTTGACATAAACCATGTCACGTGATAAATGCAATAGGTCAGCTTGTTTGGCAGTGTGCTGCGGTACTTAAGCGCGGTGATTTCATTGCATTCCTCTACCGCACGCACGCCTCCCGTCTCCTCTCCCCCCCCCCTCCAAAACACACACACACACACACACACACACACACACACACACCACACACACCACACACACCACACACACACACACACACACACACACACACACACCTGCAGCAGACCTAGTTAACTTTACCAACGATACCTGGCCACGCCGGGCTGTGGCTCAGCCTAATATCAAAACAATGGTAAACGAAGAATTTTTGTGTAGGTACGAGGAACAAGAAAATACACCAATCACATCAATACTTAGTTTGCTTTGCTGTGATTATATGAAATGAAATGAAAGGTAGAATAAATATCAAATCTTTTATTGTACTTTCTTAAATTCGGGTTTGAGTCTCAGCTGCTTGCAGGTGTTTGTGAAACCACACGAAAATTTGTCGGAACTGGGATTCGAACCCGGGACCTTCTGCAGACTAGTTTCTTGAGCTAAACCTCTACGGAACCCCAGTCACAAGGGCTTAATACACCTGCCGATCAAAGTCTTGTTGCTCCGACCATTATGCTGTATAACTCGCAGCAGGCCCTCTGTTCCCGCCGGCAGTCCGCCTCCGTAGCTGAGGGGCAGCGTCTCTGACCGATGCAAGGGTGCCTGGGTTCGATTTCCGGCAGGGGACTGGGTGATGTGTGTCAACATCGACACGCAAGTCGTCCAAGCGGCGTCAACTAAAAAGATTTGCACTACGGCGTCCGAACAATCCCGTATGCGATCATTTCATTTTTCCCCACCCGGAGTGCGGTCCTCGAGTGCATCAGCATGAAATAAACGTCAGACCTTGGCAAAGTGGATTACAATTAAGAATTGCGGCGTCTATTTCGGATAATCGTTGATCAGACATCTGTTAATCTGCTCCTCTTCATTCCCCGACCCTATAAATCTTTTTCGTCGTTGTTTACCATTTCTTCCTCCTCCCTACCTCTTTCCTCTTTCCACGCCCTCTTTCCCTCGTCCTAGAGATTCAAAACTAAGAAATTATAAATTACGAACTTACTTCAAATCTTATGGCAACGAGGGAATGTGACGGCGAAGTTAATCTTAAAAAGACGCAAGCAAAATAAAGCCAATAAAGAACGATATTGAAAGACTTTGTTACTATGGTGATTGTGTTTCTACTGCTGGGGCAACATCATGAACCTAGCCGTTGTAGCACGGCATGTGCCTTTTATCCACGTCTTGCTGCAAGTGAACCACTCGGACATGAACGTCCGTGGAATTCGATTTTGCGAAACGATGTTAACAAATGTTTGTAAATCTATGGGACTTAACTGCTTCGTTTCAGTTCCTAGGCTTACAAACTACTGAACCAACTTAAGGAAGGGGGAAAAAAACCGCACGTACGAGGGAGGCGTCGAACTTCCGACGGGGAGCAACTTGTCACTCTGCAGCAAGGCGCCTTAGAGCGCTCGGGCATTCCATCGCGGCAACGTTGTTATCGTGTCATTTCTACCATAACATCTGGTGGGAACACAGGACAGAAGTTGGTACCATTTCAATTTCCGGTGTTAACTGTTGAAGATTGTAATGCGTGATAGAGAGGGGGTAACGTCAGAGTTAAGTCTACTTCCTCTTACCACTCTTTGTGGCTATGTGACAAAGTACTTTCCTAATTATGTTCCATGACTTCCTTGTATAATATTAAAATCAGTAGCCTACATAAGTTTTCGTGTTACTATCTTGTAAGAGAACGCGCAACAAAGTACTGCCTCTGAAATTTTTTTAAATGAACCCTTTATTCACATTATGCGTCTTTTCAACACACAAAGGAATTCAGATGTTTGCTGCCAGTGGGCTTTGAGATAAATCAATGGGGAAAGTTGAAGATTTGCGCTCATCCGGGATTCGTATCCTTGACCTCCGTGAATACAGTGATCATGGTCGCGCGTGCTACCCTAGCACGCCTTCTATCACATACAAATTCTCAACTCATCCACGCACTATCAACTGATCGGTATCACTCATTACTCGAGGCATTTTCTAATTCAACACAAGCACAAGCACACTGTTTCGGACTACCTATATATAATTAAGGCAAAGACGGCCACTTTTCCTTTCTTCGGTTCGGATACACTAAAGACCCGGTATCTTAAACGGCGAAATGCTGCGAGTAATATTGGGCAAAGGCTGTAAGGCTGTATTCACACGGTGGGCAACGTTACGCAAACGTCATTGACTTCTCACCGTCGGAAAATCGAATTGCATTCCCACTGGATGGAATGTCAAGAGACATAAAAATAAAGCACCATTTACGCGTAGTAAACACGCAATAGCAGTGTTAGTTGTTCACGAGAGAATGGCAAACATAAAATTTAGTGCAGAAACATTAATTAAAATTGCAGTTGCCTTAAGTGAGGAGGAAAAGATAGCAGAAATTAGCGTAAGGCAAGCAAAACGAATAGCGGTAAAGAAGTCTTTTGAAGAGAAGGTATGAAGACGAATTTCGCACACTGTATAGAGAACTTACACTAAATTTCACAAAAAAAAACTTCGAATGGCTAGACAGTTTTTCAGTTAACTGCCTATAATAAGCGGGAGTATCATGAAAGCAGACACATGAGCCAAGCAGCATCTCAAAACAAAGTAATGAAAATAAATGTAAATAAAACTTAAAAAAACCGTATGGTGTGTTTGAGCTGTATCTTATGTTTCAGCTTTGACTTTTTGTATAGAACACAATACCTATTTTTAATACTAAACACAATAAAAAACCTATACAGTATCAAAAATCGTCTGTAAACATTTGCGACTAGCCAGTAGTAATTCAAAGGCCATAATCAGGGTAGGTTTTATAAATAAATATTAACATACTGTAAAAAGTGTTAAGTAGTGATGGCACGTAGGGATTATATATTCTAGTTTCTATTGCATAGACTCGTTTCTTCTCTTGTATTGCGTCAGAATTACTTTTGCTGCTCATATCATAGTATCACATGGTGGTGACAAAGTTCAATTAATATTTCGTCTTTAATTTTCTGATACAGGTATAAGCCAAAGCTCAGTGACGAAAAATATTTTAAATGCTAAGAACACAGCTGTCAATGAAAAGCAGCCATGTTAGCACCCACAAACCAAACAAAACCGTAACAGCCAATCGCAAGCAGTTAATCGGCTACGCGACCTTCACCGTCAACGTCAAACAAGTCTTGCGTAGCATACTGACCGGCAGGCAAACTGACGCTGACGTTACGTTGCCCATTGTGTGAATGACGCCTCTTGGAAAGTGTGGGGGAAATATGTTGACGTGACGCTGCCTACCGTGTGAATAGGGCCGAAGTCAGTAGTGAATGGATAAGTTGAGAATTTGCGTGTGACTGTAAGCCTGAGTCCTAAGTGGGAGGACTACGGTTCTGATTCAGACTGGTCAGATTTTCAACTGATCTCTACCAGAGTTCTGTTTGTTGATACCGTCGCTATAAAATGTTGCGTGAACGACCTCACCTGTGCTTGCACGTTTTCATTACTGTCAGAATGAAGTCCTCAAAAGTGGTGTTTTAAGTTCTGGAAGCAGATCAGAATATGAGCAGTGCACGCGTTTGGTACGGCGTTGTCATGTTGGAGAGGATGCTCCACGTGTGAACGAATTCTTAGAATTGGCGCTTTGATTTCATGCCGTTTCTCATGCACCGCCATAGTGAATTCAAACACCGCCACGATGCAATTCGGAGCGTTCCAGCGACATGGGGGTAGCAACTTGGAGCTGAAGGTGTTCGTGGCGTTGGTGTCATGTTAGTACTGAGGGGGCGGTGCTAGCACGTGGCCTGCTTCAGCTTGTAAGCGTTCTAATAGCTTTCTGTACAGTAGGCCACAATTCTTGGCACTAGCCCGACTCGCGATGTGTACCTTAAGTGCATCCGACTACACCCTTTAGATAGGATGAGAACGTAATTTCAACACAATTAAGCCCCTTGGCGGTGATTGACGGTACAGCCACACAGCACGCGTCTCCAGCAATTTTAGTACACTGCACTTGAGGTCGTGCTAAACAACTCACGTGTTACATTAGCTAAAGTGCTTTGCCGAAATTACTTTGCACAGTGCTATACACATTCTGCATCTACATAAATACACTGCGAATCGTATTGAAATGCATGGCAGAGGTTCATTGAGCCGCTTTTATATTTGTCTACCGTTCAGTTCTCTAATAGCGCGCGCGAAAAAAATGCCGGTTTCTAATTATTTTATTACGATGGTCATGTCTCCCTATGTAAGTAGGTGCTAACATATGTTCGCATTCGGAAGAGAAAGTTGGTGAAAAAACTTCGCAAGTGAATCTCAACGCAATGAATAACGCCATTAATGATTTCCACCACAACTCAATGCAATTCAGTGACGCCCTCTCACCTATATCGCGATAGTTAAAAAAACAGTTGCCCTTCTCTGAACTTTATCTATATCCTCAGTCAGTCCCAATTGGTGAGGATCCCAAAATGCGCCGCAATACTCCAAAATAGGGCGCACAAGCGTAGACAGTTTCTTTAGTAGAACTTTTGCAGCATCTGTGTTCTGCTAATAAAACGTACCCTTTGGTTTACCTTCCCTACAACGTTTTCTGTGTGATCTTTCCAATTTAAATTGTTCGTAATTGCAATTCCTAAGTATTTAGTTGAATTTACGGCCTTTAGATTTGATTAAATTTCGTGCAAATGAAATTAAACGGGTTTATTTTGCTACTCAAATGGATGATTTCACTTTATAAGGGTCAATTGCCAGTTTTTTGCGTCATGTAGTTATCTAAAAAAAGTTTGCGCTTGCTCTTGATCTGGTGATTTTATTGACCGATAAAGGTCAACATCATCCGCGAACAGTCTGAGAGCTGGTCATATTGTCTCCCAAATCGTTCATAAAGATCAGGAGCAGTAAGGGTCCTATAACACTTGCATGGGGAACGCCAGATATCACTTCTGTACTACTCGATAACTTTAAGTAAATTACAACGTATTGTGACCTTTCTGACAGGAAACTGCGAATCTAATCGCTCTACTGTGGCGATATTCCATAAGCACGAAATTTGATTAGAACCCCTTTTGAGGGACAGAATCAACCCTTCCGGCAATACAGAAACATGGAATCTGAGATTATCGATAACTTCTCACATGTGAGTAAAGAGCTAGCTGTTTTACAAGAACTATACGTTCTGAATCCGTGCTGACTATAGGTCAACTGCTTACTGGCAATAGCAGGAGATTGGCAGACGATTCTCGGATAATGAGCCCCGTACATTTCCAAGTAACCCGTCGATTTTCCATTATTTTGCTTTAACCTCGTTACCGGATTCGGTTCGGACATGGCTGTGCACGGCCTGAAGTAAAAATTACTGCACCCTTTTAGGTTCTCAATTCACCCGAGACTTACTTTTGGAAATAGCGCATATGGAGTTACTGAAAGGATCACAGATAAGCGGCTCGTGCTACGTTAAAACACCTGTATTGGCACGCAGTTACCTCCACTGGCGGCGATGCAGGCGTTGATTTTGGCATCATGTAGATCGCAAATACTGTCTGCAAGTTGGGATAGCTGGAAACGAGATGGCTGACAAGTTAGCGAAAGAGGGTACCCATAAACAAACCCTGGACATAGGTATCCCAGCTCCTGACATCCGCTCGATGTTACACAGTCGCGTTCTCGATCTGTGGAGTACAGAATGGCGTACCCTACGGACGCCCAACAAATTGCGACTAATAAAGGAGACAACCAAAGTGTGGAGGTCCTCTACGCAGAAGCCTCGCAAGGATTCTGTCGTCCTCTGCCGACTCCGCATCGGCCATAGTTGGCTTGCGCACGGCCACATTCTCCGTCGCGATGACCCTCCTCACTGTCGCTGTGGTGCGCCCTCATCTCACTCGAATGCCCAACCTTCGCCCCTCAAAGGCGAACTTCTAATCTTCTCTCCTTACCACTTGTTTCAGGTGACAATGCCTCTGTGGCTGATTCTGTTTCCACTTTTATTCGTAACAGTGGATTCTACAATTCCATCTGACGTTATTGGGTATGCTTTATTTAATCTGCACCTGCTTAATATTTTTAGGCAGGTGATTTTAATGTGTTGCAGAGTGGCTGGACGTTCTATTTTTATTTCTGTGAGCAACTAGCCTAGACACTCTGGTATTCTCTTTCAAATCTCTTCTTTCTTCCCTTTAGTTGATTCTTTGATTTGACATTTTCCATATACGGTTTGATGTAGTTTAACACATTGTCCTATTTTAGCGGTCTATTATGTTGTCTCTGTGATTGGAAAAAGGGACTGAGGGCCATTTTGATTTGATTTTTTTCTGGGAAGGCAAAACAGTCTTGGTCCAACCCGCAACTGCCCGCACCGAAACTAAGTTTATTGTGCGGTATCGCTCTCTGTATATCTAGTAAAGCCAACCAATGCCCTTGAACAGTGCAAGGAGTCCCTTTACCAGTTCTTTATTAGACACAATTTCTTCGGGTCTGGTGGTCTCAAATGTTCTGTGCCTTTTACTCTCCAATGCAATGCATTTGAAGATTAGATGTGATGCTGTTTCACCACCGTCATCACAGATCCTACATTTAGGGTCCTCTTCTGTTATTCCCAATGTATGTAGGTGTCTTTTTAAATTCCCATGGCCCGTCAGCAATCCAACCATGAGTCTAATCTCTCTCCTGTTCAGGCCCAGGATTGCAGAGCTGCTTTTAAAACATGGCTTTGGCATCATTACCCTGCCATGTTTTTGTTGATGGACTTTGGTCCAACATTCTACGTGCTGTCTTCTGAGCCAGTTACGTATCTCCAATTTGATCATTGCGTTGGTAATTGTCAGGACAGGTTCCGGTCCAATAAATGAAGTCTCTGCCCCCATCCTGGCTAATCTGTCGCCATGTTCGTTGCCACTGATCCCCGAGTGGCCAGGGACCCACAATAGGTTTACTCTATTGCTTTACTCTAGCTCCGCCAGAACCCTGTGACATTCTGCAACAATTTTAGACCTTGTTGCAGGACCTGGCAGTGATCTCAGGGCTGCCTGGCTGTTTGAATAGATGTAGATGCTACGGTCTTTGTAGCACACATTGTCCTATTTTAGCGGTCTATTATGTTGTCTCTGTGATTGGAAAAAGGGGCTGAGGGCCATAGTAGTTTGGTCCCTTTCAAACCCCCAATCAACCAAATACTATCTCGGGATACATTATTCAACGCCTCCTCGGCTTGCTCACGTAATTCTGCAAGAGTTCAGAGTTGAAAAGTTGCACGTATGTTATCGTCCCATCGTATCCCAGACGTGCTCAACTGGAGACGGGTACTGAAATGGTGCTGGCCAGGGAAGTTAGTGCACGCTTTGCAGAGCACAGAGTGTTTGACGCGCAGTGTGTACACGAGCACTATCCTGTTGGAGCAACACATGTGCGAGAGTGGCAAAAGAACGGTGCTGGTCAGCGTTCCCTCAACAGGAACCGGAGTTGTAGGCCTGCAGTGGGATCAGTGTGTATTGGATAAATGCACTCTGAGACTGCGCTTGCTAGGTCCACGTCTGTTGTTGTCAAGTTATCCCGCGTCCACACATTGGTACCAACACTGGCGCCAACATTGGCGAATATTTTGCTACAGCCCCCACACATTGGAGCCAACATTCAGTTGAATTCGTAGAGAGCCAACGTAAACACATCTCACGCACAAATCGCGACCGATGCATTAACGGTTTTGAGTGTGAATAATTTCATTTTGTCATTGCAAACCAAAAAAAGGAAACATGTGTAAAAGATGACGGGGCGTGTTGTATCACTTCCTATCGAACATTAATTACGAAATCAGTAAGTTTCAACATTTTAAAAGTAATCTATACCCATTATTAAAAACTTAGACCTGCTCCTTTAAATATAATTGAACCCGAAATAAAAAAGAAAACTACATTTGGGAGGGATGATTTATGTGCTCAAGTTCTTGCTACAAGAGATGTAGTTTTTAAAGGAAACTAAATTTGTTCGAAGTGTTGGGGGGGGGGGGGGGGGAGGAGGATTTCACGAGCATAAGATGACGTAATTACCCATGTAACAAGAAGACCAAATGGGTGTCGGATTTTAGATTGTTAGATTCGCGCACCATAAATATAAAAATCAGCCAAAGCTATTCGACGCAACTCTTAAAAATTCTCGAGAAAATCGACTTTGAAGTTTTGTAAGTACACTTAAGTACCAATAATAAACAGTAACATCATCAGTCGGTGTGATCATGTCGTAGCGTTCTGGTTTTGCAACCATAGTCGGTTGTTCTAATTCCGCCGTGGCAGATGTCATTTTTTCCGTTGTGTTCGAATACTTGCTTAATTTTAATATCTAATGGTACTTTTTACGAAAAATACACGAACGTCACATCATCGAAATCTGGCAAGTTGACTTCAGAGCTATATAAAGACTTCTTAATGTTTCAAAGCCATATGTAAAAGGAAAGAATTGTTTTACTAATTGATTCTTGGCGTGGACAAACCAATCCCTTGTTGTACAATGTTTCTCGAAACGACAGGCGCCTGCGTACCTGTAGTGACAGTGCAGGCCACTGGTGCAGCCTTTTGACTTGTATTTCTACCTTCAAGTAAAAAATTTCATTAAGCGCCAGCAAAACTGTGCCTACTTGATCGAACGAGGACGTGCATCAAACTTAAATTTATCATCACCAGCTGTCCTTTACTATCTTCTGTGAATTGATCAGTTATGCGTGGGTCACTTCTAAACTGTGCCATAAAAGAGCAAGCTTCACGAACTTAAATGAAGTTGGCTTTCCCGTTGACATTTCAAACTGTGACTGTAAAAGTGCAGCATTTGTTCGACGTGCTTCATACTGTGAAAATTGTGTTCCATGTTCTTACGATGCTTATCATCATGGCATGTGTGAAAAGAATCGGAATGAAGGCTATTTTTATCTTTAGTCTTGCCACAAATATGGAATTTGCTATTTTTGTTTTTTCTCGTTTTAGTTTTAATCATTGTTGAAAACCTTTTAGGAAATACAGAAAGTTACGAATAAACAAAAATACGTGCATTGTTCATAAAAATTACTATTAGGTACTAAAATGGTGTAAGTATATGAAAAAACAAAAAATCTGTAACAGTGGGTTTTCGAACCACCGAATCTATGGTTTCAAGGCCAGAATACCACCTGAGCTACACAGGCTGATATAGTAACTGTTTTAATTATTGGTACTTACACGTACTTGCAAAAAGTAGTTTTTCTCGAGAAAATTCGTTAGTTGCGTCGAATGGCTTTAAGTTCTGAACTTGTTACCATAAATATAACAAAATTAAAAAATCCGATATCCATGTGGTCTCCTTGTAAGACAATTTCTACTAAAGTGATATATCCTATTCTAGCATTTCCGGAATGACTGTTGTTTCACTGACTGTAAAATGCGCGGCCTGGCGCCATCGTGCTTAAAACGGATCATACCCACGCTGTTGAAGGATCAGAATGACGTCTGTGCACATATCGTAGCGTTTACCGGTGATGACACAGGTGATAGGTCACGCACGATTCATCTCCTGGAAAAAACGTGGCCCTGCTATGAACGATGTCGTCAACCCACAGTCTAAGAATGCAGCGTCGTTTCACTTCCCAGAATTCAGTGCCGTCACTGTTCGTCGTCACCAACAGGAAGTTCAGCAGCTCAGCAGGCTACACTGTATCAATTCAAGGTGTGGGTGCGTTCAAAAAAAAGTTCAAATGTTTAAGCTTAAGGGACTTAACTGCGGGGTCATCAGTCCCTAAACTTACAAACTACTTATGAACTAACTTATACTAAAGACAGCACTAACATCCATGACCGAGGGAGGATTCGAACCTCCGACGTGAGAGGTCGCGAGACCCGCAACGTGGAGCTCTAGACCGCTCGGCTACTCCCACGCTGCAGTCGTGTCAATTACCTACAAAATAACACTAAACATATTCAGCCAGCAAGTTAATCTTGCCCAGTTAAGATTTACTACTCAACTCCGAAGCTAAAATACGTAGCGTACCTCTGTGCAATGGCACTTGCAGATTTTAGGGCCGAAGAATGATGTTGCAATAAATGGAAAGACGTGTTGGCGCCAGGGTGCGTGTCCGCCCTAGATTAACGCGGCAGTACACGCAGGTGGGGTGTCAGGTCATGCAGAGTATTTTCCCAGTAATACAATGCCTGAAAATGGCTTCCTAGAAGCTATCTTCTGAGTCAGAGCAAATTAAAAGCGATGCATACTGTGAGGGTGAGACCAGTTGCGTGTACTAGAGTCGCAATACCAGGCGCGTGCACCGCCGGCTTAACATCTGAGTGAGCAGGTTCTGGTGGAACGAGAGCATTTTGCACTTCGTACTGATATGGCCCTAAGATATAGCTGAAGCTCTCAGGGTCGCCCATGTACACACAGAGCACGTTAGTTGCCGTTAAAATGCCATAGGAAGAGAACCCCACTGCGCATGATCACTTCAGAAGTTAATAACATATTGTTGACGCAGGAGGAATTACAGAAAATTTCACCGATAGAAGGCTCATTGTCAGAAAAATGCTTATCGACGGACCCGACATACACGGTTGTTCAAAGTTTGCGGTACACTCTCCATGAAGAAACGCGCGCTACTGGGGAAACAACGGTGTCAGTGTTCCAGTAGTCCTGCACAAGTTCAGACATTCAATCGTATGAAAAAGGCATTGGTCTGTTGGCAGTCCGCAGAGAATTATTACAAAATTCTAAAGACAAAGTTCTTTAGAGGTAAAAGGTAGCAAAGAGAGGAAATAAGTTCTGTCAAAGATGTGGTAACAGTATGAAGTGGCGTAACTAAGTGGGGGGGGGGGGGGGGATGAGGGGGATAGACCCCCCCCCAAAAAAAGAGAGAAAAGGAAAAGAAATCGTATAACAGCAATCTGGTATAGGTAAAGATTGGAAACTTGAGGTGTTTTACCATAAGCTTTCATTGGAAGGGAGTGAATTAGTTTCTTCAACGGGAGTGGTAGATGGTAGTCTGTCTGGAAACTGACTAAAATTTTGCTCGTCAAGCATACCTATCCCCCCCCCCCCCCCCCAAAAAGGCAAGTCCTAGTTACGCCACTGAAAGTATGGCAGGAGGGGACGAACGCTAGTGTGCAAACATGCATTGCCTGTACTTTGGTCATGTCTGCGAACACATCGTATAAAATCCAATGAAATTTCTGCGACTCTATCTATACAAAATCTCCCTTATTCAGCAGTTGCTTCCTGCTGATCTACTTGCAAGACAAATTTCTTGCTTTCGTGGCAGTGGAAAATGGCCATGGAATATTTTGTGTACAGACTAAAGTATTTCCTTCTCAAATGACATATCAATATGCAGAACTACAGAATACAGGAAAAGGAGTATCCTTACGGACATCAGCCATTGCCATTTCATTCTGGACCACTGTTAGCACGCACGTGCGAAACTGAAAATTTGTGCTGTACTTAACGCCAATTCGTGTACATCATTTGGTCTGTTATTGTCTGGCTTAAACACTAACAGTAGAGTCCTAAAGTTGGTTACGTGCTTTGTTAAACATCCGCTGCAGTGCTAGGCAGTCCGCGTGCCTAAGTAAACGAGGTCTACTTGGTCTTGGTTTAGCTTTTTGTCCTTTGTTTCTACTCCACAATATCACAAACAGATGACGTGGGTATCTTTCCGCATTTGTGTGTCTTCATTTTTCGTTTAATTATCGCGACGAGGATGAGCGGCGACATTCTTAAAAACTACTTTTTCAGATCGCTAAGAATCTGAAAAGAATACAGTGATGAACAAGAATGCCACATCTAGATACTTAAGCGAGTCCTGGAAACCCAAATCCGCGTAGTCCTAATAGAATTTAAAACGCATTCTCCCTGAATCCGTCATTGTATAACCGGTTCGACTTCCGATCGGTGTACAAACGGGAGTCGACTGTTCAGTGTAAGCTAAACTGTTCAAAACTCTCGGGAAAGCAGGGTGGCTATCCGATTAGGGGGCGTCCATTAATTTCTTGACGTGTTTATGGGGGAGGGGGTCGACTCGGACACCAAATCTTACTTTGGGTAGAGGCGGTCTCGGCAAATCTCGCGTAATTCTTTTCCGCAAGATAGTGTAAAACTGCGGGATAACTGGGTTAAATTTACACGGTCCACGTCTAAATATGGCTAAATCCTAGACTACATTCATTGCGGCTATGGAAACATCAGAGTAGCGCAACAGCCCATAATGTTTCCCTAAGGATACATGACCTGTTAGTAGAGGCGCGTTTTTGACGGAATTAGAACGCAACACCCGGGGGCAGCGCGTCGCGCTGTCCGAAGAGAAGCCCACGTCAGTCCGGCCATACGAGCGCGTTTATAAGGGATGTCCTTCACTTAAAGGGAAGACTCCTGCTTATGAAACACCCGCGGCCTCGCATTACGCACAGTCACCACTTCCTCCTTAGTTCCGACAGATTTGAACTGTTGCAACATACACGGGACTGCCCCTCGTACGATTATTCACGACCGTTTCCTGCCACCTCCATACCCTATCAGGTTAAAGGGCATCCGACGGTCTCTGACCCCGAAGAGCATGACAAGAAGTCATTTGCTTCCTTCTTGCTTCGCCACTGCCTACTGAAACGGTTAGTTGATTAATAAGTAATTGCATTTCATTCTACCACTTCCAAACAAGATACTTAGCTTTTCAACATTTCGATGTATGGTGGTTCTGCTCGCTGCAACATTATTCTCCTGGGGCGTCGTGGTAGGAAATAAATACTCGTAGGTACAATTTTTCACTTCTTTAATTTGCAATCAAACTGCTTGTCCACCAAAACATTTACAACTTAATAACAATAACATACACAATGGAACGAAACTTAGCTGGTAGTACTTCCATTTCAAAACACAGACTGACATAGCTTCCAGTACACTTTAGAAAAGCCAAAACTCGAACTCCCCCACGCAAGGCGGTGAGGCAAATATATAACATCGACAATGACATTAGGTATTGTTCATAACAATTGAATATACTAACTTACAATTACCAGACACAGAAAGAAAACATTTCATGTACACAAAAATAATCACAATATAAAATGAAAACAATACATAAACTAATTTTACATGGAAAATATCTTTAAGACAAAATAGCGGTACTTCTTGTTTTACAACAAACGGCAATGTTAAATGTCAATTTAATGAGTACATCATACATGTTCCTAACATATACTGAAATATCAAATATATAGTAAATTCTGAAACTAGGTTTAAAATCTCAAGTCAGTCAATATATACAAAGAATTAAGATATTAAAATTTTGACTATTACGGTAACACAATTAGCTGGTCAACACAACTTATGAGCCTAACATATATACAATGCTATTTATTTTCATTTCTTTTTGTTTTTCACAAAAGT
This sequence comes from Locusta migratoria, assembly GCA_026315105.1. Lineage (NCBI taxonomy): Eukaryota > Metazoa > Arthropoda > Insecta > Orthoptera > Acrididae > Locusta > Locusta migratoria. The sequence goes on along the minus strand of CM048755.1, from coordinate 724,552,016 downwards.
TTTTACAATTCGTCTAAGTCTTTAAATGACAATGACGAAACTATTGATTATAGAACTGTCTGGAAACGTCTTATACAAATCTCTTAATTTATGAACTCTCACTTGTTTTAATTACAGTATCACAGAGACACTGTCCTACACTGATTCCTAGGCTGGATATTTCGTTTGTAACTAGTTTCACACGCAACATGTATCACTATTGAACCACACGATTCCGGCTCCGACGCAGACGGTATCGTACGATAACATTGAGATGAGAGGGCCAGCAGTATCGTCACACTACCAATCCAATCTTTTCAAGGTTTGAACAGCATGTCCTGTGACCTGATTGCCCAAGTGTACGTGATAATCTCGAGAAAAGGTGGTGCAGTAGATGGGGTATCTACGTTTCGTCTATCACCAAAGCTGCGAGCGGTTTACAACGCACCAGCTCGGTAAGTGTGGCCGTCGCGGATTGTCACACGTAGAGGTGCGCAACCGAGAAAGGGTTACATTGGCTGACAAGGAGCCTCGACGGATTTACTCCAAACTTAGTACACTCGTAGTACTCCACGAGACCAACAAAATGTAGCGCGTACTTCTCAAGTGTTATTGAGAAAATGGCAAGATAATTTCGGTCGGTCGTCAAATATGTACTGTGCGTGGCCGTTTTTGTCATGAAGCGGCGGCAGCCGAATGGTTAGCGTCAGAGCCCTTTAGTAGTTGGTCATGGGTCGCGAAATGAATTCCCGTTCGTCACTTTTTTCCACCAACAGTTAAATTCCTTACTATTTATATTACGATTGATATGACGGGAAAAATACTTGTAATCAGGTGGACTTTTATTAAATTTACAATGTTAATTTGGCAGTCTACAAAGTTTTATTATCACAATTAATATTCATAACCACCGACTAGTAAACGACCAAACGCATAAAGTGATGCTGATGTGAAACTTTGTCCGTTATTAGAGAAATTCCTTATTCCTGGAAGGAGCCCGAAACTAATTACTATTGGCAAGTTGTGGCCGCCACAGACGACTTTCCAAAGTTGTGCAACTAACCCTCGCTATCGACAGTAAAAGTTGCAGGATGGTATTTTTCGTAAAAACATGGAAAACAGTTAAATGGCACCAGCTGCATTGAATAAATGCTATGTTTCCGCATACGCAAGGTCTTTTGAGGTTTTCCATGGAAAAACAAACCCCGCTAACATTTTTAAAAACCTCTTTCATCCGATAATTTGGAAGCAAACCATGCATAACGCAGCATTTCCTTAAATATCGGCGCTGATAATTGGTCATGCAGTATAGTGTGTGTTCCAATAGTGTCTTCGCGAGAAGCAATTTCTCTCTTTCGATTAAATGAGAAATTTTGAAGTCGCTTAAAGAAATGTTTAACTTGCCTGTAGAAATAAACTTCGCACGGTTGGGAAACTAGCGTGCAATTCGGAGGTACGACTTTAATCGTAAATAACATTGTAAATTTAATAAAAGTACATCTGATTAAACGAATTTTTCCCGTTATATCGATTGTAATATAATTACTAACGAATATGACTGTCTTGAAGGAGAAGGCGACGAACGGGAGTCGATCAGCGACTAACGACGCACGAATACGGAGCTCTGAAGCTCACCACTCGGCTGCCGCCGCTTCATGACAAAAACGGCGACGCACAGTACATAAGGTACATTTTGACGACCGACCGAAATTATCTTGCGATTTTCTCAATAACGCTGGAGACGTACGCGCTACTGCTTAAACATTTTATTGTCCTTAGGAAGTGCTAAGAGTGTACGAAGTTTGCAGTAAATCTGCGTTTCAAACGTCGTGGCCTCCCCTTGTGAGTCACAGCGACGTTGAGGGCGATGATGGACATGTTCGTTCCAGTTGAGTAGTGACTCTTCAGACAACACATGCGTCCCCGTGGACTGAATTTGAGTGAGTATGGTATAATTCTTCGTTTCTGTGGTCTCCTTCACAGTTAGTTACAGTTTGTATGGGTTGACAGTCTTAAATTAGTCTATAGTAGACCAGACGCGTTTCGCTTAATTTTATAGTATCTTCAGTGGTCAACTGTACAGGAAATATTTTTTGCTATGTATTTTTGTTTGGTTTATACTAATATTGATCATGAACAGTTCATTTTATTCAGTATTAAATTATCTCATTGCGTGAGAACTGTTAATGATCAAAATTAGTATAAACCTAACAAAGTATAACAAATATTTCCTGATCACTGAAAATGCTTTATTTTAAAGCGAAACGTCTGGTCTAAAGTAGACTAATTTACAGTGGCTAAAGACGGCCACTTAACCTGTACAAATTGAGTGACTATTGTTGTAAGAGTTCCAGTAGATCCTTTTACGTTGTATGTTGTTAGATTTTTTTCTAGGATTCTGTACGTTCTTTGTTAAATAAGTCTTAACTAGTCTCGAATAAAAAAGGAAATTGTATTTAAGTAAACCTAACGTAATCACACATATTAACGTAATTAGGCTAAAATAAGCGTTTCGAAAAGTGTCACGTGAGATTAGGGAGAGGGGGTTCGAGCAAAATCTCAAGACATCTACATCTACAACCATACTCCGCAAGCCACCCGACGGTGTGTGGCGGAGGGTACCTTGAGTACCACTATAGATTTTCCCTCCTATTCCAGTCACGTATTGTTCGCGGAAAGGATTGTCGGTATGCCTCTGTGTGGGCTCTAATTTCTGATTTTATCCTCACGATCTTTTCGCGAGATATAAGTAGAAGGGAGCAATATACTGCTAGACTCCTCAGTAAAGGTATGTTCTCGCATCTTCGACAAAAGCCCTTACCGAGCGACAGAGCGTCTCTCCTGCAGAGTCTTCCACTGGAGTTTAGCGATCACCTCCGTAACGCTTGCACGATTCTCAAATGATCCTGTTACGAAGCGCGCTGCTCTGTTGGATCTTCTCCACTTCCTCTATCAATTCCACCTGGTACGGATCCCACACCGGTGAGCAGTATTCAAGCTGTGGGCGAACAAGTGTACTGTAACCTACTTCCTTTGTTTTCGGACTGCATTTCCTTAGTATTCTTCCAATGAATCTAAGTCTGGCATCTGCTTTACCGACGATTGATTTTATATGGACGTTCTATTTTAAATCCCTCCTAATGACTACTCCCAGATAATTTATGAAATTAACTGCTTCCAGTTGCTGACCTATAGTGTAGCTAAATGATAAAGGATGTTTGTTTCTGTGTATTCGCAGCACATTACACTTGTCTACATTGAGCTTTAATCGCCATTCCCTGCACCATGCGTCAATTCGATGCAGATCCTCCTGCACATCGCACCAGGCGGAGGATGCGGGTTAAAAAAATTAATCACCTCACGTAATTAATGTACACTCGTTACCCGTCTGACACACACACAGTCGCGCCGCAGACTTTTGTCTCCTGGATTCACTTGGGGAACCTCATTAAAGCCTCCTTTTAACTGCATCGCTTTGATCTACCAAATATAATTAGGACTACAGCCAAGTGTGGCGTAGGCCTGCTGAAATCGGAAAGGATTCGCGCCAAACCTTAACTCGTATAGTTAGTAGACTTAGCGAAACTTCCTCAGATACGGCAACACTCGGCGGGACCGATTGTAAACTGCGCCGGGCAGTAGAAGTGTCTTATATACGACACACTTAGTAATTGGTAGACTCTGTGTTTTTAATACGTAGACTCGCCCGGAAAGGTCCATTTCCTAGTCTCTGTAACAGTGCAATATAATTACGGATAATACCAAATAAAACGTGTGTAACGTTAAACATTAACCAACGTTAGCATTAGTGGTTGTAGGAGTACATGAAGATGAATTTTACATATATCCGAATGTGCTACTTGGAATTACGAAACGTTACAGTAGTAGACTTTAATAATTATGTGTTTTCAGGTAGTAAGCGAATGCTGGCGGTTACGATCATTCAAATGAGAATAACATGTCAGATAGTTCACGAAAAGCGTGCGCTAGGTGACTGTTGGAAATGTTGTCACGCTATAAATGTAAATATTGCAGACATTTATAGAAAATGCGATGTGCTTCCATCTACAAAACGCCGTTGTTACTACTTAAAATTTTTCTGTAAACTTCCCATCACAGAATTGGGTGACCCTGATAGCCTCCTTCATACAACTGTTCATCATTCCAGCTGCAAGCTGGTTTTCCTTCCGTGTTTAAGTGGGTAAGGTTGGTTAAACGAACCACGTACTATCAATTTTTATTAACTCCGAAAATGGTAGACTATTAATTTGAAAATGAGTTCGCAGGAGAATAAATCGGCAAGCTATAGTAAAAGGGAATATGTAGATACGACACGTTTAACAGCTGGGCAGGGCGTACCAACTATAGGTAAATTCCGGATTATGTTTGACTACTTGATGCAGTCCGTGTTTCTGCTCTTCTGGCGTAATGCAATGTTCAAATTTGCAGCGAAAGTGCTGCGCTTTGTCGTAGTTTGACTACGCTGTTTAGTCAGATTTCAGCTTTGGAAGTGGTTGAAAAGTGCTGTAGAAACTGATGACCTTTTGGATTACTAAAATTCAATAACTAGTCTGGATAGACAATTTCAGCGAAATATGGGCGTGTATAAAGAAAAGCAGCGGCCGAGCTATGCTGCGATGCGCGAGGCCCTTTCCCGTCGGGGGTTCGAATCCCCCTCGGGCATAGATGTTTGTCGTCTTTATTATAAGGTAGTTAATTAGTAGTATGTACGTTTAGGGACTGATGACCCCGCAGCTAAGTCCCTTAAGCTTGACAAACATTTGAACTTTAAAAAAAAAAAACATATATTGTATTTATGTAAGAGCATACTGTATCATTAGTTAAAATACTTCGCACATAGTATTCTAGTAAGGCTTGCTTGATAAGTTTTCATGTTACGAGGCCAAAGTAACACCGTCTTAAAGATGGTAGCAGTGAGACCGTTTGCCTACCTCGTCGGATTTCTGCGTGTAAAGAGGTCCCCGATAAATTAGTGAGCCGGAAACCTCTTTGAAACGTATGGAAGACGAAAACTTATTTTCATTCTATCAATATGTTAGTTCTAAATATACTATAACGAACAAATTTCGGTTTTCCGAGTTTGCGTGAACAATTTTTATGAGGTGTTGCAATTTCATTGTACAGACCAATTATTAGCACATTCCTAACATTTAGGAAAAAGTAATATGTAAGTGTACCGAAGTTATCAATGCCAATTAATTTTTAATTACGTTTATCCCCCACATAGACCACGCACTTTGGGGAAGGTGGTCTGATCTCTACTGAAATATTAGGAAACGCGAAACTCATTGGGAAAAAGTCAAATAATAAAGATGATGGCTTGTTCTTGTGCGAATATTGAGTCACCAGCCATAGCTTGCTCCGTTCGTCCACGAGATCCAGAACGTAATGCGCAGCGAAGCTTTTCTCGATTTCAGAGGACTTAAGTGTATTCCACGTTCTAATTACTGAGAAATGTTTTCAGAGTATCTGACCAAATTTATGCCTGGATTAAGGACTTAGTTGATAACAGAACTACTTCACAACTGGACAAAATATACATCTACAGCGATACTCCGTAAATCACATTAAAGTGCCTAGCAGAGGGTTCATTAACCACTTTAATGAGCAGATTTAATGGTAATTTCGGGAATATACAGTGTGACACGGAGTTTAGTGTTTACGGTATATATCTAGATAACATCCTTGAGATTGTCCGCAGGAAATGTCTGTAGGAATGTACCAGGAAGGTACAAACGACTGCAGACTGTAGCAAAGTGCAGGAAGGGCTTCATAGCTTGCAGAATGGACTGACAGTGGACCCGGAATGCAAATGAAGTATCCTATACATATTATAAATGCGAAAGTCTCTGTTACCGCATCACGCTAAAACTACAGCACTGATTTAGATGAAATTTCATATAGAGATTTCTTATGTCTTGGATTAGGACATAGGCTACTTTTCAAAATGTTTATTACAAGTTATTTATTTGAAATATATCCATAGAAATACGTAACGGTTGTAAGAAGCTTGTAATACAACAGCTGAAGAGTGTTGTGGGGTATGTCACGTTTAGCCGCGATGGTTAACGCGTCATGTTGTAGATTATCGTTATTTTGCGCAATGGTTCGAGTCCTGCTATAGTGAAATTTTTTCTTTGTTATTGTCATCTTTTTTACTTTAGAATATACAAAAAGATTCTTGGATACTGCCAAAACGGCTTAACTGATATATAATTACATACACAAGAAATCTGAATGTTGGCGTTTATGCCGCATTCATTTTCATTTGTTGTAACAAATGAAGGAAGTATGTATATAAATTGAAGACTTTAAATAAAATATGCTCTAAGTACCACGGCAAGAAGAAACATCGACGTTTTCTGTAGAATGGGATCTAGATACCAAGCCCTATTTTGTGTACAAAGCGCGAACTGCCACGTATAAATAGCGTACGTAAACTGCAACGAAAGTAGTAGCAAATGCACTCAACAGATGGCAGGCGGTACGCTGCAGTTAACATATGAAACGTTATAGATGTTCGAACATTGTGATCTTATCGTAATTCTTTAAAATTGTATTCTCTTTGGATTTCAATGAATAATACTTTCTTTGGTGATTTCGATTATTTATAGCATTCGAACGTTTGCATTTAGTTCTTTTGTTGGTTCGCTTTGCATTTGTAGGATCTCAACAGTTCGTTTCTCCGTTAGATGTCTCTTTATCTCTTTACTTTTCTCCGTTAGGTTTGTTTATTTCGTTACAGTTCTCCGTTAGGTTTGCTGTTTATTTTGTTCCTTTACTTGGCATTTGTTTTCGATTACTGTATTTTTGTTATTGTAGTTACTTACTGTCAGGGGTACATTATTGCAGAATATTTGGTAATTCTCACTTATTAAAATGGCTTATGAAATATTGCATGCTGCCGGCCCTGCAACGAGAAAAGAAATACACTACTGGCTATTAAAATTGTTACACCAATAAGAGGCAGATGATTAACGGGTATTCATTGGACAAAATGTTCCGATATCTGTAAATCTATCGGACCAAACTACGTGGTCATCAGTCCGTAGCTTAAAAACTACTTAAACCTAGGTAAACTAACCTAAGGACAAAAAACGCGCACGCGCCCCAGGGAGGACTCGAACCTCCACGGCGAGCAACCGCGCGCTCCGCAGCGAGACGCTTTAGACCGCTCGGCTACTCCACCGCGGCATTCATTGGACAAATATATTATACTAGAACTGAAATGTGATTACATTTACACGCGATTTGGGTGCTTAGATCATGAGAAATCAGTAGCCAGAACAATCACCTCTGGCCACAATAACGGCCTTGATATGCCAGGCATTGAGTCACAGAGCTTGGATGGCGTGTACAGGTACAGATGCCTATGCAGCTTCAACACGATACCACAGTTCATCAAGAGTAGTGACTGGCGAATTGTGTCGAGCCAGTTGCACGGCCACCTTTGACCAGACGTTTTCAATTGGTGAGAGATCTGAAGAATGTACTGGCCAGGGCAGCAGTCGAACATTTTCCGTATCCAGAAAGGCCCGTACAGGACCTGCAACACGCGGTCGTGTATTATCCCGCTGAAATGTAGGGTTTCGCAGGGTAGAATGAAGGGTAGAGCCACGGGTCGTAACACATCTTAAATGTAAAGGCTACTGTTCAGTGCCGTCGATGCGAACAAGAGGTAACATGTGTAACCAATGGCACCCCATACCATCACGCCAGGTTATACGCCAGTATGGCGATGTCGAATACATGCTTCCAATGCGCGTTCACCGCGATGCCAAACACGGATGCGACCATCATGATGCTGTAAACAGAACCTGGATTCATCCGAAAAAATGACGTTTTGCCATTCGTGCACCCAGGTTCTTCGTAGCGTACACCATCGCAGGCGCTCCTGTGATGCAGCGTCGAGGGTAACTGCAGCCATGGTCTCAGAGCTGATAGTTCTTGCTGCTGCAAACGTGGGGCAGCAAATCCGTCCCGTGTCCCTTTTATCTGTTGGCCAATGAGAATACAGTTCCCCCTCCCTCTCCATGGTAAGAGAAATTGAAATCAAATGTTCAAATGTTTGTAGATCTATCGGACCAAACTGCGTGGTCATCAGTCCGTAGCTTACAAACTACTTAAACCTAGGTAAACTAAACTAAGGACAACACTCACATTCATGCCTCAGGGAGGACTCTAACTTCCACGGCGAGCAACCGCACTCTCCGCAGCGAGACGCTTTAGACCGCTCGGCTACTCCACCGCGGCGTAAGAGAAATTACTCCAGCCTCAATTTGTGATATGGCTGTTGGTAATTCCATGTAAATAACCAGTATATAACAAATTTCTTAAATGTTTTTCAATATTTTTCCTCTTTGAACACAGTTCTAAACTGATGCTGCCAGGCATAGATATTCGTTATATACGAAGAGGTACGACGTGCAGTAATACTACTAAATACTCTACTGCACAACCCAAAGGATCATATTTTTAGAACTCTAACATTGGGATACAGAAGATTGAAACAGGGTGAGAAGTGGCAAGGTGATAGTACAAAATCATAGCGTCCTACGACATCTTAAAGTTCAGCAACGCTGAAACAGTGAGGTGCCCACACGTGGAGAAACGGCTGGAGCGCTAAAGTTGGTGTGAAGTGTAAGGTGTCTTAATGATGTCGCATAATGGTAATGTAAGCTCATCACGCCATCATCTTTCCCACATTTCATCCCTTATTTTGAAAATTTTTTGATCCTCAGATCCGCAAAGTCCAGTGTTAAAGGGCACGGTTTTCTTGTGGGTGGTCGAGGAAAATACGAGGTGCGTCCAGAAAGGAAGTTTCGTTTGGTAATAAAATGAAATTGTACACAAATACAGAAGAAATTATTGCACAAAATTTCACAACTCTTAAACTACTTTTCCACATAACTGCCGAAATTTTGCAGGCATTTGTCATAGCGTGGCACCACGTTTTGTATATCTTATTCGTAGAAATCTGCCGCCTGTGTCTTCAAGCAGTTGGAAATAGTTTCTTTCAGCTCGTCGTCGCCGGCCGCGGTGGCCGAGGAGACTAAGGCGCTCCAGTCACGGTCTGCACGGCCACTACGGTCGGGGGTTCGAATCCCCCCTCGGGCATGGATATTTGTGCCGTCCTAGTTCGTAAGTAGTTCATAAGCAGTTTGTAAGTTTAGGGACTGATGACCCCCGTAGTTAAGTCCCATAGACTATACAAACATTTGAACATTTTTTTAGCTCGTCGTCATTGAAGTGATGGTCGCCAAGGAAAGACTTGAGATGTAAGAACAGATGAAAGTCGCTAGGAGCGAGGTCAGGGCTGTACGGAGTATGGTCAGACACGTCCCAGCCAAATTCATCGTGCACATCACTACGCCCGCCATTGAACTGTCGGACCCATCTTCTCACCATCGAATACCTCATCGCATTTGGCCCGTAAACATCGCAAATTTGCTAATAAATTTCACTTGGTTTCACTTTCCTCGCATTCAGAAACGAAATCACCGACCTGATTTCACAGACGGCGGGATTTTCAACCAACGCTGACATTTCAAACAAGCACAACAAAGTGTACGTAAATGACAGCGATCTCCAAATGGCGCAAGTTGTTCTCCTAGATACACATCGTCTACAGCGCATGTGCTGAACTGCAATCGCAGTGCTGCACCGGAGATAAATTGAAATGGAACTTACTTTCTGGACGCGCCTCGTATTACGCAACGCTTGTAATGAACCTAAATCACACGCCCCATCATTTGTACTTTAGTTCACATTTACGCTTCGAACCGCGTATTAAATGTTAAACACCGGAAATTTGAACCTCTAAATGTTTTTTATTGAAAATGATTTCGAAGAATTTAAAGATTTCCCGAAAACATAATCTGGAGAACGTCTGGTAATTACTAAGATTTTCAATGAATATACATTGTAAAATTTTATAAGCTGCCCTCACCACAATTGTTACTTTTGGTAAAAAAAAGTGCTTTTCGCGCTTTTGTCAGTAACCGCCCATGAACAAATTGTGATATTGTAAGCCATATGAAGCCGACCTTAGACATCTAACGCACAAAATTTTCTCTATTTACCTGGAAGAATATTTTAGTTTTAATGAATGAATTATTTATTCGTAATTTTGCTAAAGTTGCCGACTTAAACTGCAGTAGTGAAGCTAGTTTATTATCTTGTGACCGGCGACTCGAACCCGGATCTCCCGCTTTTCGCGAACGCTCTCCTTAACCTCTCGGCCAGCTGTATTGTAAATAGATGTCAAGACAGGCAGCGATGGTGTTAAACCGTAGAGCACGAAATACAGCTGCTGCCGCATAAGGGGGCAGAGGACCACTGTGGCAATATGCACAAATACCAGAAGACGGCTTTGTTCATAATATAGTTTCGTCGTGGCCGTGTGAGGTTGTGCTCAGTGCAGCGATAACGCGAAAGAAATGTTTGCATGTAATGCCACGCTCTCTGTTTACACCCTGTCGTAATGATCTTGGTTTATTGCGTAGCTGGCATTGTTGCAAAGAATTGTTTTCGAGCAGTTTTAATTCTTTCTCTGCGTACTGGAGAAAAGACGTACGCGAAAAAAGTTGTTACTTGATAGTGAACATAGGTACAGAAATTTGTGCTCTCCAGTAATAAGGGACATCAACCGAAAAGTCTGCGTTTAATGTCTCTCAGTTCAAATATATTGCAAAACTAGCTGAAAACCCGGCGTTGCCCGGGTATTTACTTATTCCTGCCTTGAGTTAGTACTTCTCTTATCCCTTCTTAGTCCATCTCCCTTTTTTTTTTAAATATCATTATCGGAGAATATATAAGAAATAATGACGTATTCCTTTTCCGGGGCAAGTTGTCTGAATGTGATCTATTAAAAGTAGATGTACTGTTGTAATGTGTGTAAAGTAACGCAATGCACATTTATCTGCGAAGTTTAAGTAACAATTAATTTCACTTATTTTTGAAGGAATGTCGCTCATAAAGCGGAACTGAGAAATATTCCTTTCAGATTACAGAAGTATATGCACTTGCATATCAAATCACACGTAAAAATGGACTCGTTTCGAAGAATCCAATCACGAAATTCAACAATAATGATTGTAATATCACAGATCGATCACTTGATGTAATGCGCGAAACATCAAACTGATTTTTTTTAAGAGCTGTATTAAAAGAAATTTTTTTACTGCTTTATTTATTTATACTTATATTTCCTTATTCGTATTCTTATCCTTAGAGAGAAGAGCTTAAGACATTGTAGCAAGTATAGACCAAAGATATGGTCTGTGGCATCAGGTTTCCCTGTATGTAACCTCCTTGCTATAGAGTTGCAAACGTCATCGCTGACCTTCAGTTCGAATTTGTTATTTGACGACTTTAAACCACCATATCTTACACCCCTTATAGCTATCGGCATGGAACTGCTATGGTATACAACGGGAGACTTCGAACAACAATTAAACACAGACCATTCGTTTGCGTTCTGTAGTTTTCGCTGCAGAGCGAAATATTCACACACACACACACACACACACACACACACACACACACACACACACACACACACACGTAGAATTTTATATACACCGATAACTTTACATCCCGATATACTCCACCGTTTTATCATTATCAACCCTCAAGCAACAATGCAACCAATAAAGCCATTTTCAAAGAGTAAATATAATTTTCAAAGAGTAATCATTGTTCCTCATTTCGCGTTATATTCTTCAAATTACTAAATATCTATCAGAACCCTATAAAACTGTGCCTAAAACCTTCCTCAGGTATAAGTTAGTAACTGTACAAATAAGTCTCTGCGTCTTGTCGTTCGGACGTGATAAGCGTACACCGAACATTCACATAAATATATACAGAGAAATAGCTACCCGATCGCCATAAAACCGTGCCTAAAGCCTTCCCTGGGTAGACATTAGTAACTGTACAAATTTTCAGCTCTTTGTCTTGTGGTTTAGACGTGATAAACGTACACCGGACGGACATTCACATTTATATAGATTAGAACCATCCGTATTGACGTTTCCGTTCCAGCCCCTCTAGTAATTTTACAGTTTTCCTAATATTTTCGCTTGATGTGTAATGTAGAGCTTATTCGGGGAGAAGAAAGTTTCTGGGACTTAAAAGGCAGCTCCACGAGACGCCAGCTGGAAACATGGGATGTCAGCGGCTGAGAGACCGTATTTGGCACTAAAGTGAAAGCGCTCTTGTGCAGCATCGTGTTGAAATGGGTTTAGTGACTCAGCCGCCTTAACCGAAAACGGAGGCGCTATTCGCCATATATGCCTCGTTTCGTAGCGCACATGGCTGCTACGACAGCTGATAAGAATTAGTACCCTACGTTTCATTATTTACTATTCGCTGCAACCAGAGTTTGGTGTTTAACCTTTTACACAAACAATAGTTAGACTTTTTCTCGCCTTCGTGCACGTTTCCTGTAGTGCTGTTAATTTCGAAATGCATTAAAGTGTTTCAGCTGGAGTTCCATATTTACACAGGCAAGTGATAGTAGAATGAATTAATCGCGCTGGTTTGTTTCGCTTACGAAGGTACTGCAGAATTTTTAAAGATTTAAGAAACTACTTGCTATTACAATCGATTTTTCATTCCTTATTTATAACATTTGGTGTCTTTTTAGAGGCAGAATGAACATTGTCTGTGCTATAATTTTTCCACTCTTTGGTTTTCTTAACTGTGTTAATGATCACTCGCTTCGAATGTATTTGATTTTCAAACGATTTACCGTTTCCTTACTGTGTCTCTGTTAAATATAGTGATTGGTCTCCCTGCCAACGCAATGTGGGGGGGGGGGGGGGGAGGAGGAATGTAACTTAAATTTATTGGTGAAATATTTAGTTGCTCTTTGCAATTATTGTAATCTTAACAAAGGAATAAAAATATAGTGGTATAGTATACAATCTTAAAGCACCGCTCCAAGAATTAAGAGTAGCCATATGCTAACGATAGCAGTTTGGGTCCAATAGCTTACAGATATTGATTTGCACTCCTACGAACATAAAGGTAAAAAAGTAAACTTTCATAATGTAACGTTTTAGCTATCAAACTGTCACCTCACAGATGTAAGACACAGAAACCAACTCCAAATAAGATTCGTAATGCAGTTGAAGTCCTGAGTGCTTTATTATTTGCGGACACTTTATATACGGCAAGGTAACAGATCATAAGGTCTCATGTTAGCTTTTATACTGTTATCATACTTTGGATTTAGATAATACATTTGGTAAAGGATGATACGGTCATCGGTCGACAATTGCGTTGTCTCCAGGATATGATCGCGACGTTTCCTGTTTGTCATGACCTGGAAGTAGTCATTGGAAGTTCTTACCTAATTGTAGGTGCACAAAGTACTCTTCAGGAATGATGTGAATATTGAATATTTTTTTTACGAATAAGTTAACATTTCGTTCATCTGAACCTAAAAAAATCTCGTCGTCGAAAGGGAGATAAGGTGAAACCTTCTTTCCTTATTTACCCAGAGTCCTAACAAGCAAGCACGGAATTACGCTTAGCGAGAAAGAATTTTCATGCAATGAATCGCCCCATTGGTTTCGAAATGAAGGTGGCTCTTGAGATCGGAATGCGCAACGACTACTGTAACCGGGATACAGCCGCTTTCTATCCTCTCGCGGTGAACTGAAGCAGGCGCTCCAGCCGGAGAGGTTAGGGACATACGCGGCGTTATTTACTTCCCAGAGGAAAGCATATCTCTCACGTAAAACATTCCAATTCCTTCACGGCGAGCGAGGTGCCGTAATAGTAAAAACACTCGACTCGAAATCAGGTCGAACGAACTTTATAAGTCCCATCATTTATACAGTTTTGTGGCACCCGTAAATGACTACAGCTAAACGTCGTCCTGAATTTTCTAAAGCTAATTTCATTGGGATGATTTGTGCTATCCGAGAATCGTGGTTCCTTTTTGTCATCGGCGGGACTTGAAACCCGAATCTTTCTTCCTGTTTGAAATTCTTTGACTTCCTGACACGCTAACACTTAATACATCACGGATAGTATTATCCCTTCATGTATTCGGTCCGTATCAATTACCATTGATGCTGTCAGTCAAGACTTTCGTGTTCATTACGAAATGATTCGCAAAAAGAAAACTACCTGCAAGTTTTTGTTAACACTGTGTTACGCTTCGTTCAGGAAAACTTAGTCACTAAGCCTTTATCAGTAAGTATTCACTTTGCACCGCCATTCGTTCAGTTATCTTGCAGGCCAAACTCATAACGGTCAGCGTGTTATCAGCTCCCGAATGCACGGAGCGCGGGCTATCTGAAGCTCAACCGATAACCTGTCCAAACAGGAAGGGCCGTGAGGACTAAAGTAAGCCATTAGTCTGCTAATTTTATTTCTTGAAGAAACGTAGGCTGCTTTTAGTACCACCAAAAATGGAAAAATTTTCTTCGTGTTTACATAGCTTTTTCAAAGCCCTAGATGTGATTATTTTCCCTTTTTCTTCCACGTAATACTGTTAAAACTTGTAGTTTTCGGTATTCATTGAAGAAAAGAAAAAACAAATTACTAACATTTCTAAAAGCCCAACACGTACTCAGCTACCACTTAAGACTATCCTGAATGTAACTAAAGTGTGATCGCCACTTTGAGTAACGGTAATCGTGTTCCCAGAGTGAAACTTTCACTCTGCAGCGGAGTGTGCGGTGATATGAAACTTCCTGTCAGATTAAAATTGTTCCGGAACTGGGACTGGAACCTGGGACCTTCGCCTTTCGCGGGCATGCGCTCTACCGTCTAAGATATCCCGACAAGACTCACGATGCGCCTCACAACTTTAGTTCCGTTGTTTCGAATCCAGTTTATGCGTTACAATCATTAACAACTTTAAAAATTGCCGTATTTATATATTTTGTCCTCCATATTTATCTTCAGCGAATAATCCCTTCTGATTTTATCCTACTGTTTGTCCTATAGTGCGTTAAAGTGAACATACCTATAGTTTTAACGTGATAAATTAAACTATCTTCCATTAAGTGACTGTGTAGGCCAGTATTGTGATGAATTGTGTAAATTTTGCCCGGGCGATTGTTGAAATGGACTGTACCGTATGTTGGCGAGAGTTGTGGCGTCTACTGTTTGATATCCTAAGCAACATGTCCAAAATACTTCAGTTTTGCGTAGAACGCGTAAATAGAGGTTTCTGGATTGTAAATAGAACACTTGACTGTGCCAAAAGCTCTGGTTGTAAGTGGCACACCCTGAAAGTTTCCGAATTTTTCTAGTACATACAACATAGTTACATGAAAAACTTTAGTGGCATCAGGTACAGCAATGTTTGAACTACTTTCAGACTTATTCACGAAAAGAATTAAGTCACCTGACTTACTGTGGGGCAGAAATCCGATCACGGCCGATTTCTGTTTTGCGCTTTGTGTATTTCAGTGCGGTTTCTAGAGTTAGTTCCCCTACCGGCAGGATACTGAACTGTAACAGCCCCACTGATTCAATGCAAGGTATTGAAAAGTTCTTAGTGTCTGCGCCTTCACTTTTGTTCATTCATGAAATTCGTTTAATTCTACAAAGTGTCGAAACATATAAAACCATCTTTCAACATTTGCATTGTCGTGGCAGTATTAACACCGTGACTAAAGTGGTTTTCTCGTTCAAACGTTTCGGTGTCTGACTCGACTGGACGAAGGATTTTTTTTTAGTTTTTATATTGTCGCATTTTCACAGCTGGTAAGAAGCTGTAGACGTGTAAGAAAAAGTCGCACTGTGGTTCGGAGTTTAACTGTTGGTGCCTTTTAAATCTGGCTATTTTGGAGTCCAGAGTAATAAAATAGTTACTAGTAAAGTTTTGTTGAAACGAACTTTCGGGTTGACGCCAGCTTAGTTTACTTGGTTTGACGGTCATTTTCATGCAGGCGAGGAATTTTGTGTGTTTCAGCAACTGTGACGTACTCAGGCGTTATAGGTGCTGCCAGCGTATATAGTTGGTGTTCGCTACCCGGATTCAAATTGAGTACCTAAGATTTCTCGCAGATGATGCGGGTGGTATGAACAGCGACTCATTGTGTGTCAAGTTTTAGTAATTTCGGCCAGACTCTTAAAATCATGCCATCCATTCGGGCTTTAGGTTTAGTTCTTCTCACATGACAAATTTCTAAAACTGCTAAGACTTCCAATATTGTAATATCCTAGTAAATTCTCTAAAAGACAACGAAATGTGAAAAGCGGAGGTAAAGCGTTTATCGATCAAAATTCTGAAACAAACAATAGTGTGTACTAGACGTGCTCATCTAGGTTTCTTTCACAACGGAGTAGTGGATCGTACTCCTACTTTTAAAAAATCGATGGACTGGAGTAATTCTCATTATTACCCAAATGCCCGTGTGTTCAAAGCATCTCTTCAGGGACAGGCCTGCTGAGAATATTAAAGGCAATATCCACTATATTAAAAAATGTTCAAATGTTTGTATAGTCTATGGGACTTAACTACAGGGTCATAAGTCCCTAAACTTACAAACTACTTATAAACTAACTAATACTAAGGACAGCACAAATATCCATGCCCGAGGGGGGATTCGAACCACCGACCGTAGTGGCCGTGCAGTCTCCTCGGCCACCGCGGCCGGCCCACCTATATTCGAGGAAACTTAGTTCTGTACCGTATGGCATAAGTTTGCGATCTGTTTTCTAGGTATTGCAGTTCTGATGGTTACTGTAAGCTGATTTTAGTTAAATTTTCCAGTAAGTAATAAACAGGCTCATTCTACGGAGCAAAAACCTTACGACCATGGTCCACGCAAAGATGGAATGCCACATGACAGCGCGGTTAGGAAAGTATACGAGGTGTTGATAAATTTCACAGCCATTAATCATATTTTCAAATTTCATGTTGGCACTACACCAGTTTTGGTGTATTCTTGCATTCAGCAGTTTAGAATATTTATTTTTGACAGTCTATTATGCTTTCTAAAATCACTATCTTTTAAAGAACAACGGTCTTAAAATGATTAAAAATGAAATTAAAAACGGCAAAGGTAGCAGAAATGTTTTTTATTTAATAAAACACGATGGCCGGTGGGCGGAGCTTCCAGTAGCCCCCCTGATCTCAGCAGTCCACGTTTGTGCGGCTTTCCGTGTCCACCGCTACCACCTGCCATCATAGGTATAATTTTTTGTATTTGTATTATTTTAGGTGTCCGTGTAATACGCTATTGTATATGTCCCAACTAGTATGTTGCTTTGCAGTTCTAGTCATCTGAAGAGGCTGCATTGACTGAAACCGCAAATAAAATTAAAACAATAATTCTGCGATCTGGACTGTTTTCAATTTTAACGAATAGATTGTATTTTAGAGTGCTCAGAGACTTTTTTACTTTCCAAAAGATGGATAAAAGGATTTGCATTAAATTATGATGGATATATGGAATAGTGTTACCACAGTGGAAAAGTAGGCCGTGGTTTTGGCGAATCAACTTGAATAAGTGACGTATTGAATATTTGTGTTAAGAGGAAGGCCTGAGCAGTAATTGTGCGGCCTCATCCGTATGCACAGCAGAGCGTCACCTCTGTACCATGCCAACGTGCTCACATTGTTCCGTGATTGAACTTCATTATTGATGATGACATGCACAGTCCGCGAATGGCGGTATTTGCCAGCGACGGATGCTTCTAGTATTGCCTCCGTGACCTGTCTACATCTATATATACACCAAAATGACAAAAATCGTGGCCTAGCGAAATGTAGAGATAGATGGCGGTAGAGTCGCGTTCGCGAGGTATACAAGGCCGCTGCATTAGCAGAGCTATTATTTTGTTCATGTGTTTGCAAACCTATTGCACCAAACTGCTATGGTTATACATCTATAGACCTACAAATTACTTCAACTAAATTACTGTAAGAACTCACATGCACACGCCAGAGGGAGAACTCTTACCTTCGGAAGTCGTCCTCACTCGCCTTAGAATGGGACACTGCCCGCTAACGCATGGCTTTCTTTTGCGTCCTGAGGAACCGCCAGAGTGCGACAGATGTCAGACACAATTGTCGATACGACATATTTTAACACAATGCCATTTATATGCTGGCATGAGAAGAACGTTAGGTCTCTCACAGGACCTGCAATCTATTTTAGGTGACGCTGAGGCGTCCGTGGAATGTGTCCTAAAATTTTGTAAAACATTTGGACTTCTTCCCAAAATATTGGGTGTACGATTTTAATGTGTGACAGTGGCTCGGTCACTCTTTAAGTAGTCACCGGGCCCCAAACATCTATTAAACTTTATCCCTGTATGCAGTCCTTTTCTTTGAACCGTCTTTTAATTTCAATTGTACATTTAAATCTTTAATGTCCATATGACTGGAACTATTTTTCTTCTCATTTGTTTACGCTAGCATACGGGCGCTAATGACCACGCTGTTGAGGGCTCTAAAACGCCAATCATCATCATCTAACCTCCGGCGGGAACGGCCTCCCATTCCGTAGCATGACGCCTTAAACCACACGGCTATTTTGCGCGACTCATTTTGTACTAAAATGATTCATACGAAGAGGTGTCCGGCTTTACTCCATCGCTAGTTGGAGCTAGACGCATAGGATATTGTTTCGGAAATGGTAGGGTTATTATGGCGCAGACCTGGTGAAGCCATGGACCAAAGTTGTGAGCAAGGCACTTGGCTTGCTGGTGGTGGCGCCTACATACTGGCGTGGGCTGTCATGTGGAATGCATACCTGCCAACTCTCCCGATTTAGGCAGGAGTCTCCTGATTTTTCACTTTTTCTCCCGCCTCCTGATTTTGCCATTATTTCTCCTGATTTTAGCTTTTATCCTGAAACCCAAGATGTTCTTTGGCGAATTGTCAAAAGTCCTTTGTTCATTTAACAGTTCAGTACAAATACGTATCGAAATTCATAGAAATTAGGAGTTGCGCGTGACTTGTATAACGATTATTTCTGCACGCATTTGCAAATACATGTGTAGTGTTTCCATGTTGTGATCTTTCTGAATGTGATGTTTTGTCATTGTAAGTGGAATCACTTCCAAGGCTTTTACGTCTATGCCTACCTTTTGAGTGGATAGTTTGGAGCATCAGTTTCATACGTGAAATGCAGAAAGGCGACTTTCTTGTAAACAGCTATTTTACGTGATTCTGGGATTCCAATTGGTGGTGTGTGTTCCAGTATGGCAAAAAATAACCCCTTTTTAAGCAGTTTTTGGAACATTATTTTTATTTTGTACTCTTTGTGAATGTGATATTCCACATGGTGGAAAAAGCGATGTACCAGAATACGTGCAGAGAGAATGAAAAGGGCGTGAGAAACAATAAAAGACTGAAATTGCTGAGAAAAGTGAAAGTGATCACGTGATACACGCAGAGTGCTTATTTGCATTGTTTATTTTAGAGTATGGTTTACCAATTAAATGCAATGATCATGTGGGTCACTTGTTTCATAAAATTTTCCCAGGTAGAAGTATAGCGCAAAATACAGCTGTGAACTTTGTTTTAATAAAAAAATCACACTTTACCTGGACTGGCTACAAATAAGTAATCAACTTTTGGGCTAATGGAAGTGTTTTTGTAGCCATTATGTAGTGTTTTTAGATGATAAGAGAAGGCTAAAATCAGTTATCTTACGGTTTGTAGTAAAGTGCGCTGCAGTTTTTGATAGAACGTATCTCCTGATATTTACATTTTGAAGGTTGGCAGGTATGGGAATGGGATGGATGCTCGGTCCAACTGAACTAATCATCGGCTGGAAATGTTAGACTGCATTAAGATTAGATGCAGTCATGAATGGGTTTCTTGTTTCCAAGCGACGATGGTGTTTCTATGAAAATGGGCCTATCACTGGACCTCAGTTCTTTCGCATTCTGGACAGTTCCGGCGAATGATTTGGCCACTCTGAGCGCCCTACAAGAATCTCGTCCAACACTGATGGGACGTAATCGAATGATCAGTCGGTGCACAAAACCCTTCGCCGTCAAAACTGTCGCGTTTAAGGGCGCCTATAGAGGCAGCGTGGTCAATATTGGATCATGGGACTTTAAACGACTTCTGTCCATGCTACGTAGAGTTGCCGCACTTTGCTGGGCTTGGTCCCACTTACTAAAAGGTATTCTAATACTTGTGTCGCTTAAGTGTAAATTCTGCCAGCTATCCTCTGGCGTGTGTTCTTTACTATGTTCCATTAGTCAATGTTGCACGGGAAGTGGGGGGAGTGTCATGAATTAAATTTTTCCTTACTTCACCATTATGGTAACCTCGAGAGGTAAAGGGGTAACTTAGAAAAAGTTCCATATTATTATGGCACAGACAGTTGAACGTTGCACTATACTGAAAGTTACATCGCTCCCTGTCGTGTCCTGGTCGCCTTTTGTCGTTTCATTCTTTCTGCCATTAGTTGAGTACTCGTCCCGGTCTGGTTGTCAGGAAAGGTACTGGTGCAGGAATCGTAGACAGCTAAAACATTTCTATAGAGATTAGTATTAAGTTTTGACTGAACATACAATGATAATCAACTTTAGAACATGTCTGTTTCTTCTCTCTTCTTGCTTCTCGCGGCGTCTTCCGTAGTATGCTAGCTGCGCTAAGACCTAGTGACGAAGTTCGTAACCGCGTTACGATTTTGTACTGTCGTATTTCTGACGTCGTAACTGACGGCTGTCCAGACGTATGTCGGCCTAGATATAGCCGCTTGTAGAGGTCGCGCATTTACTCCCTCCAGGATGCGCGGCGCCTGCTTGCGATTGGCTTTCGCTGCCTTCTCCACGATCGATGTCTTATGTCTGGCGTGTGGCGCTGACTTTACGCCACAACACTCCAGATTTATGTCGGAATGATAAAAGGAACACCCTACTGACAAGAGATAACTTATGCCTACCCATACTTCAAGGTCACCGGACCTTTATTAAAACTTCTCTCGTACGTTATCGAGAAAGACATACGCGCTTTGGGCCCGTTCCCGCCCAACCACCGTAAAAAGTTGGCGGCGGTCGCAACCATCGTTCTCGCTGTTGGTTGCAGAGTAGTCTCTTGCTATCATCAGAGGGGGAGGAGTGACATGCCCTGGCGTGTCTCTGTAATGCAGCTGCTCATTAGTTGTTCTTAGCAGCAATTCGAAAGTGTTAACACGTCGGCCCCTGTGAATGCTCTAAATTTTCTCTACTTTGACTAAACAATAGCTCTTTAAACTCAACATGCAAGAGAATGTAATAGTGAAAGTGACGTGGTGCGACGAAAATAACTGCAGTGCCTGAGCTATTCATCTTCGAAAGTAAGGGTTCGTGCTACATATAGTATTCGTGTATTTGTTACTTAAGTAATGAAACTCCTAAACCTTGCAACAACAGCCATTTAACTCGTTCGAAAACGAATGCTACGTGAGCCATTTTGGCAACAATTGTAAGGAAACATAAATCGACATTTTTCCGGTTTCTCCCTCCCAGTTTTCTAGTCAACTCGCTATTGCTGCTTGTCGTTTGTATAGTTGCTATAGTTGTATATACCAGGAGTAATGGTTTAATTTTGCTACAGACTTAACATAACACGAGACATAGTGTGTTTAATTTAAACTGTTTTTCTTGATTTTTATTTAGACCAAGTAAGGAGCTGTTAATTGTATTTAATTGTATTTAAAGTGATGCATGAGTGCAGATGGCTTTCCCAGCTAGCGGTTTTTAAATTATATTTTTTCATATTAGTTCATTGTTTAATTTCAATGTGACTCTCAACACGGGAATATGTAGGCCTAAGTCAAGCTGTCAACCGAATGTCTAAAAATAATAATAATAAACCTAATTTCGTAAAGAATGCGAACAGGATAGAAGTCGTACATGAAAGGCATTAAATTCAAAATTTAGCATGCAAGATTCACTTTACTTCAAAGTGCATGTTACTAGAGAGACTTTTAGTCGTTATCTAACGAAACCAGGCGTTCAAAGTTATTAAACACACGTTTGACGTAAAATATTCTCTGAAATATGGTGTGTAACGCATGTGAGACACTAGATGAACACGATAAGTACAGTATCGCAGTTTAACGTTATTCCGTAACTGTTTTTGAATGCAACTCTTAGTTACCGTAAACGCATGTGGATGTACCATTTATAAACCATAAAATACGATAATTGTAAGGTATTTTAACTGTATTTGGTCAATACTTAGAACGGCAACATGTCTTAATATGGAATGTAAGTGAATGTATCACATCTCTAAATATCCCTCTAATCACTAACTTTAAACTGCATGCCTCTTACAGTCAAATGTAAACAAATGAATTTACTGTGCTGTAATATTTTCTGCGTTAGGAAAGTATATAGGGCATATTAAAATGCGCAAGTATTCCGTAGTCTTTAAATGCGCGCTTCAACGTTGGAATCAGAATGGCGAATTGTTCTGCTTGTACTATACAGTGCTCTAGTGTTACTTATTACGTCCCGTTTATGCCCGTTCTTCTGGACGGCAGCACAAAGCACGAATTATATCGTAGTTTTGGATGATACTTTATCGATATAGTGTCTGGTACCACTTTGTGTAACACTTGGACTGGGTGTTAGCCGATTTGCATATCCCTAACCTACCCCAGTTATACGACCTGGTTTTAAGCCCGTGACTGCTGTTTCCAGCACAGTATGTAGTGAGCCAGTGCTGGGAACAAAACAGTGACGTCTGCTTGTATGGAGGACAGGACAGACGGTGATGTTTAATTCTGCTGACTGCCTGGACGTACGTGAAGCTGACCTTCGTGCGGCCGCAGTCCTGAGCCAACACTCCAGGTGCGTCGTTCGTATTTCCCGGAGCTGGCTGTCAAAGCCGGACATCCGTACTGCCATCGCTTGCGGTCGCGGCTTCTCCCCTCTTACTCATTTCCTAGTAATATTCACTGAACCAACTGTCGAAGGAAAATCCAAAATCTGCCATTTATTCATTAACGCTGTTCCTTGGCAGCCAGTCGGATGTAGTAGAGGCTTGCCTGGTATGAATAGCTCCACATAGGCCTGTGTTTATATTCAGTCTAACGGGAGGTAACTTTCAGTGCGGCGCTGGAAGGAAGAGGCATAATTGGACAGAAGGTGGTAGCCCCTTGACATCAATCGTATATTTAAGAGATGACTGTTGTTTGATCAACAATAAACGGATGTTAATGAAGCTGTAACACAGCCGACCTTACGTCATTGCGATCACACAGAATAAAAAAAGCGATCTGTTCGGCCCATGTGAAATTGCAGATTTGATAGTAATGAAACATCTGTTAGTGTAAAATGTATATCTGAGCAAGTCAGCTCACGATGTGTGGCGGAGGGTGCTTCTTTACGACTATAGCGTCCTATTTTTCCTATTGCAGTTGTGTGTAGTTCACGGGGGAAAGGTGCCGGTAAGGCCGCGTGTGGGCTGAAATCTTTGACATGGTCTTTTTGCGAGATAAACTAAAGATTAAGCAATATATTCGTTGAATCTTCGAAAAGTGTATGCTATCTGAACCTTGACAAAAGCCCATACAGTGATGCAAATCGTGTCTTGCGGCGTCTGCCTCTAGGTCTTATAGGTCATCCCAGACGTTTTGGCGCTTACTAAACGAACCTCTTAAGAAGCGTGCTGCTCTTAGATGGATCTTCTGGATATACCATCTATCAACCTTGTCTGGTACAGATCTCTCACGGATGCACAATATTGAAGTATTTGCCGTAAGAGTGTTTCGTACTCTACTTCCTTTGTTATACTATACTTCCTGGTTAATGGATCTGGCATCCGCCTTACTCAAAATTTTACGTTTTATGTGGTTGCTCCAGTTAAAATCGCTTATTGTGCGCACTCAGGTATGTAATGGAAGTAGCTGCCTTTCAATGATTTTTCTGAAATTGCGTAATGATACAGTGTCAGTCAAAAAGGACTTTAGCATGATACAAAAATCTTCAAACGTTTGTATAGCTTATGGGACTTAACTACGGGGTCATCAATATCTAGGAAACAGTTTCAAATTTCATTTCAGTCAGACTAGACTAACATTTGGTGGTAGGGGGAGAGAGACATGCCACCAGTAATGAATTTCTAACACTGGTTGCAGCAGATAGTAACTTGAGCAAAGGCCGCTTAAGATTTTTCAGTTCAGCTAAATTAATTCAGGGGAACAACATAAAATGTCTGCAAAACTTTTGGAAATAGTCAGATATTAAAAGACCTTACAGAAAATGACTGAGAAGCCAATGCTAGAATTTCCAGGCAACAAACAGGGTTGACAAGAAGTACGCGAGCTTACCCGACAACGCTTCAACCGCCCGTTTTTGCGTAACAAATCTGGTTTTTTAACCAGAGGAATTACCCCAAAACGATAACAGCTTACGTCATAAGCGAATGTCAATAAGCATTTGAACATATTGTGTTAAAGCTGTAAAGATTCACTGTGATTTATAATCAGATTTTTGATAAGTGCTTAATGCAACCACGGTGTCTTTCGAAGTCTTTTGACACATGGCATACCAAAACACTTACGTGAAAGATTGAAACTACAATTCCGCACATGAGGGTTAGTACTAAGTGGAGTGTTCAGATAAGAATGTGCAAAACGACACTGAGAGTATAATTGCAATCTCTATGCATAAGTAATCACCAGAGGCCTGAGCATAACTATGCCACTGTTTAACAGGCCGAAGGATTTCCTGTTTCCAGAATTCCTGTGGCAGTGACAAGAGCCAGTCCTCTACAGTATCCTTCAGTTCGTCGTCAGTGCTGAAGCGCTTTCCTTACAGATTTTTTAGCTGACCAAACAGATTGAAGTTCACAGGGCGACATGTCCGGGCTGTAGGGCGGATGCTCAAGCTGCTGCCACTTGAACTTGGCCAGAGCACTTTGTGTAATCCTGGAGACGTGTGGACGCGCGTTATCATGCAGCAGAATCACTCCCTCCGTGAGCAGCCCAGGCCGTTTGCTCTTGATGGACTTGGGTAGGCTACGGAGTGTTTGACTGTACACGTCACGTAAATGGTTTTTCCGTGCTTAAGAAATTCGGTGAGTATCAGACCTCGGACGTCGAGGGCACAAGCTTAAATTTTTTAGGGAGAGGCGACGACGCATGCTTAGTGTCGCTAGGCGTCGCACTACGTTAACTCAAAGCGGCATATTCAAATTTCAACAGGTTTGCTCGTTAAAAGGTTTCGTACCTTTTCATCTGAACACCCCTCTTATGTTTCGCATCACACACAAACTAGCATGTAATTACGCTGTCGAGTTTTTAATCGGAACTCGGAAGCAACTCTTGGTAGTACTAAGAGGTTATCATGTAGTAGTTGTTCCTCGTCTTGATGTAACACTGAAATGTGGTCTAATGGTAATATAAAGACGGCGTTAGCTTACGATGTTAACACTGGTTGCCGAGACAACAGGAGTGCGTCCTTGGTAACCTCATCCGACAGATGAGTGCTAAGAACCCGGAGGCGTGAAGCGCTGAAACTGCCCCGCCTCGCAGGTGAAAATGACGCCGTCACGTTGTGTTGCCGGTGTAAGGTGTCATCTGCTTCTAAACGTCGCGAGGACTGCCGACACTGCTGCCATTTGTCTACCTGGCGCCTTCTCTAGTAACTACCTAACTTTCGAATTCGGTAAGATACGTTCCTGATGACGAAAGCGAATGTAGAGAAACCATAAGTTGCGATCAGAAAGTTTCCGTTCGAAAGTCGTATAGTCTAGAATTGGCATTACCAGAGGTTAGGGGGAGTACTTCCTGCCCACAAAAATATTGGTTTTATTGTAACTATAAGTGCGCCTCGGTTGCACAGTGGTAGTGCCAGACTATAAATCCAAAGGTCGCGGGTTCGATCCCCACCACGTCCTAGGATTTTTATCTGTCACTTTCCACTTCTTTCACCTCTGGCAGTATCGCTCATGTGAAAAATACCGAGTAGCGCCGTGGTTCGGAACCCACGTTAAACTGTAGGTCCCCCTATAACTGGCTGGGTAAGTCAGTTCGAAGGTCGAAGGAAGGCAACGACATACCAACTCCAAACAGGACCATGCCTTGTAAAGCACTGTGGTGTTCAGACAAATCTTCGGATTGTTGACTGCTTTACCTTTATATTTATATACTCATGTGTAAGAGAGAAAGGAAACAAAGCCAAACGAATAATTGCAGACTCAAAGCAGAAATCATGGGAAGACTTTGGAAATAAGCTAGAAACTCGGGGTCAAGCGGCGGGAAAACCATTTTGGAGCGTAATTAGCAATCTTCGAAAGGGAGGGAAGAAGGAATTAACAAGTGTTTCGGACAGGTCAGGAAAGCTGTTAGTCAATCCTGTGGATGCCTTGAGCAGATGGAGGGAATATTTTGAAGAATTGCTCAATGTAGGTGAAACGTTCAATGTCAGATTTTCAGGTAGAATGGGATAGGAACGACGATGGGAACAGGATCTCATTTGAGGAAGTGGAGAAAATGGTCAGTAGATTACAGTGCAAAAAGGCGGCTGGAGTGGATGAAATTAAGCCGGAACTCGTCAAATACAGTGGAATATCGGGCCTCAAATGGTTACATAGGCTAATTGAGAAGGCGTGGGAATGTGGACTGGTTCCGTCTGACTGGACGAAAGCGGTAATCACGCCAATTTTCAAACATGGAAACAGAAAAGATTGTAACAACTACCGAGGTAGCTCTTTAATTAGCGTTGTAGGCAAAATATTCTCGGGTATTGTTGAGAGTGCGAGTATTAATTGAGGACAAGTTAGATGAAAATCAGTGTGGGTTTAGGCCTCTTAGAGGCTGTCAGGACCAGATCTTTAGCTTACGCCAGGTAATGAGAGAGAGAGAGAGAGAGAGAGAGAGAGAGAGAGAGAGAGAGAGAGAGAGAGAGAGAGAGAGGTGTGTGTGTGTGTGTGTGTGTGTGTGTGTGTGTGTGTGTGTGTGTGTGTGTGTGTGTGTGTGTGTCCACCAATATTGGCAGGGGTTGCCCTCTTCCCTCTATATCTACATCCATACTCCGCAAGCCACCCGACGATAGTCTGTGTTCATTTTAAGAGCTACGACACTGGTTTTGGTAAGTCAGCTCCGTAGCTACTAACGGCTTTCCAAGCAGCTGACCTACTCAACAATCGTTTTACGTGATAAGGTTTTCAGCTCCTCTACATACACATAAACAAAAATTGACAACACATGGCATTAAAGACCCCAAAACCTTTTGTATAACTGAATTCTAAAATTTTGTATCACAGTGGAATTCGAACACGGGACTCTATTTATGTGAGGCCTGAACACTACCTCCTGAGCTACACCGACAGGTGCTGCACCTGTTTTAATTATTGTACTTACGTGTGCTTTGCGAAGCTTAAAAGTCTATTTTCTCGAGAGTTGCCTCGAATGGCTTTGGATAATAGTTATTTAAGTCCTGAACTTTACGTACCATAAATATTAAAAAAAATTCCGATACCCATGTGGTCTCCTTGTAAGTGTAAAATCGGTTGATAATGAAGTTTATTATTAAAAACAAACTTACGGCTAAAATGCATTTTATAAAACATCTTGAAGCTGTTATCTTTCTAAAGCACTGAAGACTTCCTTGGCTCTGAACTGCCGACTTCGGCTTAAAGATTACCGCAAAACAGTAGATTAGCGAATTAGGAGTGAACGTCGTTGAAGTAAAGACTGATGGGCGATCCATATTTCGCGCACAATACTGTGGATACCGCAGTCTCGCTGTATGCGCTGAAGAGCTATTACAGGCGGTCTGGTTTAGTGATAACTGCAGTTTATTCTCGGCAGCAGGAGTGGGAGAGGCTGAGATGCTTATGTTGGCACATTTATGGCGCTAGGCCGAAACAGTGTCGTGTCTGTTACGCTGACGCATAGCCGACTATAGACGTGCATGGTGCGGCCGCTAGACTACGTACCCATTATCCTTTAAGCAAGTACTAGTAAATGGCAGACTCGTGACGAAAGAGCCTACACTGGCTCAGAAAAATAACCAACATAACGTATCGAAGCCTATCAGTCTGAAAATATACTGTAGCGGGAAATTTGAGATGGTCTTAACCTTTAATCACTTGTTTGTCACTACTAATTTCCTCGCATAATGGTTGCCGCCGTTCTCTTAATGCGGTCATAAAGAACGTAAATATATCTGCGTCCGTATGCATAGACAGGCGTTAAGGTAATGGCGTTGTCCGAAGTGTCTGTGATGAATAACCTGTCATTTTGTATACAAAATTCAAAGAGCCATGAAAACTTTTCTTTTCCCAATCAATTCTGGACATGTTAAGTCCCTAAAGCCTTCTTCCTGTGAAGAATAAAATTTCATGTGGCAAACAGAGGTGTGAGGTTCAGTAGCAAAGTCGAATGTGATGCTTATTAAGGGTGAACGTAGCCTCTAAATTGATCCTGCGTGCTGCGAAAAAAGCTCTGTTCATGACACGATGTACCACTCTAATGCTTCAATAAATAAGAGTGGTTCTTGTGAGGCTTGATTCATACCAGAGAAAATACGTCTCCCGTACGTCAAGAATATGTTGTTTCAGTGCTTTACTGTTCTGTGTACAGCTTAAGTCACACACATTATTATTCTAATACGACGAAATATTGAGCTGTCGATTTTTATGAAATTGGATAGATCCGATGGTAGCGGACGAACCGCTAATTACTGATACTCTTTCCTTCTGAAGAAAACACCAAATCCGCTGCCCATCTTCACATAAATGAAATTAACAAGATCTCAACAATAAAGGTGCCAAGTCAATTATTGTCGGTCATATTGCTAAAAAGTGACTTTTAAGCATCTAGTCACAAAGAACCCAGTGACAGATGGTAATATGCTCACACTAATTCTTTGCAGCCAGTGTTTGTTCAGGTGCGCATGTTATCTGGTTAGTAACTAAAGGCAGACATAACAAATGGCTGAGTGCATGCTATGTAGATTAGATGGTTTTTGGGAACGGATTTTCACGTTACTGTTACTATTTCGTAATAGCTCTACTTTAGAATAAAATATTGACTAAAGCTTGTATTGAGTCAACTATAATCGTTTACCAATATCGCGGCGTAAGTACGTCTGTCGGTAGACGAGGCTTAAATTCAGCTTGTTGATTTGTCTGGCATTGAGGGCTGTTTCTGAACCTTTCTCTAGTTACTACCGGAATGAATACGGATTCCATTCCAGAATTGTTGCTTTGTACTGCATTACTGTCACTTTTTCAAAAGTAATGATAGAACCAATAGGAATACCTAATGATCTTTGGTGGGAACGAGAGATTTGCCTAAGGAAACACAAAAGTGGATAGTCGTTCATTATTTACCTAGTTTTTTTGGTTGCAAATACGTTGACCATTTCTATGGCTCTTGGTTTAAAAGACCTATATATTGGTGTATGTGAATAAGAGGCTTGTAATTTTATATGATAACTGATAAATTGTCCAAATATTGGCCGTGGTGGAATGTCCGAGCGTTCTAAGGCGCCTTGCAACTGAGCGCTCGATTGATCCTCGTCGGAGGTTAGTCCTCGCTCGGTCATGTTTTAAGTTAAAGCAATTTGTAAGCTAGGGACTGATAACCGCAGTAGTTAAGTCCAATATATTTACAAACATCTGTTTTGATCCGAATCTTGGATTCGGCAAATTAAGAACTGTCCATTCCAAGTTTAGGTGCACATCATAACAGGCAATGAGTAAGCGGGCACGTAGCATGTAAGTTACGAAGACAAAGCAATCTCAAATACCGTGCTAAATACGGATCAGCCAGAACACGTATCTACTACTGATATAAACCCGTAGAGGCGATAGCAGCGTTACCTGCCTGCTATAAGCATGCACGGTGTATGCAGTATCAGTGAGCGTGCCGTCCTCGGCTATGATGCCGCGACCTGAGGGCAGATCGTGATGTCCGGGAGTCTTGGCGCGAGTATTTACCAAACTGCTCTACTTCTCGGTTGTTCGAAGAGTTCTGTAGTGTCTTGAAGTAACGAAACCAAAGCAAACCACGACCCATCGTAAGCTGGGCAAACTGGTAAAGTCAGGCGACAAACTGTGACGGAACTAATACCAGACTTTAATGCTTGCCAGAGTAAAAGTGTGTCTGAACACTCGTATCGACGACACGTGCATGTGTCAATTCGACGTCGGCAACCAAGACTGAAATAGATGAGCACGTGACCATTGTCACTGGACGTTGGCGCATGGTAGTCTTGTATCCTCTGAATCCCCGAAACCTTTTATCATGCTAGTGAGAGGGTGTGAATGCGTTGCTTCCAGGGTAACAGCAGCTGGACACCTCTACTGCCGGACGGGTGCATGCTGCCGGCAGCTCGAGTGTGCCCTTGGGAACGTTCGCATGGGTGCAGCGGATCTGGTGCAAGGCACCAGGACGGCCGATAACTAGCGTACGCACGCTGGTTGTTAGGGCTGGGCAAATGACACTCGCGTTCGTACATGCTCGGGATTTCCCGATACAGCGGAGAACTCGATACAGTATGGAACTATTCGAACACTCAAATAATGACTCGCTCTGCGTATCTACGGACGATACGCGGGAAATTTTTAAGTTAGCAGACTATCGCTTTGCTCAGAACAAATTTCATGGGAAGTAGAAGTACATGTAAAAGAAAAGGGCAGACATGACCCGTCTGGTATCATTGCAAGATATAATCCATTGATAAAACATCTGCTACTATGACAGAACTACTGCATCACATGACTGAAGGCTAGCATTCAAAAGAAAAAATGTGAATCCTTCAGAAGTAGAAATAACATAATTTGATTATTAGAGGTTGCAAATGGCTATTCCTTTACCTGTTCATAGGGTACAGTAACATAAAAATGTTACCACCTTTTAATCGCCTTGAAAACGAGATTGAGAGATGAAATAAGGAAAACATTAGAAATTTAATCTCAAATTACGGAAATAAGCCATATAAAAATACTGTAATTGCGACCTAGGAATAAACGGTGCACAAGCTGCTGTGGAAGTAGTATAAACAGGCGTCGCTAGATCGCAGCACTTGAATTTAAGTCGCGATTGCGATCGTTTACTAATAGCCTATATTCGTTACTGCTTTTACTATTATCTGCACTCTAGAAGCTACTATAGTCGGAATATCACACTTATTAATCCCCACAGTACATTAATGACACCCTATCTTCGTCATAAATCGTATACTGCACATCACAGAAACGATACCACAGTTCTAAATCGTAGAGATAGTACCTCCTGACATTGCTCGATTGCGTCGTGATCGAATGTTTGAACATTTCCCGAACTGTGACGTAAATTGTTTGAACTGTTAGAGCCATGTTCAAACAGAGCTCTACTGGTTGCAGAAGTGTACAATCCATGACGATCACGCCCACGGCAGCGGCCATGTCAAGGCCAAAAGTGTGGAGGGGTTGGTGGAACTCGGCGGCGAGTTGCAATAGATATGGTGGACCCCTA
Organism: Locusta migratoria; assembly: GCA_026315105.1. NCBI lineage: Eukaryota > Metazoa > Arthropoda > Insecta > Orthoptera > Acrididae > Locusta > Locusta migratoria. Next base: position 724,520,619 of record CM048755.1, on the reverse strand, counting down.
TTCGCCAGATCTGAACCAGATTGTAAGTAACTGGGATGAAATTGGACGTGCCGTTAGAACTCATCGGCCACGTCCGGAATTAACGAGAATCAGGTGACTTGCGTGTGCAGATATGGTGACAACTCCCTCCTGCAACCACGGCTTCGTTTCCAAGGCGCGTTATTGCTGTTAACCGTGCCAAAGGTCGACATACCAAATATTAAATAGGTCCAGATGATATTCTCTCTGTATTGTAGACTGATGACATACCCAGGCTACTGAACAGGGATCGACAAGAGGTTCGCAATCTTAACCAAATATTGTTCGAACCGCCCGTTTCTGCCTTAAATACCCAACTTTATTCAGAAGAGTTACGTCAAAACACCATACACCAGAAGCAAAGTTGACTATTTTTCTTGTCGAACTATCACTTTTCAGTTAAAATATTAATGGTAAATAACGCAGCATTTTGTTTTTTAATAAGATTCTGAACATGAGCTTTCGCCCACAGGTCACTATCTGAACGCCTAGAAATATAGACTGTTCAGTGTCACTTATCACTCTAATGAATACCTTTACGTCGCACATGGATTTATATGGTTATTTAATGTCGTTTTGCTCGTCTGAGGGGTGTTCAAATGAAAAGGTACCAAACGTCTAATAACAAAACGGCTGAAATTTGAATATGCTGCTTTGGGGTATCGTAGTGCCACATCTGCGTCGTCACCTCACCATAAAAAAATTAATGGCTGTGCTCTCAGCAGGCATATGGTGATGCTCAGACTTTCGATATTAGAGGTCCGATACTCAACGAATTCTTCGGCCGCGGAAAAACCATTAAGAGTGACGTCTACTGTCTGAATGACCGAAGCCTACGCAAGTCAATCAAGAGCAAACGGCCTGGACTGTACACGGAGGCAGTGGTTCTGCTCCGTGATAACGCGCGTCCACCCGTCTCCAGAGCCACACAGTGTACTGGCCAAGTAGGGGCAGCTTGAGCATCCGCCCCGCAGCCCGGGCATTTTGCCCTCTGACTTCCATCTGTTTGGTCCGCTAAAAAGCATCTCAAAGGGAAGCGCTTAAACTCTGAGGACGAGCTGAAGGACACAGTAGACTGGCTATTGTCACAGCCACTGTTAAACAGTGGAATAGTTATGCTCAGGCCTCTGGTGATGACTTTCGCATAAAGACTGAGTATAATTTCTGTGTCATTTCCTACCTTCTCATTTCAACACCCCTCGTATTAACACTTAAAACTGAAAGCAAATGTCATTGCTCTCTGTTATTAAGTACAGGCTGTCAACCATTGCGTCGTCTGTGGTGACAGGTAATGCTTAAAAATTTGGTAATATTAACACTTTCTACATCTACATAGATACTCTGCAAATCACATTTAAGTGCCTGGCAGAGGGTTTATTAACCACTTTCATAACTTTTCTCTACCGTTCCATTCTCTAATAGCGCGCGGGAAGAAAGAACACCTAAATCGTTCCGTTTTCGATCTGATTTCTCTTATTTTATTGGGATGGTCATGTCTCGCTAAGTAGGTGGGTGCTCGCAAAATAAAAGTCGGTGACTGAAACTTCGCAAACAGATCATGCCGCAATGAATAAAGTCTTTCTTTTAATGATTTCCACCCCAATTCGTGCAACATTCCCGTGACGCTTTCCCCCCGGTAACGTGATAAAACAAAACGAGCTGCCCTTCTCTGAACCTTCTCAATATCTTCCGTCAGTCCCACCTGGTGATGGTCCCACAATGGGCAACAGTACTCCAGGAAAGGACGCACAAGTGTGATGTAGGCAGTATCTTAGGTGGAGCTGGTGCATCTTCGAAGCGTTCTGCCAATGAAACGTAATCTTTGGTTCGCCTTCCCCACAATATTTTCTGAGTGTTATCTCCAGTCAGTTGTTAGTAATTGTAACTCGTACGTATTTGGTAGAATCTACGATCTTAACGTTTGACTGATTTATCGCGTAATTGAAGTTCAGCGGATTTCTTTCTCAGCAACTGAATTCCCTAACGATTTCGGAAATTAAATATCCGTTGTGTTTAGATGCAACTAACGTCATGTATTTAGAATCTGTTAATTCCCATCGTGTGCCCATTATCACGCTAGAAATCTTTCCACATGTATCACCAGTATACAGATATTTGTGATGCATAGCACGTCTGTACCTACTGTATATGGTATATCGCCATCTGGATTTGTTCACGTTGCTATCCATTGACTTTCGTCAACTACGTGCACTGCCGCGCGGTCTGGAGCGTCACGTTACGGATCGCGCGGTGGCTCTCTCTCTCTCTCTCTCTCTGTGTGTGTGTGTGTGTGTGTGTGTGTGTGTGTGTGTGTGTGTGTGTGTGTGTGTGTCCGTAGTATAAGTTGTTCGTAAGCGTACGTAGGGACCGATGACCAGAGCAGTTGGGGTACCATAGGGTTTGGAACATTTTTAGCTACGCCGCGACTTTGCTCAGTAACGCCGTTACAGCCATCCTCTGGGACTGAATAGCCATGTGATGGTAAACAGACGTTATATATCTGAGAGAGAGAGAGAGAGAGAGAGAGAGAGAGAGGAAGTGATGTTTGTAGAAAGTTTTCCCAGCTGAGGCAGGCAGTGTGAGCAGCACAGAGGGAGCCGTGCGGGTGTTAAGTTGCGCCTCGGGCGTTATGTTGTATAAACGCCAGCGTCTCGCCGCTGAACAGAGCCTCACAATGCACAGCGGGATTCTCACGCCGTCAAGACGCGAGGGAGTCTGCTGTGATCGATAACAGCGTTACGTAAGGCTTTGTGAATTGTGAGCAGAGGCCAGCAAATGAGCTTACGATTTACTCGCCAAATCTTGTATACACAGCTCTTGCTGTGAGCTACTGAGCTAGGTGGAAGAACAGGGACGACGTGGAAAAGCTCGGCATGCTTCTTCGTTCGTGATGGCTTCTAAACAGTCTGAGAAATTTCAAATCGGGAAAGGCGATAGTGACAGAATACCCACTGCCCCCCCCCCCCCCCCCCCCCCGCGCACGAGAAAGTTACTTTCGGACCGTGAAAGATATTTGTGTACCATATCGTAGACTGGTTAGCTTCGGAGATAACGATTGTTGTTACTAATAGGACGCAGACATCGCATAATACTGTGAACTGTCAGCAGAAACTTGCGTAGAGATGGGATATTTCCGAAAGAGGCGTAATAGAACAATTAATGTAATTGTAATAGACCTAAACGACCTCTCAGATGATTACACTTAATATAATCAGTGACAAGTTTACAAACATTTGAACATTTTTTTATTCCTCCTAAGGGACTTAATTACGTACGTTGGTCATCAGTCCCTAGGCTTACAAACTACTTTAAGGGTATACGGAACGTCCTGTGCTTACAATGTTAAATTCAGCTAAAAGTTAGAAACATTTCTCATTTGTTATTTGGACGATACTCTTGATTTTTTCACAGAAGGTAGACATATGTTCTGTTTTTATGGTGAATTAATAATGTTGGAAAAATGTCTAGTTTTACAGATATTTTATTTTTGTAAATGTTAAAGTTATACATTTTAACATGCATTTTAAAACACACATCCATCAATAGAAAATAATTACACATAGCTTTTAATTAAGATATATTAGGTCTTAAGGAACAACTACAGAAAATTTCTTTCTACTATAAAAAGGCCCTGCGAAAATGTACCTTATACACACAAAAAACCTAAAGTTATGGGAAATTAGCTTCAAAGTTTTTACTTCAGTGCATGCCTGCTCCATAGCTTGTATAATTAGAATTGTCAAACAGCTTCCTCTTGATGGCTCTCTTACGCTGTCTAGCCGTCTTTGAATATACTTTTATGGCATTATCTGAAGACCTGCGCCGTTCCTTGTCTAAACAAAGCATAATTGCGGCAGTTCGTAATCCTACACAGAGCTCCAGCTTCTGCAGAACTTTGCACTTTGTTATATTGCTCTGATTCAATGATGAAACAGCATCATAAACGTCAAAGTGTGTTTATACCCACAAAAACGTTTTCGGTGGTATATTCCATATCATATGGTTCACACACTTTTGGAGTTTGAGTCCGGTCATGAAACCATTTCTTTAGTGGACTATTATCTGCGAGGGTAAAGAGACGTTAATTATCTCATATTTAGTCCCAGCATTAATTTTCTTGTATTCGTCTTCAATTGCAGCTAGTTTTCTTCTTGAAGCACTTTCCGGTGTAGTGGCACTGGTACCTTCTTGGACGATGACTCCCAGAAACGATTGAGGTTAAACTCTGTACAGCAGGAAGTACAGGGTCCAGTTGCTAAGTATCTTGTTACTCGACGGTGCGGAAATGTAAGGAGGGCTTCCTAGCAATCAGGAAACTTCATATTAACACGGCCTTCGCCATTCATAACCTTCTGATTATCTCGTGAACGAATGGACTAGAGGAATTGGTATTTTTGCTATAGTAGAGAGTTAAAGTATTCGAAAAACTTAAAAAGCAGTGTTCGTCGTAGCTCCATAGGTGTGCGTGCTCCTCCGGTTGTCATAAAGGTCCGATGATGCACCACGATAAAAACTAGTCACTTAATTGCCAAGTTTTAAATTTCAGCAACTTCGTTGTGATCGTAACCTGTTGATGTTTAGAATAAAAATTTAAATTTTCTTATAGCTTTTTATCCAGGAACAATGTTCCAAAAGATGCTTAAAAGCGTTCTACAGGGAAGCGTTATAGGTCTCCTACTCTTCCTCGTGTTTATATAAGATTTAGGAGACAATCTGAATAGCTCCCTTAGACGGTTCGCGGACGATGCTGTCCTTTATCGGTTAGTGAAGTCAACAGAGGATCAAAAGCAACTGCAAAGCGATTTAGACAAAATTTCTGCATGTTGCGAAAATTGGCAATTGACACTAAATAAAGAAAAGTGTGAAGTAATACACATGACCACTAAAAGAAAATTAAATTACGCGATAAATCAAACCTTAAGGTCGTAGATTCTACCAAATACCTTAGACTGGAGAGAACCCACAAATATTGTGGGGGAAGGCGAAACAAAGATTACGTTTCATTGACAGAACGCTTCGAAGATGCACCAGCTCCACCAAATAGTCTGCCTCCATCACACTTGTGCGTCCTCACAAGGAGTACAATTGCCCCTTGTGGGGACCCTCACCAGTTGGGACAGACGGAAGATATTAAGGTTCAGAGAAGGGCAGCTCGTTTTATCACGTTACAGGGGGAAAGCGTCACGGAAGTGTTGGACGAATTTGGGTGGAAATCATTAAAAGAAAGACGTTATTCATTGCGGCGTGATCTGTTTGCGAAGTTTCAATCACCGACTTTTACTTCTGAATATGAAAATATTTTGCTAGCACCCACCTACATAGGGAGACATGACCATCCCAATAAAATAAGAGAAATCAGATCGAAAACGGAGCGATTTAGGTGTTCTTTCTTCCCGCGCGCTATTGGAGAATGGTACAGTAAAGTTATGAAAGTGGTTAATGAGCCCTCTGCCAGGCAGAGTGATTTGCAGAGTATCTATGTAGATATGTTCTATAAATCCGCAACAAATTAACGTACATACTCTGAATCTATCACCCTGCGAACCATCTTGAAGATTACGGCATAAGCCTCTCTAGTTTCGTGGGTCGCTCTTGCGACCCATGGTACACGTGTGAGTACGATAGGATCCTGTTAATCTGAATATTCGATACAGAATGTAAGACTCTCACCAGTCCGTCAGCTTTATATTGCTAAGCGTCTCAGTACACTAAACCTGTATCAGCAAATTCGAAACAAAAAATGATTCTTGGAAATTTTTCTTTTTAAGTTTTGGTGATTAGCTTACTTCATTGTTGTCTCATATAAAATCGTGCCAGATAGTAATGCTCACTTAAAACTGAATTTTTTCTTCCCTGCACTTAATAGTAACCATTTTTCTCTTTTATGCAACTGAGGTATACAACAGTTAGGGCAAAGCCTCGATACTGAAGAACTACTGCTAACAGTATCGGATAAGCGTGCTAGATTTTGCCACTGGCTCTACAAGTTACCTGTAAAGGAGGTCGGCGTCTGAACGTTGATCCGTGACGTTACGCTGTTCTGTTCCTCATTTAGAGGGAAACGTCGCTTCCGAACTACTCCATCTCGGGAGAAAGGCGAAGCTCCTCTGTGCCGAATCCTCAGGATGGGCAGAACATTGGGCTGTATGAATAAAATGGAGAGAGCACAGCCGGCCGCAGTGGCGAGCGGGCTGCGGCGCGCCAGTCATGGCCGCTACGGTCGGGGGCTCGAATCCCGCCTCGGGCATTGATGTTCGTGTCGTCTTTAGTATAAGGTAGTTCACAAGTAATTGCTGTGGAATCTTCCGGATTATGTGGTCGTGATCGAAGAAACGTATCTGCTCCTGACGTTTCGTCCAGAGCTGCGCTGGACATCTTCAGATGTGCTACTGGTAGCGGTGAGTCTTGACGACTCAAGTCGGCAAGACTCACCGCTACCAGTAGCACCTATGAAGATGTCCAGCGCAGCTCAGGACGAAACGTCAGGAGCAGATACGTTTCTTAGACTACGACCACATAACCCGGAAGATTTAACAGCAATTGTTTCAGCTGGTCGTGAAAGCCTTCACTGCAGTTTATAAGTAGTTTGTAAGTTTAGGGACTGATGATCCCGCTGTTAAGTCCATTAAGCTTAACATTTTTTTTTGTGTACTTTATCCTCTGAATTTCGGACAACATTCTCGGATTCGTATGAAGAGTCGGAGAAGATACTTCACCTGAGAATCTACTCTGCTTGAGTGAAAGGGTGGGGGAAATTGCTGAACGCAAAGAACATTAGATTCCATATGAACAAAACTAAAGCCGTTCCTCCACAGCGGAGAACATTATTCCTTTCCTGAAGTGAGCTCCCTAGCATACTTAGAGCTGTAACCTCTTAAGATTTACCGGGGTTAATAATAATAATAATAATAAAAGTCGCTTCCTTCACAAAAATTAGTGACACTTAAAGTATTTTATATACAGTGAGTGAGTGCCAGTGGAGTCTTCTCACTTATCGACATAGAAATGAAACATAAATTGATTCAGCTGCGTGTTTGCAGTACGTGTTTACAATCGTAAATAGCTACTTAAAAATTGTATGTTTTGAAGTAGGATCTATTAATACAGCCTTATCAGTAGGAAATTCCAAATGTGCACCTCGGGACACGTTCTATATCACACATATTGTTGCAATACTGAAGGATTGGTCTTTGTTTGCTCTGGTTCATTCTACCAGAACTAGTTGGATTATGTCAGATAAGGTCTCTGACAACATAAATCTTAGTGTTATCTTAGGAGGTAGTAGACGCGATAAAAAAAAAAGCAATAACTAATTTCAAACCTAGCCGCTTGTATCGCGTAAAAAGTGTGCTGGCTTTCCCAGTACTTATTTCACAAGCGTCATATTTAACGAAAAGTATCTCGTGTTAGAAAACTGTGTTCCAAGTTGGAACAGATGGAAATGTGATGTATTCTTAAAATTTCGTTAGCATATCGTGTTAACGTAACTTCAGTAACAAAAGTTTCTCGCATGTCGAAAATTCGGTAAGATCCTCAGAAAACTCATTTCATAAACTGTAAATACTTATAGTATCAATTTCCTGCTGTGCATGAAACTAAAATATAAACATATTACTACTCTTCCTGAAAGCACAGAGGTCTGTTCCATATTTGTACAGTGTCTTTTGCTTGGTCGAGTTTGTTGAAAGAAATATTTGCCTAAACAGCTGTTCTGTGCCGGACATGACTCAACACTGCGAACTTACTCAAAGGGGGGGGGGGGGGATGTAACGAGAAAGAAATTCCTGCTCAGAGCGTATGCTTTGAATTTTTTTATTCATACGAAATTGAGGAAATTATTCACTCTGTACTTTTTGCTCTGAGAATCTTCTCTGTAGCATGTCCTGTTATTTATACGGGCCAAAGTCGTGTATCAGTTAACAACCCTTCCCGTATGCTTTGTTCTGCTTTGTTCGCATTAAACATTCCAATCAGCTCCATTTGTCGGAAAGTCCACAAGAACTTTTGATGCTGGCTGTGCACTTAAACGTAATTGGGTTGCTCGTATTTGAGAGTACCGCACGTTAGTTTCGCGTCCGGCGAGCCAGATTTCGGTTTTCCGTGCTTTCACTAGATCGTTTAGGGTACGTACATGGTTGGTTTGACCGGAAAGGACACGGCCCATTTCCTTCTTACCCAAAGTTCGTACTCGATCACCAACGGCGTGGTCGGCTAAGCAACGTTAAACCCTGATCTTTCTTCATTAGCTTCACTCTTTGTAGAATAGGCAAGCAGTCCCTGTCGTGACTCCTTTAGATTCGGAAGTGTCCGTAGAAGCAGGATTTCACTACCATTCAAGGCTTGGCTCTTTAGAGACAGTATTAAAAAGTTGATGCACCTCTAAGACATCAGCTCACTGGCAATTTTTTCAGCAGTAGGCAGTAGATTGAACTTCTTGTTGTACTTTAACTCTCGGTATTTATACATATACGCTGGTTTAATAGATTTTGGATGTGCAAATAATTCAGATCAGTCTGTATTCATAGTTGTATGCTCGCTACCGGTTAAAAACCCCATGAATCTGAGATATATGTATCGCCGTAACCAGTCTACAGTGGATATTGGATTATCCGGACTAATTGTCATAAGCCATTCGGATAACCAAAAATTCAGGTAACTAAATATAAATTATTAAGTTTTATATTATTAACTCTAGAAAGGTAACCCTGTCGCCTGAGTATTTTAGGTACGCTATCACATGGTTATCTTCCCAGTGTTACTGCAAAAGTTAGGTACTTAATCAATCATAAATATCAATGTCTATTAAGATTAAACACAATTTTCGTTGGTCCCTACATAGTTTTCTTCAAATTAAATACTCCAACTTTCTCATTAAATATCTAACGAAAGCCCCATGGGGAAACTCACTGATGTTTAATTGCAACATATTTGGTGATTGTCATTTGACGTGCACACATTTTCCTCTACATTTTCACTAAATTACGAGATAGATTTTATTGTAGTTAACGGTATCGTGTTGTTTTTCTAATTATTTAAGAGCTGTTTCCAGAACTTTAAAATGCTTCTGCAATAAAATTGCATTGTCATCATCAATAGAAAAGAATTTACGTTACAGTTGTTTCCTACGGAAGAGAATAAAAGCCACTTGGTTGTAATTGAAAATCCGTATAACTGAGGTCTGGATAATAGTATGTTGTATATGAAATTTTCAATTTTGTGACGAACCGTGACAAACATTCTGTTTTCTCTGGTACAATGTAATGTCGGCTGTAACTTGTTGTTAAAGTGTGTATTTTGCCAGATACGATCATTCCACACGTCATAAACGACCTGCGTTATTTACTCCCACGATTTTGCCGCCTATTGTCTTCTACAGATTCTAGCAACGACTCGTCGTTATTGTACCTTCCCAACACACAACGGCAGGCCTGGTGGCCACCGGGTAAATAGCTTGACTGGAAACCGGCCGGATCACGGCATTTTTCTGTGTGCGTTTTAATCCAGCCTTCACTTCAACGATGTGCACACAAAAGTCGTAAAAGTGGCGAAATATATCCCCAACAAATCTGGTGCAGAGTTATCTTCACCAAGCGACTCTCTCAGGTGACGCTTTCAAACTGTTGCTGACTAGCGCGTCAATATACGTACGTTTACTGAATTGCCATTAATAATTATTCTTTAAACTCTTTTTAGCCAAAGAGACAAGTCGTCCTACTTTCCAAATACAATGATAAAGCTACCGCAGTTGTAGGATACGTCTCAGCTCCAGCGTGAAAAAAAATTAGCGAATGGTGCGCTAAAGTACTGGCAAATCTCAGTATGCATCGAACATTGAAGTAGTCTTTGTGAAGCCACGTTATGGATTAAGGCAATCTTCATTTATAATTAAATGTAATAAATAATATCAAATTCTTTTAAAATAGAAGGCTAAAAGCAGCTGTAATTCTTCTTATACAGAAGACTATAAAATTTCAAAGAAAGGCCTCTAGAAAAAATAAATTGGTTTTCAAATTGAGTTATTCATAATTGCAGGTTTTTCGTAAAGTTCTTCAGAACTATTCAAATTTTGTACAAAGAACTGTAGAATATCCCCCACAGAACCATGAAAAAATTTAAAATTCTTGAAAAAGGATGTCATTTTTACAAGATTCTATTGTAAATCCTTCAGGCTCATGATTAACCTGAAAGTTTACGATGCGGAAGGTGTGGTTTATATTGAATTTAACACCCGCAGTAATCGTTGAGATGTTGGGAAGAGTGTCTTCTGTTGTGACCTTGGCTTGAATTGCTACCAATTTCATGTACTAATACACTACTATTCCAGCTATTCGCATTTTTCTCGTCTATTTGTTACTTCGATATTCTTTAATTCATCCGCACGGCCGTAAGCTGTGACTTAAGCTTACAATATTTTCATTTCGGTCTCTTCCATTGTTTGCTTTTCACCCAAACAAAACTAGGCTAGAAACATTTTTCAATATTTCGTGGTGTGTATTCTTGACTTGTTACTGATCTTTCGTTGTTTCGGCTTTGTCAAGATGGAAGTAGGATGTATACTGATTAGCCATAACTTCATGTCCAGTTACCTAATATAGATATAAATCCGTCTAGACGATACCAGTCACCTGACGAGGAATGACTGCTAGTCTCTCTACCGATGCCTGTGGTATCAGAGAGCGTCTTGTCCTTCAGTAGAATGTGGAAGGCACGCGATCTGCTTTTGACAGGGGGCAGATCGTGATGGCCCGAGGCTCCATTCAAATGTTCCTAAATTTAAAGGCACTTTACTTCCCCCTAGGCTTACAAACTACTCCAACTAGCCTAAGGAACACGCGCGCGCTCGAGGGAGGACTCGAACCACAGACGGCGAGCAACCGCACGCTCCGCAGCAAGTCACCTTAGAGCGCTCTGCCGCCCCACCGCGGCACGGAGGGTCTGCACGTCTTGTCGCGTGTTCGAGGAGTGCTGGGTTTTCAACAACTGTCAAAACCGAGGTGAAACAACGTCCAAACGCCGAGGGCTTGGGTGGGTCGCCCCTAATAAGATGCCGGACGTGGTAGACTAGGCAGATTGGCAAACTGTGGGAATAACGTCAGGCTTCAAATGCTCTGCAGAGTACAGTGTCTGAGCACACAGCATCCGTAACGATAGGCCTCCGCAGCCTACGACCCGTGCGTGTGCCAATGTTACCACCACTAACACTGAAATGGGTATGTCGCCATAGTCACTGGATGTAGGCGCAGTGACAGAGCGTTGCACGGGAACAACTCGTTGATAGAGCTCGCGCAAGAAGTCTTGGCCCGTACGCAGAAACTTTCTCGAGTTGTGCTCAGGGCGAGTCCATTCGTTTGTTTCTGAGCGGCGGCCGGCGCGTCTGAGCCGTGCCTTCAGTTTGTCGGCAGTCAACTGTGCCCCGCGACTGTAGGCAACACAACTTAGGCGGTCGACAAAGCAGGGGCTAAGACTACTGCACGAACGGGAAGGAGGCAAGCTGGCGGCATCTGGCTTCTGCTCAGGACTGTGTTCACGTGGCCATCCACCGCTCCAACACATCGTGACGGGCGAGTGGTATATTACCCCTTCATGATGGCCATGTTTGCATTTTCAACAAGATAACGCACCAACTCACAATGCCGGCAATGCGATGGATACGTCATTGTTGTTACCCGAGGCAAGCACTGACATACAGACTACTAGGTTGGTGGCCTAACGTTCTGGGTGATAAGTGTATAATCTCAGTAAAGAGATTATTGCTACTGTTAGTAGTAGTAAAATGAAAGATTCTACAAAATTGTTTAAAAAATAGAAAAGATGAAAAAGCGTCTGTTTTTCTTTCTTTTTGAGACTCACAAAAACTCTTAAAAAGTTGGCGAATATAACTAGGCTAGCTGCTGTATTTGTAGTAGTCTTCTTATTGGTTCCGAATAGTAACCACTAACAGAACTTTCATATTACAGCGTGCCTAAAGCTCGGTTTCACGGCCAGAAAGCTGTAACCAGAATCTGATCTGATCGTTTCCGATCATTGACCCGCCTGGGCTGTACCACTAACTGGGTACATTTCAAAGTCGAGGGCATCGTGCTTAAGCGAGCATGAAAGTCTGATAATTTTGGTTTACATGTAAGGAAGGAGCTAGTGGAAGTGATCTTTTCGACAAGAATCGTTTGGACCTGATAGAATCGAATGGAAAAGTTGTCTCGTTGTGTAATAGGCAAATAAGATTCTTAATGAGAAAATTGTTGTAGCGTTTTGCGCAATTTGATTGTAGGGTTTGGGTGTCCGTGAGGACCTTTGTAGATCGTCTTCGTAGCTAATAACAAATTCAGAAAATATAATCAATGCGTGATGCCGTGCCCAAGTTGAGAGCATATACAGACAGTATGAAACGCTCTCAACAGCAGTTTTTTAAAACCGAAAAAAATATCACAAATATTGGTAATTGACTACTCCCCTGCGAAGTTGTGCTCATTTAGGTGGTTTGTAAGGTGTTATAAATGCGAAATCTAATATGCACTGGGGTCACCATTTTCGTGTTGGTCATTTTTTCTACCATGAACACAATGACATTTAGACACATACAGCACTTACGACAGGGAGCAGAAACGCCAGACTTGCGCGGGTATGTGAGCGATGTTTGCAGGGAGGTGAGGGAACACTCCGCTCAATCTCGGCGCATCCGTGAAGTGTGCCACATCAACAGAGTAATGCTTGCTGACTGGATATGTTCTACTTATTTTGTAAACTGTTGGTTTTAGCTGCTGCGTAACTACAAAACAGAGGATACAGAAGGGGAAGCAGAGGGCGGCTAGTCTGCTCTGTATGCAGCCAAGTGTTGCACTCGACGGCGCATTTAAAGACGACACCACTAACGGTAACTGCCTACTGCTATGGTTCAAAGTGGACACTTCTGCTAAACGGAGCCAAACTGACGGACTCAATAATACCGTTTAGCAAAACTATCGAACATGTAGTAGTTTACTACCTTCGGTTCCAACGTGACGAGTTAAACGCTCAGCTGCATTAAAAGGAGACGCCCTCTCGTTTTTGTACCTTATACTGTCTCTCTTCCAACTAGTGATAGCATTACATTTGCCCATCGCTGGCCTAAACTAGAGGATTGAAGATTTTAAAATGTCCAGATCAAATGGACGATAAGTAAACTTACCCGTTTTGTCGGGCTACACACTGGTTGTGTAAACGGCATCCCGGGTCTCAAATATAGACTTGAGGCACTCATCTCCCCCACGCAAACAATATACCACAGTAGCTACTCCAGCAGCGGAATAGTGAACACAACAGTTCTAGGTTAATTTAGTCGACGACGTTACTTGAATTTATAACCCCTGATGAGCAAACGGTGCTTAGAATCCGTTGCGATATAAGTAGAAAAGAAAGCAACGTGATTAGTAACAGGAAAAAAAAATATTTTAACGTTCTCTTGCAGTTCGCGATTAAGGAATGCAGACTTGTAAATACCCGAAAATGGCGGTACCGGTCCCGCAGGCTTAAAAAGAATTGTTGGAAGCATATACCCGCAAAGTGCACAAAAATGATCTCAGCCGTGACAAGTCTCGCGGAAAAGTATCACTCTCACTGGGTAATACCAGCTGATAAGATACACGCCGTAGCCTTTCACCGTACGGCCCGCATATCTGTAAAACATATTCACTCCACTGTACAAAAATTTCACTGTATCTTTAAAGGGTAGAGCACAACAGATGTGGACGAGAATGAGGCAGTAAATATGCTTTGATTTCTTTGAAGGAACCATTTTGATAATGGCGTGAGGATATCCAGGAAATATGTTGACCCTTAAAACCGAATGGACGTGAGGGAATTCGTACACCGCTTCTCCCGAATGAAATGTCATGGTCGTAACTACACAAGCTGCAGTAGGAATGCACGATTAAATTTAATGAAAAACATTACTTTGATTTGAAATATTTTTAAACAGTGCATTTAGGTGCGGGAAAAATTGCCTGCAAATATCCGCCAAAATGTTTTGTTGATAAACTATTATTGTCACTTTCGTACATCAGATTCACGAAATATTGCGGGGGCAACTTTTTTGCAAAAACTCCATCCCCACCAGTTTGATCTAAAGAAACATTTGTGTTGCTAACCATAACGTTAGCTTGTGCATGCGTCGGCTGTAAATGTTAAGCGTGGTTTCTCGTAGATTCAAATCGGACAGCTATGTTTGTTCTCGCAGCGACCCGTTGAGAAGGATCGTCATCGCTGAAGACGTAACTCGCAAGTCATCCACACATTGGCTTTTAACATCAAAAATACAAATGTTTGTAAACCCATTGTACCAAAATTCTATGTTCCATAGACTCGCAAACTACCTACACTAAGGTCAAATCGGTTGCTGTCCAAAGCAATGTGACCGGTATGACCTATGGTAACGACATCTTGCGACCTGTAGCCATATCGTTTCTGCAAAACACCCCAGACGCTATTTTCAGCACGTAGCTGCACCAACACGTGCCTTCTTTGTATCGCAGGATGTCAGTTTTGCCCTGGCCTGCAAGACCACCCCTTGGCCCCAGTCAAAAATGTATGCGATATTGTGAAATGACGGGTGCGGCGCTAACCCAATGCCAACCACCACAGATGAACTATCACAGGACGTTATTGACGCCTTACACGCGTCGAAACCATCACGCATGGAACAAGGCCGACCCTATGCCTGCTAGGCAAACGGGACACACGTTGAAGCGAGGTGGATGAAATGATCATATCTTCAGAACATACTAGTGAACATGTCCTGTCAGTATGTACTTATCTCTTTTTCTGAACGTGGTATTGATCGGATAGTGTTTTTTTTTTAGCATACTGACCAGTATCACCTTGTAGCAACTGAAGAACTTCTGTACAAATAATCCGTAGAACTGATGATGAATAGCCTACATTACGCCGTTCATGTGTGCACTGTGATGAACCTTTTACTGTGTACCACCTTTTAGTGCAATGTCCGTTTTTTAATCGTCTCCGTCATGATCTAAGTTTACCATTTGAAATGACTGATATTTTAACTGATGACCCACATTCTGCTAACACAGTTTTACTTTTTATACATGGTGCAAATATGGCGAAAGCCATTTAAGTTCTAACCCCGGTTCGATTTTACTATGTGCAGTGTTGGGCGCTAATGACCTCAATTGCGCGCCCTAAAAAACCACAAAAATTCGCCGTTCGAAAATCGTATGCAGTTTGTGAATTTCCATCCAACTTATATCTCTCTCTCTCCCCCCCCCCCCCTCTTGTTCGTAATAAGGTTAGACACAAAGCTCATTGATAGACGGTACAGAAATTCACTTCCACCCACTACACTGTCTCAAACAAGGGAACCATGACGTTGCCAACCGGTAGAAACCAAAGTGTAGCTCTATCTAAATTGCGCATTTGTTTTTGCACCCTGCAGCAAGGTAATGTGGCACTCTGGTAAGACACTGGACTCTGATTCGAGAGAGCATCGGTTAGTTTCCTCCATTAATTCAGTTGTAGGTCCTCTGAGAGTGCCTTAAGTCGCACATATGGATAGTGTGTTCCTGTGAAAAGGACACGCTGATCTCCCTCCTCGTCCTTGAAACAATGACCTTATGCCCAGTCTCTAATTTCTATCCACGCTTAAAAAATAACGAGATCCAAAGCCGCGAAATCGTCTACTCGCCATTAGTACGAGCTTTTTAATGTGCTATTTTCTAAATTTTCAAATTAACAATTAAGTTAATCCACAACATAAGAAGCAAAACCGAACTTTGATGTTAGTGTAAACAATGTGAAAATACAGTTGAGAAACGTGTGTGTAAGGAGGGGGACGATAAGAGGTGCCGGCCGCGGTGGCCGAGGGGACTGAGGCGCTCCAGTCACGGTCTCACGGCCACTACGGTCGGGGGTTCGAATCCCCCCCTCGGGCATGCAAAGTTTTTGCAAACATTTTGAACCAAAATAATCTAAATAATAAAAATTAATAAGTGTCTGAAACCCTTTTAGGAAGAAAATTTTTTTAGAGAGCAGTGGGTTTCGAACCACTGGCCTCCAGCGTCACAGTCCAACGCATTGCCCACTACGCTACAGCTGACAGTTATGAGTTGTGTTCTCTAATTTTATACTGTTGTCAGTCGTTGTTAACTAATGCTAATATGGCATTTGCAGACACTAGATAATTATTTATCGTACGAAGGACGACGTGTTTTTGTTAATTCTTCAGTGCACCATTGCTTTGAAATGACAACGTGTAAGTTAAAATAAGAAAATCATCAAATACGAAACGTAAGCTGGCATATGCCACAGTTGAGGGCGAGGAATGTCACGTGACATATACGTACGGCTGGTTTTCGTTAATTCATTGAAAGGTGCCAAAACTCCGTTATTTTTGCAAGTATCTCTCAAACTATACGAGATGTGAAAAAAAATATGGGAACAAAGTTGTAGACAATTTTCTCCTCTACAAATTCGGTTATTCAATTTTCGTGTCAGTTGCATGGTTAAGCCGTTATTATCATTTAAATTTCGAGCTGTCAAGACGATCGCAAAGGCCCACTTTTAGTGTTACTACCGTAACCTAAAGTGGACAAAAAAAAATTAAATAAATAAATAAAGTGGAGTGGCCGGTGGGTCAAGAGACTCGTGGAGCTATGGGCTTGCGTGGAAAACTGGCGGACATCGTAGGTGTGGGTGTGCTTTTAGGCGGCGGAATTCTTTAATGCGCGGAATAAGTGCGTTTCATAAGGGGAAAGCTTTGAGACATTATTGTTGTATTAATTTGTGTAAAGCAGCTCAGTCCCATATCATTATTGAAACTGAACGTCATAAGCGATATCATTTGTGGTATTCATTATTAATTTAAAAATTTTACTGAATTTCGTAGGCCATTAACCTAAAAGGCATAAATGAAAGTTTTTAGGCTGGTCACATGCCCTAGGCTGTGTTAGGAGCATTACGCGTAGTCACAATATTACCTGAGGCTACAATTCGGTACGTAGTACTCCGCACAAACCACTCCGTATTCCATGGCAGAGAGTGCAGAATACTGCTTTTCGTGTATAGATTGCGGCAGAAACGAATCGCTGTGCGTCTGTACACGACCTAATCTCTTATCTTGTTCTCGTGATCTCTACGCGAGACAATGGTTGCTGGCTCAAGATTGGTTGAATAGTCTTTTTCAGTAACATTTTTTCAATTTACCTAACAGAATTTTGCGAAAATTGTCATCTTTCTTGGAAGTGTTCCCGCTGACTTTCCCTATCACTTGATAAAATTTCTTAAGGACTGTGCAGATATTGTCTAGATGCTAGCGCCACGTTTGTGTCATAATACTTCTGTGATTGAAGACTAAAAACAGTGACATAAAGCATTGACTGCACTAATGACTTAGGCGCGATTATCTTCATAGAGACACTGAGCGCCAGCCGCAGTGGCCGAGCGGTCTGCGGCGCGCCAGTCACAGTCTGCACGGCCGCTACGGTCGGGGGTTCGAATCCCCCCTCGGGCATGGATGTTTGTGTCGTCTTTAGTATAAGGTAGTTAATAAGTAGTTTGTAAGTTTAGGGACTGATGACCCCGCAGTTAAGTCCTTTAAGATTAACAAACATTTAACATTTGGGCACTGCGCTGTCCCAGAACCTTACGAACAAGAATTTTTCCTGATACTTGATGAAAGTCTGATATCACATTGTTTCTTAGCATACGCACTGTAGAGACAAATGACGGATAGCTCGTGTGGGAGCTGCACCTACTGGACGTGGCTGGGACTCCACTCCCGTGCCTCTAGTCGTCCATAATTGCGGTGCCAACTGACTTCTCGATTATTTCACATAAATGGAGCATTACCAACCAGGCGGGATCCCGTCAAAATAGAATTCAAAGTTGCGTGAAGCGTGAAATTTAACTTCTACGGTTCGCGGATATTATTTAACTTTTTATTTTTGCTGCGATTTTGTTGCCTTATTTAGCTCAGAAATTTCAAGAAAACGTATCACAAAAGTAGGTTTGGAGTGAACGAACGTAACATTCATTGGAAGAATGTGGGTAATGTAATTGAATTTGGCAAGAGGTTCCATAATATCAATTGACCAAATTCAACTCGGGAGGTCAGATTTTACAACGGTGTCCTTGATATTACCTCGGTCAAATGCTGAGGTTGGAAGACCCTGCAGTGTGCTGGACAGTGTGAAAACCTCCCTCAGGAATAAGCGCACAACAAATATGGTGAACGCAATCCTCACTGTTCGCACAGGATTTACGCATGTGAAAAATCGCAAAAAAGTGTTGTCCCCGAGCATGTTTTGAGGCGAACTGGCACAGTGGCTGCTTACCGAGAAGTAGAAAAATCACACTTCAACTGAAGGAGAGGCAGAGAACGATGTGGATGAATTCTTATTAATCAACATATGTCAGAAAACATTTTTAATTTGCATTTTAGTGGTGCTTTAAAATATGGTGCATAAAACGTACATTTTATTTTATTTCAGCGAAACATGTAAATGTTAGGTTCAGTGGGTTGCCAAATAATTACCTGGACCACTCCAGGGTGTTCTTAAAGCCAAAGTCGAACAATTGTGGTCTGGTAACATGGCGCGTTATCACGCATCGAAATGATGTAGTTTGGAGACAGGAAGTCCACGAATGGCTGCAAATGGTCTGCAAGCAGCGAACCTAACCATTTCCAGCCCTCAGGGGGCTCACCGCTCTGTGGTGAGTACGTGCGTGGCGAGCACGGGGCCCCAGCCTTTGTAGCACTCCTTCCTTTCCGTGCTACATGACGCTTCTTCTACTGTCCTTTTCCCCTCTCTTGGGGACCGAGTCTGTGCATCCTTCGGGGAACCGAAGTTCTGACCCTTTTGGCTTTACAGTCTTCTTTCACCTCTTTCTTTGCCTCCGCGTCTGAGTTTGAGGCTTCTCCTCCTACTATTTCTCTCTTCCTCCTCCCTGTACGCACTTGAAGGCCACCCATATGGGTGACTGGGTAATGCGTAAGTCCCAGCCCCGGGCTGGCATGTAGGGTGCGTGCGTACCCCCTGGTTAAGGCCAGGCCAGGGGAGGGGCGATTGCCTGCGCTGATACCTTCCCGATTCGCCGATTGGTCCCTCCGTCTGTAGATCGGGAGGTGTGACCTGGGGTGTGAACAATCACCCAAGGCGGGTGTGCTTCCGTTGGGGGCCCCCAGCAGGAAGGAGCGTGCCATCGGAGACACTGGCAATCGTGGGGGATACAACCGCGATGGTTCTTAAAAAAAGAAAATGGAAAGAGCCTTTAGAAATTGATGTACTAGATAATAGTGTGTCTGAACAGAAAAATTTACAGACATCAAAGTTCCTTGTGGTGACCCGTACTGAGGAAGGTCAATCCTTTTCGTCGGTGAACCCATTTATTATTCAAAAAGGGGTTGATGCCATTGCCGGCCCAGTTAAGACCTGCAACCGCCTGCGTAATGGAACACTACTGTTAGAAACAGAAAGTGGCTCCCAGGCACAGCGGCTGCTTAAGGCTACTCTGCTCCACAGCTACCCAGTTCGTGTTGAGCTCCATCCAACCCTCAATTATTCCCGAGGGGTAGTCTTCTCAGCCAGTTTGGACGGTCTGACTGAGGATGAACTGAAAGAATATCTGGCAGCTCAAGGCGTCGTTGCAGTACACAGGGTGACAAAAAAAGAGAACAATGTTGTAGTGCCCACTCGCACAGTGTTTCTGACCTTCGACCGAGTGGCTCTGCCGCCGAAGATCAAGGCAGGGTATGAGGTCATCACAGTACGACCTTATATCCCTAACCCTACTCGGTGTTATCAGTGCCATCGATTTAACCACACAAGCCAGTCTTGCAAGAACCCAGTCATATGTGTCACCTGTGGTAAAGAGGCCCATGAGGGGATTTGTCCACCACCGTCCCCTCATTGCATCAATTGTAACGGGAATCATGCTGCTTCCTCCCGGGAATGTCCCGTGTTTGCTGATGAACGAGCCATCCAGGAAATCCGTGTAAAGGAAAAGGTTCCCATACCAGTTGCACGTAAGATGTACGCCAGTCGTAAGCCCAAGACCCCGCCGCGTGGTAACTACAGTACTGTAGTTGCAACGCCTCCACCAACACGGGATATGGCCACACAGACTTGTGACCTACAGTTTACGACAGTAGTTGTCAAACAGTCTACATCGACAACGGCGTCACGTTCAACGAAAAGTGTGAGTACCTCTTCAAAGTCTTCATCTTCAGCTGTGAAACCACAGATAGAGACGCGAAAGTCTAAGAAAGAGCATTCGCGCGAGGATTTCCTCCGCACCCCTACCAAAACATCTGAGCCAACCAAGGAGCTTCACCAGGGCTCCAAGAAATCAAATAGGGGGAAAACTCTCCCCCCTCCTACCTCACAATGTGACGATGGCATCCCCTGGAAGCCTATAGTCTCTCCAGGTGCATCAGCCAAAGATGGGGCTGCCGACCACACTCACGCAGCTGCTGTGGTAACCTCTGAGAATATGGAGCAAGACCCTCCTGTCTCAGACACCACCAGTTGCGAACATTCGCACTGTGGCCCGCCGCCTTCGTCGGGCTGATGTCCACCTTCATCTCATTTTATCCCATTATGGATATTCTTCAATGGAACATTCGTGGTATCCGGTCGAATTGGACAGATCTGCAGCTTTTAACGCGAACATATCATCCAATCATCTTCTCTCTACAGGAGACAAAATTGCTCCCTGGTACTCGAATTACTTTCCCACGATACACTACCGTTCGCTTTGACCTTCCTCCAGTGGCAGGAATTCCAGCCCACGGGGGCGTAATGTTGCTTATTCGGGATGACGTACACAGTACACCGGTCCCTTTGTGTACTCCAATACAAGCTGTTGCTGTCCGGATATACCTTCCTGGATTTGTCTTCACACTGTGCAATATTTACGCTCCTTCCTCTTTTCCCGTCACTAGATCAGATCTCCTAGATCTTATTGACCAGCTTCCGCGTCCATTTTTGTTGGTGGGAGATTTCAATGCCCACCACCCCCTTTGGGGCTCCCCACGACCATGTCCACGGGGCTCCCTCCTGGCAGATATACTGAACCACCTTCAGCTCATCTGCCTTAACACTGGTGAACCAACTTATCTTTCAGACACCACAAATACTTTCAGCCATATAGATCTAGCTATCTGCACTGCTCAGCTGGCACGGCGTCTTGAATGGTCTGCTCTCTCAGACACACATTCGAGCGATCATTTTCCGTGTGTAATTCACCTAATGATGCCTGACACCCTTGAGCATTCACACCGCTGGCAGTTAACGAAAGCGGACTGGGAGCTCTACACGTCACTGGCGGATTTTGGTACTTACCATTATCCTAGTATAGACGACCAAGTGGAACACATTACCACAGTTATTCTGACAGCCGCGGAATGTTCCATCCCCTGCAAGACTTCCCACGCACGTCGTCCCCTTGTCCCGTGGTGGACCGCGGAATGCCGTGACGCTCTGCGAGCACGGCGACGTGCCCTTAGAATCTTCAAACAACGGCCCACGCTCGACAACTGCATCCGATACAAACGGCTGCGGGCCTATTGTCGTCGCCTCTTTCGCGACTGTAAACGCGCCAGTTGGCGCTCATTCACGAGCTCTTTTAATAGGTCTACCCCTTCCTCCATCATTTGGGGTAACCTTCGAAAAATTTCGGGCACTATGGCTCATTCCCCAATTCCCGGTCTGTGTGTCGCAACTGACACCGTCGTCGATCCTCCACAAATAGCCAACGCACTGGGTCGACATTTTGCAGAGGTCTCTAGCTCTTCACATTACACTGACGCTTTCCTAGCTAGGAAACGGACGGTGGAGGCGACTCCATTGCCCTTTACCTCTCAGAACCGTGAATGCTACAATACCGAGTTTACTGTACGAGAGCTTCACCACGCACTCTCGTCTTCGCGGTCCTCCGCTCCAGGACCAGATGGCATTCACGTGGCGATGCTGCAACACCTTTCACCAACGAGCTTGCACTTCCTACTGGCCACCTACAACCGCATATGGATAGAAGGCACCTTTCCGCGACGCTGGCGTGAAGCCATAGTCATTCCCATACCAAAGCCTGGGAAGGACAAATGTCTCCCTTCCAGCTACCGCCCCATTTCCCTCACCGGTAGCATATGCAAGGTGATGGAACGCATGATTCACGGGCGCCTGGTATGGTGGCTTGAAACGCGACATCTCCTTTCTAATGTCCAATGTGGGTTTCGCAAGCACCGTTCTGCGGTGGATCATCTTGTTGCCCTATCTACCTCAGTAATGAATAACTTTTTACGGAAGCGCCAGACAGTAGCGGTGTTCTTTGATCTGGAAAAGGCATACGACACCTGCTGGAGGATGGGCATCCTCCGCACTCTGCATACATGGGGTTTTCGGGGTCGCCTGCCAATTTTTATCCGCGAATTTTTAACAGACCGTGTTTTTAAAGTGCGTGTTGGTTCGGTTTTATCGAGCACTTTTAATCAGGAGAACGGAGTCCCCCAGGGCTCGGTCCTGAGCGTTGTTTTATTTGCAGTGGCAATCAATTCTATAGCCGATCACCTTCCACTGGGAGTGTCGGCGTCCCTATTTGTTGACGACTTCGCGATCTACAGCAGCTCTGAGCAAACGGGTCTCCTGGAGCGGCGCCTCCAGCGGTGCCTAGACAATCTCCACGCGTGGAGTATGGACACTGGCTTTCGATTCTCAGCTGACAAGACAGTCTGCATGAACTTCTGGCGGCGGAAGGAGTTCGTTCCCCCGTCCCTTCGTCTGGGCCCCATAGTACTTCCATTTGTGGATACCACGACGTTCTTGGGACTTGTTCTCGACAGGAAGTTAAGTTGGTCTCCCCACATATCCCGTTTGGCAGCTCGCTGTACCCGCTCTCTCAATGTGCTGCGGGTGTTAAGTGGCACCTCGTGGGGAGCTGACAGGTCTACTCTCCTCCATCTGTATCGCACCATAGTTCGTTCCAAACTGGACTATGGTAGCATCGTTTATTCTTCGGCTCGACCGTCCATACTGCGCCGCCTTAATACAATCCACCACCAAGGTCTCCGTCTGGCGACAGGAGCGTTTTATACTAGCCCCGTTGAGAGCCTCTATGCCGAGGCCGCCGAACTACCCCTTTCTTACCGTCGGGAACTCCTGCTTAGCCGTTACGCTAGTCGTTTGTCGTCCATGCGAGGACACCCGACGTACGCAGTTTTTTTTTAACGACTCACTTGACAGTCTCTTCGCTCTGCGCCCGTCTGCTCTGCTACCACCGGGAGTACGCTTGCGTTCGCTACTCGGCCAGCTTGGCGTTACAATGCCTGCTATCTTCTCGGCTGGAGAGAGCACCTCTCCACCGTGGCGAAGCCCCGAAGTCCGTGTTAACTTTGATCTTCATTCTCTCCCAAAGGACTCCACACCTCGTTTCGTCTACCAGAGAGAATTTCACGCACTCCGGTTTAAATTTGATGACAATTTGTTCATTTACACTGATGGCTCAAAGACAGACCAGGGTGTTGGGTGTGCTTTTGTACTTGGCAACGTCTCTTTTAAATATCGTCTTCCTGAGTGGAGTTCCATTTTTACAGCTGAGCTGTATGCATTATACCAAGCCACACAATACGTCCGGCGACACTCGCTCAGTAAGACTGTCATTTGCTCGGACTCTGAGTGCTTTGTTGAGCCTTCGCATGCTATATCCGGCCCATCCTCTGGTACAAAGCATCCGCAATTGCCTTTATTCTCTTTCAACGAGCGGAACTACGGTGACGTTTCTGTGGGTCCCTGGCCATGTGGGAGTGTTGGGGAATGAGGCTGCGGATACGGCTGCCAAGGAAGCAGTTCTCCTTCCTCGGCTATCTACCTTTTCCACCAGCTCTGATGACCTTCGCGCTGGTATCTCCCAGCGTATTATCTCCCGTTGGTATCTACATTGGTCATCCCTGTCAGGGAACAAATTACGAGCCATTAAACCTGTGCCTGATCTCTGGTCAACGTCATCTCGACCCTCCCGCCGAGAGGAGATTGTTCTGGCCCGGCTTCGTATTGGCCACTGCCGTTTTAGCCACCAGCATTTATTACGTGGTGGTCCTGCTCCCTTATGTGAGCACTGTGATGCACCTTTTACTGTGAACCATCTTTTAGTGCAATGTCCATTTTTTAACCGTCTCCGTCATGATCTGTGTTTCCCATTTGAATTGTCTGACATTTTAGCTGATGACCCGCAATCGGTTAACAGAGTTTTACTTTTTATACATCGTGCAAATATGGCGAAAGCCATTTAATTTCTAACCCCGGTTCTTTTTACAATGGGCAGTGTTGGGCGCTAATGACCACAGCAGTTGTGCGCCCTAAAACGACAAAAAAAAAAAAAAAAAAACTAACCATTTCCAGTCAGTGAAAGGTTCAGCTGGACCAGAGAACCCAGTCCATTCCGTGCACCGGGCAAGGTGGCGCAGTGCTAACACACGACTCGCATTCGGTAGGACGGTGGTTCAAATCCACTTCCGGCCATCCAGAAGATTCAGGTTTTCCGTGATTTCGCTAAATCACACACGGCAAATAGCGGAATGGCTCCTTTCAAAGGGCACGGCCGATTTCCTTCCCCCCATCCTTACCCAAAAAGAGCGTAAGCTCCGCCTCTAAAGACTACGCTGTCGACGGGGAGTTTAACACTAGTCTTCCTTTACTTGAGACAAAAGATTCTGTCCATGCATCAGCACGGCTTTAGGACGCATCGATCGTGCGAAACTCTGCTTGCCCTTCTATCTCGTGACATCGTGGGTGCTGTGGATGAAGGATAACAGGCAGGCTGCATATTTTTCGACTTTCGAAAGGCGTTAGAGACGGTGCCGCTACCAGCAGATGTAACAGAACCCAATACTTTGTCCTCGACGAGTGTTCATCAGACACCAGGCTATCGTCGGGGATGCCCCAGGGATGCGTGATCGGGCCGTTTTATTTTTTCAATCGATCTGAATGATCTGACGGACACTGAGTTGCAATCTGCGGCTGTTCGGTGATGTGATGTACAGGAAATTGTCATTGAATGACAGTAGGATGCAGGATGACTTAAACCAAATTTCTAGGTAGTTTGAGGAATAGCAGCTAGCTGTAAATGTAGAAAAGTGCAAGGTGATGCAGATGAGTACGAGAAACAATCCCGTAATGTTCGAATATAGCATTAGCAGTGTGCTACTAGACAGTCGCGTCAATGAAATATCTAGGCGTAACTCTGCACGGCGATATGAAATGGAACGAGCATATAAGGACAGTCGTGGGGAAGGCAGATGGTAGAATTAGATTTATTTGGAGAATTTTGAGAGGATGTGATTTGTCTGTAAAGGAGACAGCATATTATAAGCTTGTGCGACCCAGTCTTGAGTATTACTCAGTGTTTGGGATCCCCACCAGATCGGTTTAAAGAAGGCATAGAAGTAATTCAGAGACGGGAGGCTAGGTTTCACTGGTGGGTTCGACCAATGCGCGAGCGTTACTAAGATGCTTCGGGAACTCAGATGGGGAGTCGCCGGAGGGAAGGTGGCGCTCATTTAAAGAACCTCTGAGATTTAGAGGGCCGGAATTTGAGGCAGTAGAATCTTTCTGCAGCCTGCTTCAAACCTGCCTTTCGCGTAAAGGCCACAAAGATGTCAGCCGGATTAGGGCTCTTCCAGTACATATAAGCATTCGCTTTTTCCCTCGTTTTACGAGGTACGTCCAGAAAGTAAGTTCCGTTTGGTTCTATAAAACAAACGTGTACAGATACAGAAAAAAACATTTATTGTACAAAAATCTAAAACTGTTAATCTACTTTTCTACATAGCTGCCAAAATTTTGTAGGCATTTGTCATAGCGTGGCAAAAGTTTCTGTATGCCTTCTTCATAGAAGGTTGCCGCCTGTGTATTCAGCCATGTGGTAGCATGTTCTTTCAGCTCGTCATCGTTGAAGTGTTGACAGGACAAATTTTAGGTGTAAGATGATTTCCATCAAAAGGTGTTTGTTTCCACGATAGTGCCCGACCTCCATGTGGCGAATGTGACCAAACAGCTCTTACGGGAATTTCACTGGGACGTGTTTGATCATCCGTACAGCCCGGGCCTCACTCCTAGCCGCTTTCACCTCTTCTTACACCTAAAAATCTGTCCTTGGTGGTCAACATTTCGACGGTGATGACGAACTGAAAGAACATGCTACCACATGGCTGAATACACAGGCGGCAACCTTCTATGAAGAAGGCATACAGAAACTTGAGCCAAGCTATGACAAGTTCCTACAAAATTTCGGCAGCTATGTAAAGTAGTCTAACACTTGTAGATTTTTGTACAATATTTTTTTCTGTTTCTGTAAGTTTGTTTTATGTAACCAAACGGAACTTACTTTCTGGACGTACCTCGTATATGGGAGTGGAACAGGAAAGCAATTAACTAGTAATGTTACTAGGTACCCTCCGCAACGCACTTCAGTGGATTGCGGAGTGTAGCTGTAGATTCTACATCCATCTCTTTCTAGTGCAATATACTGGGCTTCACGTGCGAAATATTCATCGGGCCAGTCGCGTAGTTGCGGAGGTATTGCAGTGTCTTATATTTTGTTTAGTAGATTACCTCGTCCTCAACGAGACATTGAAACCTTACCTCCCTTCTCGGTTTGTTACGTAGCGCTGTCCGAAAAAAGGTTGAATGACACTTTTGTAGGGTTCTTCGTGATTTGAGTACATAAGAGATGCGCCCTGCACAAGGAGTTGGCTGATGACGGCCGAGTAGCCTGCATCTGGGATTATTGGTGAGCGCGGGTTACGAAACCGGCGCTGCTCGCTGTGTGACCTTTATTGGACACGCCATCGGCGCTACGTGTGACTCACGTTTCCTACTCTCCAGCTATGCGCAATCCCGAGGAAGGACCTCCTACTAAACTCAAAGCACCCGCTTATCTCTTCTGCGCTCTTATCGCGCAGGGGGAACGTTGGCGGGGAAACACGGCATCGCGAATTCCAGGAACCCTGGTAGCGAAATGGACGCAAAAACTTCAAAATAGTTTATTGTCTGCGATTCGCAGAATGTAGTACTAACTCGTGGGCTCCTAGTTGTACATGGTATATCCTTTCACTTGTCAGAGACTAATAGTTTACTTTGGGCGTAGAAATGGGCAAGAAATCGATCTTCTTGTAGGTACTTAGAACTGGCATGTTAGATTCTAAATGTACAGACATGAACTGATTTACGCGCTATCAAAAAAAGTGTGGAGTAAAATTGTGTGCTCAGTTTTTCTGTAAATATTTTCAACTTCTAACCACAAATGCCGAAGCGGTAACACTTCGAAGACTACTGGAAAAAATAATGGAATGATGGGGAATTTTCTTCTTGGGACCGCAGTTTTCCGTCAAAAATTGAGATCAGTCATTGTAACGCAGACACAACGATGTGCCCAAATACAGCTTCTTATTCGCCCTATTATTTATTAGCCATTGCTCTCATTGCCAAAAAAATAAAATTATGGCGCTTGTGGATGCTAGGTTTAACCCTTTAAAGGGCAAAACTTTTTTTCTGGAAATTAGAAAGGTAATACTTTCATTGCATCCCATTTGACGTATATAGGCACATATTGTACTCAATATGTTCATTTAACTTGAAAGTGAAAGGAAGAAGTGATTGATGTACAGACTATTATCCATTTTGGGTGGAGATAAGGCTACTGTGGATGGTGGTCATTTAAAAGATCACCTTCTCATATCTGGAATAGATATTTAAGAAAAATGACCATTGGAATGCAAAGAAAATAAAATTTAATAAATAATTTACTAAATTACAAAAATTGAACACATTACAATATTGCAACAATAAAACATTATTAAACACAAACATTACAAATTCCAATGGTTCAAAATGTTCAAATGAATAAGCTTATGGGACTTAGCTGCGGGGTCATCAGTCCCTAAACTTACACTAAAGACAACACAAACGTCATGTCCGAGGGGGGGGGGGTTAGAATCCCGACGACACACACACACACACACACACACACACACACACACACACACACACACACACACACACACACACACACAAGCTACAGCTGGATAAGAAATGTGACATCTACATGGAATACTCAGCAAATCACATTTAAGTGCCTGGCAGAGGGTTCATCGAACCACAATTATACTATTTATCTCCCATTCCATTCTCGAATAGCGCATGGGAAGAATGAACACCTGAATCTCTCTGTTCGAGCTCTGATTTCTCGTATTTTATTCTGATGATCATTTCTACCTGTGTAAGTGGGAGTCAACAATATATTTTCGCATTCGGAGGAGAATGTAGGCGATTGGAGTTTCGCAAGTAGCCCACGCCGCAGCGAGAAGCGCCGTTGTTGTAATGATTCCCATCCCAGATCCTGTATCATTTCCGTAACGCTGTCTCCCCTGTATCGTGACAATACGAAACGAGCTGCCCTTCTTTGAACTCTTTCGATGTCCTCCGTCAAACCCACCTGATAAGAATCCCACACTGGGCTGCAATACTCCAAAAATGGACGGACAAGCGTAGTGTGTGCAGTTTCTTTTGTAGTTCTGTTGCATGTTTTAAGGGTTCTGCCAATAAAACGCAGTCTATGGTTCGCCTTTCCCACGACATTATCTACGTGTTCTTTCCAGTTTGTCTGAAGTAATAGTAATTCGTAGGTATTTAGTGGAGTTTACGGCCTTCACATTTGATTTATCTTGTAAACGAAGTTTAACGGATTATCTGAATTATCTGCGGGTAAAAACGTGCGGTTGCATAGTAGGCGGTGGGTGTGCCGCGAGCTGTATGGCAAAATGGCAGAGCTGTGACGTCACGCAGGAGTCGTCGCTCCCAGGCGCGGCAAGCCAGGAAATTCCGTGCAGCGCTACTGACTCGGCTGCTTGTCTTCCTTCCGTTTCCCTTCTTCCGTCGCTGTCGTAGCTCGCTAAGCTACTAACGTTATATAGAGCAGGCCTGTTAATTAGGGTGACTCAAACGTGACCATTGAAGCCGAACGTATTCCATTTGTGTTCCCCAGAGACCCCATCACTGAGCAACGCTACATCGTATCTCACTCCGCTAAATTGAACCTTGTAATCTGGTTTGCTTTTTGTACTTAAAGCGTGTACGTCGAGCTATGCGAGCATCAAATAGTACTTCGCAACACGCACGGAAGTTTCACTTTGCAAGTTCTCAATGAATGACCTCTCATTTTACATCATTTCACATTTCGTGATTTGTCATGTGTTTTTGAATCTGTTCACCGTAACTGTGATAAAAAAAACTGCTATTTTCTTTGTGTAGTGCTACGCTACGCTAGAACTTTCCATCCGTTTACCCTACTGCCCCTATCTTTGTGATCCATTTCTTCACTTTATTTGACCAAATGAAGTGCCCACAAATAAACCACACTAAGATATAAACTAATGCAGATCGAACATATTTTGAGTTAAATTGTTATTAAAATACTTACCTTGAAGCACGTTGGAATTAAATATCCCGAAAATGCTGTGCAGTTTGATATTTCTACTTCCATCACTTTAACAAACCCAAGCTCCAATGAATGGAATTCTTATTGTTCGTCTATTAGTGTACCCCCCCCCCCCGCCCCTTTACTTGCAACGCAAGTAGGCGCAGTTGTATTTCGCTTAATAAAATGAGGAATCTTCTGCAATACGGAAATTAGTTATCTAAATGTTCAAATGTTTGTAAAGCTTATGGGACTTAACTACGGGGTCATCAGTCCCTAAACTTACAAACTACTTATGAACTAACTACAACTAGGGACGGCACAAATATCCATGCCCGAGGGGGGATTCGAACCCCAGACCGTAGTGGCCGTGCAGACCGTGACTGAAGCGCCTCAGTCCCCTCGGCCACCGCGGCCGGCAATTAGTTACCTGATGTAGATGTGTAGGTGCATCGCGAGTTATATGAATGTAATAAAGAAAAATTTATACCTAAGTGAAATATTAAAAAAAAAAAAAAGTGTGCGGTTACTCAGCACGCAGACGTTGGTCGCTGCTTAGCTTCCGTTACACAGGTGCAATCTAACTAAATCGCTTAGTTCGGTCGAATTTTTAACGAGAAGAATGCTAAACACGAAATTACCGACCTGTATATTTGCATTTGGTCTTAGGTCTTTGGACAACATTGTTTACCTGAGGCCGGCATTGGCCATTACGGCTTCAGTAATCCAACCCGCAATCAGCAGATTTCTGCTAGTTCACTCTCACGATACCAGGTCATCTTGAACGCAACGAAATTTCACGTGTAGGTCGGTGGATAGTGGGTACAACCTGCATCAGTCCAAAGACTTTTGTCACCACTTCTTTCACTTCTGGTCATGTTGTCAAAGAACTCAGAGCTTACAACGTGGTTCGAAATTCACAATAGGCCCCTCTATACCTGAAAAGTCGGTACATAGGGAGAAGGGAAGCAGTAGTTTACCCTAAACAGAACCATGCCTAGTACAGAACTGTGCTGTTATGTCTTGGGCCCACGGTGTTACAGATGTCGTAGATTGACCCAATTATTGGTTGGTTCAAAACACTTACATATTTACTTAGGCACTAATATATATATATATATATATATATATATATATATATATATATATATATATATATATATATTAGTGGCATCGTCAGGTGTCTTTAGCAAACACATTTTCTGTTGTTAAGATGTAGCCAAGCCAAGTACTATGTAAATAAAATTTTACAAAATTTCATTTATATAGTGAAGTACATAGGTATACATAGGCCTTAACTGACTATTCAATATTTATTGCGTGTTCTTTTAATCTTATACTTCCATATACGAAGTTTGGTCAGTTATGTCAGTGCCTCAGAATACTGCAAATTTACAAATTTTTTCCAAAGAGAATATATGAGTTAATAGGGGTGACATACTTTTATTTATTTCTGTGTATGTCACCCCATTAACTCTTATATATTCTCTTTGGAAAAAAATTGTAGATTTGCAGTATTCTGAGGCACTGACATAACTGACCAAAATTCGTATATGGAAGTATAAGATTAAAAGAGCACGTAATACATATTGAATAGTCAGTTAAGGCCTATGTATACCGTATGTACTTCCCTATAAAAATGAAGTTTTGTAAAATTTTATTTATATAGTACTTGGTTACATCTTAATAAAAGAAAATGTTTGCAAAAGACACCTGACGACGGCATATATATATATATATATATATATATATATATATATATATAAATACACATGTAGGTAGGTAGGTGTGTGTGTGTGTGTGTGTGTGTGTGTGTGTGTGTGTGTGTGTGTGTGTGTGTGTGTGTGTTGCCGTGCAACTTGAAACAGCCACCATACTCGCCGAACGCAGTCCTCTAGACTTCCTCCTATTCCCTCGACTCAAACTCGGTTGGAAAGCAAAGAAATTTGACGAAATTCCTAACATCCAACGAAACGTGCCGAGGCTTTTCAACACCATCCTAAAGGAAGTCTTCGTGCAGTTTCCACGATATGCATCACAAAACTCAGCGACACATAGTTATGGGAGGTGACTATTTCTATGGACTGTAAGGTAACTATAGTTCCTACTCGATCTACGTTGTTACAGGTCTATTAACCGAACTTTCAGACGTTATATTTACTATTGCACATTACCGTTTGTCATAGTACGTCAAAGGCTGGCGTCTTACAATGATTATGCTAACAATTTTGTATGAAACGGGGAGAACCGTAATGATAGGCCTTGTTTACAAAATAACTTGCTCCTAGAGATCTAGATTTTTTCTAGAGTGATGGGTCATTTGTTTCTAATCTGCAGCCGTCGAAAAGTTTAAAGATTCGAAATTTTGTGTTGAATACACACAAAAAATGTAGGTATGTTTCTAATAGCAAACAACTGCTAATAATGAAATGAAGCACGAGACCTGTTGTTATATATATCTTTGGTATTTGTGTACCGCGGCCGCCACACTGCAGCAACACGATGCAGTCCTGAGTGACGCTAGCACTAAAACAGCTTGGCGGTTATTAGCATAGCCGCGGGTCGTTAGCCCTTACTGCACAAATATGGACCTATTTGTCGCGGAGTGATGACACTGGTGTTTGCTGGCAGGGCAGATAGCGCTGCTCGTGAAAGCTGGCGAGATAAGTTGGAATAGCCTGGAGCCCGCGGCGACTGCATAGCAGGGAGAAAGTCTGGCCAGGTACCGGGACTGCCATTAAAAGTACAAAGCTCCAGCTTAGTTCTCTATTGTAGGTAAAGTGCTCAGCAGGGAGAGATTAAGACGAGTATTGGTGACAGGCATAGGTGCCCATTTAAAGATGCAAAGATACTCCCCCCCCCCCCCCCCCCGTCCAATATTTCGTAAGCGCCACGCCCACCTACACACACACACACACACACACACACACACACACACACACACACACACACACACACCCAACTTGGAGCTGATATTATGTTTACACGAAGCTGGCTGTTTGAGAGCATTCAGGAAACCGATAAAACGTTGGGCGCAGGAACACAAACGCAAAGTTATCTATTGAATGTAGTACCGTATATAATTTTTGCTAATCCCCGCCGCCTTTATATTTGTCAGCACCTCTTGTGACAGGTAGGTTATAAACTGAGGTGTTCAGTCTCGCTGATAAGAGAGATATGCCAGTTTTAAAACAGTTGCACGGTAGTATTTAAGATTTCGCCGTTTGACGTGTTTGATTTTGGGCGGTTCCGATTGAGTCGGAATGAACATGGATGTGTCATCCTCTTTGCACTGGGGTAACGTAGCTTCCAACAGTCGTTCATGAGAAATTTTACTTAAAGGGACGCATGCCACTTTTGAGTGCTAAACGTTCGCTCTTAGCAGATTTTGCGTTTATCTGGCATTCCGAGCTAGCGGGAAAAGTATCGTACGTCATGGGAACATTTTAATTACATCCTCTCGTGCTATAAGTGTTAGCATATTCTGAATGTCAAACGATAATAGTCTGTTAAGGCGTGACAATCTTCGTAGAAACCATACCCGTGGCGCCAGTGAACGAAATAAAGGTACTACCTGGTATGTCTTCTCATACCATTTAAAACGATTTTCCACTACATACATTGTAGAAGGTAGTGTTGGTGCCTTGTAAAGGAAGCTGGCTGGGCTGATTCTCACCTTACGCAGGTTATTTTTTCTTTTTAATCGCAGCGACTTTCTAAATACTAATACGATTATCAGAGAGAGAGAGAGAGAGAGAGAGAGAGAGAGAGAGAGAGAGAGAGAGAGAGAGCTGTATCCTTCGCCGCTGTAGCGGCTTGTTTTCCGTAGCGCGGCTGGAGCTGAAAGTAACAGTGGCCCCCACAAGTAGGTCAATAGGCGAGGTGAAAGTCTGACTCATTCAGTTGAACACGCTCATCACCTTTAACACGTATTGACCAAGTCTGTGCTTTTAGGCTACGTTATTTTAAAGTTCTGCCGGCTGTTTTTTCCGCTGTCGGCAGGATATGGTTCCCGCGACATGCGAGAGCGCCCCGCCCCATAAAATGTGCCCCGTTCGCTGCCCGTTGGTTAGTTTCTTCTGAATACAGTGTGTTACCACAAAGGAAGGAAGAATATGGTTTGACGTCCCGTCGGTAGCGTGCTAATTAGAGACAATGTGTTGGTATAAGAGGGAAGTTATTTACTTCGTCGGGTACGGCCCCACTCGTAGTCAGTGCCGAGACTAGGTCACTGCAGCTTTCCACGCTATTCCATCATGTGAAGCATGTTAATCCCCGAATACCAACGGCAACACGTGTGAACCTGCTTATGGCGCTTGACTCGTGCTCTTCCTCTGATAGAATACATTCAGAGACATCGATCGAGGAATACTTAATTTAGTAGTAGAGAGAATTGGAGGATAAAATCAAATCCTTTATTTAGTAAAGCTGTGCCACAAAAGTCTCTCCTCCCAAATTCTGTTTAGTAAAACGTCTTTAGTTACATGGAATCAATCTAAACCTAAGAATTCTGCTGTAGCACCACATTTGAAAGCTTTTGTCCTTTCCTGTTTAAACTGGTTTCCTAGTTTTTACCCACATAAAAGACGGCACTATAGACAACTGCCGACAAATGTTATATTAAATGTTAAAACACGCAATATTACAAATTAACAAATTTCTCTTCTTCAGAAATGCTTTTATTCAGAATCATTCTGCGTTTTATATCTTCTCTTCTCGGCCCATCGTGTTATTTTACGCCCCGACTAACAAACTTTTCAAATTAATGACGAAGTTTGTATTTCTTCTCCCTGAACCTTAAGTCGTCCTCCAAATTTCGGTCTGCCGTCCTTTACAGCTTGCTCAATGTACACGTAGAATAACACTGGGGGAAAGGCTAAAACAGTCACTCCCTTCCCAACCACTGCATCCCTTTCATGCTTCTTGACTGTTGTAACTACTTTTTTTTTTACAAGTTGAATATAACTGTGTGTTCCCTTGCTACCAATACAAATTACTCAGTGAGCATTTCTCCAAATATACAAATACTGTTAATGCTGATTTGCCTTTCGTTAATCTGCCTTCTATGGTAAGTCGTCACTATTGTCTTGAGTTCAAACGTCTCTCCTAGATTAAATTAGATCTACTTTTCGTTCCAGTAGATCTGAATTGAGGAAATCCTCTTAGATGTAGAACATGTCAGAACAAAATACACAATATATACTTACAAAAATAGAGCATGTGTGTTAATGTACCTTCCACAGATCCCAAATGTAATTTGCCATTGTGGATGTGAAATTGGCCAGGAAAAAAAATTAAGAATATTTACATTTTATAGGACATAAAACTTATTACTACATACTAAGTGCGTATTACATTGCTTAAAACACTGATTTACAATGATCACATTACTGTACAAAACTTGCACTGAAGTCAAACTGAACACTATTCATATTTGTGAATATTATATACAATAACTTAAATCAATCACTTCTGGTGAGAAATTCATCAATGGTGTAAGAGTTGGCCACAAAAAAATCCTTTAGGCTCTTTTTGCACTGTACTTTGTGAGTTAAATTTTTTATGGCTGCTGGTATGTTATTGAATATGTGTACTGCTGAATATTGGACACCTTTCTGAGCCAAAGTGACTTTAAATTTTTATGCAAGTTATTCTTGGTCCAACATTTGTCCTAAATTCAAACTGATCTTCTGTGGGGAGTGTCTACCAAGTTTCCAATTCTTCTGTAAATGATTCATTTTAATATGTTGCAACCATGACTTACTAAACTGATAGTGCTGTAAACTGGAATTATACCCTAAGAAGAATGTAAGTTCACTGTCTCGTACATCTTGTGCACCATATGGAATACTTCAGTCATGGCAGGCTCTACCAAGGACATAAGTAGTTCTGTGGGGAATATCATCTACTCAAAGGTGTTTGTTTCAACTTAGATCTCTCTCCTTGCAGTATATCTCCTATCTCATCTGCATCCTTGGACCTTTATACACTGAAGAGCCAAAGAAACTGGAAACCTGCCTATGTTTTGTTGGGGCACTGTGAGCGTGGTTACGGAATATCGCCCCAGATTTGTCACTGGATGGGGGAGGACACAGTTTATAGTAATCGAGGGTAAGGCATTGACTAAAACAGAAGTGATACCTGACGTTCCACAGGGTAGTGTTATTGGTCATCTATTGTTACTAATCTACATAAATGATCAGGGAGAAAATCTGAGCAGCTTTCCTCAGTTGTTTGCAGATGACGCCGTCATTTACAGTCTAGCAAGATCATCTGAATATCAAAACCAACTGCAGAATGATCTACATAAGATAACAGTATGGTGTAAGAATTGGCAATTGACTCTTTTAATGAGAAGTCGTCCACATGAGTAGGAAAAGAAATCCATTGAATTTTGTTTACAAGATAAATCAATCGAATGTGAAGGCTGTAAACTCCACTAGATACCTAGTAATTCCTATTACATCATGCTTAAACTGGAAAGGACATGTAGTTAATGTTGTAGGAAAGGCGAACCAGAAAGGGCGTTTTATTGGCAGAATACTTAGAAGATGCAACAGAACTACTAGAGACTGCATACAGCACACTTGTCCATACTCATTTGGAGTATTGTTTCCCAGTGTGGGATCTCTATAAAGTTGGTTTGACGGAAGCCATCGAAAGAGTCCAAAGAAGGGCAGCCCGTTTTGTATTGTCAAGATACAGGGGAGACAGTGTCACAGAAACGATACAGGGTCTGGGATGGGAATCATAAAAACAATGGTGTGGTCTACTTATGAAACCCCAATCGCAAACATTCTCCTCCAAATGTGAATATATATTGTTGACTCCCACCTACATAGGTAGAAATCATTGGAATAAAATAAATCAGAGCTCAAACGGAGATATTCAGATGTTTTTTCTTCCTGCGTGCTATTAGAGAATGGAATGGTAGATGAATAGTTTAAAGGTGGTTCGATGAACCCTCTGCCAGGCACTTAATTGGGATTTGCAGAGTATCCCATATAGATTTAAAGTGCCGCAACACAATGTGGCACGGACTCGACTAATGTCTGAAGTATTACTGGAGAAAACTGACGCCACGCATCCTGCAGAGCTGTCCACAAATCCGTAAGAGTACAAGCGAGATTTCTCGTGAATAGCATGTTGCGCTGCATCCCAAATAAGCTCAATAATGTAAACGTCTAGGGAGTTTAATGGCCAGCGGTGGGGTTTAAACTCTGAAGACTGTTCCTGGAACCACCCTGCAGAAATTCTGGACGTGTGGAGTGTCACATTGTCCATAAGAATGCACAGTGGACATAAATGGAGGCAGGTGATCAGCCAGAATTAGATAATGTGTTCACTGTCGGACATACTTCTTTTAGTACTCAAACTGCAGACACCCCACACCATTACAGAGCCTCCACCAGCTTCAACAATCCCTTGTTGACGTACAGGGTCCATAGTTTTATGAGGTTGCCTCCGTACCTGTACTTGTCCATCTGCTCGATACAATTGGAAACTGGACTTGTCAGTCCAGGAAACATGTTTTCAGTTGTCAATAGTCCAATGTCGGTGTTAACAGGCCCAGGTGAGGTAAAAATCTTTCTCTTTAGTCTGCAGGGGTACATGGGCTGAGTCTTCAGTTCTGAAAGCCCATATCGATGATATTTCATTGACTGGTAAACACACGCTTGTTAATGGCCCATCATTAAAATATGCAGCAATTTGTGGAAGGATTGCACTTGGCATGTTAAACAATTCTCCAATCATTAGTTTTGTTCTTGTAGGATCTTAATCTGGATGCAGCAGTGTTGGAAATTCGACGTTTTACTGGATTCCTGATATTGACGGTGCACTCGTGAAATAGTTTTAGGAGAGAATCCCCACCCCGTCACTACCTCAGATGTGTCCTATCTCTGCTGTGCCAACTCTTAACACCATATTATAACTTAAATTGTGATAACCAGCCATTGTAGCGACAGTAATCAATCTAATGCCTGCACCAGACACCTGTTGTCTTTTATAGGTGTTGCCAACGACAGTGCCATCCTCGGTGTATACCTATATCTGTGTTTGCGTATACGTGCCTCTACCAGTTTCTTTAGTTCCTAAATTTCATTAGATTTGTGTAGCCTGTCTACACCTTAACCTTCTTTGCTTAGTGTGGTTTTCCATTTTAGCTGTATTTCTTGTCTCCAAAAATGTTTTTATTTTCCTGCACATTCTTTCCCCTTCGAATACGTGTTTTTGTGCAGACTTGCATTTACCCTTTTCTCACACCTGCTTAAGTATTTTGCACTTTCTGTAAACATCAGATATTTGCTGCATATTTCCTTTTCCTTGTCTCGTTTACTGCATTATTATATATTTTTTCCTATCATAAGTGAATTTAACTGATCTTCTATGATAGTCAGTTCTAGTAAGCCTTATCATTATACCTATGTAATCCCCTGCTGTTTGTTATTCTCCCTCTAAGGTATCCCCCTCATTTTCTACTATTACTTTATGCTGTTCATCAGTTGTTGCTCCCTCTAAACAACTGACAAAATCAGCTTCATTCAGTCTGCACCTGAGCCTTTGTTACATGATACAGAAATCTTTGTCAAAATATTGTGAAGTTAATCTGAAAATTTTTGATGTCTCCTGGTATCTTCCCAAAGTGTTAGCATTTATTAAATTATGCTCAATGCAAAACTGACCTGGTGGCTTCCTCATTCATTCATTCATTCATTCATTCATTCATTCATTCATTTATTCCCTCTACTCTGTGTTCACCTAAAGTTTTCTTCTAACTTAACAATCTGAATGATCTTAACTTAAAACTTCTTGGATTTCTTTTTTAGCTATTTTACCCCCTTCTTGCCAGCAAAGCTAATTAAAAACTTCTACTGTTGTGGATGTTGGCTTTGTGGTGTGGTTACAGTACAGCATATACTATGCAGTTCATAGTAACTTACTAGAATTCCTGTTTCTTTATTAAATTTTACCTTGTTCCTGCATTGCCTCAAACTGTTTTTGTGTAGATAAAAATGTACAAACCTGACAAGAAGCCCTATTCATCTTGCCGCCAAAGTTTATTAATCCCCATTACATCTGACTTGACGTATTGATTTCAAACACGCTGTCAGTTGGACATTAACCATGGTCTTCTTTCTGCCCCCCCTCCTCTGTTTTCAAACTTATAATTTCTTATTTATTAAGAGAGAGAACATTCCACACGCCTATTAAGAGATGCCAGTTTTGATTTTTGGGGTATCGTGATGGTATTGCAGTGTCAGTATACTTAAATTTTGCTGAAATAAGGTTGGCTACAGGAGGGTTCTCCCAGATTCACATCAGCTTCAGTTTGATTTATATCACACAATCTCCTGAAGGGAAAAACTTAACCATTGCACTAGATTGTGAGACACAAGAGATTAATTTTTTGTAATGCAATTCAGTAGGATAAATACGTCTTTCAACAAATTTGAAGTTACAAGAGTGGCACTGGGTTGCTGCTTCATAGTTCTTGTTTAACCACAAATGCTGCTGATTTCAGAAGCAGGATGTATGTTTATTCATCCTACCAATTACAGTAGGACTGAAGAGCCAAAATGCAAGGCAAGTGTGGAGAACAATGATATCAATAAATGGGTTTCTGACCCAAGAAATAAAGAAAGAAAAAGCAATCAAATGTCACAAAAGAGATGAATAGTGCTAGTGGCGATTTGGCTTAGATTTGCAGAAAAGTTTAGAGTATTACTAAGAATTAATGCAAGAGATATTGCTTTGTGATGACTTTGTTAAACACAGAAGTAGACAATATTATGAACTGTCATCTCCATTGTGTTTAAACTTGGCTACTAGTTTTTATTTTCTATTTTCCAGGCATGTTCCCAAGGCAAAGGCAACCACTATGGCAGAGACACCAGAACTAAAGAGAATAGCTGAAAATACAAAAATTCAAAGCAATGTAAGTATATGTTAGTGTATGGAAGTTTGAATATGGCACTATATTTTATTTTTGGCTTAAGGATAATATCCTTAAGCAAAATTAAAGCTTTTTATCTTAGATATCAAATACAGTAAATATAATCACCTATTTGAAAATGATTTACAATATCTTGAAACAGCAGTTCAAAATGGGGATTCAAATATGGTTCCTTTAGCAAAGATAACAAAAATCTATTAATGTTTTATTACAAATTGGTAAAGATGGTTGATTAATATACCAAAGCAATTTACATTTTAAAGCCTTTTAAATAAACACATAATCAAAAATTACTTACAGAAACTGTAAACTCGGTGATTGTTACAGTCCTTGCACAATCAGCGTGTTCACATTTGCCACAGAACCTCAAATCTAAAGTCTATGGCCTTTTCTTGGCAGCAGTCTTGTCACTTTTTATGCAGCATTACAATCATTATGTCAGAGGAACTGAATTTGAAGTTCTGTGGGAGAATTCTGATGTTCATAAGATTCTGCTGTAAATCTCAAGTTTATTTAAACTAAGTGTGTAAAAAATATTTCACATACCTGCCAAAGACTTGCACTTCAGAACATTTACTGGT
The DNA here is from genome assembly GCA_026315105.1 of Locusta migratoria. Lineage (NCBI taxonomy): Eukaryota > Metazoa > Arthropoda > Insecta > Orthoptera > Acrididae > Locusta > Locusta migratoria. The sequence goes on along the minus strand of CM048755.1, from coordinate 724,480,608 downwards.
TCACACTAACGTACTATGCGTCTACACTACTTCAAACAAAAGTTCCAACTGTTTGCTACTATAATCCATCAACAAGTGACACTATTCCCAATCCTAGATGCAAAAATGCAGCATCTCTCTCATACTGCTTGAGTAAGAGTGCCCACGATTACACCTGTGCCAATTATTTTTCTCTCCATCCCCCCCCCCCCCCCCCCCCCCCCCCCACACACACACACTACCTTCGCTACTATTATGCCCGGTTTCTGGAAAACTATAGTTACAGTGCCGTTAGCTACCGTCACGTTATAATTTAACATGCCAGATAACTTCCTTGGGTTTCCCGTAGCTGATTTCAACGACCGTTAGTTAACTATGAGGTAACTACACCTTCTGTCGAAGCAAATAGTACGTCTCAACAGATAACAGATGGCACTACAAACGAAAATCGCAATTACTCGAATTTTATCGATTATTAAGTGAAATCGAAGACGCCTCTTAGTTTGTATAACGAGTTTTCTGTTTCTGTTTTCAAACGCAATGGGCGACAAGCGAGGAAAAAATTTGACTCTATTAGAGAAAAATCTTTTGACCGACTTTATTTTAGAAAGGAAAGAAGTTATAAGAAATGAAAGGCAGATGGTGTGACTATTTTGGAAAAACAACACGCCTTGGAAGTTGTCCCAAAACTGTACAATTTGTTAAACAGACAGGAGAGAAAACGGTAAGCCAACTCAGAGAGCTGTATTCTTTTTTTAAAAGAAATACGGGACAAACAACAACGAGACAGGGTTAACAATAAAATCATACGTATTATTTCTGTTGTCAACATAGATTTTTATGAATTTATGTTTTCCTCTTCTCATTGTTCTGTGAATGTGACATTACTTTCCACAACACAGACTGGTCAATTTACGTCCACCCATCCACCTACCCGAGCCCCACATTGTAGTAGTAATAATAATAATAATGATGATGATGATGATGATGATGATGATGAAGAAACACTAATCACTTGAAACGTTGACTGATCGTAATGGCAATTGCATGGCAGAACACTATTGCAAAGGGAAGTAACTTTATGCTTAATTGGAAGTTTTATTATGAGAACATGGCTTTGTGATTTCGATGTGGTAAAATTTTACAGATCGGCGATCGCGAGAGATAACGTTGGCCACTGTTGCTAAGTGTCGAGATGTTCCTTGACCAATCGCGAGGGAGATGCAGCTAATGAAAACGTCACCCGTTGTCAACATTGTCTCGCGACCGCCGAGAGCGATGTAAAATTTAACCCGGGATGTTGTTTTCCATTTTTTCCCCGTTTGACCCCGGCAATATCATTGGTCAGTATTTTTTTCTATTATTCTGAAAAGGCATATAAAATTCGTTCACATTACACAGATCAAATGGTTGTCATCTAACACGAACAACGCGTCATGGTCTTTAAACAGTGCAGAGTAAAACTAAGTTTTCTTTTACTGAACAACTGTCCGAAGCATCAGAAGAAAAAGACGGCTGTGACGACGATGATGAAACAATTTCCATTCTTCAGCTTGAAAAATTTTAAATTTGTATGAAAATTATACGGAACCCAGTCATAAAAACAAATTACTACTGTTAAATAACTTCTGGACTTGCGTTTGGAAGCCCACTAGCGCTACGTAGCGGATATTGTTAAAACTAAAGTTAACGTGTAGGTAACCCTAGGGGAACGCGTATTTATCTTTAACGGACAGGTAACTACGGCTGTGACGGTAACTGCTGTTTCGGAAACCCATTTTGTACTTAACGTTCAGGTAACCCACAGATAACTATAACGGGACAGGTAACTTCTGTTTCGGAAACCGGCCATTAGTAAACTAATTTTTTTATCCTTGGCTGCCCCATATTTGTGCAGCTGCGTGCAGAAACTTAATGTCATCAGTTTCCTAGCCCACTCACCCTGGAGTGCAGACCATACAACACCCCCTTCGTATCTACTGGGCTCTGATTCAGTCCCGATTAGATTATGGTTGCTTGGTTTATGGCCCGGCAGCTCCTTCTGCCCTGAAATTCCCCCCACCCAAGCCGCCACCGCCCCCCCCCCCCCCCGCACAGCTAGTTAGTAGTGTTATCATGATCCTTTGATGGCCTCTCCGATGAGGAACTACGGGAGTACTTTTCTGACCAGCTGTAAATTGTGTGATGAAAAGTTAACAACTTAACACCGACCCAAACAGTGTTCTTGACCTTTGACAAAGTTGACCTTCTTTCATAGGTAAAATCAGGCTATGAAATAATATCCGTTCGGCCATATGTCCCTAATCCCACCCGATGTTACCAGTGTCAGCGATTCAATCAGACCTGTCAGTCATGCCCCTATGCAGTGAAAAGTCACCTGTGATAGTGATGCTCAAGAGGGTGACTGCCTACCTCCATCCCCTCGCTGCATCAACTACGTCGGTGACCATGCTGATAATTCTCGAGAATGCACTGTATATAAAGAGGAGCGGATCATCCAGGAAATCAGACAAGGAAAAAGTTTCCACCTCTGCTGCCCGGAAATTACTAGAAAGTAGAAAGCCTGCTGTGCTGCCAGCAGGTACCTACAGCAATGTCCTTTCCTCTCCTTGACCAACAATGCTTTCTGCTCACTCTAAATCACGGGCCACTAAGTCGGAAGCTCGTACTTCGAAAAAAAGATGCTGTCGCGAAGATTTTCTAAAAATTCATCTTCCCAACCATCAGCCGCTCTTTCTTCAAACAGAACTGCCTCGAAAAAGGCACACAGAGTAGTTCATCTCCTTCCCCACCACGGCATGACTCTTAGGTCATGCCATCCAGCAGTAGACGGCCCTGGCCATCCTCTGTCTTGCCAGGACGCTCTACTGCTTGCCGATCTGCCGGCATTTCACCGACAGAGGAAGCTGCCCCTTCCAATCAATCCAGGAAGGAGGCAGAACAGTTGATTGAACCCATGGAGCATGATTGTCCATCTGTTGATTGCAGTAGTAGTGCCGCCTCGCAGCCCAGCCCTAAGCGGCCGTCGAGGTGATCCCCTCTTGCCTTCCACCCAGGGGGCCCACAGCTTTTGTGGGTACGTGTGGCGCACATGGGGCCCCAAGCTGAAGCAGCCTTCCTTTTCGCCCCAGGCTGCTTCATTTCCCCTCCCGGTTCATGCCTTAGCCCGGAGACGGCTGTCCATTGCGAGTCAAGGTTGTCTCCCGTAATAGATTTTCTCTTTCCTTGGTTCCTTCCTTTGCTTATTTCACGCCATGCTGTGCTCCTCTAGCCTTCCTCTCCTCCTCATTTAGTCTCCGCTTCGGCGTTTGAGGCAGGCTCTTCTATCTTTCTCTTCACTTCTTCTATTCTTCTTCTTTCCTCCTTGTATGTGTCTGAAGGCCGACCCACGCATTATCGTGCATAGCAGGTGATGGGGTAATGTGTAATTTCCCGCCCCGGGTAAAGCACGTACGTACTCCCGGTAAAGGCCAGGCCCAGGGAGGGGTGATTACCCGAGCTGGCACCTTCCGAACATGCCGATTGGTCCCTCCGTCCATTCTTGGGAGGTGTGAACAATCACCTAACGCGGGTAAGCCCTCAGTGAGGTCCCCCACTATGAAGGAGCACACTATCGGAGACAATGGTAATCATGATGGAGAGAGGTGGCGAAGTTGTAACACACTGGACTCCGCGATTCCCTAAATTGCGCCTAAAAATGGAAGGAGGAAATATATTGTTTACCAGTACACACTTGTCATCAATTAATGGGGGTTAGAGTTGTAGAGATATGCATAGGAGGATTCAGTATTTTCTGTTGATTTTTGTCCTGTTATAATTGATTTTTAACCCACTCGGTTCACCGTGTAGTCTAATGCACTGATTTCAGAGGTGTACTGTTCCTGGTTCGAATACTCCTGGCGAATTAACGAAGGGGGTTGGAATGCCGGCCAGACTGAATGTGGTTTTAAGTGGTTTTCTACATCCCCCTAGGTGAATACCGCCTCAGTTACACAATTCACAAACATTTTTTAACACTTTACACTTTCACAGATATAACACTATATGCAGACATTTGGGGTACACATTTCCTCCCAGTGGGCATGGGGTGGCAACAAGAAGGGCATCTGGCCACTTCGTAAATATTAACATGCCAAATCCAGATTTAAGAAAGCCGACCCTGCATGTGCGGGAACAGGGCCAAAGATAGTGCTATAATTGAGTTTATCCTTAGCTGGACCACATCTTTGCTTGTATTCCATTCAGAGGTTTGGCCTCTTCCTCCAACCAACCAATTTTGTGATAAGAGGAAATTTGTAGTTTGTTTTTAGTTGGAAAACATCATTGCAGTTTAATGACGATTAGGGTGTTGCTCAGTTTGTAGTTAAAGGGGACATACAAACTAGTATGTGTTGTCTCCTATGGAGAATGTGTGAGAGAGGATTTCAGGGGGAGAATGACCACTACCATCCCATCCAAACATATTGAAAAGGCTTCAGTTTTTATATACTTTAATTTTCAAATTTCCGTGGTATCTTCCGAAGAATAGTAGCATGAACACTCCAAAATGTAGATAGTAATGTGTAATAAAGAATACTATACATTTTATGGCCCCCATTGATAGCTTTGCATCCTCACAATCTACAAAGAATGTTTCAACCCGGTAAATGATTTTATTCATAGGCTCGTATTACCTGCTGTCACTTAGAACTCTGACATGGTTCCAGTCTGTAGCTAGGCCCAACAAAGAGGTTGATTATAGTAAGATGGAATACAAAAACTCCTCCATCTACACACTCCATCATAACCAGAATGCCTCAGTTGAGTTGTAAGGTTGACATGTTAATTTTGACAGTTCTCCTTTTTAGTCTTAAAAAGTTTGTTTTTATTGGCTTTAGATTTGATAATTAAAGCAAAGTGGGTTTTCACTTCACCTTTATTTCACTGAAGTAGTTAATGCATCCCTAACTGGATTCTGTAAAAGTATTAATCTCCATACCAAAATTAACATATAATTTATATTCTTTATATTACTGCCAGAGTTTTGAAAGTATCTGGTTAACCAACAGCTATTGCCAAGTAATGTTATGTCATATGGTGTTGTAAATGAAAGAAAATTTATATTTAAGTATGGTATTTGCGTTAGCATCAAACACCATCTGCTTAATTCCGAACTATTACTGAATAAAGTCTAACATACAAAAGTGATCCCAGTGTCTCATCATTACAGTATTCTGCAGTAATCACTGTTAATTTGTATGTAAATATGTAGGAAAAAAATTAGCATACTCAGAATAGTAGTGCTACATAGCATACAACTTAGAAAACACAATCAAATTTTATATCACATTACCTTACTGCAGTGTTTCAAAATATTGTAAACAGTGGAATAATCATTTTTACAGGTGATGTACCATGCGGAGTTCGAAAAAGCGAAAGGAAAATTTACCCCGGTGGCTGATGATCCAGAAATACTACGTATTAAACAAAATTCAAAGATTATAAGGTATGGTAAAAAGTTAACATTTGGCTTTTTGTATAATATTTTTATTATTTAGAATTAATTCATAATACTTTGACTATGGTTGTTTCTATATAAGTAAGCACATAATTACATCCAATTTTTGAAATTAGTAAATGATTTTATATATGTTGGTTTAAGATTTCAAAACCCCACTTCCATTTTTTCAGTATTGTTCATTTATTACTAGTAAATGAACTAAATTTAGTAGACTTGCTGTACAGTGTACTAAATATGCCACTTAAAATCCATCTGTCAACATGTTCCAAATACTGTGAATAGTAAAACCATTAAAATCACCTTTATCTTTATTTGATGTACCTTAAGTCATGATATAAATAAGTTACAGTTACTTATTTAACAGAAGTGTCACAGCAATGCAAATGGGAACTAAACAGATAATCATTTAATTTGTGATTATAATTTCAATGATTGGAGATCCAATCTGCAAAATCAGGTATTCTGTGTCCATACAGATCTAAATCCCTACATTTATCCTGGGCACTGGAGGTGGATATTTTTCATGAACTTGAGTTCATCTAGATGCAAGTATCTCCAAACAGTGGCTATGTGTAGGACTGTTGCGTTACCAGGCAAAGCGTAGGTTTTATTTTTTCCCCCAATACTTGAAAGTTACAAAAACTTGAAACAAATCTGTAGATTTGTATTAGTTGTATAATTCTGTTTTAAGGAGTCAAACCTAACAATACGGCTTGCACAGTCTGCAGTAGACAATGATTCACATCATTGTTTTCAGTCAGTGTGATTTCATTATTGCTGTTTTATTATTTCAAAAATGATTTGCTGGTAATCGTAGTAAAATATATTAACTAGTGAAGGAAAAAAAATGCTATCTTTGGATGATAAATTTACAGATGTAGCATACATCACCTTTTCACAAAAGTGAACAGCCATAGTCATACTGACATGTGCTTGCCTTTCCTACATCTACAGATTGACTCTGCTAATCACATTAAAGTGTGTGGCTGATGGCTCATTGAACCAGTGAAATAGAATTTCTGTAGCATTACACTCTAATAGTGCATGTGCAAAAAAACCCTAAATCTTTCCATTTTCGATCTCATTTGAGTTCCACTAATAAAACTTTGTCTTCAGTTTGCCTTCTTCCGTAATATTTTCAATGTTCTTTTCCAACTTTTTATTATTACTTATCAATGGCAAATTTTTGCACCATGCAGATATCCAGTATAAATAGTTTTGCAGTTGCTTATGATCTTCTGGTGACTCCACTAACCAGTTAATGGCAGCATCATCTACAAACAGATAGAGTTGCTCAGATGGTCTTCTAGAGCATTAAGAGATGCAGTAGGGGGGCCTGTGGAATGCCAAATGTCACTTCTGTTTTTAAACTTATTTGGTGTGTATATATAAGCCAGCCGCGGTGGCTGAGGACTGAGGCGCTCTAGTCACGGTCTGCACGGCTACTATGGTCGGGGGTTCGAATCCCCCCTCGGGCATGGATATTTGTGCCGTCCTTAGTATTAGTTAGTTTATAAGTAGTTTGTAAGTTTAGGGACTTATGACCCTGTAGTTAAGTCCCATAAGCTTAACAAACATTTGAATATATATATATATATATATATATATATATATATATATATATATATATATATATATATATAGAAAAGAAATGACTTACCAAAAGGATCGGCTCGTCGAGAGAAACAAATAAAATCACACACATACAAGCTTTCGCCACCACTGGCAGCTTCTTCAGGAAAAAGAGGAAAAAAGGGGAGGAAAAGGGAAGGATATGGGTTTTAAGGAAGTGGTAAAGGAGTCATTCCAATCCCAGGAGTGGAAGGACTTACCTTAGGGGAAAAAAAGGAAGGTAAACAAATACACACACGCTCAGACATATCGAAACGCAAACACACCTCTATATATATATATGAGGCTGTGCTACTGGCCAGTGCGCGTGCGCGGCACGCGTTCGCACAATTTGTTGGTGAAACTAAACAGTTTCGGCACCTTCCAAATTTAGCAAAACTAATTGCACGTGTTTTTAGATTAGGTTATAACCAATACAACATAAATTGCCAATTTGCCAATACAACATAAAGGGGAATGGAAGAAATAATTAAGTTTTTGAACTTATCTATGATGCATAGGTGTGTGTGCGATTTTTAACGATGAAAATTTCAGGAATAGGCAGCGGCGTGAAAGTGCTCTTGAAGTAATTATTCCTTAATTAAATATTGATGGGTTGATGATTAGTGAATTGCAGACATTAAATTCGAAATACCTATACAAACAAACTACAGCAATTGTGGATTTCGGAGATGAATATCTACTTGACAAGAAACGTTATGCGAATTGTAATTTCAGTTCTGGCAGCTATGCTTTACACACAATATCATCTTGTTTTATTATTGCATTGCTAACTTTGTTTAAAAGGAACGTGAACTGCTCTGGTGACATTCTAAGTTGATTAAAATAACTTCTAGGGTCTTCAATTTCTTTCAGCAAGGTCACTGAGCAACCGAGCTGACTTTTTTAAATCCAGTCATGAATCCTGTTTAGTCTTATGCAGCGACTTACCACAAAGAAACAATAGCTCCGACAACTCTTACAGCTACCAAAATTTTCATTCAACGGCACTCACAAAGCAAAGAAACTGAAGTGTGTGGTATTGGTGCCATGTCTACAGACACAGAATACCAGTTGCACGCAATTCATTTCATGCAACGAGTGTCACAACGTAGTGTCGGTGTGTAGACTAGCCTTAATGGCGATTGCTTTCAGACCACAAAGCCTTTAATCTTCGAAACGTTTATTGAGAACACGTTTATGGACGTTACAGTGATTTCAAAAACAAAGAAGCCAATTCGGATTGAAACGGCATCTCTACTCAGTGACGGTACTGCTCACCTCTGGCAAGCTGGATGATGCTCCTGTAACCATCATTCACCATAGGTCTGTCCACCTCCGTAGCTCAGTGCCAGAATCGCTGACTACCATGCAGGGGGCCTGGGTTCGATTCCCGGCAGGGGACTGGGTGTTGTATGTTGTCCTAATCTATTTTCATCATCATCATTAGCCCATAAGTTGCCCACATGGCGTCAAATAAAAAGACTTACACTGCAGTGGCCAAACAATCCTGCAAGGGATCCCCCGGCCAAGAAAGCCGTACGCTCATTTCCATTACCATAGGTCTTAATATAGTAGATGGCATCATCTTTCACAATGACCTTCAGCAGTTGGATCACTGAAGTAAGAGGCTTTATACTTGGTTCATTATGTACCAAAGAACACCATTCGTAGTGGTCTGACAATTTTTTGCGTGAATGTACACCAATATAATGTGAAACTGTATGTCAACTCTGAAGTGCACCATTACCCTGTTCATTAGCAGTTACTCCTTCAGTGTCCTTCAGATTATTGACCAATACTACCATTGCAGACATGGCAAATATTAAGATTTGTCTGTAATTGTTATCTGCCTGGCACAAACTATAATATACACTAAAGTTGTCCACTACGGTGGAGCTTCACAAACTTCAGTACTGTGGATACACTTGCAGTTACGCTACAATTTGACATACTGATGCTCGTGCTGTTAAGTTTCTGTCAAGTGTAAATTAATTATTGAGCACCATTAAAGTATCACACTTGTTTTTAGTTTCTGTTGAAGCAAAATTAATGTAAAGTTAAATGTAATTGTTGGTCACGAATACTCTACCAGTGGTGTTGTTGTTGTTGCTGCTGTATTTCTTGTCTTCAGTCTCCTCCCTCCCCCCCCCCCTCCTTAAGTCAAAGCTATGCCTTAAATGGACATTTTATTTTCAATTTAAAAAATCTGATAAGGTCCTAGTTCCTTCTCCTCAAATTGAAATGTTTGTAAATAGATGGTACTTGCTATTCTGGTCATCAGTCCCTAGGCTTACAAACTACTTTAACTAACTTATGCTAAGGATAATAAATACTCCCATGCCCGAGGGAGGATTCGAAGCTCCCTTGGCAAGCAGAGGCTTACTCTGCAGCTAGGCGCCTAGAAACACTCTGCCATTCCACTGTGGCTCCTCCTCCTCCTCCTCCTCCTCCTCCTCCTCCTCCTCCTCCTCCTCCATTCTCTTATCCCCATTATGTTTAGTTTCAATAGAAACTTGACAATTCTGCCACTGACAACCACCGGGTGGGGCTGGACACTTTGTAGGCTTTGCCTGGCATCCGATCATGTTAGAATCCTAGGGGAACAAACATGCTACCTAGTTAACTACTAGGATGCGAATACTTCCCCCCCCCTTTCTCTCTTCCTTTGATTACAGTTAGGCTTCATAGTCTATGCGTTATACATCATTCTGCTTAGACGACTATTCCCAGCTTTAATGTAGCCTGATTTCTTAAAATAGAAATTAGTGTTGGAGTAATTAATAACAAAATTATTTTCCTGCAGTCTAAGATGTTTCTTCAGAATAAATTTGAATAAGGCTGTGTAATATTGTCTCACTTACACATACAAACTTTAACTTCCAGCAATGTTGCATACCATGGTGACCTGGAGAAAAAAGCTGCTATGGAACAGAAGAGGGTAATGAGTGGTGAAAATGGTGATGGTGTCCACGAGAATGATGAAGTGACTGATCATCTAGATCAGTTGACCTCTCAATGTAACTATTTCCTTTGTATTTCTGTCTGTACTTAGTCATTATTCAGAGGTTTCTTATTTTCTTGTTGGTGCCAAAGCTCTGTGTGTGTGTGTGTGTGTGTGTGTGTGTGTGTGTGTGTGTGTGTGTGTGTGTGTGTCAGTTTCATGAAACTGGGGAGGGGGGGGAGGAGGAATCATTAAAAAAATTATGATAAAAGAACTTTGCTTGTTTCAAAAACATGTTGTGGTTATCCAAATATCTCAAGAAATAAGCATCAAATGAAAAAACTACGCAGAACAAACCTTTTCTATCTTCAAGAGGGGAAAACAGGTGGCGCTATGGTTGGCCCACTAGATGTTGCTGCCATGGATGTCAACTGCATTTTTTTAATTACATGTTTGTCCAGTATGTAAATACATAAGGGGTTTTTAACAATTTTTTCGCTTTGTGATAAATGGCGCAGTAATATTAGCAAACATATTGCTCACAATTTTAGATCAACAGTGGGTAGCAGGTGTGTTTTTTTAAATTAAAACACAGATTGTAGGTACATTTGAACTTTATTTCGGTTGTTCCAGTGGGATACATGTACTTTAGTGAAATTATCATAACTATGAGAATGCATGCTGGTACTGCGTGATTACCTGTAATTACCTCATGAGTTCAGTAAATGCTTAAAATGCTGTTCTTTAGCTTCAATGCATTTGGAAATAAACATAGCAAAATTCCACTCAACAGCGTGTAGGTCACCTTCAGTATTCTCCTCACATGCATTGCCAATGCACTGAAGCATGTTCTCAGGCGTTGTCGGTAAATCACGATAACAAATATCCTTCAATTTTCCTCACAGAAAGAAATTGGAGGATTTAAGAGCCAGTGAATGTGTGGGCCATGGTGTCGTGCTTCTGTGACCAATCCACCTATCATAAAATATTCCGTTTAAGACCGCTTCAGCTGCATGCGAGATGTGCTCTCAACGTGATGAATGTCTGGCACACATCACCATTCTGTCGTGCAGTGAAACATTATGTAAGAAATCAGCATACATTGCACTATTTAGATTGCCATCGATAAAATAGGGGCCAATTTATCCTTCCTCCCATAATGCTGCACCATACATTAACCCGTCAAGGGGTCCAGTGGCAAAACTGTAAAGTGTTCAAAGTCTTCGCCATGCAAATCCTGGTGCATATAAATACGGTACAGGTGAAATTTATGTTGATGTAGAATTCAACACCGACATTTTTGAGATTCCCGATTCTCACTCACTTTGTCTGCTACTGATGTATGGATTAGCTGCAACTGCAGCTAAAACACTTACATAGGCATCATTTGTTGCAGGTCGTGGTTGACGTTTTACTTGTGAGTGAACACTTCCTGTCCCTTTAAATAATGTTATTATTCGACGAAAGGACCGAACACTTGGATGATGTCTTCAAAGAGAACAATCAACATACATAGCACAGGCCGTTTGGGCATTTTGATCACGATAGCCTTACATAAATACCACATTGACCTTTTCTGCAATTGGTTAATAGTCCATTTCAACTCCCCAGGGGACCCACAGTTCTTTTGTGGGTACGTGTGTGGCGCGCACGGGGCCCCGAGCCGAAGCAGCCTTTCTTCTGCCCCAGGCTGCTTCACTTTCCCTCCCGGTTTATGCCTTTGCCCGGAGATGGGCATCCTTTGCTAGTTCAGGTAGTTTTTTGTAGTAGCTTCTCTCATTCCTTGGTTTCTTCCTTTCCAAACCTTTGCTTCTATCTTTCTCTGCTTATACTCTCCTAGCCTTCCTCTCCTCCTCATTAGTCTCCGCTTCGGCGTTTGAGACACTTCTTTCCTTCTTTCTCTTCATTTCCTATCTTCTTCTTCTTTTCTCCCTGTGTGTGTCTGAAGGCCGACCCACGCATTGTCATGCGTAGCAGGTGACGGGGTAACGCGTAATTCCCCGCCCCGGGTAGACAAGTAGGGCATGTACATACCCCCTGGTAAAGGCCAGGCCCAGGGAGGGGTGATTACCAGAGCTGGTACCTTCCGAACATGCCAATTGGTCCCTCCCTCCTCGGGAGATGTGACCTGAGGTGTCAACAATCACCTAAGGCGGGTAAGCCCTCGGAGAGGGCCCCCACTAGGAAGGAGCGCGCCATCGGAGACGCCGGTAATCACGGGGGACACCTCCGCGATGACTTCCTTCTCTTCCTTCTCTTCTTCAGTGACATTGACCCAGAAACGTAAGATAGATTCGCCTCAGCAAAAGAAGACTCTGTCTAATTTACCGAAATTTCTTGTTGTGTCTCGCACCGACGGAAAAGATTTCAATTCTGTCAATCCTTTCGTTATACAGAAAGGTTTTGATGCAATTGCTGGCCCTGTTAAAACCTGTTCGCGTCAGCGCAATGGCACATTGTTGCTGGAGGCGGACAGTGCTTTCCAAGCCCAGAAACTAATCCGGACTATGTTATTACACACGTTTCCAGTCAAGGTAGAAGCACACCGCACACTCAACTCGTCACGGGGGGTAGTTTTTACGAGATCCCTTGACGGATTGTCTGATGAAGACATCAAATCCTATATGTCCGATCAGGGTGTGACAGCCGTCCATAGGGTCATGAAAAAGGTAGATAACCAGCTGACACCGACTCATACTGTGTTTTTGACATTCGACAGAGTTGAACTCCCGTCGAAGGTCAAAGCAGGGTACGAAGTTATCGCTGTCCGCCCAACGCGCTGTTTCCAATGCCACAGGTACAACCATACCCGTGAATCTTGCCGAACTGCAGCAAAATGTCACTTGTGGTAGGGACGCCCATGAGGGGGGATTGCCCACCTCCGTCCCCTCACTGCCTTAACTGCAACGGCGACCATGCGGCTTCCTCTCGAGACTGCCCTGTATATAAGGATGAAAAAATCCTCCAGCAAATTCGGGTTACGGAGAAGGTATCAACATCTGCCGCTCGAAAGTTGTTGGCGAGTCGAAAGCCCACTGTCCTCACAGCGGGCACATATAGTAAGGTCCTCAACTCGACCTACTAAGGATTCCAGTACCCAGACTTGTGATTTCACTTTAGCTGACACAGTTGTGCGATCCGCCAGCCCGAAGATTGCCCGTTCCACGTCCCCACTTCTTCGTGCTGCTCCTAAAGTACAGTCTTCGTCAACCTCTAGTAAACTGCGGGCACCTAAACAAGATGCCCGGACTTTGAGAAAGGAACCCGTCCGTGAGGAGTTTCTGCGTTCTCAGGCTTCCCAACCGTCGACTGCCTCTTCTCGCCGTCACTCTTAAAGAGCCGACAAGAGAGTTCCTCTCCTTCCCCGCCGAGGCGTGACCCATCCGTCACGCCGTCCAACAGTTGCCGGCCTCGGCCGTCTTCTGCTTCACCGGGACGCTCCGTCTGCCGGGCACCCGGCCGTTTACCGGCGGTGGGAACTGCCCCTCCTGATCAACACAGGGAGGTGGCAGGTGCGTCGGTCGAACCTATGGACCACGACCCTTTGCCCCTAGACAGCGATAGCAGTGCTCCCTCGAAATCCGGTCCTAGCGGCCGTCGAGGTGACCCCGCTTGCTTGTTCGTTTTTATCCTTATCTCTTATCTCATTTTTATCATGGCGCTCCTTCAATGGAATATTCGCGGCATTCGTTCTAATCGGGAGGAGTTAAAACTACTCCTTTGATTGCACTGCCCGCTTCTAGTCTGCCTCCAGGAAACTAAGTTGCGTCCACGTGATCGTGCAGACTTTCCACACTACACCTCTGTGCGGTTCGACCTGCCACCCGTGGAAGGTATCCCAGCCCATGGAGGGGTTCTGATGCTCCTTTGAGACGACATCTATTTCCATCCCATTTCATTGCATACACACCTACAGGCAGTTGCCGTCCGCATCACTTTATCCACATTTACCTTCTCCCTCTGTAATATCTATTCGCCATCATCTGCCCTTACTAGGGCAGATGTGCTACACCTTGTTGACCAGCTCCCTTCACCTTTCGTGTTGATAGGCGACTTTAATGCCCACCACCCCCTATGGGGCTCTCCGGCACCTTGTCCGAGAGGCTCCCTTTTGGTGGACCTTCTCCAACACCTCGATCTTGTCTGCCTCAACAACGGTGTATCGACCTTCCTTTCAGACACAACACAAACTTATTCCCATATAGACCTCACAATATGCACTCCTCAGCTTGCTGGTCGGTTTGAGTGGTATGCACTTTCTGACACGTACTCGAGTGACCATATTCCTTGTATCATCCACTTCCTGCATCATTCCCAATCTCCTCGTCCCACCAGTTGGAACATTTCTAAAGCCGACTTGGGGCATTATTCTTCCATGGCTGTTTTTCCCGATCAGAACTTTCCCAACTGTGACAGTCAGGTCGACTACCTCACAGAGGTTATTCTCACCGCTGCTGAACGTTCCATACCTCGTACATCCTCTTCTCCATGTCATGTCCCGGTCCCTTGGTGGACTGCAGCCTGCCGCGACGCGCTTAGAGCCCGGCGCCGTGCTTTACGCACCTTCCGCCGCCACCCAACTTTGGAGAATTTCATAAATTATAAACGTATGAGAACACAATGTCGTATCATAAACGACAGCAAGAAAGCTTGCTGGACTGCTTTTACTAGTTCTTTTAACCGTTTTACTCCTTCCACAGTTGTTTGGGGTGGCCTACGCAGTTTATCCGGCATCAAGGTCCACTCCCAGATTCCTGGCCTGACCGTGGAGAACGCAGTCCTCGTGGACCCCGCTGCTGTTACCAACGCATTGGGCCGTTTCTTTGCGGGGGTTTCGAGCTCTGCCCATTACCACCCTGCCTTTCTCCCTCGCAAACAGGTAGAGGAGGCACGGCCGCCTTCTTTCCACTCTTTTAATCGTGAAAATTATAACGTCGCCTTCACCATGCAGGACCTAGACCGTGCTCTTGCCCTGTCCCGATCTTCTGCTCCCGGGCCCGATTTCATTCATATTGAGATGCTGAAGAACCTCTCTCCTGCGGGCAAGTGCTTTCTTCTTAGTACCTACAATCGCATATGGACTGAAGGTCATGTTCCCACAAGTTGGCGTGAAGCCATTGTTGTTCCCATCCCCAAACCAGGGAAGGACAAACACCTTCCTTCCAGTTATCCAGTTTCTCTGACGAGCTGCGTCTGTAAGGTGATGGAACGCATGGTTAACGCTCGGTTGGTCTGGCTCCTCGAATCTCGCCGCCTCCTGACAAATATCCAATGCTGTTTTCGTCGACACCGCTCTGCTGCTGATCATCTCGTTACGTTGTCGACCTTCATTCTGAACAACTTTTTAAAGAGGCGTCAAACAGTAGCAGTGTTCGACTTGGAGAAGGCATACGATACCTGTTGGAGGGCGGGCATTCTCCGCACATTGCACACATGGAGCCTTCGTGGCCGCCTTCCCGTCTTTATTCAAGAGTTTTTGGTGGACCGCAAGTTCTCGGTATGGGTGGGCTCTGTGTCTATACTCTTGGGTCGGTACGCATGCCGCCTGCGGTCGATGCCCAACTACATCTTACCGATTATTTTTTGACGACTCACTCGATCGCCAATATCAGTTGTCTGCGATAGCCTTGCTTCCACCTGCAGTTGGGTTTCGCCGCCTGCTCCAGCGGCTCGATTCTACCCTTCCTTCCACCCTTCGGTTGAGCGAAAGCCCATTGCCACCGTGGCATCAGGCCCAGGTTCACACTCACCTTGAACTTAGTTCGCTCCCCAAGGAGAGCACTCCGGATTTGGTATACCGCTCGAGGCTTGTCGAACTCCGTTCGCGGTTCGATAATGCCATATTTATTTACGCTGATGGTTCCAAAAGCACTGCCGGTGTCGGATCTGCCTTCATCGTCAGGGACAACCGTTTCAAATACAAGCTCCCTGACCGGTGCTCGAACTTCACGGCTGAGCTTTTTGCCCTCCACCAGGCCGTTTCGTATACCTGCCGCCACCGCGAACCTTTCTATGCTATACGTTCGGACTCCCTTAGTGCCCTGCAGAGTCTTAAGGACCCTTTCTCGAACCATCCTCTCGTGTATCGGATCCAACGCTCCCTCCAGTTGCTAGCAGATGACAGCTGTCACGTTCCTTTCCTGTGGGTCCCTGGCCACGTGGGTGTGCCCGGGAATGAGACCGTCGACATAGCAGCCAAGGCCGCAGCTCTTTTGCCTCGCATGGCTACCTTTTGCATCCCATCAGACGATGTTCAACGGGCTCTTCGCCGGAGTATCGTGTCGTCCTGGCACAGTGCGTTGCTTTCACTGTACAACAATAAATTGCGAACTGTCAAACCGATCCCAACCGCTTGGAGGACCACCTCCCGCCCCTCTCGGCGGGAGGAGGTCATCCTGGCCCGATTACGGATCGGTCACTGCCGTTTCAGCCACCGTCATTTGCTAACCGCCGATCCTGCATCGCTGTGCTCCTGCGGTGAATTGCTGATGGTGCGACACGTTTTATTGTCTTGCGTAATTTTTAATCACCTCCGTGTAGCCCTTCAATTTCCGTCTACACTGGAGGAAATTTTAGCTGATGACACACGAGCAGCTGCTCGAGTTTTGCGTTTTATCAACTTGACTAACTTATCGAAGGATATTTAACCCTTTTCATTGTCCTTTATCTTTCGTTTTTAGCCTCTTCTTTATTTTCTGACAGTCACCAATTTTTTTTGAGATCTAGTGAATCTAAGTTCTTGTCTGGGCGCTAATGACCGTAGAAGTTGTGCGCCCTAAAACCACAAAAAAAGTCCATTTCAACATGAGTAATGCTTCACAAAGCAAATACCATTGGCACTGGCAAAATGTTAAGCGATACCACGTACTTATGTTTGTGACTATTACGTCGTCATCTATCACAAAGTGTTCTAAATAAAACATATTTATTTATGTACGAGATGAATATGTAATAAAAATGGGGTTACCTGTTTGAAACAAAAAAAATGCTGTTGATATTCATTTGACCTATTGCAGCGCCATCTAGCGGGTCAACCATTGCGCCATGTGTTTCCCCCTTCAAGCGAGAAAAGTTTTGTTTGTAGTTCTTTTGTTTGATGCTTATTTCTTGAGATATTTGACTGTCACTATCAATGTATACAACTTCATTCCTTGAAACTTTTACACAATTGGATGGAATTCATTAAACAGTTAAAGGTCTGTACCACTTTGTAACAAACTAAGGAAGTACAATTTTTCCCTCCCATTGGTGTAATGAAAATATTTGTATGTGGTAGTTCGTACAAAGATGATCATTCAATGTTTGTGTGTGTTTGTGTGTGTAAAAGAGGTCTTTTTTTTCATTGCATTACTAAATTGTTGCTTATTGTGTGTTGGTGGATGGGTACATATGCTTTTAAATTGTTATCCACAGTTGAAAATGTGCCTGTGGCCCCAACAACACAACTACCCCCTCCTGCTGACCCTGTGTTACGTGTTCATCAGCCAGGAAAAATAGCAGATTATGATCCCCTCTCTGAAGGTCCACGCAACTCTCCATATTCTGCAAGGCAGTCTGCTACGGTCATTTATACATCAGATCGAGGACCAGGTACAGATTCATTAAGAGTATCTCTCTCTCTCTCTCTCTCTCTCTCTCTCTCTCTCTCTCTCTCTCTCTCTCTCTCTCTCTCTCCAGTATGTAGTTTTATGCTCCATTGTTTTAGTTCAGAAATGTATTTTTGTAAATAATGTGATACATTGTTGAAAGTATCAGTAGAATCTTCACTCCTGAGCAGTGAACACAAAATGGTCAGTAGACCCATAAATGACATCACCTGGAGACATTTTGGTCCAGGTGGGGGGGGGGGGGGGGAGGGGGGTGGTGAACGTGGGCAGCAGGTAGCATGGTGAACGGGCAGGCTTCAGGTAGTGTGGTGAACTGTCCTGTATTTTCTGGGTTCTCCTGCATTTTAGAAACTTCTTTATGTAATCCTGCTGCCTCCCGTATTGAACACTGATTTCCACTGTTTTAACAATGGAAAAACTGATAGGAATATCAATTTATATTTTAACAGTTACCTTCTGGAATATTATTTATAGCTCAAACTTCCTGACCAATTGTGTTCTCACTTCTGTGGAAAGAAAGATTTGGCACAAGAGAATGTCAGGTGTGAAGAAAAAAATTACACTGACATGTTTTACGGCCCACATTAGATTTGTACTTTTATAAGTTTTTGCAAACATTTTGGACCAAAATAATAATCTAAATAATGTAAAATTATGGTGATAAGATTAAGACTATACTATTGTAGTAATATCTATGCACCCAACATGTAATGTTCTTCGTGACCATATTTTAACAGACAGCCAAAATTGTTGTTTTAGCTTTGACAAACATACTCTTTTTTAAACTTTTATCTCTTTGAACTATCATTTTAATTTCTCTCCCACATTTTCATTATATTTTTCTGTTAAAATATTATCACCAGTCTTGCCTTGGTAGTTTAAAGTTTTTCTTTACCTGTACTGGCTAAGATTGACTATAGGCTGGAACAAACATAGCGTACATTTGGCATTCGGGCGAGTGACTGTACCCTGTATGGAACACAGCGTACATCTGGCATTCCAAAATCTCTCTTGTTTATGCCATCTTGCTTTCTCTACTTGATGATTGTATGATAACTCGAGCGTTGTCATTTCAAAGCAATGACGTCTTTCTTAGGACAATGAATTATAATCTAATGTTGGTTAGTTAGTTAACACCTGCCATCCGTAGTTAAAGAATCACGGTTTACTCTCGCAGCTGTTTGCCGTAGCGTAATAGGCTAGGAATTAGTTTGTGATGTATGAACATGTCTGACAGTGATTCGGAAATTCTAGCGCGCGGTTGCTGAGTGCGCTCGGTCAGAGGGTTGCTGGCATGGTAGCTAGACGCCCTCTGTAATGAGAGTACGGAGTTATCCGAAATGATCAAAAGAGGACAAAAGAAACAAACGTCCACAAAGTACCCATTCAAACTGACGAACCAACCAAAAGAGAGAAAACGAAAGACGGTTCAACCAACACCATCTGAAGAGAAGGCCTGTGCACTGCTGTGCCTTGTCACATGACACAAAGTAGGTCGCGATCGCGTAGCTCCATTAGCTGGTCACTGTGAGGCGGTGGGCTGTGACCCATCAGCCATGTATATAAACTGGGAGATACTGTTAAAATGACTGTTGTAAATGATGTATTGATGGTATTAACTTTCTATATATATTGAGTATTAGAGTTGTGGAACTCGGTATTACCACACTTATTCCGTTTGTGATTTTAGCTGTAAAAGAAAATGTAGTTGCAGTTTGAAATCAAATATTTGCTCTTTATTTTAGCACAGAGGAGTGTAACATGAACGAAGTCGTATCTGAACGAAAGGAAAGGTAATACCATCTACGTTAAGTGTCCATAGCAACCATGTCAAAGTCAAACATTTTAGTAGATGCATTGATTCTAATGGATGACTTTAAATATATTCCACAGATAGTGAATAAATGCTTAGGGGAGGAAAAAAAAGGTAATTTGTTGCAATGTATGCACTTTCCTTCTGTTTAAGGAACTAAAATTTCCACAGAAATCTGGGACTTCCTTTATATACAAAACTACCTGTATCAGCACTTTGTGCAGGATGTTCATTATTACAGTATCCTCCCAGTTTACGTGCGTATGGTTCAGAAGACCATTGTTCAATTTGTTGTCAAGTATTTAACGGCATGTTCATGAAATACAACAAATCCTCATTTTAGAGGGAGCATTCTTACATATGCACAACTCTAAACATTGAAGAACATAGCTCTATTTAATTAATAAGTTTGTCTGAAACCCTTTTAGGGGGGAAAAATTTAGGTAGTGGCAGGTTCCGAACCACTGTCCTTCAGCATCATAAATCAACGCATTGCCCACTATGCTACAGCTGACAATTAGAAGTTGCGTTTTTTAATCTCGTACTATCTATTTCCGTTGTTAACTGATGCTAATATGGCATTTTTAGACACCAGATTATCATTTATTGTAAGAAGAATGACATGTTTTTGTTATTTCTTCAGTGTGCCATTGCATTGAAATGACAATGTGTAAGTTAAAATAAGAAAATCATCAAATACACAACACAAGATGGCGTATGCCAGAGAGAGTTCTGGGTGAGGAATGTCACGTGACGTCTCCGGATGGCTTGTTTTCATTAATTTAATGGAGGGTGTCCAACCTCCGATATTTTGCAGATCTCTCTGAAACGATGAGAGATATGAAAAGCACAAGAGAGCAAAGTTGTAGAGAATTTTCTCCTCTACAAATCCAGTTATCAAATTTTTGTGTCAGATGAATGGTTAAACCGTTATTGCCATTTAAATTTCGAGCTGTCAAGACGATCGCAAAGGCCCACTTTTAGTGTTACTACCGTAACCTAAAGTAGGCCCATCATCATATCTATATTCTCTCTCTCTCTCTCTCTCTCTCTCTCTCTCTCTCTCTCTCTCTCTCTCTCTCTCTCTCTCTCTCTCTCTCTCTCTCTCTCTATATATATATATATATATATATATATATCCCTGTTACTTCCATGTGTTACTTAAACCACAGTCACTGATATATATATATATATATATCTCAGTGACTGTGGTTTAAGTAACACATGGAAGTAACAGGGACTTGCCAAAGTAAATAATGGACATTAGTGTTTAACACTACTGCATTACTAATTTCTCAGTTCAAACAAACAATATATTTTGAAGTGCTTGGAAAGTCACTTCTGATAGACTGCAGAAGTTGGCATCAATTGCAAATAAATGAATGTAAATTTTATGAAGTCCTAATCAATTGTTTCTGTTTCTAGTATTGATATTGTGCATCAAGGTATTTGTTGGAAAAAGAGATGTATTATGTAACACACATCTCAGTAGAGAACAAATATACTGAGGTGCCTTAGTTAACATATAAATTATTTGACTAGATTGTCACATATCTTCAATTTACGCCACAAATGATTTGTATTACACATTTTTGCACTTTAACACTTTTCTCAGTTTCTAGAGTTACCAAAGTAGTAATCTAAAGACATAATTCATTAAAAGCAAGAAAAATAGCCAACACAGTAGTTAATCAGTCTGGGCAGGTTAAGGCATACTCGTATGGTATATTCCTCTGACAAGTTACCACTTGTTGTATGCCTAGCAGTTACTGATTGTCATTCTGGGGCATCAGAACTCCTTGTAATGGGCACCATGCCAGATAATCCTTACTGTGGATAGGTGGCACCTATAGGGATAGTTTGATTTTGGTTCAGTCAGGATAAATTCTTCATTACTGCTGCTGGTGCTACTTCATATGATCTTTGAACTTTACCCTCTCCTGTTACCTCTTGGGAAGTGACAGGTTTGGTGAAATAACATCTCTCAATAAGATGTTGGATTTGTTATTCATAAAAATTTCAAACACCTCTTTGCCCAAGTCCCAGCCCCCATTCCTCCTCCACCACCACAAGGAATTCCCCTATCATACACTGTTACCTTCTGGAGTTGCAATACCTTGTGTCCTTTAACTTGGAAGGTTGTTTGTGCTGCAGCAGTCTCATTTTCTCGACAGTTGTGTACCGATCCTTGTGTGTACTGAGCTTTGTCAGAACTGGGTTAACCCTGTATGGGATTTTGGTGGACTTCAGTCATTGATCTTCATGGATGTCACCAGCATGTCATCCTCGTACTATATCGGCAGTAATTGCAATCTGTCTGCTTGTACCCTACTCTGTTTGCAACCCTTATGTTCCTCGTTCCCTTCTTGCCTCCTAATGTGTTTCCAGATTGTATTGCCATTACCCAGATTGCCTCTATACACATCCTCAGTTCTGTTTCATACCTCGTTGTCAGACCATATTAATGAAGTCATCTGTGACATAATTGAAATGATTATTCGGACCACTAACAGTTTTCCTATCTGGTTGCCTTCCTTTATTGGAAGCAGTGGGCCAAAGCTGCCTCTTTATTCTTTACCTGTCATCAGACAAACTCCTACAGTCAATCTTTTACTGAATGTGAACTTCTGGCAAACTCCTCAGAATTCAGCACCTGGTTCTGATCCTGTCCATACCCTTGTATCCACACATCAGTCCTCCACTGTATCTCCTCGTGGTGTTTAAACCTAATTATCCCAAAGGTGTTGTCTTCTCGTAATGGAGGGACACTTTTGATTCCTGTCTTGAGGCGCAGGAGGCTCTATTGTCTCGGTAGTTACTGCCCAGTCAGTCTGACAAGTCCCATGCAAAATATTTAAACAAATGGTGGGCTGTCAGCTCATTAGTGTCTTTGAAGACTTGAGTGTCCTTACCAGTGCAACTTTATCAAACAACCATGTTTCTTTAATGTGCTTAATGGCAGGCCTTTTCTCTTTTTCCTTCAGTGATGCCATCTTATCATATTGTCTTGGATTTTAAGGTCTAAGGCATGAAAGAGCATAATGAAATCTCTTAATTCTAGCAGAGGTGTCTTAATCGCCACCTCCTCCCTCCTCCTCTTGATTCCAAAAGTTCCTGTTCCACGGCTCAGTGTTAACTGGCACCTCTCTCAGCTCCCTGAAAATTCAGGAAAATGGAATTCCATAGGGTTCCTTATTGTCCTTTTCCTCATAACTATTGACATGTTAAGTCTGTCACACCATTGTTCACCCTCATTTTTTTCTGTTATTGATGAAACAGCTCAAAGTATAAATGGCACATTTGTCAACATTCTGTAGTCCCTCAAAATTAGGTCTACCTTGATACCCAGTATCTAAACTCTCAAGAATATTTCTTTGGTCTTTTTTCTGGCAACAACCTAAACTTGGTTGCCACAAATTAGTCTTCATAAGATTGGCTGTCGTCTTAAAGACAGTGTTTCCTGTTTGCCAACACTTTCTGGGATGCAGACCTTCACACTTCACCTCTTTTATCAGGCCTAAGAACTGTCCCATCTGTTGTTGCTTAGTTAATTGTGTGGCTGCTCATTCCATGTGGATCCTCTTGGACCTGATGCACCAATTTGATATCTGTGTGCCTACTGGTGTCTCACACCAGCCCTGTTCATAGTTTCCTGCTTCATGCTGGATCCCTTGCCAACCTCTAACCCTCTTCCAATTTGGGAGTCCCAGTTTGTGGTTTCCTATGCTATCATTATCCCATCTTTCCCCACTGACCTCTTATCTTTCTCAAGGATGTTGTCCAGTCTCTACCCACATTCTCGCTCACCTTTTCCTCAATTTTCACGTCTACTCATTCTCCTGTACACCCCCCTTCTCCTTCTGATCAAAACTCTTGGCTAATCCTTTGATTCGGGATTCATACAGATCCCCCCTCCACCTCCCCCCCCCCCCCCCCATTTCTGAAGGTGTCCATTGCTACAATGGTGACATTGTTTGGTATTTCAAATTGCATGGGAGTTTTGGGATGCTCTTGTTTTGTTTTACTCCCATGGCTCTCTATTGATGACAAGGTGTACACTTTCATGTCTTCTGTAAACGTGAAACACCATCTCTTGCCTGGAGTGTGTGTGACATTTACTGCAAAACTGATGGCCATTTGTCACATCCTATGCTTAATAATACTCCCCAACTAGAATTTTGATATATGTGCACTCCATGCGTAGCCTTTAGGCTATAGACTAGTGTTTTCCCTATTTGGTCTCTGCCACCTACAGTCTTCTTGTTCACCTTGTATGTTGGATAATGACCATGCTGACGAAGGGGGGCAGTTTAGTGGCTTCATGTCAAATTCGTTTTTGCTCAGTCGTAGCCTGACTCTTGGTGTCCCACATCCGCAGTTAATCCATTCTTCACTATTCCTGTAACCCCAGCATTCCTTCTGCTTCTGTTTGCCCATCCCCAACTTTACTGTGCTGTTAGTAATGATTCTATGTTCTGGTTAGTGAGTGGGGTGGGGGGGAGGGAGGGGGGGGGGGATTGTTACGCATGGTGTGTAGGGATGAGTAATCTTAGGTTGAGACGAGGGTGATTCTGGGACAATAGAATGTGTTGAAGGGAAAACTTAAAACTGCACAATTCAGGAGAGCTTATGGTGTAGAAAGATCCAGATGGCCTAGATTGTAAAGCAGCCTTCGAAATAGTGTGTTGTGTTCAACTGCATGCTGTGTCCATCTAGCATTTTGTCACAGTTCAACTGTGGCCATTCATCCTGATAGACAGCTTTTTTTTTTGTCATGCCATTGTGAAAGGTGATGCAATGAGTGCAGCAGAGTTTATGCTTTCACAGGTAGCCCAAGCTCTGATAGGGTAGGAAAAGCCTGGCACAGCACTGGAATGAGATCCTTGTTGTTATGGGTTTGGATTGGGAGAGTGAAAGGTATGGACTGTGATGTTGTGATGGTTCTGTGGGTGACCACACCACTTTGAGGAGTGGGAAGGATCTTGGCTAGGGTGTCTCTCATTTGAAGACATAACAGGTAATGACATAGGATGTGATTTACTTGTTCCAGTCAGGGGTGGTATTGGGCGGCAAGGGACACTTCTTTGTGGCTTGTTATTTGAGTTGGAGGGAGGATTGGTGGTGTGGGGGGGGGGGGGGGGGGGAGGGACTAATCAGGAGGCTAATGTGTCTGTGAAGGCCTTTGTGAGGCCTTCAGTATATTGGGTAAGTAACTTCTCATCACAGCAACTAGTGGTAAAAGGTTGGATGGGAGGTTTCTGGATGTGGAATTGCAGGTTAACATCTAGGAAGGTGGCATGCCAGGTTGAGGAGGACCAAGTGAAACTGATGGAGAGGAGGATCTGAGGTTGTGAAAGAACCAGGCTAAGAAGTCCTGGTCCAGAGTCCATGAAAATACCATCAGTGAACCTGAATCAGACCAGAGATTTTGGGAGGCTAGGCAGTTTTCCTCTAGACAGCACATAAACAGGTTGGCATATAAGGCTCACCAAATGGGTGTCCATGGCTGTGCCACAGATTTAATTGTATACTTTTCCTTCAATATATACCTTGTGTAATATAACAAGATTTCTGGCTTGTTTGGAAAGGAAAATTGGTTAACAATGTCTACCATGTCTGATTATTATATTATGATTATGTAGGTGAAAAAAAGAAAGAAAAATGTTTTCTATATTGAACAAGAAAATTATCTAGTTTGTTTGTGCTAGTGGTCAATTTCAGATTATTCATTTTTAAGCAATTATAAATAAGCATTCTGCCATATTGTTGTGACATTTCATACCTTTAACAATTCCATCAGTTTGTGATGCCATGAAGGAAATATTCCAATCATATTCCATTATGACATTAAAAACATTGTTCTTGAAACCCATACCCACATTAGAAAATATTAATATTGAAATACTCTTTCTAAAAAAAAAAAAAAAAAAAATAATAATTCTCCAGAATTATACCAGCATTCAGTATATTGAAAAATCTTCCACACAGGAAATATTAAATCTGAAGAAGTTATTGTTAAGTTTCTTTCTGATTGACCTAGTGTTATTCTTGCATTTAAGCTAGTATTTTTTGTTTGTTGTGCTTATACTTTCTTCTTCTTCTTCTTCTTCTTCTAGTGCTGACATAGTGCTTTTAACATGTTATGTCAAATTGCTATAGGGAATGTCTGGAAAAACATGGCTGTATTGTGTAAAAATGTTTTAGTTGTGGTGTTGGGCATGTATTACTTTTGTAAAAGAAAACTATAGTATTCCTTGTAGCAGTTAAAAGCTTATTCTAATATGTGTTAAATATAGTACAACAGGTGTTGGGCAACTCTGTAATTTAACTGTTGTCATAAGTGTGATCTAATGTATAGGATAGTAAATGTAACATTCATTGTTCAGTTCTTTTAATAAAAGTGCCCAGATGAAGGAAGATGGTACATCAAATTCTCCATTCATCTGTTCTGCAGAGTTCAGTAGATAAATTTGAGCTGCAGGTTTGGGGGTGAGGCTGACCTGTGGTTTTTTCCATGCCTGTCATAAGAGGCATATAATAGTCTCATATATAGCAAAGCTTTGATGTCAGCCATTCACATAAAATCAGTTTTACCGTGTTTCTTAATACAGTATTTCATAAAATTCCTCATAATATTGAGATAATGTTTGGCTGGTTGTTATGGAAACAGTCTTTTGATAAATACATTACACTGCATACTCTGAATTAAACATAATTAACAAAATTTTCACGTTTGGGGCAGGTGATCTTCTCTTGAATAAAAATTAAAATTATGGCAATATTGTAAAAATTTTTGATTCATTTGTTTTGACAACCAGTTTAGGCACATTGAGGTAGTGTCACTGTAGTGGTAATTGTATTATTTCTTTCCGACCTTAGATTGTTCGACCGATAACTTCATTGTTTGGTCTTCTCCCTGCCCTGACCATCCAATCTGTAACTTTGTATTTTAATTATTGTTACTGTTATTATTAGTTGTCTGGTTCTGTGCAATTATGTTCATTTCTAGAAAAGAGTTCATGAAGAATTGATGCCCATAGTAATATCAGTCAAATGAACTATTCATTTTATGTCATTTCTGTTACATCCAAATGTTCAAGAATGAAAATCTGGTTTTTATTCCTGCGGGATGAGTAGCAACTTCATGAATGATATGCCTCCATTTATATCTCTGCTGATATGTTTTCTCTCTCCACTGTATATCGCTACACACACACACACACACACACACACACACACACACACACACACACGCCTAACCACTTAAGTGTTGCTGTACTCATTCTTTCCTGCACAGTCAAGGTCATCTGCAGGTCTCTTTCCATATTTGTTCCCGAGTTAGTTTCTTCTGGACCTAAGGCACTTCACATGATTTTATTCGGCTATTTTGTTACAGGTCTTAAGACTGTACACCATGATTTGCAAGAGATAGGTTATATAGATGGTCTGTTTAACTGAGAAGTACTCTTTTTACCATGTTAGGTTTTGAACTTGGTTGAAGAAGCTGTAGCATTTTGTTACTCCATTAAGAACTTCTATTTTCACTGACCATCACGTGATATAACACTATCCAGATGACTGAAACTTTTTACACATCCAACTTTACATTTTTCCAATATAATGTTGCAAGTTGTGGGTGTCCGTCTTCATTGCCATTGTTTTCCTCTTACTTTCTGTCAACTTGAATTCCTTAAATTTTCTAACTGAACTTCTTTCTGCCGAAATGGTGACCTAATCAGCAAAATCATTAAGATATTAAATGAAAATATGGAAAGAAACTGTTCTTAATATGGTAGAACAAAAATTGTGTAGTTTCTTAATTTTTTGTATTAGTAAAATTTTATTTTTCTTTCAGTTATGAGTCCCCCAGGTCGACAAGTTGGATCAGTTGCCGATCTAGACCCAGTAAATGACTTCTACGGCTCCCTTTCGGCAGCAGATAGGTCAGCTGCAAATGCAAACAGGCAGTCTGCTAATCAGTCACATGGACAGTCAATGGGAGCAGGGAGACCAGGGGTAAGTTAACTTCACTGCTTCTGAATTTTAGCCACATGATGTAGTGTGTTGTATGTAACTATTCTCTCTTGCATACTGTAAATTGTTGAGAATGTTATGTTTTTTGGAAACAGTGCTAATCTCTTAGAATATCCTGTGGATTTTACTGTGTTGTCTCAGTGAAAGTAATGCCCAGGTATAATATTTACATTTACTTTTTCTTACACTTCATGGTCTCATAACAAAACTCTCTGAAAATAATACTCTCGGAAGCTGATGTACATGGTGAAGCGCTTAATTGTTTTGGCAATATTTGGAAAGTTGCAATAAGTTGTTCACCTCAAAGAGGTACGTCCATTAACGAAATTTGACCCCACCCCACACTGACCCCCATGGTGGGTGGGAGGTGGCTGACTTCGAAATCTTAAATAGGAATCCCTATGTTTTTTAAATTGCAGATTTGGATTCACCATGAAAAATATGTAACGTTTGCAAGAAACACATTCATTATTTATTTTCCTCCATTTCATGATAGATGACACTGTAAACGGCAGAAAGAGAGTTGAAAATTGTTGAAAAAGGTATCATCAGATTAGGAAAATAAAAGTATAGCTTTTGATATTTATGATAATGGCGTTTCCTTCAGTGGGCTCGATTTTGCCAAGTCCCCCTTGCCTGTCGCTATTGTGGTGTGCCGAGAGTCCCTGTGCCTCACAAAAAGTGTTTCACTGATGCAAATATTCGAAATTATGTCCGTTGTTTCTAATGCACTTTGCAACTCTGTCAGAAAGACAATTGTACATTTATAAGTCTCTCTGTGTTAATGTTAGTGCATGCATTGATAATTCACTGATGCATATTTTCTAGCATTGTTGGTACATCCATGTAAACTCTCATTTAGCTATCCCTATAGGAAAAAATTTGCAGAAATCATATTGGTTGAACATGCAGGCTACTTTTGAAAACATCTTTGTCCACTCCATTGACATTCAAAACATCTAGAGATATTCATTAATAATCCACATACCCATTCTTATATGAAGTGGCACAACTTCCATTAGTATGGCTAAGACATACAAAATCGAGTTGTACATTTGACTAGTCACATTAAAATTCTGAGAAGTATGGGCTAATTACATGACTACTTAAAATACCCCACCAAACATTGATACTCCATAGGCATTGCTGCTCAGCTTACCTTAACCAGTGGGGGATTCTCCAATGACCAATAATGCATATTATGTCAGTTCCCTTAACTACAATTTGTAAACATTGCAGCCTTTTTTCCTGCTTTCCCCAGGCTGCATTACCCCTCCTAGTTCCCCCTCCTTCCCATCCCAATTCCTCCTTCCCACCCTCTCCAACCCCGTCTCTCGGTGGTACTCTGGATGACGGCTTGGCTATCCCATGGTACCGATTGTCCTGCACTTTGGTTTTGTCTGCTGTGTACACCGGTTTTTGGCCCAGTTTGGTCCCCCTCGGGGTTTGACCTTCCATACCAAAATTGTCCGATAATGTGTGAGCCAATTGGGGAAGAACTCCCGACCTAGCCCCTACAGCGCGGGTCCTATCCTTTCCTTTCCACTTCCTTTCCTCGCTGTAGCCCCCATCCCCCGCTAGGTCCCCAGCACGTGTAGCCAGTCCGTGTGGGGGGGCTGTTATGTACCCTTTGGCTGAGCCCCCTGACACCACAGGGATCACACTACTGGTGTCTGAGCTGCGACCTCTCCATGCAAGCCAAGGAGTTGATGCCTGTCCTCGGGGGTATCAGAACTCCCAGCAATGGCCATCGTGCCAGGTGGCCTTTGCTGAGGCTGGGTGGCGCCCATGGAGAGAGCCCCGGTTTCGGAGTGGGTGACACCAGGGCGGACGTCTAGCACTATGAAGAGAGTTAGACTCCAAAATGGTCGTGCATCGGCCGTCTCTCAAGACAGGAAGAGATCGTTTAATGCTGTTACTGCGGATAAGAGGATGTTTCCCTCCCTTGCTACCCCTTGGGAGGAAGGCCAGGCTCGCCGGTTAGGAGCAAAACCCTTTCCTCGCTATCTCGTTTGCTCAAGGACTGATGGAGGGACTTTCACTTCCACCAAACCTCTGTTCTTTGTCGAGACCATAGAGGACAAGTTTGGTGAAGTGGAATCTATGGGTAAGCTTAGATCTGGTTCATTACTCATTAAAACAGTCTCGGAAGCCCAGTCTGAAGCTTTGCTCGCCTGCAACACCCTTGGCGACATTCCAGTCACAATTGTCCCGCACAAATCCTTGAATATGGTACAGGGTGTGATATTCCACCGGGACCTCCTCCTTCAAACTGATGAGGAGCTTAGGGCCTATCTCGAGCGGCGTGGTGTACATTTTGTTCGCCGCGTTCAGAGGGGACCTAAAGATAACCGCGTCGATACTGGGGCCTTTATCTTGGCCTTTGAGGGGGACACACTCCCAGAGAAGGTCAAGATCATGATATATCGATGTGAAGTGAAGCCCTACATTCCACCTCCCATGCGGTGTTTTCGATGTATGAGGTTTGGTCATATGTCCTCTCGCTGTACAGCAGTCCCAGTATGCAGCGATTGTGGACGCCCACTACATGAGGGGAGCCCCTGTGTTCCTCCGCCGGTGTGCGTCAACTGTCAACAACACCACTCTTCACGGTCGCCAGATTGCCCTATGTTCAAAAAAGAAAAGAAGATACAAGAGTACAAATCCCTGGAGCGTTTGACGTACCCTGAGGCCCGCAGCAAATATGAACGTCTGCATCCCGTGCAAATGGCGACGACCTTCGCTACGACGTTATCGTCTAGCCTTTCACCCTCCCCTTCCCACTCCCATCTCCCCCCTACACCCCGTCCACACCCCTCCCTCACATCTCCCTCTCCTGTAGCTCCTGTAGCCCTCCCTTTGTGTCCCACCCCTTCCCAGCCGGAGAAGTGCACCCCTTCTCCGTCGCCTGCCGGTGACAGTGCCCTATCTCAGGGCCTTCCGTCCCGGCGTTCCCCAGATCGGAGATCTTCGACCTCCAGCCGGCCATCGGACTCCCAGTCAGTGAGTTCAAAGGTCGCCCGATCCTCGTCAGTACCAGACCTAACTGACAAAAGTCCTCTCTCTGGGGTGGGTCCTGCCCGTCCCACACGAGAGAAGGAGAAGGAGGAGAAGAAGAAGAAGAAGAAGAAACCAAAGTTACAAGATAAAGCCCCTCCGGTACCACCGGAGGTGCCGACTGTGCTTTAGCAACTCGCTCATCCCATTGAGTCCGAGGCTGATCAGCTATTTATGGATGTTGTCCCTTCTTCTTTGGTGACGGACGCTGACAAAGCAGCGTGACAGACGTTATGCCATTCGCTTCCCGCCTAGATCCTCGTGATGTGATCATCCAATGGAACTGTAATGGTTACTACCGTCACCTCTTGGAGATTAAACAGCTAATCTCTCTCTCTTCTGCGGCCTGTGTCGTCCTGCAGGAATCAAGGTTTATGGATGCACATTCACCGACCCTCCGTGGGTTCCGTGCTTTTTGTCGGAACCGGGTTGGTCCCCTCCAGGCGTCTGGTGGGGTTTGTACTTTGGTCCGGACAGATATTGTCAGTACCTGGATTCCTCTCCAAACTCCATTGGAAGTGGTTGCTGTCCGGGTTCACTTGGACACTCCATTGACCATTTGCAACCTCTACCTTCCACCTGACAGGCCACCTACACTCGCGTCCCTAGTTGCCCTCCTTCAGCAACTCCCCCCTCCTTACCTCATCCTTGGGGACTTCAATGCCCACCATCCTTTGTGGGGCAGTGCTTATACATCTAGCCGGGGCCGCCTCATAGACCAGTTTCTTGCTGACCACAATCTGAGCCTTCTCAACGATGGTTCCCCAACTCATTTTAGTGCCGCTCACGGCACCTTTTCTGCCATAGACCTCTCCCTCACTTCTCCTTCTCTCCTTCCTTTATTTCACTGGTCGGCGTATGACGACCTCTGCGATAGCGACCACTTTCCGTTGATCCTTTCACTTCCCTCACACCTACCACGAGCCAGGGTACCCCGCTGGGTATTCCGTCGTGCTAATTGGCCGCTATATACATCCCAGGTTGTGTTCCCATCTTCCCCCTCAGGCTGTATAGATGATATTATAAGCCAAATGACCAACATGATCACCCAAGCTGCCAACGCCGCTGTTCCCCGGTCGACAGGCCCTCCTACTCGCCGGCCTGTCCCTTGGTGGAATGCAACTGTTGCCGCAGCCATTCGCGAGCGCCGAAGGGCCTTGCAACATCTTAAGCGCCACCCATCGCTCGCTGGTCTAATAAATTTCAAACGTCTGCGTGCCAGAGCTCGTTACTTAATCAAACAAAGTAAGCGGACATGCTGGGAGCATTTTGTCTCCTCGTTGGGTTCTTCTGTCCCTTTGACAAGAGTGTGGGCTATGCTCCGATCTATCCAAGGTAGCTGGCGGCCGTCTTCCGTCCCTGGTCTTGCCCTGCCTGATGGGGTCTGCACGGAGCCATCTGTTGTTGCAGAACATCTTGCAACTCACTTCGCCAATGTCTCGGCGACAACTTCATATCCGGCGACCTTTCTCCTTCAGAAACGCCAGGCCGAAACCTTCAAATTAGGCTTTACGTCTCACCAGGTGGAACCATATAACGAACCTTTTACTGACTGGGAGCTGTCGCTGGCCCTCTCCTCTTCTCGTGATTCAGCACCTGGCCCTGATGATATCCATAATCAATTGCTGAAACACCTTAACCCCTCACAACGACAATTTCTCCTAAAAGTTTTTAACCGTATTTGGCTTCAAGGGGTGTTCCCCTCCCAGTGGAGGGAGAGTATTGTGGTCCCTGCCCTCAAGCCTGGCAAGGACCCGTCGGCGCTGGACAGTTATCGGCCAATAAGCCTGACAAGTGTCCCCTGTAAACTACTTGAGCGGATGGTAGCCCGCAGATTATGCTGGGTTCTTGAATCCCGGGGACTTCTCTCACCTTACCAGTGTGGGTTCCGGGAGGGACGATCCCCTATTGACCATTTACTTCGACTGGAGACTGCGATCAGACAGGCCTTCTCTAAAAGACATCATCTGGTAGCAGTCTTCTTCGATCTGCATAAGGCGTACGACACTGCTTGGCGTCATCATATTTTACGTTCTCTTCATGACTGGGGCCTCAGAGGCTCCTTACCAATTTTTATCCGTCAGTTTTTATCCCACCGCCTGTTCCGTGTCAGAGTTGGCTCTTCCTTTAGCTCCCCTCGGATACAGGAGAACGGTGTCCCCCAGGGCTCAGTGTTGAGTGTTACACTTTTTCTAATCGCCATCAATGGGTTGGTGAGCTCTGTTGGGTCACTGGTAATCCCGGCATTGTATGTCGACGACTTTTGCATATGGTACAGCTCCTACTCATTAGCCTCTACTGAACGTCAGCTCCAGAGCGCCATTCGGCGGGCTTCAGTGTGGGCTACGTCCCATGGTTTCCAGTTTTCCTCATCAAAAACGAGGGTGGTGCACTTTTGTCGTCGTACTACAGTTCACCCTGATCCAGAACTGTTCTTGGGTAATCAGCGCCTGGAAGTTGTAGCACAGCATCGTTTCCTGGGTCTTCTCTTTGACAAAAAATTGACTTGGGTGCCCCATATTCGCCACCTAATGATTAGTTGTATGAGGAAACTCAATGCCCTACGTTTCCTTGCTCATTCATCTTGGGGTGCAGACCGAACAACTATCCTCCGTATCTATCGGGCTCTAATCTTGTCCCGATTGGACTATGGGTGTCAAGTTTATGGCTCGGCAGCTCCTTCTGCCCTGAAATTATTAGACCCGGTTCACCATTATGGTGTCCGCTTGGCTACAGGTGCATTCCCGACTAGCCCGGTCGACAGTCTCCTTGTTGAGGCGGGAATCTGCCCTCTTCAGGTCAGGCGGCATCAGCTTCTGGCGTCTTATGCCATCGCCATCCGGCAATATCCTGCTCATCCCGCTTACCAGGTTCTTTTTGCATATGAAGGGCTTCGACCCCCTGATACCCGGCCGCGGGCGGGCCTTCCCGTCGGACTGCGGCTTGCCTCTCTTTGCCGGGATTTCCATTTCCCTTCGCTAGATTGCGCCCCCCATTTTACTGCACGCACACCTCCGTGGATGGTGCCGCGACCACTAATTCGGACGGATCTCTTCCAGGGCCCAAAAGCTTTAATTTCCCCCATGGTCTTTCGGCGTTTGGTGCGCCCAGTACTAGAAGAGTTTCAGGGAGCCTCTATTTTCTACACTGATGGCTCGAAAACAGCGGGCCACTCCGGATATGCTTTTACGTCTCCTG
Source organism: Locusta migratoria (assembly GCA_026315105.1). Taxonomy (NCBI): domain Eukaryota; kingdom Metazoa; phylum Arthropoda; class Insecta; order Orthoptera; family Acrididae; genus Locusta; species Locusta migratoria. Next base: position 724,446,865 of record CM048755.1, on the reverse strand, counting down.
TTGGGGCGGAATGCCATTCTCTGCCAGAGGCATGCAGTGTGTTTACGGCAGAGCTGATGGCGATTTATAGAACCCTCTGTTTAATAAAACGTTCTGCCGTGGAACGTGGTTTAATCTGTGCTGACTCCATGAGCAGTCTGCAGGCCATTGATCGTTGTTTCCCCTCCCATCCTTTAGTTATTTCCATCCATGAACTCCTTGCTGACCTTCATCGTGCTGCCTGCTCAGTTACCTTTCTCTGGGTGCCAAGCCATGTTGGTATTACAGGGAATGAAGTAGCTGACCAGTTGGCTAGATCGGCAATTACTCGCTGCCCGTCTCCCTTTCAAATTCCGGGTGCGGATCTGCGGGTGCAGATCAGATCTTTGCTTCACTCCTCATGGGATAGCAGTTGGAAAGCTACTGCCCCTTCCAATAAACTCCGCACCATCAAGGATACGACTGCAGCTTGGAGTTCATCTTTACGCCCTTCCCGGAGAGAATCAATTGTCCTCTGTCGCCTCCGTCTTGGACACTGCAGGCTGACCCATGGATTTCTTTTACGAAATGACAATCCACCACATTGCGATTGTGGAGCCGTACAATCCGTGTCTCATATTTTGACTGAATGTCCTCTCCATTCCACACTCCGTGGCGACTATGGCCTACCGCCTGCATTGCCTTCAGTTTTGGCGGATGACCCACGGATGGTTGATCGCGTCCTTGCCTTCCTCCGTGAAAGTAGATTTTATTGTCAGCTCTAGGACTCGCTTGTTCAGGGTGAGTGGGTTTGTGATTCTTGGCTGATTGTGGGGTTTAGAGCCTTATCCCCATCAGCCCCCCCCCCCACTCTTTTACATTTTAATGTAGTTTTATTTCTCCCTGCTCTGGAGCTATGATACGTTGATCACTGTGCCATTAGTACCTTGTGGTTAAGGCTGGAGGTCGCTTCCAGAGCTGTGGGTTCGGACACTGTAGGATTTGCTGTCCTGGGTTGGTCTTAGTCTTGTTGACGAGTCGATTTTACTTCCTAGTGTAATGGTCTTTTGGCTTTCACCTATTTTTTGTCGAGTTCCATGGCGTATTCAATTTGAGGTTGAAGGGACTGATGACCTCGTTGTTTGGTCCCTCATGTCCACCACCACCCCCCACCACCCCACAATTTGTAAAATTTGATTCATTAAAGAGAAGTATCTGTGCATGAAATTATCATTGAATAAGAAGTTGTTCTGGTATACAGTTGAAAAACATGACCATGCAGTTCTTGAAGCAGCGATAAATAAAATGGATGCCATTTGTGTTGGTGTGGTATGTGTGGAACACTTTGAGAAATTCCTGAACCTCAGGCAATTTGTCGAACTAATGCGAGGATTTGCAGCAAAACATTCACTATGTTGTTTTTGTTTGTCAGGCAACAGTCAGATTCTTCTAGATGTAGCACTTCCGGGTTCACTTAGAGACAGGACTTTGAAAAGTCCGCCGCGGCGGAATAGCTGTGCTCACACGGTTTATGCTTGATTCAATTGTGGGAGAAATTAGGATAACATTATTAAAAATGTAAAAAAACTGTATTTGGATTTTCCTAATCTGCTGTGTATTTGTTAGAGATGTTGCCATTTTTTCAACAATTTTCAACTTGTTTTAATTATTGCTGACTACATCACCCTCCACCATCAAACAAAAAAATTTCAAACATAGGTTACATATTTCTTTACAGAGAATCCAAATCTTTGAAATTCTAAATAGGTAACCCTATATTTATCAAAGTGAATCCCCCCTCCTACCTATGGAGGTGGTGCAAGGGGGTTTAGCTTTGTCAATGGACGTACCTCTTTAAAGTAAATAACTTTTATTGCAACTTTTGGAAAAATAGAAATCCGATTTAAAATGTTAAAAAGAGGCCTCACCATGGAGAATAAGAATAAAGATTGCTTATTTGGTGTAAAAGGTAAAAATAATGTTTAGGTTATCTACAGATCATTTCTTTATCCTTGTTTTGTGCGCCTACAGAGAGAAACAGTATTCATTAATAATGCAAAACTTATTTATTTGCAGAGAGTCTATCGTGCAATGTACAACTATGATGCCCAGGACTCTGATGAAGTATCTTTCATGGATGGAGACTTAATCATTAATTGCAGCCCAATAGATGAAGGTTGGATGACAGGTCTCGTTGAGCGCACTGGGCAGACAGGAATGTTGCCAGCCAATTACGTTGAGCCAGTTAATTGAAGCTAGAGTAAATAAATGAGATCATTTCTTCAGAGGAAAAATATTAACGTCCTGAACAAAGATGTGACATAGTGCTTTGGATTCATTTTAAGTGATTATTAAATCAGGAGCACTGAGTTCAGTTGCAAGAATGAGTAAGTGCAGTGAGATGGAATGCCTTCAATATTACTGTTACTACATAATTGTTCATGGGTATATTTTATGATAGCTTTTAATAACTGATCTTTTAAATTTTGATAAGTAGCATTTACATTGTTCTTAGAACTCATGTGCCTTCTCCAATAAACTCGTTGCTCTTGTGTATATAAGAAGAAAGGCTATAGTATTTTTATAAGACATTTACAATCTTGTTGTATTCTATTTACACAGATGAGATGTTCTGATTATAGTTTGAGAGGAAAATGAGGGTGCTAACTGGTTAATATAGTAACTAGACAGTATTTTTGTTAAAATTATTCTATGGCCATGTTATTTTTCAATATAGTATTTTACGATTTTGTAACACTTCGCCCACATTGTAATTAAAATATTACATATATTTAATGTATTTTGAGCTGTTGTAACTCTTTAAAGTAACATTTTTGATGTGTTTATATTACAATGCATACAGAATATGTTGCCCTTGTATATGATGTTAAGACAGTAGTCTTAAAGCTGAGTAAAAACTTTGGACTGAAGTTGTTAATAGTTAAGATTTGCTTAAAGTATTAGCACCACAAAGATTTCACCAACTTTATTTTGTATTTAATATAGTGAGCAGCTAATGTATGTTGGCTGTTGTCATTTTTCCATCCATTATATTTTTACCTACACAAAAGTAGCCAATACAAATAAATAAATTTCTAGTATGTGTGATCATTAACCCAAACCATAAATTGGTATATTTTTAATTGGACACACAAATGCCATGTTTAATACATTTAAAATAATTAAACCAACTTTTGTATCTCTTCCCTCATTTATTTTGTATGCAAGTTTGACAAATTTAGTTGCATTGTCATGCACTTTCCAGATTTTAAATGTTGCACATTGTTTTGCAATAGTTAACAATGACTGTTAGTCATTCTTGGGAAATTGTAATAAGTTTACATTGTAATGTTTTGTTTTGTGTTTAAAGCTGATACTTTGTTGTTACTGTAATCAAAAAAAGTACACTTAATGTTACAGTTGACTTCTTTAACTCCAAATCGTGCCTTCATTTTCTGCTAACAGAATTATGCTTGCATTTTGAATGTGATACATAAAGCATTTTACCTTTACTTAGCCATTGGTTTTGTTAAAAAAAGGTTCAACTTAAAGTTTAAAGGAAGTTTTTTTTTTTAAAGTTCCTTACCATGTTTTAAATACACAGTTATTTGCAATAGTTTAGATCATGTATTATTCTGATGAACCTGAGGTTCTGCAATGTAAGCAGGAAATGTAACTTAAATATTACTTTGATTTTTATTGAGAATTTTTTCCTCACTATTACATTCCAGTTTATATATTCCATAAATTTCTTCAATTCAATTTTTGAACTAATCATTTTATGCCGCTACAAGTATGTTCCCAGTAATCTCGGTTCATTCCACATGGGTGACAGTGTCTTGAGCTTTGCTTTAAACTTCATTTTGTACAGACTACATAATGCTACTTACTCCTAAAGTTCTCATAATATCCATGAAGATGGTCTTGATTACTGGGAAGTTGTTATTCTTTCCTATTAAATTTCCAGCCAGACATTGGCATAGCTGTACTAAATGAGAACTGGTTTAAAACATTATTGTATATCCTGTAATTGTTTAAAAAAAATTGTTTGGCAAGCCTTGGATTGAGACACAGTATTTTTTTCTAAATTTTTTCTATCAATGTTCCAAATACAGGGTTAACTGTGCCTAGTTACTTTAGCTGGTTAAAGATGTTATTTTATCTGTAATTGGAGTAAACCATACAGTTTATGCATAATGTTAGAAAGTCTTACTGTGAAGTCATTTTTTTTTTTTTTTTTTCTATTGTGGAAAAGATATGCGCATAGCTATACCCAATTTCTTGTTCAGTTGGTTTAGGAGATTGTTTCATATGTTGTGATTTAAACAATACAATTTTTTTAAACAATTTACTATCTGATTATTGGCCAACAGTTGTGAATGGTTTTTTCTTCTTCATGTTTCACTCTGGCTCATCTTCAGAATCTTGTAGTTGTGTGTGCAATCTGTGTGTTGTGACAAGTTCTGTGCTTTACAAGTGCATATACAATTTTTATATATTGGGTTAACTCAATGTCCAAAAATGAGTACATAGAAGTGTTTTAACTTTTGTGTATTCATTTTTTGCAAATTCAGATAAGACCATATTTTCTTAAGTCTAATTACCCCATCCCAACACCCTACTTCTTTTCTCTCTTCCAGTCACTCTCATAGAAGTTTCCTCCCCTCCCCCACAAAGCCCAACTCCCTATTTTCTCCTTTGCCCCACCTGTACCCCCTACATCCACTATCTCTACCTCAATTCAATATGTAAAAGTTGTATTTGGATTCGATAATCAGATAATAAATTGTTTCAAATATTAATTAGCTGACTCCCAAATAGGTTATTGATTATAGTAACAATTTATTATGTTTAACAAGGCTTAAATTACTGGGCCATATCAATGTTTTGCTATTGGTGTTACAGATACATGCATAACTGTACCCAATTACTTTATTGGTTTAAGATATTGCAGTGTTCTCCTATAATTGGTTTAAATGATACAGTTTCTGTATTATGTTGGCAAGTCTTAGATTACAGGGAAGTAGTAATATTTTCTATAGTGGTTTAAGATATGCGCATACCTTTACTTAATGACTTCTTTAATTAGTTTGAGTTTGTTATACCTCCTGTAAGTGGTTTTAACAATACAGTTTACATATCATGTTCAGCATAAACCAGTTTTTGGAAGCTAATAAATGGCCATTTTGTTAACATTGGTAAAGTGCCATAGTGTACATTGCAACTGGCAGGTTTTTCCCTGCCAGTGTTTCTCTGGTGTGTTGGCCAGTGACTTATGTAGTCTGCTTACAGGCTTTCATTTAAGCTAGAACTTTGCTTTGGTTACTGTACTAGCATGAATAATGGAAAGTAAATGGAGGAAAATGTAGAATTAACATCTGTAAAGTATCAGAAAGATACTTCACATGTATCCAACATAGCAGTAATATGTTCATTGTTCTAGAGTGATTTGCAGTTTTGACTTACAGCAGTGGTAACTGTATTTTATATTAAAAATAATGCATAAAACCCATTAATCTCAAACTCCCTCGTTTGAATGTCATTTAACTTTGACATTCCTGTGTAAATCCTTCGATAAATATTGTCAGAAATAATGAAACACTTTCTTGCGTATAACAGCAGTTTGAATCCTTTTGATATTCAGTAATAGTTCCTTGCCACCTCCATAATTCCACAATTTAAGCAGCAGTCTTTCTGGACTGTAATTATTGTTGTTCATGCTAATTCACTAGTATTATTTTTGACGTTTTTCACTTTAACTTAGTTGACATTCCTTACATGTTATGAAAAGCTTTGATGGAGTCCCAGCTGAATAAATAACTTCTTTTCATTAGTTTTGTAATATAATCTGAGCTGTGTCACTGGTGTTTTACAGTTTGTTATAAATGTATAGTGTTTTACATTACATTTAGAAAGGAAGAACAAAGCAAATCATCAGTTTTGGTTGGTTAAGATGGGTTACATAATACATTGTTTTATTGTGATAGTTAATTTCCATTTCATTTTTATTGGTCCAATTGATTCATTACATACTTGAAGTACATTGGTAGCAATTAGAGATAAGATTTATTTTTATCCAGAAATTAATCAGTGATGATACAACTTAATTTTTAGTTGAAAATAAAAGGATTCATTTTCGTTAATCACATGTATTACTTTACATTTTTAGTTAATGATCATTAAGTGCAGAAAGCACAGCTCAGCAAAAGTATCACATTCCGAGTAGAATAAACAGTTAAGTATCTTGTGATTTATATATAAAAATTGTGATAAGTGCTTCATTCTGTCAATTTCCCTCCATTGACAATCGAAAATAGCTGTAAAAGGTGTACAGTCAAACTGCAATTGAAGAACATGCTTTCCTTTCACTTTATTTGCATTAGTGTCATTTGAACTGGAATTTGAGGGACCACATACTTGCATTTTGTTAATATGGCATTTAAGAAATGTTAAAAAGAGAATACTGTATTGTACTAAAAGTTAAATGAACAGAAAATAAAAAAATATAATTTAAACTGTTTCTTTTTCTTGTGTCCCTTATAAAGAGGTTATTGATCATTAAGATGTCCTGCAATAACTTAATTGCAAATACAATAAAATTTGATAGCATTACATTACATTGCATTATCATTAAAATGAAGGTGGTCATTGTGAAAATGTTAAATCATATTGAAACAATTCTCTCTCTCTCTCTCTCTCTCTCTCTCTCTCTCTCTCTCTCTCTCTCTCTCTCTCTCTCTCTCTCTCTCATATATATATAATGAAATAGATGAAGATTACTCACCAGGCGAAGGAGCACAGGTGTGACAGCATCACAAATAAATACACACACACACACACACACACACACACACACACACACACACACACACACACACACACACACACACACAACGCAAGCTTTTGCAACCCAGTTGCTTCTTCAGGCAGAAGGGAAGGAGAGGGAAAAGGAAATGAGGGTTTTCCGGGATTGGAATGGCTCCTTACCCTCTTCCTTAAAACCCTCATTTCCTTTTCCCTCTCCCCTCTCCTTCCCTTCTGTCTAAAGAAGCAACTGGGTTGCGTTTGCGTGTGCATTTATTTGTGATGCTCACACACCTGTGCTGCTTCGCCTGGTGAGTAATCTTCGTCTATTTTTTATATATAATTTTTCCTGCTAGGAATTTTTTGTCTTATATATACACACACACACACACCTTTTGACTGAAGAAACTGTTAGGATTCCCATAACAAAAAAAGGGGGAAAAAATAGGGGTTTTATTTAAAGATGCAAATGAATTGTCTTAACTCTTTTGAGTGAAGTTGTGTGCTAATATTGAAAGCTCAAATTGTGCTTAGGAAGGCATTTAATCAAACTCTCAAGTTAAAATTAAATACTGGTCCAGATATCTGCCCTCATTAGTATCCCCCTAGATTAAGATTGCATCTGGCTGGTGGATTCATGATTACTGAAAAGAAAATAATTGTAAAGTTCATATAAAATTGTTCTGTGGAGTTCCACAAACATGTACAACTAGAGCTCTTCAACATTCTAGAACATTCTTATTTTAATGTTTAGGCCCGGGGGGGGGGGGGGGAGGGATGAAGAGAGAGAGGAAGCTACTTTCCAATGCCAGAGTGACAAAGCATCATTCAGATGATAGTTTACTATCTAAACATGGTATCTTATACATTATGGAAGAAAGTGAACAGATAATAAATATCCCTAGATTTCTAAGAGATGTCAAGTATTGTATCATACTAATGACTGACTATTAAAGATAAAAATAGGGATTATTCCAACAAATCTGAAGAAATTATAAAGTCTGTGAAACAAACCCCAACTGCCAAAAATGACAGTAAGCAGGGTACAAACAGCTACTTAATGTGCTATTATTTGCTCATGCCATAAGGTAAAGTGTGGAAAGATATTGCTTTGGCAAGTGTCATAATACATAGGAAGTTTTAAAACACCCAGATCCTTCTTTGCTCAGAGGACTGTTAATGACATCACCATCTTTACACAATGCAATATTCTGACTCGTGCCAAAACTTGAGGCTGGTAGTAGGGATTCCATCTTTAAATAGGTTGTACTATTATGTAATAAACATCTGAATGGGAAGTTGGTACATCATCTCTCCACTCCACCTCCACCAATACTTATCCCCTCCTTCAGTAACAATGTCTTGTCTTGCTGTGACATCAAATTGTTGGCTTTTTGTACTGCATCTCCTAATAGCTGGTGCTCATTTGGAGGTGGAACTTGTTGAACTTACATTGGTGTCACCACTTTTGTTATATTTTATCTTGTTGAGACATTCTGGAACTTATAATTTTTTTCTTAGCTGTGGGATCTCTGTATGGCTTCATTCACAAGGCACGGACTGTGTCCCTAACCGTCTGTCGTCTCTTGTGAGGCTTGTGATCTTAAACTTCATAAGTAACATTGAACAGTTGTCTTGTGGCCTTGAGTGGCCCAAAGTAGTGTCTCTGTAGCTTCTCAGACATACAGACCTTCAAAGCAGGATCAAAGATTCAGACAAGATCACCAGGCTGAAAGAAAACTAGGATGATGGCTCACATCGTACTTTTGATGGTCTTTATTTTGACCCTGTAGTGTATGGATTTGAGCTAACTGCGAAGCCTCCTGATCCCTGAGTTATTAGTGGTCAATGTAATCTTAATTCATGTTGTTAGCCCTAACTGGGGGAAAGACAGTGTGCATCTTTGTTGTTGCTTCACAAAAATGAACCACAAAGAATGGTGTAAATCTAGTGGTTTCTTGTTTGGTGGTGTTGGAGAAAAGCATTACAAAGGGCAACACCTAATCCCAATTGCTCTGCTTCACGTTGACATACATGGAAAGCACGTGAGTCAATGTCCTGTTAAGACATTCAGTGAGCCCGTTAGTTGTACTACGGTAGGCAGTTGTCATGCAATGTGTAATGTTGCACAGACTGTTTCTCCCCCATAAGTCTTAATTGAAAGTTTTCCTTCTTCTGTAATAAGTCTTCAGAGGACAGGGTCCAACATGGGGTCAAATATTTCAATTGAATTTTTCATGGATGTTCTATATTGAATATAAAGAGAAAAGTGTTTTAGCTTTTCATTAGACAGTCTGTAGTTTTTGAAAAATCAAGATCAATGTTAATGATTGAAGAAAAAAAAAACATTTTCAATGCTATAACTCAAATGATCATCTAAAGATGAGCAGTTTTTACTAGTTTATGTGGGGTCAAAAGTTAATAATGTTAGAGTAATTAACATGTTTGTGTTCTCGTGCTGTATCTTGGGTACTCATAAACATCAGTGATTTTCCTAGCGCTGTTGCCGGTCAATTGGTCCAGGGCTTTGACTGTCAAAACATGGAGCCAGGTTTGAACCTCCCACCGTGGCAATGTTTTGTTGGATTCTTTTGGATGTATTTGATAATATTCTCATATTTCTAATACTTTTTCTTGCCTTATTTTTGAAGTAGAGCATCAGGAAGTGTGATTAATATTCAGTTATCTGTTTACAGCTTTATTTCTGATACACAGTGCAAAAAACAATGAAAATAAAATAAATTTCTAAAGTATATTATTACATAATTTCAATTGCTGGCTATCTATTCAGCAGTGTTCTCTCAGCCAGTAGGGTGAAACTTATAAAAACAACCAAAGCACACATTTCTCACATCGTGCATGAAACACGATCGACGTATTGCGACATTCACTTGTCAGAGATAGGTGTGGAAAACATTCCTGATTTATATTGCTGAAGACAGGTAAATTGGCTACTGATTTTGATGCTTACCAAGAGTATAAAAGCATATCTTGAAAGACAGGTGTGGATAACACACTATGGACCGAGGTATGAATTGTAATAGCATCTTCTCCATCATTAATTTCTCTGCTTTCATGTGGCATGATTTTGAAGTCTTGTGGTAAAATTTTTGAGATATCAAAACAAGTAAAGGTCAAAAGGTTGACAAAGAAAGGTGCATTTCAGTAGTATCTTTTTTAACAGTACAGATCGGTTGAGCAGCAGAAGCATCAACAGAAGTCATTTTGTAGCGTGTCATGTCGGTTTGGCTACCTCGTGAATCCAGTATCGAGCAAAATATATTTTACTGCATGTTAGGTTTCAGAAAGTGATCCAAATAAATTTATACATTTCGGAGGTCGGCATGTGTGTTGTGCATTATGTGGGAAATATGTTTTGCATGTTTATATGATGATTTTCACCCTACTGGTCACGAGAATGCTGACGAATAGACGGCCAGTAATTGTACTTGTGTAATAATATACTTCGAAGTAATTTTATTTCTTTCTTATTTTTGTTTTTGCACTGTTATCACTAATAAAACAGTTATAAACAAATAATACACTTAATTCAATATTAACAACACTTCCTGATGCTTCACTTCAAAATAAAGTGAGAAAAGATGTTACAAATATGTGAATGTTATCAAATGTCGAAAAATCTAGCAAAATTTCCATGACGGGGGTTGGAACCTGGATCCACAGTTTGACAGTCAAAGCCCTGGACCGTTGACTGGCGACGGCACTCGGAAAGTGCCCATATATATTAGTTTAAAATGCTCATCTTCAGACCATTCGATGTACAGTGTTGAAAATTCAATTTTTCATCAACTTTGACCTTGAATTTTCAAAAACTGAGTGTCGAGCTAAAAGCTGAAGCACGTGTCTTTAAACTCAATATGGAAAATCCGTGCAAAATTTGATCGTAATCAGTAACCCACATATCAGACCACCTTGTCAGTGCTCCACGTTTCAATATGTCTTCCTAGATGAATTTTGGTACCTCTGATGCCACAGTTGTTTTCATAGCTTTTGTAATGACATGTTGGTTTAGATAATTAGTTCATACAATAATCCCCGTATTGCCACTTGTGGAAGGTGAAATCATGTGAATCAGTCAATCCCAACACATTGCAAACGTGTCTTTGTTGGCAGAATTGGTTTGGTGGTTTTTCCTTCTCTTGTACTCTAAATGGTGTGAGACACAGTGATGAGTGCTTCTAAATGATCCTGACCAGCAAAACCTCTTGTGGCTTCTTTCATAAGTTTTCATAAACCATAGATGATTGACCTTGGGTGCATCATTGGAATTTCTGTAGATCTTGTAAGGATAGGTGTTTTGGAATCACTGGTAGCCACCCCTTCCTAAAGGGGTCAAAAGTTTTCTTGCAAAGTAACTTATTATTTTAAATTTTCCTTTCACACAATTTATTCATGGAATTATTGATTTCTGGTTGGTTAGGATCCTGTTTTGTTCACCAGAAAGATCATGAGAGTGCAGCAAGCCAGTCACTTTGTCCATAATTTTCTTGGTGATTTTACATTGGACTTCTCAAGAGACAGTCAGCATCTAGGGGTTTTCTTGCACTCTTGTATACTACTGTAATGTTATACACTTGAAGATGTACTGACCACCTGGTAAGTTGTCCTAATGGGTCCTCAAGACCTATTACCCAACAAAGCAAATGATCTTTAACAACTGTGAATGGCCTTTTAAAATTTGCAGATTGCCCAATAACAGCATTAACACTTTTTCTGTAGTTAAGTGGTTGCTCTCGGCATCTGTTAGTGCCCTCGAGGCGAAGACTGTAATCTTTTTTTCTTCTAAGATATGTACTAAAGCAGTGCCAAGCACATACCCACTGGCATCTGTGTGAAACTCTGTAGGTGCTCTCTCATCATACAGACAGAGTAAAAGATCAGCTGTCAGAGCTCTTCATAGGGTATTGAAAGGAACTAGTTGTTTTACCCCAAGTAAATTTAGCCAGACTATAAATCCAAAGGTCGTGGGTTCGATCCCCGCCAAGTCCTAGGATTTTATGTCACTTTCCACTTCTTTCGCCTCTGGCAGTGTTGCTCATGTGAAAAATACCGAGTAGCACCATGGTTTGGAACACACGTTAAACTGGCTGGGTAAGTCAGTTCGAATGTTGGAGGAAGGCAATGCCATACCACCTCCAAACAGAACCATGCCTAGTAAAGCACTGTGGTGTTCAAACCAGTCTTCGGATTGTTGACTGCTTTACCCTTTTCTTTTTTGTTCTTAATAAGAATACACATCCCCACCCAGGAAGCTTCTCATATCATGAGTATTTTAGAAACAGGGAATTGTTACTGATCTCTCTCTCTCTCTCTCTCTCTCTCTCTCTCTCTCTCTCTCTCTCTCTCTCTCTCTCTCTCTCTCTCTCTCTCTCTCTCTTATATATATACACCTTTGTTTGACACATGTTGGTGAAATATTCAGATTTCCTTCACCCCAGACACACTTTCTTGGATCACGTTTGAGCCACATTGCTAGAGACATTTAAGAACAGTTCTCACTCTTTTTGTGTGCTCTTTAAAAGTTTAAGAGAATGCTATACTTTAGCACAATGGTGGCATGCGAGTGATGCTTGCTAGTTAGGTTCGCAAGATTATCTGATATTTAAAGGTGTTACTAAGCAGTTAGGCTATTGCAAATATTCTCAAAACACATGTTGAGAGCCAAGTATCATGTATCAGTTTGAGTGCTTGCAACGTGGAGCAGTATGTACAATGGAAAATTGTCAGTGTGCAGCACTGCCCACAGCCTATCTGATGTGGGCACTCGAAAGGAGCCGACCCCAGGTCATGCAGCCACACTGCCCGTCGCTGCAAATGACATCAGACTTCGCTGCACTCGTCAAGTCTAAGCAAAGTGCTGCGCTGAAGGCAACGGTCATTCTTGGGCTAGTTGTCCAGACTATCACTGATGCTGTCACTGTGTTACTGTGTCATTGCCAGTCAAAATACAGCCAACATTGGACAAGAATGCGATTTAGATCTGCACTCTGAAAAAGTCCTTAGAAGAAACCCAATACAGAGCACAATCGCTTGAACAGAAGGTAAGGAATCTGACCAGCTGTACTATGGAAAAACCAGTGCTGTCTTGGTGTAAGCAAATTAAAAGCTACAACTCTTCAGGCTTTCATGGCGATCTAATGACATAATGGGTTGTTGGGTGGGAAGGCTGAGAAAGATATTTTCAGTGGTCATATTACGTGTGTTTGAGCTGTTTTAATTTTAGTATTAAAACTACTGAAGTTTTCGGTGGTTCTGAATGGTTGACAGCTCTTGTTAAGGCTGATGATGCTGAAAAAGGGTGGCCTTGAATCTTTGAGAGGGACATAATTGCACATCAAACTTGGAGTATTGGAGAGGTGCCTAACTGTAATTGTGGTACTTCTTATCGTCTTGCTGATGAACCATTATGTTTGAGGACCAGGAATCGCCAGAAAGTGAATTTGAATGAAGGTGTTCATGTTTGGGTGAAAACTGTTAGCCCATTCAAGAATAATATTCAGGTTAATATAACTTTGTATTTTCATTCTTAATAAAGACTTCACTTACCTTATTTCCTTATCAATTATTAAAAAATAAACAATATAAAAACTACACATTGATATTGCCAAAATCTGAGAAACGATTCTTGGTGGTGCACTCTGGGATGCACTGCATGAGGCAGCCGTGGATCACCTGTGATTGCTGCCGTCATTTTAAATATCTTTGCTCATTATTGTGTGTGTGTGTGTGTGTGTGTGTGTGTGTGTGTGTGTGTGTGTGTGTGTGTGTGTGTGTGTGTGTGTAGGGGGGGGGGCACATTTTAAACACAGTCATTCATACGCAATCTCTGACAAATCGTTGTGTCAAATGAAAAGCTGTCAGCCAGACCCATTGATGAACATACCTACAACTACAATTGATCCCCAAATGAAACAGAGGTTTATTGACTACTTCATGTGGGTAAATTATGGCAACCTCAAAAAGGTTTGTCTTTAACACTTTGACTGCTGCATGCCAGTGCTGCCTACTGTGGCCGGTGGCGGCCACACGACAGTCAATGTGTTAAGCATGCTACTGGCAATACATTCAAAAATCTATTATACACATGAGATCAGCATCTACTGAAGATGATGGTATCACAGTTCAAATAATTAACCTAAGCCACTGCCTAAAGACATTGCTACTTTATATTCTGATTACCAAGCTATCTGCATTCTTCTGGCCCTAGAATATATAGTACCTTACCAGTTAACCAGCTACTTCACTACAATCAATCTAGTTTACAAACACCAATGAAGTTTCTGCAAATATCACAGCACATTATCTACTTTCATGAAAGTAACAGATGACCTGAAGTGTTGCACCTTCAAAGAGGTGACTATAATCTGCTTTTTAGACTTCAACACTGTTGACTTCAATATATTGCTAAACCTATCAGTCTAAATGGTTTTGCTCATACCTGATGTCTTGCCTTCAATGCACCAGTCACAATGGAGAATAGTAGTATTAGGAATACCCTAGGAATCGGTATTATGTCCAATACTTCTTTCATATTTTTATCTGTCACTTTCCACTTCTTTCACCTCTGGCAGTATAGCTCATGTGAAAAATACCGAGTAGCGCCGTGGTTCGGAACCCACGTTAAACTGTAGGTCCCCCTATAACTGGCTGGGTAAGTCAGTTCGAAGGTCGGAGGAAGGCAACGGCATACCACCTTCAAACAGGACCATGCCAAGCACTGTAGTGTTCAAACCAATCTTCGGATTGTTGACTGCTTTACCTTTTTTTTTTTTTTTTATTTACTTCTTTCATTGTATGTGAATGATGTGTCATTTGTTTTATCTTTCTGTAAGTACACACATTTATGCCGATGACCTCCAGTTGTATCTAAGAGCAAAATCAAGAAACTTGGAGACAGCAATCAAGACTTTCAATGCTGACCTATCAGCACAGAATGTAGGATTAAAGCTTGATCCAAAGTAAAACTCGAGCAATTCTGGTAGGTCATTCTAGAGTCACTAGCCAAAAGTGTTGTGAATCTGTACCAACATATTAAGTGGGTCAAATATCTATTTTTGCTCTTGGTAAAAAGTGTGGTTGTGGTAGTAAATGAGGAACTACATGGGGGTGAGCCCACAGTTGCAGTGTGTAAGAATGCATCAGCATCTCTCTGTGCCCTTTAGAAATAAAGATCTTTCCTCTTGACCTTAAAAACTCTCATAATCCCACTTATTAATTATAGCAATGTTATCTTGCGAGATCTTTCTCAGGGAAGTTCATGGTATCTAGAACTAGTAATGAAAACCTGTGGTCGATATATCTGGAACATCCGTCTCTTTTTCTCATGTTTCACCATCTTACACGCAGCTATCCTGACTGTGCTGACACACAGATTTTCGTACACAGTGTCTATTCCACTCTATTATCACCAAACACTGTCCCTCATACATTTCCTCAGTCTTAAAACTCTTGTCTGAACAGCATAGCAAAAATACTCATTCCCCCTCCATTACTCGGACATATTATCAAAGTTCTTTCCCGTAGTAGGAACCAGACTATGAACAACATATCTCACTCTCTGAGAGAACGGATGACATTGTTAGCTTTAAAAGACAATTAATGTAACATCTGCTCAGTGGCTGACTAAGGCGTAGGGGAGGGGGGGAGTGTTAGGAGGTGGACTGACCCAAGTCTCTCATCTTGGGGGCTTCCAAATACCTCGAAATCAGATGTTTTATCACCCTTGGCCTCTCGTTCTGGCCTCCAATCTCGAAAGTTACTTTTTTATGGTAATAAATGTATTTCCAAGTGGGCAGGGGGCCCCTCATGTTGTTTTTCCCCGGGCTTCCGCCATGCATCTACTGAAGCAACAATAACTCCAATCTCTGCTTCCCTATGCTATTGCTGGCCCATCACATCCATCTTCCCAGATTCTTATTGATCTCAGAAGGTACATTTTTTACTAAACTCCTTCCATCAGAACTCGCCATGTCATGAATAATTTCTGCATATCCAAACGTACATTTTATATCTGCCAATATCACGTCATTATTTCATTATCGCAGTGGCACCAGCGGAAGCTGTTTGCCCCCCAGGGGGCCTACAGCTCTTTTCTGGGTACGTGTGTGGCGCGCACGGGGCCCCGAGCCGAAGCGACTTTTCTTCCGTCGCAGGCCGCTTCCCTCTTTCGCCCCGGTTTGTGCCTTCGCCCGGAGACGGGCGTTTTTTTCATCAGTCCAAGGTTTCTTTTTCGCTTCCTCTGTCTTCTCTTCTTGGTCCTCTTCGTTTCCTGTTCTTCAGCCTTCCCCTCTTTTTCCCTTCTCCTTGTTCTCGACTCACCCTTTAATCTCCGCCTTGGCGTTTGAGATTCTTCCTCCTCCTTCATCCCTTTCTCTCCTTCTTCCTCCTTTCTTTCCTCCCTGTGCGTGTCTGAAGGTCGACCCACGCTCTGCGTAGCCGGTGACGGGGTAAGGCGTAACTTCCCACCCCCGGGTAGACATGTAGGGCACGTACGTACCCCCCGGTAAAGGCCGGGCCCAGGGAGGGGTGATTACCCGAGCTGATACCTTCCGAACATGCCGATTGGTCCCTCCGTCCGTTCTCGGGAGGTGTGACCTGAGGTGCGAACAGTCACCTAAGGCGGGTGCGCCCTCAGTGAGGGCCCCCACAAGGAAGGAGCGCGCCATCGGAGACGCCGGTAATCATGGGGGACACCTCCGCCATGAAACCTTCCACATCAACTATAACGCTGACCCATAAGCGGAAACATGATTCTCAGCCGCAGAAAGCATTGCCTAACATTCCAAAGTTCCTGGTGGTATCACGTACCGACGATAAGGATTTTTCATCAGTCAATCCGTTTATCATTCAGAAGGGTGTCGATGCGATCGCAGGTCCCGTGAAGACCTGCTCCAGGCAGCGCAACGGGACCTTGTTACTCGAAATAGAGAATGCATTCCAGGTGCAGAAGTTACTTCAAGCCACACTTGTACATACTTTCCCTGTGAAAGTGGAGACTCACCGCACCCTCAACTCTTCGCGGGGGGTAGTGTTCTCTAGATCGCTGGATGGGTTATCAGACAAGGAGATATTGAACTATATGTCAGATCACGGAGTCACAGCTGTTCATCGCGTGATGAAAAAGGTCAACAATGACCTCGTGCCAACCCGTACTGTCTTCTTAACTTTTGACAGGGTTGACCTACCATCTAAAGTGAAAGCGGGCTACGAAGTCATTTCCGTTCGCCCATACATACCAAATCCTACACGCTGCTTCCATTGCCAAAGGTACAACCATACAAGTAAATCTTGTCCAAATGCAGCCAAGTGCGCCACCTGTGGCAGAGACGCTCATGAGGGTGAATGTCAACCTCCATCCCCTCGCTGCATTAATTGCATGGGTGACCATGCTGCTTCTTCACCGGACTGCCCCGTTTATAAAGAAGAGCGGGTCATCCAAGAGATTTGCGTGAAGGAAAAGGTCTCCACCTATGCCGCTCGGAAATTATTAGCTAGTAGGAAGCCCGCTGTACTCCCATCAGGTACCTTCACCCAGGTCCTCGCCTCCCCTCGACCAACTAAGGAGGTAGGCATCCAGACTTGCGATCTAACGTTCTGTGACACTGTCGTCAGGTCGGCTAGCCCGAAAATTGCTCGTTCCACCTCTCCGATCCCTTCTGCCCGTTATACAGCGAATTCGTCGACCAGTTCACACACATCCCGGGCACCCAAATCTGCTGCCCGGAGTTCAGAAAAAGAACCAGTCCGTGAAGATTTTCTCATGACTCAGACTTCTCAATCGTCAACCGCATCTTCCACCCGTCATACTTCTAAGAAGGCTTCCAGAAAAAACAGCCCCCCCCCCTTCCCCGCCGAGGCGTGACTCTTCGGTCACGCCATCCAACAGTTGCCGGCCTCGGCCGTCTTCTGTTTCACCGGGACGCTCCGTCTGCCGGGCACCCGGCCGTTTACCAGCGGTGGAAGCTGCCCCTCCTGATCAACTCCGGGAGGTGGCAGACGCGTCGATCGAACCAATGGAACATGACCCTTTGCCACTAGATGGCGATAGCAGTGCTCCCTCGAAGTCCGGTCCTCAGCGGCCGTCGAGGTGACCCCATCTGCTTGTTCCTTTTTCTCTTCTTTTCTTCTCTCATTTTGTATCATGGCGCTCCTTCAATGGAATATTTGCGGCATTCGTTCCAATCGGGAGGAATTAAAACTACTTCGATTGCACTGCCCGCTTCTCGTCTGCCTCCAGGAAACTAAGTTGCGTCCAAGTGATCGTGCAAGACTTTTCACACTACACCTCTGTGCGGTTCGACCTGCCACCCGTGGAAGGTATCCCAGCCCATGGAGGGGTTCTGATGCTCCTTCGAGACGATGTCTATTACCATCCCATTTCATTGCATACTCACCTACAGGCAGTTGCCGTCCGCATCACCCTATCCACATTTACTTTTTCCCTCTGTAATATTTATTCGCCATCGTCATCTGCCCTTACTAGGGCAGATGTGCTACACCTTGTTGATCAGCTCCCTTCACCTTTCGTGTTGATAGGCGACTTTAATGCCCACCACCCCCTATGGGGCTCTCCGGCACCTTGTCCGAGAGGCTCCCTTTTGGTGGACCTTCTCCAACACCTCGATCTTGTCTGCCTCAACACCAGTGCACCGACCTTCCTTTCAGACACAACACACACTTATTCCCATATAGACCTCGCAATATGCACTCCTCAGCTTGCCGGTCGGTTTGAGTGGTATGCACTTTCTGACACGTACTCGAGTGACCATTTCCCCTGTATCATCCACTTTCTGCATCATTCCCCATCTCCTCGTCCTACCAGTTGGAACATTTCTAAAGCCGACTGGGGGCTTTATTCTTCCATGGCTGTTTTTCACGATCGGAATTTTCCCAACTGTGACAGTCAGGTCGACTACCTCACAGAGGTTATTCTCACAGCTGCCGAACCTCGTACATCCTCTTCTCCATGTCATGTCCAGGTCCCTTGGTGGACTGCAGCCTACCGCGACGCGCTTAGAGCCCGGCGCCGTGCTTTACGCACCTTCCGCCGCCACCCAACTTTGGAGAATTGCATACATTATAAACGTATGAGAGCACAATGTCGTATCATAAACGACAGCAAGAAAGCTTGCTGGACTGCTTTTACTAGTTCTTTTAACCGTTTTACTCCCTCCACAGTTGTTTGGGGTGGCCTACGCCGTTTATCCGGCATCAAGGTCCACTCCCCGATTCCTGGCCTGACCGTGGAGAACGCAGTCCTCATGGACCCCGCTGACGTTTCCAACGCATTGGGCCGTTTCTTTGCGGAGGTTTCGAGCTCTGCCCTTTATCACCCTGCCTTTCTCCCTCGAAAACAGGTAGAGGAGGAACGGCCGCCTTCTTTCCACTCTTTTAATCGTGAAAATTATAACGTCGCATTCACCATGCAGGAGCTAGACCGTGCTCTCGCCCTGTCCCGATCTTTTGCTCCCGGGCCCGATTCCATTCATATTGAAATGCGGAAGAACCTCTCTCCTGCGGGCAAGCGTTTTCTTCTTAGTACCTACAATCGCATATGGACTGAAGGTCATGTTCCCACAAGTTGGCGTGAAGCCATTGTTGTCCCCATCCCCAAACCAGGGAAGGACAAACATCTTCCTTCCAGCTATCGTCCTATTTCTCTGACGAGCTGTGTCTGTAAGGTGATGGAACGCATGGTCAACGCTCGGTTGGTCTGGCTCCTCGAATCTCGCCGCCTCCTAACTAATGTCCAATGCGGTTTTCGTCGACACCGCTCTGCTGCTGATCACCTCGTTACGTTGTCGACCTTCGTTATGAATAACTTTCTAAAGAAGCGTCAAACAGTAGCAGTGTTCTTCGACTTGGAGAAGGCATACGATACCTGTTGGAGAGCGGGCATTCTCCGCACTTTGCACACATGGGGCCTTCGGGGCCGCCTCTCTCTTTTCATTCAAGTGTTTTTGGCGGATCGCAAGTTCCGGGTACGGGTGGGCTCTGTTTTGTCAGATACCTTTCGCCAGGAGAATGGGGTACCGCAGGGCTCCGTCTTGAGTGTGGCTCTCTTTGCCATTGCAATCAATCCGATCGTAGATTGCCTTTCACCCGACGTTTCCGGATCCCTTTTTGTAGACGATTTCGCAATTTATTGCAGCACCCAGCGGACGTGTCTCTTGGAGCGTTGTCTTCAACGCTGTCTTGACCGTCTATATTCCTGGAGCATCGCAAACGGCTTCCGATTCTCCACTGAGAAAACGGTGTGCATCAACTTCTGGAGATACAAGGAATTTCTTCCACCTTCTCTACGTCTCGGCCCTGTTGCTCTCCCTTTCGTGGAGACTACGAAATTCTTGGGGCTAATGTTAGATCGTAAACTTTGCTGGTCCACACATGTGTCCTACCTGGCTGCCCGTTGTGCCCGATCCCTTAATGTTCTTCGTGTCCTCAGTGGCACATCATGGGGAGCGGATCGTACCGTCCTGCTCACCTTTACCAGGCTATTGTTCAGTCGAAGCTCGACTACGGAAGCCTTGTATACTCTTCTGCACGGCCGTCGATTCTCCGCCGTCTCAACTCTATTCACCATCGGGGATTACGTCTGGCAACCGGTGCATTTTATACCAGCCCTGTTGAAAGTCTGTATGCCGAGGCTGCTGTATTACCCTTGACCACTCGGCGCGACATACTCTTGGGTCGGTACGCATGCCGCCTGCGGTCGATGCCCAACCATCCATCTTACCGATTATTTTTTGACGACTCACTCGATCGCCAATATCAGTTGTCTGCGATTGCCTTACTTCCACCTGGAGTTCGGTTTCGCCGCCTACTATAGCAGCTCGATTTTACCCTTCCTTCCACCTTTCGGTTGAGCGAAAGCCCATTGCCACTGTGGCGTCAGGCCCAGGTTCACACTCACCTTGAACTTAGTTCGCTCGCCAAGGAGAGCACTCCGGATTTGGTATACCGCTCGATGCTTGTCGAACTCCGTTCGCGGTTCGATAATGCCATATTTATTTACACTGATGGTTCCAAGAGCACTGCCGGTGTCGGATCTGCCTTCGTCGTCGGGGACAACCGTTTCCAATACAAGCTCCCTGACCGGTGCTCGAACTTCACGGCTGAGCTTTTTGCCCTCCACCAGGCCGTTTTGTATACCTGCCGCCACCGCCAACCTTTCTATGCCATATGTTCTGACTCCCTTAGTGCCCTGCAGAGTCTTAAGGACCCTTTCTCGAACCATACTCTCGTGTATCGGATCCAACGCTCCCTCCAGTTGCTAGCAGATGATAGCTGTCACGTTTCTTTGTCCCTGGCCACGTGGGTGTGCCCGGGAATGAGATCGCCGACATAGCAGCCAAGGCCGCAGCTCTTTTGCCTCGCATGGCTACCTTTTGCGTCCCATCGGACGATGTTCAACGGGCTCTTCGCCGGAGTATCGTGTCGCAATGGCACAGTGCATGGTTTTCAATGTACAACAATAAATTGCGAACTGTAAAACCGATCCCGACCGCTTGGAGGACCTCCTCACGCCCCTCTCGGCGAGAGGTCATCCTGGCCCGGTTGCGGATCGGTCACTGCCGTTTCAGCCACCGTCACTTGCTATCCGCCGACCCTGCACCGCTGTGCTCCTGCGGTGAACTGCTGACAGTGCGATATGTTTTACTGACTTGTGTTAATTTTAATCATCTCCGTGTAGCCCTTCACTTTCCGTCTACTCTGGAGGAAATTTTAGCTGATGACACACGAGCAGCTGCTCGAGTTTTGCGTTTTATCAACTTGGCCAACTTATCCAAGGATATTTAACCCTTTTAATGGTCTTTTATCTTTTGTTTTTAGCCTCTTGTTGATGTTCTGACAGTCACCATTTTTTTATTTTTTTTATTTTTTTATTTTTGAGATAATAGCGAATCTTTGTTCTTGGCTGGGCGGTAATGACCATAGAAGTTGTGCGCCCTAAAACCACAAAAAAAAAAAAAAAAGAAAAAAAAAAAAAAAAGAAAGGAAGCTGTTTGAGTAGTACTGCTAGTATTAATCTTACAAGATTTTCAACAACATTATTTATCTAAATACTCTTACATACATGAAATCCATTTAACGTATAGTATTAATATTTTAGTAATCATTATCCTCTTAAAACCAATGTTATACAAGGTGCCTCCGAAAAGTTTGGTGAATGGTCCCATATTTTACAAACCACACTGACGAGGATGAGGTGCCCGCGCATACATATTGAGGCACATGTCAACAAGCACCCCTATTGTGCAAAGCACTGCAGGGAAGTGGTGATACACACTGTGACCCAGCTAACAGGGTTGGTGTGAGAACTCGTCATTAATTAGATTACATGTACTTTTCGTTCCAGTTGATCAGAATTGAGAAGCAATGTTTGCATGCGTGAGTGTGAGCGCACGCTATCTTTTGTTTCCTGTATTTCTGAGACCATTCACCAAACTCTTCGGACACACCTTGTATAATAGGTAACATAGATGTGAAAGTTAATGTATGTGTAAAACCCTGGTACGATGTAAGACAGGACCTGATGGCCCTAATCTGATGTGACTAAATAAACAAATAAATAAAATGTCATCTAGGTAATGACACAATGTACACTTGAGGTGACGTGGAAGATTATTCATCATCAGTTCAAAATTTGCTGGTACATTACACAGACTAATATCATTATCTTAAATTCATACATGCCCTCTAGGGTAACATGTTTTCTTATGTCCAGCCTCATTGACTTCTATTTGTGAATATTCTGACTACAGGTCGATAGTTGAGAAAATCTTAGCTCCCCACAATCAGTGTAGTGTAGTGTTGCTTTGTGGAAGAGGGTAAAAATCTTTTTTCTGTTACCTTATTAAGATACAGAACTGCCAACTACCATGGTTCTGTTTGCTGAGAACTATCGGTACTGATATTCTGTTACTGACACACTGCATGAGGGCCGGCGCAAGGCACATGCGAAACGTGTGGCCGCACGGGACAGCACTTTCCGAGGGGCGGCAAATCTGCCCCCCCCCCCCCCATTAAAAAAAAGACAGAGTTAGCAATCATGCCCAAGAGGGGATTCGATACCAAACCTCGGAGGGAGCGCTTCGGGAACTGTGCCATGGCGCCTCGACTACCTGCCGGCCGCTCCTGTTGTACCAGGAGAGGGAGGAGGATAATTTCTTCCTCTCCACTGTGGCAGCACCGTCGTGTTTACGCCAGAGGAACAGAGTGGGGGAAGCAGCCTGGCGTACACGCCAGTCAAATTGTCTAGCTACCTTGTACGCCAGTATTCTTATGAGTGGAGTGATGCCAGCGTGTTACGCGCCGTGCGTTTACGCATAACTAATTTTGCAGAACTCGAAATCTTATCTGGAAATTCAAATGCAACGGTCGATAAAGCGTTTACATGTTAAGCCTGAAGCAATTCTGCTAAGCCCTTCAATGGCAGTTTACGAGTGTTTTATTCTTCCCGTATTATGGAAAAGAAATGGTTGAACATTACTACAGTCAAACATGTCAAACACCTCCAATGGCTAGAATTATTCCGAATGGCTAAATACGCTGCGAGTAATTACAAGGGATAAAGATATTGCTTGTAAGGCTGACATAATTTGCGTTTCGAGGTAATTTTGAAAATTTTTGCTATCCGTTTCTGAGTGATAGTCTGACGTTTCGATTTTTGAGCCGTGAAACACCTGTCTCCGCCTGCATTAACAACAATCAAACTCTGATCGGCACTTTTGTTTGACAATACTACTCGCCCACTATCACTTTGCCAACATTTATTTACTGTATAATGCAGGTGAATCCATATTTCATCTAAGTAAGCTACTGGTCGCTTTGATTCTGACGAACACCTGAGAAAGTATGGTCTTTTAGCAACAATGCGGAATGCCCTCTCGTCCGCACAAAACAAAACGTTAATTTTGACACCTTCTAAAACGAAAATCTGTAGACAGAACATCGCTTCTAAGGGTTTCCTTGCTAGCTTTGAATCTCATTTCTGTTTGACAAAAGCTGTGCAGTTTTCGCAAATTTCGTATTCCGTTCTATTGTTCGTAATGCCATAGAAACTGCTGCCTGATAATACATTTATCCCTATCATCGGTCACATACTTATTGTGAGCTTCTTGCGTCGTCTTCTTGGGCGCCAGTTTAACCGTAGCCTCGCTGTACCTCATCACGTGATCCTGGCACTGTAGTCCAGTCAAATCGTGCACAAAAAGGGCTCAAAGTCGAACAATTTGGTGTAATTGTTTTAGTGGCTTATTTTATGTTTTTTGGGGTGCTGAATACGAATCCGAAGTTTTCCAACAAAAATTCCATCGGCAAATATGAAAAATCATCAAAAAACAACTAAAAATCACAATTGTCAGTCGTTTTCAGCTTATAACTTGCAAAGCAAACTATTTACACAAAAAGTGGCCCAGCAATAAAATGAAGAGGAGAAAATTACCCACAACTTATGTGTGTAACATTTTTTGTACGTCTTATGGTTTCCACGTAAAACAGCGTTGAAAAAGCGGTGAAATCAGTAAATTTTGGAAAATAGGAAAAAAAATTGCATGTTTTTTTTCGGGTGGATTATTTCATCAGCAGTTCTTTGCCTTTCAACGTGTTTACCTCGCGAACCATGGAAGCAGCTGTTGTTTTTGTCCCTTGTGAGCGTGCACTCCGCTGCAGACCGTCTACCTGAGGCTGCGGCCCGCCCCTCCGTCCCACCTTTGCGGCCGCTGCCCTTAAATTTGTGACAGGCGAAGGGGGTCTTCCTGCCGAAACACCTAACTGTCCTCAATTCTCCAGTTTGTGTACGTTCGCTGCTGTGATCGTGTTATTTTCCTTTTTTGTCAAAGACGTGAAACTATGTTTGAATGTTTTCGTTGAGATATAGCGCAACAACTCGGGCGCAATGTCAGGTGATAAGTGTTTTATTTGTGAAAAAGATTTAGGTGAGGGTGCAGTGATAGTGGTCAAGGAAAAAGGAATAGAAACTTTGCGTGATGCTAGTAAAAAAATAAATGATAGGAAGGTGGCTGTTTTAGCGGGTAAAACATCTGTCAGCGTACATGTTTCGTGCCAGAAAAGTTACATACGTGAAAGAATAGCTGCCTACTTGAAGAAAGCTGCTGAACCAAGCACATCTTCAGGAAAATTAAGATCATCCCTATCAATTCTATGAATATTTTTCAAAGAATGGCAATTGCTAAACAGTCTGATGAAGAACTTGAAGAGTTCTTGAAGTGCGAACTTTGCCCTTATCCATTGTCTCTTTTTGATGGTTATAACATTAGGAAAGGAACAAAGTCTTCATTGTACAAAGCATTCACTCCAACTGACCAGGTAAATCTTCAGGGATATGTGTACGTCATAGATGGAGGATAGCCGGCCGCGGTGGCCGAGGGGGCTGAGGCCCTCCAGTCACGGTCTGCACGGCCACTACGGTCAGGGGTTCGAGTCCCCCCCCCCCCCCCCTCGGGAATGGATATTTGTGCCGTTCTTAGTCTTGGTTAGTTCATAAGTAGTTTGTAAGTTTAGGGACTGATGACCCCGTAGTTAAGTCCCATAAGCTATACAAACATTTGAACATTTTGATGGAGGATACTTGCTGGACAGAGTCGTGTGGAGCAGGGGTCAATCATTTTTATCGATTTGTGAGAGTTACATTTCATTTATTAAGGCAAAGTACAAGGACAATGCTGTAATTGTCGATGATTATTCTCAAGAGGGTACTAAATATGCAGAGAGAGTAAGGAGGTCACGCAGACACATGTCAGTAGATGTCATGTTCGACGAAAGAATAATCCCGACAGTTGCACAAGAGAAATTTCTAATTAATATGAGAAACAAAAGACTTTTCATCTCAATGTTGAAATGCAAGTTTGCAGCAGATGGAATTTACACGAAGCAGGCACAAGAGGATGCTTATACACTTATTGTAACCATACCAACTGATCTTGCACAACAACATAACTCTGTAGTTATTGTGGGTGAAGACGTAGATTTGCTTCTGATCATGATTGGTCGTTGTCAGGGAGTACATTCTAATGTAGGCTTTCTGAAGCCAGGCAAAGGGACAGCGCCTACCAGAAAAAAATCTATTAGTGACAACATATTGTTTTTGCATGCCATGGGAGGATGTGACGGAACTTCGGCCTTGTTCAGAGTACGAAAGATGAGGTTTTTCCAAACCCTGAAGAAAAAGCCTGCTCTAACCAAGACCATTGAAATTTTTAAAGATCCTACTGTACATGCTGACGCTAATGCTGGTCTAACGTTTCTCAATGCGTTGTATAAATTGACCGAAAAGGAAGCCACGTCCTTGGATAAATTGCGGTATAAACACTACATAAGGTCAGCATACAGAACAACAGCCCATTTGGCGGCTCTACCTCCTACCGATGCTGCAGCACAGCAACATACGTTGAGAGTATATTTTCAAGTGCAGCAGTGGCTTGGAAATGAAAAAGATCCTCAACAGTGGGGTTGGAAGAAAACCAAAGATGGCCTGCAGCCAGTGCCAACGCTACAGCCACCAGCACCAGAAGCAGTTTTGAAACTATTTCTTGTAAGTGTATGAAGACCAGTCAGACCAACTGTGGATGTAAGAAAGCAGGTCTCAACTGTTCCAATGTGTGCCTGAACTGCAAGAACAGCTGCAATAACATGGCCGTCGCAGAAATTGAAGGACAAACTGAAGATGACCCCGAGTTCTCTGAATTACTTAAAGGTGTTGTTGTTGTGGTCTTCAGTCCGGAGACTGGTTTGATGCAGCTCTCCACAGTACCCTATCATGAGCAAGCCTCTTCATCTCCACATAAGAATGCAACCTACATCTGTCTGAATCTGCTTACTGTATCCATCTCTTCGTCTTCCTCTGCGGTTTTTGCCCCACACACTTCCCTCCAACGCTAAATTCACAATTCCTTGATGTCTAAGAATGTGTCCTACCAATCTATCCCTTCTTTTAGTCAAGGTATGCCAGAAATTTCTTTTCTCCCCAATTCTGTTCAGTACCTCCTCATTAGTTACGCAATCCACCCACCTAATCTTCAACATTCTTCTGTAGCACCACATTTCACCTTCCTGTCCGCACTGTTTATCGTCCATGTCTCACTCCATACAAATGCCTTCATAAGGGACTTCCTTAGGCTTAAATCAATATTCGATGTTAACAAATTTCTCTTTTTCAAGAACGCTTTTCTACCCATTGCCATTCTGCATTTTATATCCTCTGTACTGCGACCATCATTTGTTATTTTACTGCCCAAGTAACCAAACTCATCTACCTCCTTTATTGCTTCGTTTCCCAATCTAATTCCTTCAGCATCACCTGATTTTCTTACACTGCACTCCATTACCCTAGTTTTGCTCTTATTAATGTTCATCTTATATGCACCTTTCAGCACACTGTCCATTCCGTTCAATTGCTCTTCCAGGTTCTTTGCTGTCTCCGACAGAATTACTATGTCGTTGGCAAAACGCAATGTTTTTAATTCTTCACCCTGAACTTTAATTCCTTCTCCAAATTTCTCCTTGCTTTCCTTTATAGCTTGCTCAATGTACAAATTGAATAACATTGGAGAAAGGCTACAACCCTGTCTTACTCCCTTCCCAACCACTGCATCCCTTTCATGCCCTTCAACTCTGACAACCGCTGTCTGGTTTTTGTACAATTTGTAGATAACCTTACGCTCCCTATATTTTACTCCTGCTTGTTTCAGAACTTGAAAGAGTTTATTCCAATCAACATTGTCAAAAGCCTTCTCCAAATCTACAAAAGCTAGAAATGTAGATTTGCCTTTTCGTAATCTATCTTCTAGGATAAGCCGTAAAGTGAGTATTGCCTCCCGTGTTCCTACATTTCTCCTGAACCCAAACTGATCTTCCCCCAGGTCGGCTTCTACCAGCTTTTCCAACCTTCTGTATATAATTCGTATTAATATTTTGCAACCATGACTTATTGAACTGATGGTTCTGTACTTAAAGGTAACTATGCAGAAATAATTCTATCGCACCTTTATTTCTCCACTTACTAAAGATTTGTGATTGAAAAAGGTTTCTTAAAAAGAATTGCTTTCATATCTATTCAATAAATTGTGAAGTATTTGGGATTATGGCTTTGATTGTTTGTTTTAGGCGTTGAAGGCTTGGAGGACTGTTCCGAAGAAATTACGCAACCCGTGTCTAAGAAGGCCCCTATCAGCACATAAATCATATAAAATTGTACAGAACATCGTCTCTTTTGTAAGGATTTACAATAATGTTTAATGTCATGAAATAAAAACTATATATTAATGTTCTTTTTTGCTGTCTTCAAAAAATGACTGATTTTCCTGATTTTTTAACACTGTTTTTTGTGGAAACCATACGACTTACAGAAAAGTGTCACAGACTTAAATTGTAGGTAATTTTCTCCTCTTTATTTTACTACTGGGCCACTTTCCGTGTAAATAGCTTGCTTTATGAGTTATAAGTTGATAACCGCAAAAAAATGTGATTTTCAGTGATTTTTTGTTGATTTTTCATATTTGCCGAGGGAATTTTTGTTGGAAAACTTCAGATTCGTGTTCAGCACCCAAAAAAACATAAAATAAACCTCTAAAAACAATTACACCAAATTTTTCGACTTCAAACTACCATTTGACTGGACTACTGTCGCGTCACCACTTCGCCTTTCCAGACAATAGGTGTGGTGTCGCACAAGTACAAAGTGCGCGCCACCTACTTTCGCCGCGCGCCGCCATGCACGCACGGCGCGGCGTTCTTACGACGACAGCCACGAGCGCCCTCTGCGCCAACTCCGCTCGTGGCCACCAGTGAAGGACATCGTTCACTTGGGACTGAGATAGCAACCAGTTAGGACCTTCGGAATCAGATAGGCACCAGCGAAGGCAGGCACTAGGCAGGCCTCTAACAACTATGTATCAGCATTCTGCAGTACTATGTAAAAGTTAAGTATTGTATAAATTCTGTGCAATATATATCTCATTCTAATTTAGTGTTTCTAGTTTCTGGCTGCTCCCCTCCGTACCTGCACCAGTGTGCTATCGTTATTCCTGTGTCGGTCTCATTCCACTCGGCCACCGACACCTACGACGGGAACGAGACACATAAGCGGCGAAGAGGCGGGGACACAAAAATAGGTATTGTTGCGTTCTCTACAAAGAAAACTGCAGAATTCGTTCGGTAGTTGGCTGAGGGAGTCAAGATTGGTCAGAAGCACTTTCATTGCGTTTCGTAAGAACAGAAGAATTGGTGCGTACGAATATCTTGTAATAGGTAAATGCTTTTCATATAACGTACACTTAGTACTGCACATGCACGTTACTCATAAGTTAACTATTTTTCTTATGATCTGTTACTTCAAAAACTGGCAAGTCGGCAAAAAAGCACCCTTCGTCCCAAAAGCTAGAATGAAAATAAAGCGAAGAAAAGTGAAGTGATACGGCGATGACTAATTTGTTACTCATTATTCCGTAATCAGACACGACAGATCTGACACATGTAAATTACGACACATGTCGAGTGTCAGTTGTTTGCAATGAACAACGCAGTGCAGTGAGTTAATATATTTCGACTAGCATTAGTACCCGTCGATGCCCGGGTGTGTATTTATTGCATTATTAGGTTACTCCATCTCCTTATTCTTTCTCTCTCCGTTGTCTTCCGCCCCACTCTTTGACCGTTTCACCTGCGTCTGTAATGAAATTCGACCTGAAATTCAATTTCACCCGGCTCAGTTCTAATGACTTCATCTCCTGAACAGTGTATCCTACAGTAATACAATTTTCCGTTTACGTGCAGTGGAATATCAGAAAATTTTCTGCGAAGTTTGTTGCAAAAAAGTTAGTAGTAAAGATAAAATAAATTAAAATCTGATGCGTGATGGTGAGGTTTTTCATACAACGCATCGTTTATGACGTCATATATAATGAACTATGTTTTTTTTTTTTTTTTTTTTTTTTCTACGATATAATTTTGATGGTACATTCGGTGTTATATGTTCATACAGTCTGCGAAATGTGACACGAATAGGTTTTGTAGTGAAGACGTCTTAATTAAAACCTCTTCCATGGTGGGGTGGTTTCCGAAGAACCTAGTTGCGTATGGCTTCATATCTCCTTAACTACCATGATATAATTTTGGAGCTAAATTCAGTGATATATGTGGATAATGTTAGCAAATTATAAACAAGAAATAAATTTAAAAAAAGTCACGCCTGATGCTGTAGTTTCACTGAACGCTAATGTAAGCAGGTTGTAATTTTCGACGCTTGTAAGTATCATGACGTATCTCTTGAACTAAGAGCGGTACAATGGTACAATTTCGTATGTTCATTGTGTCCTATATGTAGATACTACCTGCCAAGTGTGTTGCAACAGAATTAATAGTTAAAAAGTAATAAATTAAAACGTCGTAGCACTTGCGTAAGTTTAATCGAATTAATAGCTAAAATGTGGTAAGAGAAAAATATTTTTCCTGTAATCATTTTGTGGGGGATATCGGCGAGAATAAGTTGTGTAAAGGTTTGAAACTGCATGCGATGTTTTTTGGAGGTAGCTTTTATCATTTTCTAGTGATGGATGCACAAATTTGAATATTTGAGTGCAAAATGTTCAAATGTTTGTTAAGCTTATGGGACTTCTGTGGGGGTTATCAGTCTCTAAACTTGCAAACTACTTATGAACTAACTTATACTAAAGACAACACAAACATCCATGCCCGAGGATCGGAGCATAGCGCCTCAATGCGGTCGGCCACTCCGGCGTGGCTATTTGAGTGCCGTCGGCTTCAAGACAAACTCCATGTAGTCTTGTCTTACCGTTTTCAACTTTACATAAAATTACACCTCTTAATGAGTAGAATATGACAGCATTTATTTTTTTCGAAATCGGTCGATAACTATGCGAAAGTACTGAAAATCAAACTTTTGTTCGTCTTGGAAGCTGTTAGGTAGCACACACACATCCATTTTACAGTATGTACAGATTTACTTTCTATTCCGTTCTTGATTACGTAATTGTGAAGCAAAAATTATGAAAAATGAATAGAGCTTCATCCCACTTGCTTGCTGTTATGAGAATCTTCTCGTTATCTCTGTAGAATGTAGATGCTATTATAAATCGCCTCGTCTCTGCTGCGCGCTGCTTCTGAAATAGCGCGTTCAGAAGAAAGTTATCAAAATTTACGAAATTGATCCTTAGTGAAGCATGAAGTCAGAATGAATGAATGTTTGTATAGCTTATGGGACTTAACTACGGGGTCATCAGTCCCTAAACTTACAAACTACATACGAACTAGCTAACACTAAGGACGGCACAAATATCCATGCCCGAGGGGGGATTCGAACCCCCCGACAGTAGTGGCCGTGCGGACCGTGACTGAAGCGCCTCAGTCCCCTCGGCCACCGCGGCCGGCCATGAAGTCAGACCCTCCCAGCGGGCTGCATTTTCCTGAAATGTTTCCTTTCTCTGTTATAAGAGAAATAAGAAAACGAAAATATCATTAGACGGGTAGAGAAAAAACTAAGTTTCACAGGGTGCACAAAAGCCCAACGAGAGAGAAGGATGTAAGTTTATTTTAATTTATTATTAGATAATTCGGTTTGCAGAAATTAATTTTTTAAGATACAGCCAATTTAGAATACTGCTTATTGGGATGACAACTTCAAGCCCTCATTCTTCGTAAAGTATTTGATTCAGAAAAACATAATTTTGCTACACATTCTATACATATTACAAAATGTGCCTGTGTGTGTGTGTGTGTGTGTGTGTGTGTGTGTGTGTGTGTGTCTGTCTTTGGGTGGGGGCGATATCAGTCAGACTTGGTACACATGTTCCACACTATCAGAAAACATAGTTGAGACATAAGGAATGAAATTCGCTATAAACTGCCACCCACATCGTGCGATAATGTTTTATTTATTTATTTATTTAACATGCCCCATTACATAGTAATATTACACGTAATACTACCGTACAATACATATTTCAGGAGACGTGAAGTAATAAACAGTAAGCGTCACAAAAATGCCCATCATGCTGCGTGTGATAAGAATTTATCCATTACTGCGAATGAAAACACTTAGCCCAACTTTATCTCATTGACAATCCCAACAAAATTATAAAAGGGAAAAGATTTATAGCTTACTACTTTTCCGCTGTTCGTGCAGCCACGAAAGTGCAAATCGTAAGACTATAACTTGTTAGAACGTTAATATATTTTTTTCAGTATTCGTCTGTGCGTGTATTTTCCTGCAACAAAAAACAGGTTGAAGTCAAACGGAACTAACCAGTAGTTAGAGTAGAATTTTAAATTTACGTTTTTGTACGGTATTAAAAAGCCTCCTTGCCACTTTCGTTTAGTATTTTCTTTAAGAAATTGGCAAATCAGGGACGATGAAAGCCAAATGAACACTGAAATCAACAGTTAGTTTCACGTAATCGTTCTTTATAGGCTGGATCGAAACATGTCCGACGTTAGAAAGACTCTCTGGCAGTGAATATAGGTAAAGACGGGCGCTGAAGGAAGATGACGATAAGAAGCAAAAGGATGCACTATAACGATATTTCAAGCCAAAGAGAGAACGACCTAACAGCGGCGAGGATGGAAAAATAGATCCTGAAAGTACAGAAACTGGTGGAGTTACTGCAGCTACATCTTTATCTTCAGGACATGACCAGAAAGTTGAGGAACACAGTACTGCGACCACCGCATACAGTAGCAATGCTGACGGTGGGTCATCCACCACTTGTTCAACAGACCTCGCCTGGACTCAAGAACTGCTTTGCGACGATAGCTCCGAGATTGAAAAATCAGGCAGAACTGAAATTAGGCGACCTGATTCGGAAAATACCGGAAGAACATCAGCCGAGGCACTTACCACCGGAGAAGGGACTGAAGGCAAGCCTAAACTGGGAGAGACAGCTGACTCAGATCCCGGAAGATGGCCGGAAATAATTACCGACTGCATTCGAACGACGTTGGTCATGCGAAGTCCTCCCGAGCGCATTAAAGAAGCTGAAGAATGTCCTAAAAACGCGGGCAATCGGTGTTTCAGCATGAGCACTACAGCTATTCTTTGAAGAATTTAGAAAAAGCAGATAGACATTGGTTGGTGTAATCAAAGAGCAAGGATGCTGTGTTCTGCTTTTATTGCAAACTTTTTTCGTCATCTACAGTAAATATTGCAAAGAACGGTATAACCGACTGGCGGCACCTTGTTTCGTATCTCGAAAGTCACGGGAAGTCTATCGATAATTTGAATTCACATAAAAAGTGGATCGTGTATTCTGAGGGGATTAAAAAGTCACGGACTGTCGACACCCATCATCAAAGGCTTCTGAATACTGAAAGCGAACATTGGGAAAATGTTCTTGGGCGCTTAATAACAACAATTCATTTCCTGGGTCGGCAATGTCTGCATTTGAGAGGAAGTACAGATACTCTTTCAGCCTGACAACGGAAACTTCTTGAAACTCGTTGAATTATTTGGAAAGTTCGACACTGTGATGATGGAGCACCTGCACAGAACAAAGCAAGGTGAGAACAAGGGTCATCATCATCTTGGAAAGGAAACACAGAATGAAATAATTCATCTTATTGGATCATCTGTAATCATCAACATTCTATTAATGATGAAATCTACAAATTATTACAGTATAATTCTGGACTGCATATCAGATTCTTCCAGTGCCCGATTCTTCAAGCTCCACTCTGACGCAGGTCGTACTCAATTTCTTGGAAGAAAAAAAATATCCTATTGTGTAATATGAGAGGCCAAGGATACGACGATGGAGCAAACATGAAAGGAAAGAAGTCTGGTCTCCTGAAAAGAATTTTAGATATTAACAAGAGAGCATTTTACGTACCATGTAGCAGTCACTCATTGAATCTTGTTGTCAACGATGCCGCTATGTCTTCTAAATATGCTGTTTCCATGTTTTCGACAGTGAAGAGCTTGTATGATTTCTTCTTTGGGATGTCTTGGAGAAGTACCTGCCTAACCTGACGCTGAAGTTACTGAGCGATACTAGGTGGGAAAGTCGCATCGATGCTTGTACTCCCCTGAGGTTTCAAATTGCAGGCGTTTTATGACGCACTGGTTCAAATATCAGAAGAATTCGATGTCATAACCGCTCGCGAAGCAATATCACTTGCGAATCAATTAAAAAATTACACCTTTCTCACTTCTCTGGTAATCTGGTACGATGTTCTGCTTCACATCAGTGTAGTCAGTAAGACCCTCCAGACCATTGACATAACTGTTTCTGAGGCCGTGGAAATGCTTGAAAAAACGAAAGCATATTTTGAGACCTGCAGAACAGACGAAAAGTTTGTATCTTTCTTGACGGATTCCAAAGAATTGGCTACAGAATTAGAGTTAGAAGATCTAACGTTACCACAGATTAGTGTTTCCCGGCGACGAAGTAAGAAGCCAATACACTTTACTTATGAAGGAAGAGATGAGACAATAGATGACCCAACAAAACGTTACAAGATTGAATTTTACTATTATCTTTTAGATATAGTAACCACATTCAATCAACTGAAATCTCATTGTGATTATTTTGATTTTCTCTGCGACATCGGCGAGCTGAAGATGCGCCTCCTGACAGCCTGGACACAAAATGTAAAAACCTCGCAGCGATTTTGCAAGATCATGAGTCAAGCGACATTGATGCACTAGAGTTGAGGGAACAACTAAAAGTGCTTTCAATATTGTTGAAACCTGGAATAGGTCCAAAAGAGACTCTGAAGTTTATAGGAAGACATAATTTTTTCCCTAATGTCAACGTTGCTCTGAGAATTCTCCTAACACTCCCAGTGACAGTTGCTAGTAGTGATGGGACAACCGACTGTTTTTAACAACCGATTGGTCAATCGGTTGTTTTTTTTTTCGTTCAGTCGGTTTTTTCAGTCGAATGAAACAACCGAATGAAAATAGTCTCTGTGGCCGTATGAATGTTTTCACTCACTGGCGGGGTTTGAGTGGTTTCAGTCGATGCGAAACAATCAAATGAAACCAGTCTGTCAGTTGCAGCCGATATATGAATGTTTTCACTCATTCAGTGGGTTTGAGTGGTTTCAGTCGATGCGCGACCACCGAATGAAACAAGTCTCTGTCCTTTATATGAATGTTCTCGGCATTGAGTGGTTTCACTTGATGCGATACAACCGACTGGAAAAAGTCTTTGTCGGTTTCTGCAGTTATATGGATGTTTTTATTAATTCATTGACTTTGTGTGACTTTATTTGCATAGTCCTTCAGCCTTTTCGGGTATAAATGAACCGTGATTCAGCATGAAACATTCATAAAGACAAATCTTATAAGTATAGCAGTGTGTCCGTGTGTGTGTTTCTTTTGCATGCAAATCTGCAGTTTTGTTCCAATCTTGATGAAATTTTGCACACTTGACCTTCAAAGCAGGAGGAACGTCACTGTCTACATCAAATTTCATTCGGTGCATGGCGGAGGGTACTTTACCTACTAACTTCGACAAATTCCGTTTGTATTCGAATTTTAATGATATATTTCACTCTTCACCTTCAAACAAAGAGAATGGTCACCGTCTACATCTACTTTAGTTTGATGTATGAGGGAAGGTATTCCAGACTTCGACGCCAATATAAAGTTTTATTGCCGCGGTGGAGTAGCCGAGCGGTCTAAAGCGTTACGCTGCGGAGCGCGCGGTTGCTCGCTGTGGAGGTTCGAGTCCTCCCTGGGGCATGGGTGTGTGTGTTGTCCTTAGGTTAATTTACCTAGGTTTAAGTAGTTTGTAAGCTACGGACTGATGACCACGCAGTTTGGTCCGATAGATTTACAAACATTTGAACATAAAGTTTTATTCCGATCTTGATGAAATTTTGCACACTTGACTTTCAAAACATGTGGCAGTTCTTTGTTCATCTAAGATTGTGTATGGTACATGGCGGAGGGATGGAATAAACCTTCACACCGTTTCACCGATAACCACAGAAATATGTGTGACAAGAGTGAATATTTATGAAACTTGAGATGAATGTTTTCATACACTGTTGACGAATACAGACGCGCTGAAGAAAATTTACAGCACTGATAAATGTTGTATGTCTTCTCGTGCTCCTTCAAATTATATGGAATTAACAAAAATATTTTTATAAGAAATATTTTTATACAAAATATTTAATAAACTTTTTTTACAATACCTAATGTTTTATTGATCTTCGAATTTGGATCTAGCAAATATGCTCAAAGTTAAAATACTTAACACTGTCCTACTAATACCTTAGATATGTATGAACAATAAGCCGCAAACCGCACGTTTCTACCTGTTCCCACTTCGGAGATACAGTATACGAGATTAAACTTGTAGCGATCATTTTGGAACACCCTGTAGTTTCCACGCTTCTTTATTGAGACAGTAAGAAACCGACAACAATGGGCGATGGCACGCACCGCGACGCCGCCAGACACTGTTGTGTGGAGTTTGGCGCGCGCCTGCTGGCGCTTTCAGCAGTGAAAACGCCAGCGAGGCAGCACCCCCTCTCGTGTCCCGCTCCCCGCAGTACTTCGTGGTCATTGGCCACTTATCTTCTACAGATTGTGGGTGTCTGCGAAAGTAATCTGATCGGGCCCAGATGGTCGGCGTTTTTGAGGTCTGTGGTGGGCAATGTAAATGATCGCAGGCCTGCTCCAGCGATGTGACATCTAATTAGTTACTCGTTGATGGTACCTCGAACAATTTAATCTACAACAAAATATGAATCACTGTTACTGTGTATTATAAAACGAAAAGTTACTTCATTCAGTACATAATTAAATGAACATTGTAATACGCATTTTAACTTTGGCATACCCCTTTTACATGGCGGTATAATGTAGCACTGCTGTAGTTATCTGATGTGCATGTCAGTTTCATTCATAGAAATAAATGGATAGCTCTGTAAGCTAAAACACTAATGAGTCGTTTCAGTTGGTATAATGATTACGTGCTTCAACCGACAGAAAAACTTACTGCCTCTTTTCACTTGAAAAGAAAGAATGAGTAATTCAGTCAATTTACAAAACTGCATAAGTGTCGCATGTTTTCATTCGGTTGTTCCCATAGACTACTTTCATTCGAAAAAAAATAAACGAATGTTAATCCAACATAGTAAAACTACGACCGACTGACTCTTTCATTCGGTTGCTCCCACTGACTGGTTTCACTCAAAAGAACTAATGAAGAGGCCAACGTACTGTGTCAATTTTTTCATTCGGTTGGTCCAATCGATTGATTTAACTCAAAAGAAAAGGAATGAGTGGTCCAACCGACTGTGTCGATTTTTTTCATTCGGTTGCTCCGACCGACTGATTTCACTCAAAAGAAGGAATGAGTAGTCCAACCGACTGCGTCGATTTTTTCATTCGGTTGATCCCACCGACTGGTTTCACTCCAAAGGACGAATGAATAGTCCAACCGACTGAATCGGTTGTTTCATTCGGTTGGTCCCACCGACTGGTTTCACTCAGAAGAATGAATGAATAATTCAACCGATACGAGAAACTACAACCGAATGATCGATTTTTTTCCAACAACCGAATGAATCGATTGTTTTCATTCGATTGTTCCCATCACTAGTTGCGAGTGGAGAGAGGAGTTTCTCAAAACTGAAATTGACAAAGACATACTTCCGATCAACGATGAGGTAAACTCGTTTGAATGATCTTACAACAATATCGATTGAACACGAGCTTGCAGAGGAATTAAATTACACAGATCGTGTGAAAGAGTTTGCACAAGCAAAAGCCAGGAAGGTTCGAATTGTCTAGTATGTTTTCAAATTTTTATATTATGTTCAGCATCTTTGTTGTTTACTGTGTTGCTTCTTATTTTGTTCAACACTAAATAGTTATTGTAAATATTGTAAATTATTGTAAATATTACTGTTCAAACTAAATTATCGTTAAATTGTAAATATATTTTGTTTTCCGTTAAATACATTATCTGTTCACAACCATTGAAAAATATTTACGTTAACTGTAAGTTCATGCCGCGCGGGATTAGCCGAGTGGTCTAAGGCGTTGCATGTGCGGCCTGTCCCGGCGGAGGTTTGAGTCCTCCATCGGGCAAGGGTGTGTGGGTGTGTGTGTGTGTGTGTGTGTGTGTGTGTGTGTGTGTGTGTGTGTGTGTGTCCTTGGGATAATTTAGGTTGAGTAGTGTGTAAGCCTAGGTACTGATGACCTTAGCAGTTAAGTCCCATAAGATTTCACACACATTTGAACACTTTTGTTAATTCACAAGGCTTATTAAAATTAGCTAGATTTCTTCAGCCAGGTTTGATTCCATTTTTGAGCTGGTGCCCAGCGACTGTTTTGTATAAATCTGTAGAGAATGTCACCAATCACTCGCAATTTTTGTTTTTATTTTCCATATGTATATAGATTTCGGGCACAGTGTGGCTATTCTCAATGCTTTGAGTTATGTTTACATCTAAACTGTCATGCTGAACGTAGCTGTCAACATGGCGGTTTAGATGTAAGCACATATTAAAAGCTTTGAGACTGGCCTAGGAAGATTTGAAAAGAAAAAAAAATGCGATTGATTGCTGAGATTTCCTACAGATTTGTTTAAATAAAATTCCACAAACGCTTTGTTAGAAAAAAAAAAAGACCGGGGGGAGGTGGGCGGCACTTGGGCTTGCACCGGCCCTGGTACCTTCATTTGATCAACGCACGAACTCCGAAATGGACGACATAGTAATAGATACTTTCGGTGTAGAGAAGCAGCTGAGAGAGCTAAATACAAAAAAGGTTTCAGTTCGGTTTTAGAAAGAGTATACTGCGGTATTGGCCCCCCTTACTTAGCTAGCATTTATCGCTACTCTTTAATTCAGCGCAAAGTTCCTGGTGATTGGGAAAAAAGCGAAGGTGACTCCCGTTTTTAAGAAAGGTAAAACAACTGACCCACAAAATTATAGGCCAATATTGTTGACATTAGTTTCTTGTAGAATTTTGGAGCATATTCTCAGTTCGAATACAGTAAATTTCCTTGAGACGGAAAAGCTTCTTTCTATGAATCAGCACGGGTTTAGGAAACATCGATCATGTGCAGTGATGTGACGTGTTTGAACTAAAAGCATTTAAAATGAATATGCAAAATATGTTTTTTTAATGTGTATTTGAAATACCTTTTCAGTGAAGGTAATTTGTATTTTGGGTAAAATACTTTTTCAAATGTTTTTTGTATTTTTAAAATGATTTTGAAAATACAAAATACTTCACAAAATTTTTATCTGCTGTCAGAGCTTTTATTGTGTACCAAGTCCTGTTAGTGTACCGTATGCTTGATGTGATAGATGAAGGTCTCTCCGATATGGCCTCAAGTACCTCCTGTGTCAGTAGGACTCTGCCGTCAAGGTGCAAATCAATTCGAAACAAAATTTAAAAGTCCGACCAGCTAAAATTGCCTTTTACTTATTGTCCTTTTAGGATACATGTCAAAGCATTACTTTATAGGTCCCTTAAGGCTCGCATCTGGTATGAAAGTATAGTATTACGAGAAATATGTTGACTTTCTAGCTGTTTTCGATATTTTTTTATCGTTATACTGACTACATCAATAAATTTCGATTTATTTTCTCTAGCTTGATGCGCCTCGGTTGCACAGTGGTAGAGTGCCAGACTACAAATCCAAATGTCGCGGGTTCGATTCCCGCCAGGTCCTAGGATTTTTATCTGTCACTATCCACTTCTTTCACCTCTGGCAGTATTGCTCATGTGAAAAATACCGAGGTGCACTGTGGTTCGGAACCCACGTTAAACTCTAGGTCCCCATATAACTGGCTGGGTAATTCAGTTCGAAGGTCGGAGGAAGGCAACGGCATATTACCTCCAAACAGGACCATGCCTAGTAAAACACTGTGGTGTTCAAACCAATCTTCGGATTGTTGACTGCTTTACCTTTAAATAGTGAGCCATACCCTTACGACCTCAATCATATTTCGTATAAAAGTTCTGGGGATGTATTCCTGGGTACATGAATCAAAAGACTCTATCATTTCTACTCCTTTTACAGTATAGTCTCGATACGTAGAGGTGATATGTCCGCGACCACCTGGAAATTTTGAAAACTTGGACAATCGATACTTACGTAGGAAAATGAATAAATCGATGTTGGAAAAAATACAGGCGTCTAAATATGAACTTTGTTTTAATAAATTGTTAACACAGGCATTTTCATTATCAGAATAAACGTTTTAAGCTAAATCTGGTAACTGTTTACTTCGTGAAATAATTTTGGAGTGTCGCTTACTGTAAAGCTGCAGGCCTGCAGAGTATCCGCGGTTTTTGTTTTGTGTTACGAAGCTCGGAATTATGGGAAACTCGTAATTACGACACCCGACATATCGAGACACTACTGAAGCAAACTGCCGTAATGTGTTCAATAATTTTTTTTTACCTTGAAAAATTAGTTACATTACAATTACTTGAATAACTCATATTTATCGTTACTATATAATCAACTTCCAACGTGCGATTTGCACTACGTGAGAATCAGCGGGAACAAAGGAGTGAAGAATGAAATGTCGTCTCAAATCATTTTACGAGATGGGCCAGGGGTTTCCCTGTACGTGGAATTGTTCTACCGGCGACCAGCTGCAACTGGAAAGTCCCTCACCATGTGTCTACTGTTGTTACACCGCCGCTCACTTCATATAGTGATGGGCAGTTCGGATCATTTCACTGTTTCGAAACGTACGGATCATCTGAGTCTAGTGAGTCGACTCACTGTTTTGGCACACGAAACATGCAGAGTCGTGCGCCGCGCTACCTTCACTGATCCACGTGAACCGCGGCAGCTGCAGCGCGCCGCAGTGAGTCGACTCACTGCTTCGGCACTCAAAACACTTGACGTGCCGCAGCCCTGCGTCCTGCTACCTCCGCTGATTCGCGTGAGCCGAGAAAGCTTCAGGGCACAGCACAGTAGCGCGATATACCAAATACGAAATATCTATGGAATATCAACATGGTTTTAATACGTCATTCACTAGACTGAACTGAACGGCACAGGATTTGTTTGCTAGTACGTGTATTGTGTAAACGTGTACTAAGTTACTCGTATTCTCATACAAATATTGTAAAAAAGGCAGCACAAAATATTAACGTTCAAATGCCAAAGTCTTGAAAGTTTTTCCAACCTTCAAAATCTCACAATTAAGTTTAAATGAAACAAGAAAGATCATGGTTAAAATGTCTATGTGCATCAAGAAATGAATAACGTTTCTAACCAATCAATATAAACAATATAGGTAAGATTTGTTCCTAAGACATATTTAATGCAATCAATAAATGTTACTACAAGTATCACTAACACAAGGAAACACATTTCACAATTTACGTGACAAAACCACAAAACTGAAAATAATTCAAAATCTCGCGTGACGCAATATGGGAACAACTTCAAACCAGTTGCACGCCTGGGCGCTGTGTCGAACTAACCCAGGCAGATGTACAGCAAAACGCATGTTAACGATATCTAACGTTCGATACATGAATAAAAAGATTCGTTGTTTCGAAACACTGCCAATTCAAGTTTCGACTCAGTCGAACAGTTCACTGACTCGATTCACTGAGTCGAAACAATAACTCAATAGCCAACTCTAACTTCATAGTTCATACGGCTGGAAACAGTGACATACGAGTATCGTTGCACATATTGCAATTTGTCAGACTGTATGTTTGATTGGCGTAGGCGCCATTCCCTTGTAGAACTGGTTGTAGGCCATTTGCTCCTTCTACGTGGAACTTCAGTATGTGAGTACAAAAATAAATAAATAAAATCTAAAATA
This sequence comes from Locusta migratoria, assembly GCA_026315105.1. Lineage (NCBI taxonomy): Eukaryota > Metazoa > Arthropoda > Insecta > Orthoptera > Acrididae > Locusta > Locusta migratoria. The sequence goes on along the minus strand of CM048755.1, from coordinate 724,405,279 downwards.
ACTGAAAAAGATTACGCCCTCTCAACCTTCGTATCACCCCAAGTATTAGTGTTACTTAAACATCGAGTGTTCCATTATCCGATAGTATCCATAATATTTCTGAAAACACTAGATGCCACGCAGTCACTTCGATTGAAAGTTTTGTTTACATTTACACAAAGTAGCAGTACTCAGATGATTATAGCTTGCCATAATTAATGTATCAGGATGACTTGCCTTATGCCTGATTGAATAAAACATTTAAATACTCATATTTATTACAGGGAGGAATCAAAAATGCCATTAATACTGAAGCACTGCTTTGCAAATGTTAAAAAGGAGGTTGGGAGTGAGATAAATGTGTCTGCAGTTTGCATAAAATGTTAAAAAACTTTGAAAGGCAGTTTTCATGCCACTACCAATTTTTTAAAACATATAAAGGTAAATACATACTGCTGTTCAATAGCAAATATAAATCTGATTAAAAAAGTTAGTTTTCTTTTTTTTTTCATGGACCAGTATAACATTGATGAATTGTTTTCAGACTAAAGGACATGCTAGCCTATTGACTGAGTATGAAAAGCTGAAGCCTGTACATATGAAGAAAAGATAACATGAAAGTGATGATACTTCTGACTTACCTACTTGTTCAAAGAAAGAGAAACAAACCACACTTACAAATGATATACTAAAGTTAGGTAATTTCAATCAATGTGTTGTTGACTTTGTAATTAACACAATGAGCCCAATATCAATCGTTGAAAACGAATCATTGAAAGCTCTGATTGAAAGTGCTCAACAGTTATCAAGACCTCCAAAAATGATGTGTCGTCTAACTTGTGAAAATAGAATTACCGAAAAATTTAAGAAATCAAAGGAAATTACTAAGGCAGCCTTGAAGACTGCTGATTTTGTGTGTACTACCGCTGACATTTGGTCATCATATAGAAGAAGCTATCTAGGAGTTACAGTTCATTGGATTGATAGCAATAACCTTACAAGACAAAGTGCTCCTCTTGCTTGTAGAATGTATAAAGGCTCACACACTTATGACGAAGTTGCTGAGCTTGTATCAGATGTCCATTCAGACTATAATCTTAAATTGTCAAAAATTGTAAAAACTGTTACTGATAATGGATCAAATATGGTTAAGGCATTTGCAGAATTTGGTAGAAGTGACTAGAGTTCAGATAGCTCTGTAGGTAATGAAGATGATGACGACTTGCTTCCAGCAGTTTTTCCAGAGGCATCTGGTGGTCTTGATGAGTTCCTTCTTCCTTGTCATGAGAGATGTGCAACTCACACACTGCATTTGATTGCTACGAAAGATATGGATGAAGCTACAAGACAAAATAACCCTTACAAGAAATTGCACGATGCAGCCTTAGCTAAATGCCAAGCAGTTTGGAATCTGTGTTCTAGGTCTCCAAAAGCATGTGAGACATCTGGACTCTACAGGCAAATCAATTACTATTCCATGTCCAACAAGATGGAATTCGTAGTACGACTGTCTCCAAGATCTTCTGATGGTACAAAAAAATTTAAATGATGCATTAAGAAAATTAGACTTGCCACCATTCAAAGATAATGAAATAGACTATCTTACAGAGTATGTAAGCTGCTTGAAACCGATTGCGGAAGCTACAAGAAGCTTAGAAGGAAACAAGGAAACATTCTATGGACGTCTGTTGCCTGAATTAATGCGGATACGACGAATGTTAAGCCTATTAAAAACTTCCAATCTAAAATACTGCAGATCTTTGATTAATGTGCTAGAAGAAAGTCTAAACAAGCGTTTCCATCGATTACATTTGGAGGAGACTACTGCAAAGGATGCTGTGTTGGCAGCTGTATCACACCCATTTTTCAAGCTTAAATGGGTACCTAAAGCTAAACGCGATTATGTTAAAGACATATTCGCTGAAGAAGTTCGTAAAATAAAAAATAAGGACAATAAAAAGGGAGAACAAAAGTGAGAAAGTGTCACTGGAAATAAAAGAGAGGAAAATGAGTACTATATGTTTGAGGAAGATTCTGATTCCTCAGCATCAAGTGACACAACAAAAACTTCCACGGAATTAGAGACACTGCAGTTTTTGAAAGATGGCGACAGTAATTTGGAATCATTAACTAAGTACCCAACAGTAAAGAAAATTTTCATAAAGTACAATACTTGTTTCCCAAGCTCTGCTCCAGTAGAACGTCTTTTTTCTTTTGCGGGAATGAGAATAAGACCTCACAGATGGAAAATTAATGATGAATTTTTTGAAAAACTAGTTATTCTGAAGTCACAAAAATGATTATGGGATTATATTTTTTTAAAGTATTTTGAAGGAAGTACTTTGAAAATACGTATTTTGTATTAAATACCTCATTATAAATGTATTTTGTATTTCAATACAGAAATTTATAAAGTATTTGGATTTTGTATTTAAATACTTTTAAAAAAGTATTTTTCACATCTGTAGTCATATGAAACTCAGCTTGCCCTTCTCTCGCATGACTTCTTGCGAGCCATGGATGAAGGGCAACAGACAGATTGTGTTTTTCCTCGATTTCAAAAAGGCATTTGACGCGATGCCACACTGCAGACTGCTAACGAAGATACGAGCTCATGGAATAGGTTCACAGATTTGTGACTGGCTGGAAGACTTCCTAAGTAATAGAACGCAGTACGTTGTTCCCGATGGCGAGTGGTCACCAGAGATGGGTAGGGCCGGCGGAAGGGGAAAATATCACCCCGGCAAAGAATCCATATGCCCCCTACAACCCATTGGTATTACTGACTTTAAATTTGCTATGCTACCTTACAGATAGCTGCTTTTAAAGGATAACTCGTTGAATTTTATTATAACTATAAGATTCAATTATAAAACTGAGTAAGATCTTAACTTTTGTCAGTTAAATACCCAGAGTAAGTTTTGGTTAACGATATACGAAACAATTATTTACACATGAGCATGCAGAATATTCTACGTCACTGATTAGAAATTTACAGAACGGTTCAAGAAACACGATTTATATCAAATGAAGATTGATGATGCGATACAGCATTTATTTACACATATATACATAAACAACCTTGTTAACTGCGAAAGAGAACACAATATGAACAAAAGAATATACAAATATATTTTGTAACAGCATTGTACAAAGATTTCGTAATACAAATAACAGAACCAGTAATATAATTTTATGTCTTTATACAGTTATAAAGCAAATTGTCCTTTGAGTCGTTCACAAAGCTAAGTAAAGTTAACTTTTCGTGCCTTTTTCTCTGCAAAGTCTTTAAAGTTGGTCAATACACATCTAACGAGTAAAAGTCTTATCTCTTTGGTACATGTATCAAGCATCAGTGTTGGTATAAAATGTAATTATTGCTACTTATATCAATGGTGAAAGAACTTTCTTTGAGCCTGAAGTTCGCCGCCTATCTGAGAGGCCGCCACCCTAACCACCCCAGCCTGCTAAGACGCTACGTGTGTAAACACCTGTTTTCTATTAAACGTAATAAAATGAAAATACGTTACGTAATGTAGGCCTACTTACCTGTACTGTATAGTTATCTTCTGGAATATTTGTTGATTTCTTGATGGTTTCCTCATTCTCTGGTACAACGTTTTCACTTCCATTATTGTCTGTTTCAGGAGTACGAAAGAATTTCTTTAATGCTGCTGCCTGTTTCTCATTTTCAGCCGCTAATTGTGCTCTTTTTCTGTATACATTTCCAGAAGGCTTCTTTTTTCCGACATGTTGATAAAAAACACAAGGCAACGATTCTTCTACTAAGAGTAGAAATTCAGGAGACAAGAGAAGAACACGCACACAATGAAGCCTGCACTACATGTACATGACTACTGATTTATAATTTTCTTTCACGAGACATTTGACAGTACAAACAGGACTAATTTCTTTTTGGTTGCCGATAACTCAATATTGTTTGTGTAATGTTAGAGCGGCCGACATAGCTTTGTCGCTAGGAGTGCAATTGTCGGCACCGCGGCGGTTGTAATTGTCACAGCAAGGCAATCATCAAATTGGAGCCACGTAACTGGCTCAGAAGACAGCACGTAGAATATTGGACCAAAGTCCATCAACAAAAACATGGCAAGGTAATGATGCCAAAGCCATGTTTTAAAAGAAGCTCTGCAATCCTGGCCTGGACAGGAGAGAGATTAGACTCATGGTTGGATTGCTGACAGGCCATGGGAATTTCAAAAAACACCTACATACAATGGGAATAACAGAAGAGGACCCTAAATGTAGGATCTGTGATGACGGTGATGAAACTGCATCACATCTAATCTTCGAATGCATTGCATTGGAGAATAAAAGGCACAGAATATTTGGAACAACCAGACCCGAAGAAATTGTGTCTAATAAAAAACTGGTAAAGGGACTACTTGCACTGTTCAAGGGCATTGGTTGGCTTTACTAGATATACAGGGAGCGATACCGCACAATAAACTTAGTTTCGGTGCGGGCAGTGGCAGGTTAGACCAAGACTGTTTTGGCTTCCCTGGAAAAATGAAATCAAATCAAATCAATTGTCACAGCGTGTTATTGTTGCTCCAGACTCCCAACTCTCAACAATAGCCTTTATCTTTGTCAGCGGAGATTTTTTTATAGACAAGGTGAAGGGATGAAGGGATTTCCTTTATAGGAGATTCGAGAAGAAAGCTGGGTTGTTATAAAGAGTGAGGCCTATGGCAATGATGTAATAACCAATGTTGCTATACAATTTATGAAAAAGTTAATTTTAGTTCACTGTTTACAATAATATAAATTTAGCAACGATTTTGATGCCCCTCCCAAACTCCCCTAAAATTTGGTGCCCTGGTCGGTCGCCCGGCTCTTCCACCGGTACTGTCGATAGCTGCGATATAGCGCCCGTCACATGGCTGGGTTGGCCTTTTTAAAAAAAAAAAAAAAAAAAAAAAAAAAAAAAAAAAAAAAAAAAAAAAAAAAGTTCAAATGTCTGTAGAACTTATGGGACTTAATTATGGGGTCATCAGTCCCTAAGCGTACAAACTACTTATGAAGTACCTAAGACTAAGGACGGCACAAATATCCATGCCCGAGGGGGGATTCGAACCCCCGATCGGGTGGCCGTGCAGACCGTGACTGGAGCGGTTGGCCTTCCTACTGAGCGACAGCAGACACCACGCCAGATGACATTCTGACGGCGACCTGCACTCATCTAAATACCTTGCTTGTAGCTCTATGATAGCTGCTGTTACCCGGTTTCTATTGTAATTATTCTGGAATGTACTTTTGACTAATTGTTGAATGTCTGTAGCAATTCCTCAGAGTTTCCGACTGCGGCTTACAACCTGGAACCCACCTTCCTTCTGTGTGATCGCCAAGGACACAACAGAAACATGGCGACGAGGATGGGATTGTAGATACTATTGTAATTGGCTGTATTTGTAAGTAGCGCACTGCATTGCCTTGCCGACGTTGCTCAGGTGGTCAAATTTTTCGCATGCATTGTGACACCACGCACACACGTGCCAATATCGGGTGTCTTGGTCTTCGTTAAAGGCTCTGGCTTATTGGTTAATTTTGTTGTTTGGGAAAGTAGTTAAGAAATTTGTTATATTGCTAGGGAATGCGTGGTTTTTTGTTTGTGAGGTATTATTAGAATGACTGATCCCCCACCCACAGTTTCTGCCGGGCTTCCTCAGCTGTCACAGCCAGGCAACGCGCCACATACAATTGTTGATTTATTCTGTTATTCAGGCACAGGCGCAGCAAACAGCAGCTCTGCAAGGACTACTGTCTCAAGTACTGCAGGCTCAAGCCCAGCAACTGTCACAACAGCAGCCAGCAGCCAGCAGCCCCCACACCGAAGGTCGTGACGTCTTTCCGTCCCTTCATCGAAGACAAGGAGGACTGGGAAAAATATGTTCAGCAGTTGGAGCAACATTTCATCGCCCATCACGTACCAGGTACTGACAAAATTCATTTTTTTCTGTCGTGGTGTAGCCCTCAAATCTTCGCAATTGCTGAAAAGCGATCACGTACAGTTCTCCGCCTTAGTAGACGCCCTTTCAAAGTACTATTCAGACCACGTGCATGTAGCGGCCGCCCGTTATCAGTTTTTTAGACTTCGAAAAAAGGAAAATCAGACGTATCGCCAATGGGTGACAGAACTGCAGGGAATGACAAAAAATGTCAGTTTAAGTGTGTGTGTGTGTGTGTGTGTGTGTGTGTGTGTGTGGTGCTTCCTATGCAGATTCTATGATCCCCTGCGGTAACACAAAATGTGACAGATCACAAAGTTAGGGACAAAATTTTACAATATAGTAATCCCACATTACATCAAGTATTGACTATTATTGATCATCAGGATGCATGTGAATTAGCTGCGCAGTGCTTTGACTCTCCTCAAGTGTGTAATGTAGCGGCACAAAATGAGCGACACACAGCTCCCCACAACGGCCGCAGCGTCCGCCGAGGCAATAAACATAGTTCGCGGAAACTGCCACAGACTTCCCGCTCGGATTACGTAAGAAAGACAACAAGCGCCAGAGCCACACTGACACCCCTCGTAATGATAGAAAATCTTGTCCACGTTGTTTGTCCAAACATAAACGAAGTAACTGCCCATCGCGAAATGCGCAGTGTTTTGCGTGTGGAAAGCAAGGACATGTACAATCGGTGTGTTTACAAAAACAGCGACAGGCACCTAGTGAGCCGTCTACAAATTTAATCACTTGTAGTACAGTGAGCATTTCATAAATGTTCTCTCAAATCTCATGTTGCAGTGTCCAATAAAAGTGAACAGACCCCCTTGCTTCGTAAGAACAATAAATTGTTTGTGAACCTTCAGATTCCAAACTTGTCTGTGGAATTACAGTTAGATACGGCAGCGTCACTTTCGTTACTAAATTATAGAACTTACAAATTGCTGGGCCAACCTCCGTTGTAACCAACCCCTGTACACTTGTCAGCATACAATGGTGACACTATACAGGTACTCGGTAAATGTAGCTTGCCCGCAAAGTACCGAAATTGTACACAGTGACTTTCCATGTGCTGTGTTCGGAAGATTCTACAAACATTTTTGGACTTGATTTCTTCGACTTGTTCGCCACTACGGTCGGGGGTTCGAATCCCCCCTCGGGCATGGATATTTGTGCCGTCTTTGGTATAAGGTAGTTCATAAGTAGTTTGTAAGTTTAGGGACTAATGACCCCGTAGTCAAGTCCCATAAGCTTAACAAACATTTGAACATTTTGTTCGACTTGTTCAACATGAGCATAAAGGAAAATGTGCTGACTGTTCAATCGTGTGTGCCCGCCGACAGCTTAGATAAATTGTGCAACGATTTCGCTGTACTGTTCAAAGACGGCCTTGGTAGAACAACCAAGTTTATTGCACAAGTGACACTCAAAGAATCAGCCCGACCCAAGTTTTGTCGGGCGCGCCGTGTGCCTCTCGCCCTGCAGGACCAAGTGGCATTTGAACTTTCAGAATGGCAACGCAACGGTGTTATAGAACCTATTTCAGCCAGTCAGTGGGCCTCCCCCATAGTGATTGTCCGTAAGCCGTCTGGTCGGCTCCGTACCTGCGCCGATTTTAAGAAGACAGTTCATCCTCAACTGGTTGTGGACACATTCCCGCTACCACGCCCAGAACAACTCATGGACAACCTCGGGGCGGGAAAGTACTTTTCTAAAATTGATTTAAAGGATGCTTATTTGCAAGTGCCTTTAGATGAGAAATCACAGAATGTTTTAGTTATCAATACTCCTATTGGTTTAAGTTTTTGCGAATGCTTTTTGGTTGCGCATCTTCTACTGATATTTTCCAGCGGTTTTTAACAGTTGACCGCCAAGCTTCCCTGTTGTTCGACGTATTTGGACGATAATTTGGTTGCTGGTCGTACCCACGACACATTTGAGAAATCTTCGTTCGTTGTTTGAAGTATTGTCGGACGCGGGCCTCCACTGTAATAAGGACAAACAGAAATTGATTATCTGGGTCATCGCATTAATGGGCAGGGTGTACATCCCCTGCAGACACATCTACTTGCTATCAAGAATTTGCCGACTCCCAAGAATCTTCGGGAATTGCAATCTGTGCTAGTTAAATTGTATTACTATTGCAAATTTATTCCAAATGCTGCTCAAATCGCTGCACCATTACATCGTCTTCGGAAAAGGAATGTTCCTTTTCAATGTACACCTGAATGTGACGCCACTTTTCAAACCTTAAAACGGGAACTCTTGAGTGGCAGATGTTTAGTTCATTTTGATCCTTCGCTTCCTGTAGTCTTAGCTGCCGATGCCTCGGCCTATGGGATTGGCGTTGTTGTCACACCGGATTGGTCAACAGTCGTCCAATTGCTTTTGCGTCCAAATTGCTTACTGATGCGCAGCGCAGGTACTCTGAAATAGAAAAGGAGGCGCTTGCTCTGGTATATGGTGTCACGAAGTTCCACCATTATTTATATGGTCGGAAATTTTTTCTTGTTACAGACCACAAACCGTTGCAATCGTTGTTTCACCCTCACAACCCTCTCTTGGAAACGACTGCCTATAAATTGCAACGCTGGGCTCTGCTTTTGTCTTCTTACAATTATGAAATTTTGTATCGCCCCTCATCGAAACACGCAAATGCGGATGTTTTATCCCGCCTTCCAGTGGGCTCTGATACAGATTTTGATTCGTCGCCGGCATCTTGTTTTGCGCTCGACGCCCAGGTTTCCGACTGGCTTGCATCTTTTGCTCTTGGCTTGCATCTTTTGCTCTTGGCTTGCATCTTTTGCTCTTGGCATGCATCTTTTGCTCTTGGCATGCATCTTTTGCTCTTGGCATGCATCTTTTCCCCCTTGGCTTGCATCTTTTCCCCCTCCCCTTGGCTTGCTTCTTCCCCCTCCCCTTGGCTTGCATCTACCCCCTACCCTTGGCTTGCATCTTCCCCCTCCCCTTGGCTTGCATCTTCCCCCCTCCCCTTGGCTTGCATCTTCCCCCCTCCCCTTGGATTGCATCTCCCCCCTCCCCTTGGATTGCATCTTACCCCCCCTTGGCTTGCACCTTCTCCCCCCTGGCTTGCATCTTCCCCCTGGCTTGCATCTTCCCCCCTGGCTTGCATCTCCCCCCTGGTTTGCATCTCCCCCCTGGCTTGCATCTTCCCCCCACCTTGGCTTGCATCTTCCCCCCCTTGGCTTGCATCTTCCCCCCCCCCCCCCTTGGCTTGCATCTTCCCTCCTCCTTGGCTTGCACCTTCCCCCCCACCTTGGCTTGCATCTTCCCCCCTGCATCTCCCCCCGCTTGGCTTGCATCTCCCCCCCTTGGCTTGCATCTTTTCCTCCCCTTGGCTTGCATCTTCCCCCCCCCCCCGCTTGCTTTGTATCTTTTCCCCTTGATTCTGGGACGATGGCACAGGCTACCACCGCCGATCTGACACTGAACCTTTTAGTACAGTATCTTCGTACGGGTTGGCCCCGATCTTCTAAGCACATTGCAGACTCCAAAGTTCGCCGATTTTTTGCGTATCGTAATGATCTGTCATTGCAAGACGGTGTCATCTGCCTCCGCAGCAGAGCGGATTAGTTGAGAGTGGTTGTGCCAACGTCATTACGTGCACAAGTCTTGCGACTTCTGCACGTTGGCCATTGGGGTGTAGTCCGAATCATTTCCCCCTTGGCTTGCATCTTTTCCCCCTTGGCTTGCATCTTTTCCCCCTCCCCTTAGCTTGCTTCATCCCCCTCCCCTTGGCTTGCTTCTCCCCCATCCCCTTGGCTTGCATCTCCCCCCTCCCCTTGGCTTGCTTCATCCCCCTCCCCTAGGCTTGCTTCTCCCCCATCCCCTTGGCTTGCATCTCCCCCCTCCCCTTGGCTTGCATCTCCCCCCCCCTTGGCTTGCATCTCCCCCCCCTTGGCTTGCATCTTTTCCCCCTCTTGGCTTGCATCTCCCCCCTCCCCTTGGCTTGCATCTCCCCCCCCCCCCCCTTGGCTTGCATCTCCCCCCCCCCCGCTTGCCTTGCATCTTTTCCCCTTGATTCATGGATGATGGCACAGGCTACCGCCACCGATCTGACACTGAAGCTTTTAGTACAGTATCTTCGTGCGGGTTGGCCCCGATCTTCTAAGCACATTGCAGACTCCAAAGTTCGCCGATTTTTTGCGTATCGTAATGATCTGTCATTGCAAGACGGTGTCATCTGCCTCCGCAGCAGAGCGGATTAGTTGAGAGTGGTTGTGCCAACGTCATTACGTGCACAAGTCTTGCGACTTCTGCACGTTGGCCATTGGGGTGTAGTCCGAATCATTTCCCCCTTGGCTTGCATCTTTTCCCCCTTGGCTTGCATCTTTTCCCCCTTGGCTTGCATCTTTTCCCCCTCCCCTTAGCTTGCTTCATCCCCCTCCCCTTGGCTTGCTTCTCCCCCATCCCCTTGGCTTGCATCTCCCCCCTCCCCTTGGCTTGCTTCATCCCCCTCCCCTAGGCTTGCTTCTCCCCCATCCCCTTGGCTTGCATCTCCCCCCTCCCCTTGGCTTGCATCTCACCCCTCCCCTTGGCTTGCATCTCCCCCCTCCCCTTGGCTTGCATTCCCCCCTTGGCTTGCATCTCCCCCCCCTTGGCTTGCATCTTCCACCCCCCCTTGGCTTGCATCTTCCCCCCCTTGGCTTGCATCTCCCCCCTTTGGTTTGCATCTTCCCCCCTTGGCTTGCATCTTCCCCCTTGGCTTGCATCTCCCCCCCACCTGGCTTGCATCTCCCCCCCACCTGGCTTGCATATCCCCTCCCTGGCTTGCATCTCCCCTCCCTGGCTTGCATCTCCCCTCCCTGGCTTGCATCTCCCCGCCCTGGCTTGCATCTGCCCTCCCTGGCTTGCATCTCCCCTCCCTGGCTTGCATCTCCCCCCTGGATTGCATCTCCCCCCCTGGCTTGCATCTCCCCCCTGGCTTGCATCTCCCCCCTGGCTTGCATCTCCCCCCTGGCTTCCATCTCCCCCTGGCTTGCATCTTCCCCCCTGGCTTGCATCTCCCCCCCCTGGCTTGCATCTCCCTCCCTGGCTTGCATCTCCCCCTGGCTTGCATCTTCCCCTCCCCCACCTTCGCTTGCATCTCCCCCCCCTTGGCTTGCATCTTCCCCCCTTGGCTTGCATCTCCCCCCTTGGCTTGCATCTCCCCCCCTGCCTTGCAAATTCCCCCCCTTGGCTTGTATGTACCCCCCCCCCCCTTGGCTTGCATCTACCCCCCTTGGCTTGCATCTTCCCCCCCTTGGCTTGCATCTTCCCCCCCCCCCCCTTGGCTTGCATCTTTCCCCCCCCTTGCCTTGCATCTTTTCCTCCCCCTTTGCTTGCATCTTTTCCCCCCCTTGGCTTGCATCTTCCCCCCCCCCCCTTGCCTTGCATCTTTTCCCCTTGATTCATGGATGATGGCACAGGCTACCGCCACCGATCTGACACTGAAGCTTTTAGTACAGTATCTTCGTGCGGGTTGGCCCCGATCTTCTAAGCACATTGCAGACTCCAAAGTTCGCCGATTTTTTGCGTATCGTAATGATCTGTCATTGCAAGACGGTGTCATCTGCCTCCGCAGCAGAGCGGATTAGTTGAGAGTGGTTGTGCCAACGTCATTACGTGTACAAGTCTTGCGACTTCTGCGCGAGGGCCATTGGGGTGTAGTCCGAACGAAGCAGTTAGCCCACCTCCATTGTACGTGGAAGGTCATACAGCATATGACGTCCCGTTGTCGCGTTTGTGCAGAGCACCAGTCCGCTCCACCACGCCGTTTATTTTCGTGGCCGAAAGCAACCGGGCCCTGGCAACGTCTTCGTGTCGATTTTGCGGGACCTTTTGGAATTCACGTTGGTTAATGTTAGTGGATTCTTACAGTAATTTCCCGTTTGTGGTGCCTATGTCTTCTACCACGACATCTGCCACCGTTAAGGTTCTACGGTCCATCTTTTGCCTCGAAGGTCTACTGCAGACTATCGTCACTGATAATGGCCCACAGTTTGCCTCGTCCGAGTTTGCGTCCTTCTGTCGGAGCCAGGGTATCGATCACGTCACTAGCGCGCCGTTTCATCCTTCGTCGAACGGTGCCGCGGAATGTCTCGTGCGGAGGTTTAAAGAACACATGACCCGCGTCAGGCATGACCATTCCCGCGATGACGCCTCGCTCATCTTCCTGACTACCTATCGGTCGCAGCCTTACCGTGGCTTCTCGCCGGCGGAACTCTTGCACGGCCGCCCGCATCGCACTCTGCTTCTTTTGCTACACCCACGGCCGCGCAGCGCGGGGTTCGTGCTGTCGGCTCCGTCGTCGCCTTTTCGTGCTGGCGCGCCTGTTTGGCTTCGTTCTTATGGCACGCGCTAGCATTGGCAGCGAGACACAATTACTCGCCGCCTCTGCCGCGCAATGTTCTCAGTTAGTACTGCGTGCGGCTTGCAGAAGTGGCGCCGCAATCAGCTCCGTCTCGATGTTTCTGGCGCGGGCTCTGTTTCTGGCGTGGAGTCCACTGTCCAGCAGCAGCGCCAGAGCGCGTCCGCCACGTCTCCGTCCCAGGAGCCAATGGAGGTGGACGTCCCGCCGCTGCCACCATCGCCACAGCCGTTGGCGCCTCCCGGTCCGGCGCCTGCTCCTTCGACGGCTGTCCGCCTGATGGAAGTAGACGCCCTCGTGGGGCGTCCCTCATACCTGCCACACGCCGGACGTGGAGATGCGCGCCGGCGCCGGTTTACGGTGGGCGCTCGCGGTGAGATCCGGGCGTGCGAGCCGGCCGTCCCCCCTGGCAATCATACGCCGGGCTCATCAGTGGTCTCCACCCAGATCCCTCACCCCACGGCCCAGTGTACTGAGACGCCCCGGCCGTGGCTCCCGAGGGGCGGAGGGGTGCTATATCGATAGCTGCGATATAGTGCCCGTCACATGGATGGGTTGGCATCATCACCACCACAGAGAGCGCCCCGCGAAGCCACGGCTGATGGGGGCGCCGCCAGCGCCTTCGTATGGAGCGACAGAAGACACCACGCCAGATGAAGTTCTGACGGCGACCTGCACTGATCTAAATACCTTGCTTGTATCTCTATGATAGCTGCTGTTACCCGGTTTCTAAGTCATTAATTGTAATTACTCTGGAATATACTTATGACTAATTGTTCAATGTCTGTAGCAATTCTGCGGTGTACAACCTGGAACAGACCTTCCTTCTGTGTGATCGCTAGCGACACAACAGGAACTTCTTAAATATGAGTAAATGAATGAGTGAATGAATGAATTTTTAGACATACTAAAATCTACTTAAGTCATATACAGGATGTTCTATATGGAAAGATGGGACATTTCATAAGAAAAAATCGCACTGATGTGTTTTACGGCCCACTTTAGATTTGTAGTTTTATAAGTTTTTGCAAACATTTTGGACCAAAATAATAATCTAAATATAATTAATTAAAAAGTGTCTGAAACCCTTTTAGGAAAAAAAATAGGTAGTGGTGGGTTTCAAACCACCGACATTTCGCGTCACAGCCCAGCACCTTGCCCACTACCCTATGGCTATAATTCAAAACAGTTCTTTAATCTCTTACTATTCAGGGCCGATGTTAAATGATGTTAATATGGCATTTGTAGACATTAGATTATCATTTATCGTACGAAGAACGATGTGTGTTCGTTAATTCCTCAGTGTGCCGTTGCTTCGAAATGGCAACGTGTAAGTTACAGTAAGAAAATCATCAAATATACGCGAGGAATGTCACTTGACATCTTCGAACGGCTGGTTTTAGTTAATTCAATCGAGGGTGTCAAATCTCCGTTATTTTTGCAAATATCTCAAAAAACGATACGAGATACGAAAAACACATAAGAGAGCTAAGTTGTAGAGAATTTTTTCCTCTACCAATTAGGTTATTCAATTTTCGTGTCAGATGAACGGTTCGTTTGCAATTAGTTATATTACGAACTCCAGTTTTTGGTTTTACTACCGTATTTTTTGTCCGAAAAATTTGAAAAAGGGAGGTTCTGGTCTCTGGCGGCCTACAATCATGTCTGTAAAATTTGGTGCTGATCGGTTGAACGGTTCGTCTTAAAAACTGGGAACACGCTAAGGACAGACGGACAGACAGACAGACATACATACATCCCAAAATCGCCGTTATTTTTGCAAATATCTTTGAAACGCTACGAGATATGAAAAAAGACATAAGATAGCAAAGCTGTAGAGAATTTTCTCCTCTACAAATTGGGTTATTCCATTTTCGTGTCAGAAGAATATTATTTTCATTTAAATTTCGAGCTGTCAAAAGACAGCTAACTGTTAACATTTGACTAGGAATATTGTTACGAAGTCTGATAGCAGTCCAACAAACTGTTCTTGACAAATATATGGGTATATGACCACGAGTAAGAATTACAATAAATTTCAGTTGGAATTTTTCTCAAACTACAAATGTACATGCATGAATTCTTAAGACTTGATTGGATCAAATAAAAGTTTATGGGAAAGTGTACATAAGTATAGTGAAATGTTAATAATACAGAGACATTAAATAGGAGGAAATCAGGATGGAGAGGGCTGTTGGCCATGAGGTGTAAGGATGATAGGTTACCTTAGGTTGAGTCCAGGCTGATTGTAGAAGTGTATAGGGTGTTATAAGGACAATTTCCATCTGCAAAGATCAGAAGAGCTGGTGGTAGTAGTGGGAAGGGGAGGTATTCAAATGGCCTGCGGCATTGGTTGTAAAGCAGTCACAGAAATTGTGCATGTTATTGTGGTCCATCTTACTATTTGCCACAGTTTGAGGGAGCCATTCGTTCTAATGATCAGCGGGTTGGTAGTCATACCAATGTAAAAACTTGTGCAATACTTGCAACAGAGCTACGTACTGACAAGCTATTAGATAACATTATAACTACATTGGAGATGTAATATTACATTTTCTTGTAAGTTTTTTCTGCAATAAGGTCATAAATGCTCTTTTTTAAATGTTTCACACTGACGTACCTATAACTTTGACAAGGAGGGTGTCCAATACTGCCTTTTAGAAAGGTAAACTTTTTTCCTGTAACTTCGTACACACTATAACAAGGCATTACTTTTAACCCCAATAAAATCAATCAAATGGAAATTAAAAATCCTACACTCATTGGAATCTATAAGTACGCTAGTAAGTCTGCAGGCAAATACTAATGATTGTAAACACCTTTGCATAAAACAAATGGAATGTACATATTAATGAATTTGTTTGTGACGAAATTAACAAACCTAAACTGTAGGTAATTTATGTTATTACATTATGCCATGCTGCGACACTTAGGAACTTAGCTGTAGCTGTGTCATACGTCAGTGTACTTTAAAAGTCATAACTTTTGTAGATGACTCATTGTTAGTACTGAGGGCAGCTGTAGCTTTGGCAGTACATTTTTTAAAAGAAATGTTTTAATATTGACACTTGCCCACAACTTCAGTGCCATGGAGACTTCCCAGTTTAAACGGTGATATGCACATGATGGTGTGCCTATAGACCATGAAACTGGCAGTGCCGGAATAAAAATTGGTTCTAGTGACAGCTGTTAAGTGGTGTGTACTTAAAAGAAAGCAAAAAATGCATAATTTTTATATTTATAATTTCTTCTGAATCACGGTAAACACTCATTGGAGCAAGATTAGAAACTCTCATCTACCAGTTTAATTCTAACGTAAGGTCTTGACTTTTTTAGAATGGAAAAAATGTTTTTCGGACACCCTTAGTTTATACATACAGCATATAAATCATTATAGTCAAAAGGGAAAAAATCTATTCACCACACTGTTCAATAGCTACGATTGCAGTGATAAGTTTTTGTTCCAGAGGTTTCCAGTTATTATGCTATATTTCACATTCATGCAGAAATGTGGCTACATTTTCACCAAAAAAATATACTGTTTTTAATACTTCCTTTTGTGCTGGATTCATTACTGGTTTTCTCAGGAAGAATCATCTATGTGTTTTTCCATGATGTTTGAAATGAGCAATGAGTTCTGGAATTGGATGTCCAATAAAAGGGGAAAATATGTTTCCACAGTAATATGTGTCAGCATTTTCTCCTGTGACATTACTGCCATCTATTCGTTCTTCTAGCAACTGTGGCACTAATGTGCTTTACTTGCTCTCAAGATTGAGAACTAATTTTGCACGACTGCAATTGTTAAACGAGCCCACATTGACCTTCTATATTACTTCACCTATGTTCGCTGTTTGGGCAAATTTTTCTTAATTGTAATTAATGACATGATAAACTGGCTATTTTCAATGGCAGTCTTTAATTAGCATTGTTGAGGGGGAAATCCCTGCTAGCAGCATCTTTAAGTGCCCCAAGTGTTGCACACACTACAGGAATCATTTTCGCAAATATTTCTACAACCACAAACTTATTTTGTCCATTGTGAGTCACAAAGTGAGAATAATTGTGACATTACAGATATAGGGGAACTGATTGTTTCCATGAGAAAGGCAGCCAGCCGACTAACAGTTTTGACCTAGTGAATGGAATACGGGTAGTTAGCGTTATCCTAATCTGCGGTCTTGGATGAGTGAGGGTGGCTATTCCAGCTTGCAACTGAAATACAATATATTCGCAAACATTATTCTAAAAATCCATATAAAATCAGGGAATGATCATATGGCAAATACAATTATATGAATGGATTCAGGAGAATTGGGAGAATCAAACGCCGTAATTACAATTTCAATAGCTCTTACAGATAACAAGCTGATAAATTGCAGTACTATAATAATTATATTATGAGACTGATATACTGATATTTACAATTATTGATACACAGTATTTATCAGTAACAATTTAAGAAGCAAATGGGCAGCATTGCATCACACAACCTATCTTAAGACGTACCACGTTATTTCCGTATTCTTTCAATAAACTTTATTTTACTCTTGTTCTGCTTTCTGTTGAGGTAGTAATATTCTTATGTCAGAACATAGATTCCACCACAGAAACACAAAACATAAACCCAGCAAAGCGCATTACATTTATCTATGTATTTTATTATATTTTAGGGACTGATGACCCCATAGTTAAGTCCCATAAGCTCTACAAACATTTGAACATTTATTATATTTAACGTTCATTTTATATTGTAGACTGCCACTTAAATATTTCATGGCTGACTAAAAATAGTAGATATGCAGCAGATAATTTATACATAAACAATTATATGTCTTTGTTGACAAGAACTAAATATATTTATACAAGAAGCCATGATAAATTAAATATTAATTGTGTAACTATATTTCGATGGCGGCAGTATATTTGAACAGGGAGACACCACGCTTAATAGTTACCTGAGCAAAGAGCTTCAGTCTCAAGCAATTTTAGTATTGTTAAATATGTATTTGTTTGTTAAATGTAAACATTTGTATGGAGGTGGTCAAAGCATTTAATTCTGTGATATTCAAATGTATAATACACTCCTGGTCATTAAAACTGCTACACCATGAAGATGGCGTGCTACAGACGTAAAATTTAACTGACAGGATGAATATGCTGTGATATGCAAATGATTAGCTTTACAGAGTGTTCACACAAGGTTGGCACCGGTGGCGACAATTACAACATGCTGACGCAAGGAAAGTTTCCAACCGATTTCTCATAAACAAACAGCAGTTGACCAGCATTGCCTGGTAAAATGTTATGATGCCTCATGTAAGGAAGAGAAATGTGTATCATCACGTTTCCGACTTTGATAAAGGTCAGATTGTAGCCTATTGCGATTGCAGTTTATCGTATCGCGACATTGCTGCTTCCATTTGTCATGATCCAATGACTGTTAGCAGAATATGAAATCGGTGGGTTCAGGAGGGCAATGCGGAACACCATGCTGGATCCCAACAGCTTCGTATCACTAGCAGTTGAGATGTCAGGCATCTTATTCGCATGGCTGTAATGGATCGTGCAGCCACATCTTGATCCTGGAGTCAACAGATGGGGACGTTTGCAAGACAACAACCATCTGCACAAACAGTTCGATGACATTTGCAGCAGCATGGACTATCAGCTTGGAGACCATGGCTGTGGTTACCCTTGATGCTGCATCAGACAGGAGCACCTGCGATGGTGTACGCAACGACGAACCTGGAGGCACGGATGGCAAAACGTCATTTTTTTTTTATGAATCCAGGTTCTGTTTGTAGCATCATGATGGTTACATCCGTGTTTGGTGACATCGTGGTGAATGCACATTGGAAGCATGTATTTGTCATCACCATACTGGTGTATCACATGGTGTGATGGTATGGGGTGCCATTGGTTACACGTCTTGGTCACCTCTTGTTTGCATCGACGACACTTAGAACATTGGCCAGTACATTTCATATGTGTTATGCCCTGTGTCTCTACCCTTCATTCAATACCTTCAAAGCCCTGTATTTGAGCAGGATAATGCATAACTACATGTTGCAGGTCCTATACGGGCCTTTCTGGATACAGAAAATGATCAACTGCTGCCCTGGCCAGCACATTCTCCAGATATCTCGCCGATTGAAAACATCTGATCAATGGTAGCTGAGCAACTGGCTCGTCACAATATGCCAGTCACTACTCTTGATGAACTGTGGTATCATGTTGAAGCTGCATGGGCATCTGTACCTGTACACGCCATCCAAGCTCTGTTCGACTCAATGCCCAGGTGTATCAAGGCTGTTATTATGACGAGAGGTGCTTTTTCTGGGTACTGATTTTTCAGGATCTATCCACCCAAACTGCATGAAAATATATTAACATGTCAGTTCTATTATAATATATTTGTTCAATGAATACCCATTTATCATCTGCATTTCTTCTTGGTGTAGCAATTTTAATGGCCAGTAGTGTATTTTGGAAGGGAAATTTTATTTTAAAGATGAGACGTTAAGATGCGCAGAAGGATACAATTTTGGGAGCTGGTAGAGCACACTTTTGAATGTTTGGGAAGGTACTTGTAACTTGAACACGGTGGTGAAAGGTTGTGATGCTGGGCGGTCTGAAGCTGTGTAACGAACTTGTGATTTGAAGAGATAGGCATGTGTGGACTTAGAAAATTTACGGGTCTGTGGCTGCAGAACTTAATCTCTGGATGAAAAGTGGTAAACTATGGACGGTAGTAGGACTGTGGAACTGTGATGATTCAGCAATCCTCTACTCGTGTGGTGACAAACTCCGTTTTATAACAAATACTGTAATTAATCACACATTAATTTGGAACTGCAATGTTTGGTGGATTTTATTAATTTACTTGCTATAATTTGGAACTTTTACTCTAGAGTGCATGTGATACTTATTGTGCCTCTCATGAACAATATTTGGAGAAGTATTCAGTTATTTACCGATATATAAAGTAGGACCACCTCCACATTTTCATGTCCAAAAAGAGTAATAAACTCCATTTATAAAAATTACTTTTTAAATGACTCTCGTCTAAACATTATCTTAGAATCCATTTTGTTGGTTATTCAGAGCTTTAATTTATGTTTGTTTAAATATATTTTTCGTGTCATCTACATAGTGATAGACTGACTAAACTCCACATTAATTATTGATCTTATTTAAACAGTTTGGGTAGCTGTTTAGGGCATAGAAGCTGACATACATAACTCACCCCTATAAACGTACACAATGAGCCATAAACCGTTTACTACTGTGTTATGTATTGCTTAATTCTTATTGGTGAGTACCGATAGGAAGGTCGCAGAAATTTTTCTTATTATAATTAACGACACAATAAATTGGCTATTTTCAAATGGCGGTCTTTAATTGGCATAGTTGGGAGGAAACATTCCTGTTATTTTTAAGTGCCCCAAGTGTTGCGCACACACTACAGGAATCATCTTTGCAAATATTTCTACAACCACAAACTTCTTTCAGCCATCATGTGTCAGAAAGTGAGAATAATGTTCAGTATAAATTAATGATTTTACAAGAGAGAGAGAGAGAGAGAGAGAGAGAGAGAGAGAGAGAGAGAGAGAGAGAGAGAGAGAGTAAATAAAAATTTTAAAAATTAAAAATATAGGTCATCTAATGTTATCCTTTACTAATCTATCACATTTTACATTATTACGAATTCTCCTATTCATGACCTAAGGAACCAAGTATTAATCTAATCAATTCTGAGTCAATTTGATCCATACATTTCTTCAAAAGGTAGCCGCTAAGTGGAGATCGTTGAAATAGGTTACTCTAATTTTATTGTTCTGATAAAATTCTGTTTGATAGTTATCTCATGAATATGTGTTGTAACTAAATTAAGAACTTCAGCCATACAGTGTATGAACTGGAATAACTAGGCACTCATCACTGCAGTGCCATAACAGTCTTTCCAAATCAACTTATTGGTATCCAAATTATAAGGTGAGATGTATGTTATAATCGTTGTTGCCATTCTTTGAGATAAAACATTTCCTTTTGTCAAAGTACAAGAAAATTATCACTGATGATTGATTTTTCAGATGAAAAATCTACACATTATGAAGGCTAGTTGCTCTCTCCGTGTTAATGTCTGGTTTCGTCAGATAGTACAGTAAAAAATCCGTTTGTCTATTACCTCATTAAGCACCTGTGCTTGAATGGCAGTACCACTTAGTTTAACAATATTCCTGCAGAAGTATAGGCCTACATGGGTCTACAATCAATGTTTCTTGTAGTTAAGTGGCGTTAATAAATGGAGTTTCCTGAAATTCCTACACCATAGATGACAAAGTAAAGATTCTAAGTTTCGATAAAAGAAAAGCTGGTGACATGAATTAAATAGAAGTAGATATTGTAGATGTTGAGAAGCGACTGAGATCACTTAACAAAAGGTAAGTATTCTGGTCCAGAGCCATGTGGGAGTGGATGAGCACTCTAAGAAGTCATGCTGCGAAGTGCGCCACTGCTCCCCGTCGGAGGTTTGAGTCATCCCTCAGGCATAATTTAGTTTAAGTAGTTTGTAAGTCTAGGGGCTGATGACTATTGCAGTTTGGATCTACAGATTTACAAACATTTGATCATCTCTGTTCCAGATTGCAAGCAAATTAGGTTCCTTTCAGAGATGGCAATATAATAGCTTCCTAAAAACTAATCATGTACAACTATCGTTCCATTAAACAGCAGTGTCTAAAGACTGGCAAAGTTTACACCAATACTCAAGACAGGAAATACTGAGATCGGCATGTAATTCAATGGATTACTCCTGACGTCGATTTGATGTAGGATTTTGCAGCATATACTGACTTGCACATTATGATCACCTTTAAGGAAATGATCTGTTCAAACTCAAAATATTGTGAAAAAAAATCTTAAAATGTTTGTATATCTATGGGACTTACCTGTGTTGGTTATTAGTCCTTAGGCTTATAGGCTTACAAACTACTAAGTTAAACTAACCTAAGGACAACCCAAACACCCATGCCCCATGGAGGACTCGAACCTCCGATGGCGAGGAACCATGTGCTCCATAGCAAGGCAATTTACACTGTTCGGCTACTCCACTGTTGTAAAATATTGTCCTTATGCAACATAACTGGCTCTTTTTTCTCAAGAAGTAATGAGATATTTAATTTCAAATTGATTACATATTTCAAAATTTCCAGAAAGCTTTTTACACTGTTCCTAACAAAGATTTTTTAATCAAATTGTGTGCCTACAAATTATCAACTCATTTGTGTGACTGGATACATGATTTACTATAAAAATCACAATTCACAGTAGTAGACAGAAAGTTATAGAGTAATGTCTTGATATCTAGTGTCCCCCAAGGAAGTTTCATAAATCTTCTGCTTCTCTTAATGTATAGCGATGTCTTAGGTTGTTTGCACATGCTGATGGTTTTTACAGTCTAGTAACATCATCAGAAAATCAGTACCATTTACAAAATGTTCTACACAAGGGATCTGTAGTGTGTGAAAGACATTAACCGAAAATACCTAACTTATTCGTTTCATAGTTGTTTCAAATGTGACAATTCAACAATTAAACAGAAACACACTCAGTTATATGGCACAGACCAAGCACTTTCCATCACCACAATTTTGTGGCAGAGAATTTAAGGAAGTGGGTATTGACAAATATTCTAGTTTTGTTTTAATTTAATTTTTGAATTGTAAGCTAAGGGGGGTGTCCAGACCACTTGCACCCCTCCACTGTATACGTCCATGGTGTTTTATATTAGTACTGTTACAGTTCTCGTATTTTTTTTTTTTTTTTTTTTCTTCAGAGATATGGAAGTATATACATAGTCAGAGATAAGATGTGACTTCAAATAATTTAACAATGAAAAAATTATTTCTCAAAATTGTTCCAAAAATTAAAATCTGTTAGTAGTTAGTTTTAAAATTAATGTAATTCCTGTAGCTAAGAACAAAAGTATTAATTGTTAATCACAAATTTTAAGGAAAGCAACAATAGTTGTCTTGCTGGCAGCAGTGGCCGAGTGGTCTGCGGCAAGCTAGTCACAGTCTGCACGGCCGCTACGGTCGGGGTTTCGAATCCCCCCTCAGGCATGGATGTTTGTGTCGTCTTTAGTATAAGGTAGTTCATAAGTAGTTTGTAAGTTTAGGGACTGATGACCCCGCAGTTAAGTCCCTTAAGCTTAACAAACATTTGATTTGAACAATAGTTGCCTTGTTGGAAGGCTATACACATAAGCAAAATTTTCAGAGAGAGAGAGACAGTGTCATCTGAGCTGTTTTGGTACACTGTTTGTAATGTTTGACTTCAAAGAGTAGCAATAAATCATTTAAAATTCAACATAATTTTTTATCTGAACTTGCATGTTGGCATAGGGTGACCAGATGTCCCATATTTTACTGGATTGTCCCTTATTTAGCCTAAGTATCCCGTAGTCCCCGTCAAAGTAAATACGGGACGTATATTGTCCCGTATTTTACTAAATGTCCCATATATTTGGAATTAATTTTTTTAAAGTAATCTTAGTGTAAACAAAGGGTAAACTAATGTAGTTGTAATCAAGCAATGCAGAAAATATGCTCCAACTCAAAGGAAATGATGCACGATTTTTGACAAAATTCTTCATATATTTCTAATATTTCAACCTTTGGGGGCGATCTTTATTTTATTTTAAATTTTTTGTTCTAAAGTAATGCTTTCACACGACATGTGCAAGTCTTCCAACTATACAAATTCAGTGATTAACGAATTCATTGCAAGAAGACAGCCTGCTGAGAGAGTCTGATTTTTTGGACATTTTAAGTTCATTTCACGAGACGTCAATTGATTAAATCATGAAATGGGCTTACCCATTTCATGTTCTGAACGCATTTGTGGTGTCGCACAAGTCCAAAGTGCGCGCCACCTACTTTCGCCGTGCGCCGCCATGCACGCACGGCGCGGCGTTCTTACGACGACAGCCACGAGCGCCCTCTGCGACAACGCCGTTCGTGGCCACCGCTGAACGACATCATTCACTTGGGACTGAGATAGCAACCAGTTAGGACCTTCGGAATCAGATAGGCACCAGTGAAGACTTGGCTATCGTACAGGCACTAGGCAGGCCTCTAACAACTATGTATCAGCATTCTGCAGTACTGATCTCTGTAAAAGTTAAGTATTGTATAAATTCTGTTCAATATATATCTCGTTCTAATTTACTCTAGTGTTTCTAGTTTCTGGCTGCTCCCCTCCGTACCTGCACCAGCGTGCTATCTTTATTCCGGTGTCGGTCTCATTCCACTCGGCCACCGACACCTACGACGGAAACGAGACACAAAAGCGGCGACGAGGCTGGGACACAAAAGCATTTAACTAGTCTCAGCTCAAATATCCTCTTCTATGGAAGTCTATTCAGTAAAGAATAAACTAATTACCTGAGTTTGATGAAAATATTTAGTAAGAAAGATGTGAAGATCAGCTTATTGCAAAAGCTAACCATGTTCAAAACACACATGAAGAGAAAATTTATTAATTGAGAACTGTGTAGTCAGTTGGTAAAAATTGGTCTCTCATTTTCAACTTATTTGCATCTGAAGATATCTGGAGCAAATGCTGATGTGGAAACAGTGTTCTCCTTCACAAATATTCTATGCCCCGTGAACTGTGAAAACATGTTTAGTGTGCAAACTAAAAGGAGGTAATTATAATAAGAACTCAGTTCACAATACTTCATGTAGTGCTCATTATATAAAACTACAGACCTCTGGAATGACGCACATTCTTCTGCAAAATATAATTCAGTGAAATATGTAAAGTGCACAAGTAATCAAAACTTTTTGCTTGTTTGCATGTGAGAACTACAAAGTAATAAAGTATTTCTTTAATTATTGTACAGTTTATTTTGCTTTTAATTGTGTATTTCAAAATGTTCAAATCTGTGTAAACCTTTTGGACCAAATTGCTATGGTCATCATCAGTCCCGAGACTTACAAACTTCTGAAACTAACTTAAACTAACCTATGGACAACACACACACACTTGCCCTGGAGAGGACTTGAACCATTGACGGTGGGCAACGGCGCACTACGCAGCAAGGCAGCTTACAACGCTCGGACACTCCATCGTGGAGAGTAGCTCTGTGTGGTTAATTTCTGTATTAGCTTCTGACATGGTATATCTTAGTTATTCACATTGCCTTATATGAAGTTTGTACAGTCCCAAAAATCTGTAATTTCCATGCTTACCCCATTACATTAATGTTCTTTAAGCAATTACTTTTCTTGTTGTGGTAATAGTTTCTAAAATAAGTAATTTCAAGAAAAGCAATTGTAAATACTAGAACCACCAAATTACATATTAGTGTGGGGAATGGGGTTGGGGAGGGGTGGGGGGACACTGGCTTTGTTTGCTATACTGTGCATGCATCAGTCCGTGTCTTTATGTATGTGTTAATGTTACAGGTAAAGGCAACATTTAGTATCACATGCATTGGTACCCGTTATGTGTCCCGTATTTTTATTTTGGATATCTGGTCACCCAAGCATAGCAGGAACTCAAAGGGCCTTCATGTTCCTTAACCTTCATTCATGAAATTATTACAGGATGATGCATCTGCAGAAAAGTAAGACCTCAGTTAAGTTACACTGTTAATCTGCGGGCACCAGAACCATTTTTATTTTTCAGTATTTCATCTGAGCTCAGCTGTCATTTGGCTTTCATTTGAAACAATATACACTAAAATACAGCCCCAACAAAATTGCTCCACTTCATAACATACACATAATCACTGTGTCCTGTTGCTCAGCTATTTAATGTTTAAAAATTTCTATCTGTAATGATTTACTTACTATTGCCAGTCTGCTTTTTATATCCTCTCTACTTCACCAAACATCAGCTACTCATACTGTGTTGCTCCAATAACAACTCATTTTCTGTTTATGCTAAAGTGGTTTGGATACGAAATTAAAAAGATATAAATATTTTACATAATTTATTTTTGATACACATAAAAAATTGTACAGGTCTTTCTGAAGTAGAAACTTACAATATTATTTACAAAATTCTTTTTATTCAGTATCAACATCTTTACCTGAGAAATTCCTTCAGTAATAATGGGGCTGTAATTATAACACCACTTTCTGCCTGTTTTGTACACAAGTTCAATGTCACTGTAGAATGTATATGAATTTTGATATTTAACCCTTATGTGTGCAAGTGACTCTTAATAACGTATCAAAAATGTTGTTACAAATAAATAATATTTTTCCTAATAATATAAATTGCAACAGAAACAACAAGTGGACATAGATAATTAGAATGTAAAGCTGTATTTATTAGCTCTGTTCACCAACTGGTCAATCTTACAGCATCTAATAACAAAGAATTAATTTTTAAGCTTTTGAAACTACATGATCTTTCCTTTAGAACTGCAAACTAAGTAACAGACAATATCACTTGTAACTATATGAATAAATTAATCAGAAGAGGGTGTCAGATAAATTCTGGATTGTAAGGAAGGTATCTGTACCAAAGCTGTCAAAGTGGAATCAACTTCACTGAAGAGTTGATTACTACAGTCTCCTTGATAATTATTTATCACAGCTGTTTTTTGGTCAAGGAGACCAATCTGACAGCTTGGTAACCAACAACTTCATCACATTTTAAATTTGCCAAAGGTGTGCCATCAGATACCAATGAGCAATGACACCTCCTGAAAATCATATGTACAGTTCCATTAACTGAAGAATTTTTTCTGTTACTATAGGTATACATTATTTAAAAGTGTAGTCATTGCTACTTCTGTTGGTGATTACAGTTATTTTATCTATCATTAGTTAAATCATTTCACTCTGTGGCACATAGAAAGATTCTATCAAGCTGAGCATTCTGTCATCACTGGATAATAGTCTTAAGACAAACTCCTCACAGTTGTTTGTTCAATATAAGCTGATGTATTTTACACCTTCACTCAATTTTTTTTCTGTCAGTCTTCTGCAAATTGGGCATTCACTTCCAAATCACAGTACACATTATTCAAAGTGGATCACTCATCACTTTCTAGCAAAGAATTTGCATTTATGCATTGAACATTTTAGTATGAACAAGAAAAGAAAAATTATCTTCATGATTTCTTTTTCTTCAGTAGAACATTTCTAATATTTTGGAATGGCAAGTCTATGAACAACGTAAGGGCAACTGAAGCTAGAACAATGGCTGCAGTTTCTGCTGCATTGAACTGGAAAAAAAGGTTATATTTTGATTAGTTATATGGAACTTACAAATTCAAGAAATTACAGAAAATAGTAACAAAATAGGCCTAAGTTAATTTCATTAAATAAGATATAGATATTTCAGAATCTCCTGATTATATAATCACAATTAAGGTAAAGATTCCAGAATGAAACTTTCACTCTGCAGCAGAGTGTGCGCTGGTGTGAAACTTCATGCCAGATTAAGTGTGTGCTGGAATTGGGACTCGAACCTAGGACCTTTGCCTTTCGCGGGTAAGGGCTCTACCGACTGAGGTATCCTGACATAACTCATGATCCTGCCTCACAACTCTACTTCCACCAGTACCTTGCCTCTGAAAACATCCCTTAGGCTGTGGCTAAGCCATGTCTCCACCATATCCTTTCTTCCAGAAGTGCTAGTCTTGCAAGGTTTGCAGTAGAACTTCTGTGAAGTTTGGAAAGTAGGAGGTGAGGTACTGGTGGAAGTAGAGTTGAGGCGGGATCGTGAGTCATCTCGGGATAGCTCAGTCGGTAGAGCACTTGCCCGCGAAAGGCTAAGGTTCCAAGTCGGAGTCCCAGTTCCGGCACACAATTTTAATCTGCCAGGAAGTTTCAACGTAAAGACTTTCAGTATCTTAGTTATTTGATAAAATATTTTTTTGTACTTTGAGTACCCCATAAAAAATATATTAATTGCTTTGCATTCAGTAATCATGTAGTGACATTTCCATTAAAGTTTTCACCAGTACAATGAACAAGGAATGGAATTTAGTCAGAATTCATATTATGATAAAATAACATGATGCCCCACAGATGTGTAACTAAATGATTCACATAGAGAAAGTCTTACAACTACTATGGCTAAGTTAGTGCCAGTTTTGTCTCTTTTGATTTAGATTCGTAAAATCAACATGACAATTATTTTTTTCTTCACACTCCATTTTTTCCCCAGACTGTTCCACATCACTCTCCGCCCATTTATCTTAAGTCTCTCATGTTGGGGTCAAATGTATCAATTGGAACATCATATGTACACGGAAAAACTGTGATGAAACAGTAAATTTTTCTGTTAACAGATTTTTCATAAGCACTATAAAAGTTTATTTATGAAGAAATTAGAGCTTAAAAAAACAATATTCTGAAACCAAAATTGCACTTCATAATGATATTTCAACTAAACATAATGTATTATCATTTGCAAATTACAACTTGCAATTCATAAATATAAAATGTTGCCAACAGTTTTTGCTTTTAATGGTTTTGACTGTATTAACTGTTAAGTTTTATTTGATGAGGAAGAGTACCAATATGGCTTAGGTAATATGCAGTAGACAGAACGGGCTACCTAAGAATAAACAGGGACACTTGCCTACTCTTCTTAGTGAGTCCTATGCTAAGTTATGTAAGTTTTTTCTTTGTGGATGTTATTTCAACAAGTACAAATCATGAATTGTGTAAAAACTTGATATGGAATACACTGAAAGTATACATAAATTTGCCAGCCTTATAATTAAAATAAACATACATGATAGGTGACTTACTCTAAAGCCTTTTATTGTACATATATTGTTTATCTAGATTTAAATTGAACTGAATCTTATTCTTTATACAGCAGACACAACCTGAGTATTCTCTCTCTCTCTCTCTCTCTCTCTCTCTCTCTCTCTCTCTCCAGAAGCCATAAATGTATGTTATTTTACAGCTTACCAGTAGTCGAATGCTATACTGATCAATGTGTCTTGTTGTTCCAACATTGTAAAAGAAAATTGGAAACTGTGTAAGATACACTGCATACGATATCCTTGTTGATACTAAGAATACTTTCCACGAGAGAATGCTTCCCATAATACCTGGAAAAAGAATAATCAATAATAACTATATTGAACACACAATGTATGTCTCTTAGTAATATTTTAAAATTCCATAACATACATTTCTGAAGTTAGTTAAATTCTTTCCCTTCTTTCTTTCCATAAGAATTAAGTATAAAGTTACAAGCTACCACAGGAGCAGCATTTCACATAGTGTACCGGGTACCTCAGTCGACCTAAACAGAATATGTGCTGAAATCACATTAAAGTAGCTAGTTTGGTTTATCCAACTCCAGGGTCTGATGGTACAGTATTTATAGGAAACAACCAATAATTTAATATTGGACTTGTCGAAATATAAACAGCATACATTTGCTCTTGTAGGTGATATTAATAAAGATATAAGGGAAAAGAAAATGATTTATATTGATAATACCATTTCTGTTTCAACAATATAGCTCAAACAAATGAGTATTATTAATTTAGAGTTCTTTGGTGGGAAAGTGCTAATTAGATTTTTGAGTCAGTCTGTTGAGCTGTTTAATATTATATAGTTTTTCATTTTTCTAAATTCACTCGATTGATTTGTTTTGAATCTTCAAGAAGTTGCTTGGTCACTACCTTCCAAAGTGTCAATTTCTGATGAAACATGGACTAAAATCAATAACTTTTGAAAATTTTCAATTCTCAAAGTGGGAAGTACAAAATTATACTTTGATTACAATAATACATTGATTTAACAGATATGGAATGAAACAACTTATTGACATTCATATTACTGGAGAAAGGAGCTCAACTTTACACACCATACTATAATTGTGCTCCCGGCATCGTATCCCTTTGTCTATTCCCACCGATAGGCTATAGTTCATGCAAGTTCAGGTTCATAACATTATTTGTCATTGTGATTTGTTAATTGTCACAGTTGTGGTGTCGTGTAGTTGGACTTAATTCTCGATATATAGCTGTTAGGTAGCCTATGTAATAGAAAGTAAAGCCACCACTAAATCGTCCATGAAAAAGTTAAGTTACATTTTGACTTCCAAAGAAAAAGTTAACTTGAACCTTTTGTATGTAGTAATTACTTACATTACTATGTTTTTAGACCCATTAAGGAGTATAAAAACACAAATCTGGTACCGAAGACCGAAAAAATAGAAGAAAGATCTAACTACAAACAGTGGCTTCAAAATTAAAGCAGTTCAGGTTTTCTTTCACATCTACATCTCAAGAGCTTGAAAAACCTCAAAACTGGAATGAATGGCAACCAGGTTAATAAATTATATTTTTAGTACAGTGTTTTTTTCCTAGTTTAAGTCCAATTTATAGTTTGCAAGCAAGACTTTATCAGTGGTTTCACTGTCTGATTCCTTTTTGTCTTCAAAATTAAAGTGAATTGAAATCTGTTAAAATTGTCTGTTTTAACAAAACTGTCATGCATCTAAATGTAAACCAGCAAGAAACTGAAATTTGTCCCACAAAGTTATACAAATAAAAAATACCGAAAATGCCATTTTGTACGGTTTTTATAAGGTGGTGGAATTAATATGAAAATAATTTGTTTCATAATAATTCCACCATCTTACAAAAAACAATATACAGGCTGTTCACAATTATAGTCCCACTTTTAAAATTCTGTACTGAAAGAACCACGGGGAAGAAAGACTGCAAATTTGAACTGAAAAATTTGACCAAGGGGGGAAATGCAATAGTAGGTCTATACACAAAAGATGCAAAGAAAAAGTTCCCATCTTTATCAGTAGATGGTGTTGTTAACAGCATAATGGAAGTGGATGCGTACAAATGATGTCCATGTGATGCACAACTTGTGGTTCTGTTAGTGCAGAGAACGCCCACCACCAGTGGTGGACTAAGGGAGTGGTGGCGAGGTGGCGGACTTCTCGTTCTGAGGCCTCCAAATCTCTATTTTTTTTTAGACTGCACCATGCCTCTCGTACGGGGCAGGGGGGGCTCCAAATCTCAAAAGTTACTTTTCTTATAGTAATACATATATTTCCAAGTGGACGGGTGACCTCATTTTGCTTTGCTGCTGCCCCGAGCCTCCGACAGCGTTAAAAAATGTTTATGTTTATGGTACTTAACTCCAGGGTCATCAGTCCCTAAACTTACATACTACTGATACTAAAGACAGCACAAACATCCATGCCCGAGGGGGATTTGAACCCCCACCGGGGAACGGCCTCGTGCATCAGAGAATAGCGCCTCAATATGCTCGGCCGCTCCGCTGCGACCACAACAGCCTTAGTACGCCACTGGCCAACACGGCAAGGTCGTACCATGACGGATGAGAAAAATTGTTATAGAACTGGTAATTCTGTTATTTGGGACATTTGTCTTGAGGATTTGCATTACTGGCTATGCAATGTGTGGAGGTGTGCCATCGTGCATAAAAACGATACTGTGTAGACATCCATGCTGTTGAAGGCTTGGAATGACGTGGTTGCACACACAATTTCTAGCGTAAAGTTCGTAACGAATATTTCAGTTACATCCAAACATGTTTGTGGAATTAACATGTTGTGCCATTGGAGTGATTTTTAAGACAAATGAAGAAAAATTCAATTTTGTGGTTCAAAACATGGTAAATACGTTAAAGGTGTTTTTCGACATGTCACCGATACTGTACATTATTTAATGTAAGTTTCAGTGAATAAATATGTAAATAAAATATTTGTTTTGATCATGAATTCCCACTTCTCTGATATGGAAAATAGTCCAGTTTTAACTTTGTGTGAAGAAGTGATACAGAATTTGAGACGCATTTCTTTTCAAGAGAGAGAGAGAATATGTTGAAATGCAGTGACAGAGAATTTGGAAAATACAGTATGTGACATAAAACCTGTTGTGAAGTATAGCACTTTGAGAATTACTGGAAAGTGTGTGGTTTTCCAGTTACTTTATCACTGAAGCAGGAAATATAGCTAGTGTAACTTTTGCTTAAAAAGTAAAAAATAATCCACAAATAGCTCAATATTGTGCAGTATGAATGACAACTCAAAAGTACTTGCATACCTCAAGCATTGAATAACTAGCAGCCATTGTTCAATCATAGAAATACTCTGCTGTTGTCATTAAGTTGCATCTAATGTAAATTTCGTAGAAGCATTGGTAATTGAAGCTGGAACGATGTATATCACTCTCACTGCAAAGTGTAGTGCTGTATGATATTTCAGCTGTGCAACTGAAATGTGTTAACACAATGAAAAACTACAGGCTTTGGGTACACAGTATTAGGTTTGAAGTTCTGCTGTGGCTGTCAGTGGTCGTACAGTATCTGGGGTGTGGTTCTGTTGTGGCTAATGTCAGTCAACATGGCAAAAACTATATTATTGTGATGAAACTCGAACATGGTGAAACGATGATCTATAGATTGAATTGGAAAGGAACAGACTGAAGCAAATGAAAGTAATTACAAACTTTCTCTATGTAGTCATCATCCACAGCATCTGTTTTTCTTTTTGCTTGTAAAGTGTCTTCTGTGGTTGGTGTTTGTGTGTCCTATTTACATGTTCTGGTTCCTACTGATCTTTCACTTCTTGTTGGTTGTAATTATTACTCAAATGTCTGGCTGTTTTGCAGTATGTTCCAGGTCTAGATTTTCAGCTTAATCATAAAATGATCAGACTATAGTATTGGGGTTCATTTATAGGACACGGTTCCACCCGTCTTTGACCCACGACATTGGCATGTTGTTGTGTGTGACGTAATCGCTGTGTGATAGTTGTGAGGTGTGTGTGTGTGTGTGTGTGTGTTTGGAGGTGGCTTGAGTAATTATGTGGTGACTGAGTTAAACATGATAATTTGTTTACAGGCTGAACATAGATTATAGATTAAGATTTTGTCTTAAAAAAGGTGATCTGTAGCTTCACTCTGATAGTGAGGTATAGGTTAACAGTGTCCCCCCCCCCTCCCCCCCACCCGCACTCACACAGGAGTGCCAAAGTCGCAAATTTTGGGCTGAGACCTGTGATCGATGGTACATTCTGTTGTTGTAATCTGTAATTTTCAAGGATAACCACAAAATTATTTATTATCTCCAATACATAAGATATTATCCCATCTGTATTGTGTGTATAAGTAAATTTGTTTCATATAATAATGGAAAGTCTAGGTTGGAATTAATAGTATGGTAAGGATAGTTTACAACTCACTGCAAAGACGTGGCGACGGACTCGCCCATCCCATGTTACCAGCGTGCCCACTATCGAGGAAACCACAGTCACATGTGAGTGGGCGGTCTAACATAATGGTGTCACTATGTTTTCGAAACAGCAAGAATGGAGTTAGATCGAGATTGAATGTGCCAGAGGTCATACAGCACGACAGCATCATAGAGATCATTGAGAAGCGTCCGGGGAATCGGCATTGCCATGCATGCAATGTAATATAAGGCTGCTATAGCTCTAGACAGCGCCACCTAAGTGAAATGGGGCTTGCCTGTGATTCAGCGGACCACAGCAGTCTGTAGCGAACTATGTTATAAAAAAAATGTTTCCACACATGCTTTTCATAGTCCTCCCATTCTTCCACAGCTTCCTCGCATAGAGGGAATGGAGGCAGAGAAAATGTGGCGACCCAACTAGACAACAACATCAACACAACCGATGTGTCTGGGTAAGTCATGTAACGATGCTATGAGGGCAGTCTGTTGCTCAATGAGTGTGTGCAATAGCTGGTCTAAAGTCTCCATAATTATCAAGACACTGCCAATGACAACCCGTGGAGTATTTAACAACTCTTTGCCACTTAAAGTGTTATAACTTTATTAACACACGAAAAAACTCTTTAGTCAAGTCTTTTATAACATTTTTACAGGCACTTTTCGCCTTTTTTGTGATGTTTTTTCCATTTCATCACAGCACATCATCCACTTCACTTCTGTACTGTGCTGTGATGAAACGGAAAAAAGTCACAAAAACAGGCAAAAAGGGCTGTACACAACCGAAAAACACAAGCCATAAAGAAACCAACACCAGCCAACAAGATGGAGAAACAGCAGTGAGATGTAAAGAAAATAACAACACCATGAGTAGACCAAATATCAAGTTAAAAACTCATAGGCCTAACGTGCACAAAGTTTTTAATAACTGTTTTTAATCTATGTATCGAAAACAAACTGTACAAACATTTTGTATCATTTACAGACCACAGAAGATGCTTTTAAAATAAAAAGCAAAACACGTCTGGTGTAAAACAAATCTCTTTATTGCAGTCAGCATAAGATGGATTACCTCTTATAATCAATTTTAACAGCTGCTGCGAAAGATGGCCACACTACCAAACATAGTAAATTTGAGGAACTGCAGACTGCAGGGACTGCAGACTGCAGACTGAATCTCAGAAATGCTTAAACAACATGTTTTTTAAAATAAATCTTTAGTGTGCCATTCCCTATCCTTTCACGTAAATGTGTGTAGCACATTCAAAAACTGAAATAAATAAATAAATAAATGTGGGACATGGATATGAAGAAAGTTTAGTTACTAGCGTCAATAGCAGCAGCTCATCTGATTCTTCAGATGGGTGGTTGTTCTGCCTATTTTTGAAAAAAAGTAAAGATTAGTTTTATTTATTTCTGCTTGTGACACACTGTGTGTATTTGTGTCCATTACTATAGATTTTATTGTCATTATAGTTCCTCATGTTTTACATATGCTAAGCACCTTGCTGTTGAGAAAGCTTGCCTTCCATTTGTTCACCCCCCTCCCACCTGGTGAGCACATGACCAGGCTTTGTACTATGTACTACACTCTTTGGGACAGCCCAGTGCGTGGCACTGTTTACCTGCACTTCTTGACATGGAAGGGTGTGTTTATATTTTGCATTCATATGGGGCTTCAGACTACCTTTTACTTAAGAACATATTTTGGCATTGTTTATAATTGATTGAAAATAATCATGTACTCAGTTTTTAGAATTAGTCCAAATTTTCTGGTCCTGTGGGATCTCCACATCTTGGAAGCTGTGTCGCGATCGGAGGTGCTATTTCACAGATTGTGGGGACAGTTCCGCTGGAGGTTCAAGTCCTCTCTTTTGTGTGTGTGTGTGTGTGTGTGTGTGTGTGTTACCTCCCTCCCTTCCTCCACCTTTAGTCCGCTACTAACTATATGTTGACACAGCAGATGATGTGGCACTAATAACCACAGAAGATAATTTACAGGAAGCACTAGATAACAACAGAGAAACGACAAGTCACTGGTGCAAGGCCAGTTAGCTGTGCATAAACCAGACAAAAACAGAAGAAATAATTTTTATTTTCAAGGTAACTAAGAATGAAGTTACTCCGACT
Source organism: Locusta migratoria (assembly GCA_026315105.1). Taxonomy (NCBI): domain Eukaryota; kingdom Metazoa; phylum Arthropoda; class Insecta; order Orthoptera; family Acrididae; genus Locusta; species Locusta migratoria. The sequence goes on along the minus strand of CM048755.1, from coordinate 724,370,594 downwards.
GACCAAAAACTCTTGGTAAGGACATTCCAGTTATCTGTGTAGCAAATTAGTACACATATTTAAGCACTGTATAAATTAAGAAACAATATGAGCAAACTTTCGTAACTTCTCTACACTTTGCTTTCTTCCTTTCCCATCTACAGTATGGAATATTCCTTTGGGCTAATTCCTCAGGAATTTTAGATAGCTGAAGAAAGCAATCAGGTGTGTAATAGGAGTTGCAGACAGCGTTGTGCACAAAGTACTTTTACTCTTTCGACCTAATGACAGTGCCCAGTCTCTTAATATACATCCTTTTAATGTATGCCACTCAAAACCCTGGAAAAATTCAGCACTGAATGTGATTTGGATGTACATAGTTCCAGAATAAGTCTTTACTGGATTTGTATTTCCCAAGACTTGCTGATACCCATAGTAACTATAAGTTAGTATGCTCAGATTATAAAGTACCACTAAATACATATAATAGCATATTGAAAACTTGTCTAAAATATTATGAATTCTTTTCAACTCAAGAATTGCTAGGAATAAATCATAATATATGCTGATGAAGTCTTCTTAGGTTTCCATCCACATAGCTATGTAAAAATTCAAGGATGTTTTGATAAGTGCCATTCTGATTATCTGGTGAAGATGATAATGAGTAACACTTTCTGTAATGTAGTGGAATTTGAACACAGCTACCAAGATGAAAGCACGAGAATATTTCATCAGAAGTATATGCCGAGAAAGCCTTCTTCCTAAGTGAAAGGAAAGCTTTCTAGCTCTTGAATAATACTGAAAGTAGAATAAAGATTTTCATCTATTTTATACATACACACATAACAGAACCTTACCTCCTTGATTTACATATGATACAAATATTATCCACATAAAGCAGAAACACCATGCTATAGGAGCAAATGCAGCATAGTTTGCTGCATCTAATGGATCATATTTGTAGCTTTCTTGACCCATTGTTGCTGGCATTACAAATGACAAGTAAAACAATACAGAAACAAGCATCCAACCAATGCCGATGTATGCCTGCAAGAAATCAGAGAGTGATAATTATAACCTTACAATTTAAAGTAACCAATCAAAATGTTTACTAATGTAATTAAACTAATATGTCAACTCTGTGGAATCATGCTACATGAAGAATAGAACACATAATTCAGACAATAATATATATTCTTATGAGCCAAACATTACAATCACACAGAGACCGAACTGCTGGCAAGAATACAGGGCCAGCTGCAAGCCATGGAGGACAGTGTTCCAAGTAGAATGACATGTGAGTGTTTGGGTAGTGGGCAGTATATACAGGTGTGTTCAGCCTATAGACTTCTTATAGAACATCTTTAACTGTCACACAAGGCTATTGCAGTAGGTACTAAGCTAAAGAATGAACACATCACCTTTGCTGCTCCACACTATCATGTGGGAGTGTTTGCAGTGTTTCAGAGATATGGAGAGGAACTAGTGACTAATGGAAGATTTTGTCTGTGAGGCACGGTCAGATTGTAAAACTGCTAACACTCTATTGTCATATATCCAAGCCCTTGCTTGCAACCCTGATTATACCATTTTTCAGCAGCATTTCCTTCCCTGTTTCCCTCTCCCCCTCCCAATTTTCTTTCTTTTTGTATTTCTGAACCTATTTTATTTACACTGTATCAATCTCCTGCAGTGATTATTTTTATTATCTTAACTTCTAACTACTACTTCTGGCTTTGATTCCCTTCTTTCCTCTTAAAAATTCCATATTTTCCAATTCATCAGATGACTTTCTATTACATTTTCTCAGTTTTTTATTAGTTCAGCACTCATCCCCTATGAGGGTACTTTTATTTTTGCTCCTCATATACTGTTTTCCACATGACACTGGGCCCAGTGTAGCATATATTTACTAATTTTTTGTGCTCTTTCCTATTCTTACTATTCCTTGGGTTCAGTGCCAAAAAGTGCCACCCTGGGGATGCTGACTGGTTTGCTCCTCAACAGAGTGACACAAGGTTTTGAGCATCACAACGTGAAACCTCACTAGACATCACCCCTTTTAAACCATCACCTTCCCCTCCAGGTAAGACGACAAACGGCAACCACACGAGAACGCAGACATTGTTCTCTCTCCATTTTCTCTATTACTTCGGAGGCAGTGGGAGGGGGTATTAGGAATGGCGTGTCGCAAAAATTCGTCAGGTACCGACATTACCCTGTGCCACACCTCTGCCAGGTGGGCTGAAGCAACCGCAATCCCTGCATTGGCAGCGACACGGTAGCTTGGCCAACAGAGGACCACAGTTGGTGCGTACAGCCACAATAGCTGTCACTCCTGCTGTGGGCCTTTTCCTGCATCCAGAGCCCTGTGCAGCTAATTGGATTTCAGTGTACCTCCACCAACCAAGTATTTAGGACTAAGCACTGTCATTCTGGGCCGTTCCCTCAATGCCAGCAAAAGTTGTCTTTGGCTATGGACTGAGCACCGCCTCCGATGATTTGCCGCCTGTGCCTCCAGTAAAAGATATGCTTGGCAATCGGTATGTGGGACTTTGGTATCATTTCTTTCTGTCTGAACTTTTTGGAGAGACTACAGGAGTGGTGGAGTTGTACCAGTCTTATCAGAACTTTAACTTAAATTTTGTTCAGACTTGTGCTTCTCTGGAGGAGCACAGATTTAGAGATTTATGAAGAGTTCTGTCATGTGGAAGCAGAGCAGAAAGAAACTTTCAGTTAGTCTGTTTCTTTTTTTCCAGTGAAAGAAAATTGTATTCAAAAGAGTCAAGGAACTTCCATTTAGTGTCACTCTCTTCACGCTATGGACAGTGTTGCTTATTTGTGTTGTGTTTTAGTATTGGTCAATGGGACCTGTTGTGTTGTTTGTAATTTTCAAAAAAGAGGCTGAATTATTTATTTATGTTGTTCTTGTGGAAGTGTCCTGGGCCCAAAGCATTTCACAGGCAGGCAACTTCCCTATTTTTAGAGATCTGCTACTTGCTTCTGAGTGCTCTGTAATTCCTCAGTTCTAATATCACATATAAATAACTGTAAACCTTATGTTGCCCAGGTATTTATGTATTCAGTCAGTCCAATATTCTGTTAATCCATCACCTCTCTCTGTTCTCTGTCCAGCCTCTCCTTCCATCTCTCTCTCTCTCTCTCTCTCTCTCTCTCTCTCTCTCTCTCTCTCTCTCTACCCCTTCTTCTACCCCCCTGTCAGATGCTTCCCCTCCGCTTTCTCTGTTCATCCTCTCCTCCACCCCCATTTTGTCTCCCTCTCTCTCTGTCCATCTCCTTCTCTGCTGCCCACATTCCATCATCTTTCCCACTGTCTATGAAAACTTACACAGATGTGCTAACTAATGGTGATCAGTGGAATGGTGTTGAAGTTCACTGTAAGGTACCCTCCACCGTGCACCTTACAATATTTTATGTAGGCAGATACCTTCCTCTTCGTTTTGGAGGTCATGTGTGCAAAATTTCAAGATTGGATGAGTGGTATGGCAGTACATAAAATAAGAACAAACATCAAATTGTATATATTAGACTAGAGAGCCCAGCAATGCTTCACAATTGCTAAATATGGATGGAATTTGGATATACATTCTACACACCATTCCCTAACCTCTCGACCCATCACCCCTCCCCCCTTTCTCTATGCCTATTTCTTACTTCCTCTTCGTTCTCTTACACCTCTCTCTGTATCAGATAGCTGAAAAGCCTAAGTTCCACAGGTATTTATTTATTCCAAAAGCACACTGTGTCGTGCAGCCACAGTTACAGCATGCATGGTTTCCTCAGAGGGTGGTACTTTACCTCATACTATGTCATTGATGATTCAAAGAGTTATGTAGCTGCTATATGATGGTGCTCCAGCCAACTTCACTGTTAATGCCGGCCGCAGTGGCCAAGAGGTCTGCTACGGTCGGGGGTTCGAATCCCCCCCTTGGGCATGCATGTTTGTGTCGTCTTTAGTATAAGATAGTTCATAAGTAGTTTGCAAGTTTAGGGACTGATGACCCCGCAGTTAAGTCCCTCAAACATCTGGATGCATCTCAATTGTCTTCCGAGGTCAATGGATCAGATGAGGAGATCCAGTTGCATGGTCTGCTCATTCACCAGATCTCGCCCTATAGTATTTCTGGTTATGTGGCTATCTCAAAAGTATCATTTATGTAGAGCCCATTCCAGATGTGGAGACACTGGAGTAGCGTATTCAAGCTGCGTTGTCACCAGTGCAATTTTAGTGCTCTTGTGTCAAAGGCAGCACGAATACACATGCGTTGAAGACACATCAAAACCATTTTCAACACATACTGTATCTGTGGCGCATATTCGACGGCAGTCTCTGTGACATAGGATTATTGAATAAATGCTCTTTTGCTTGGAATCCATGTATTGGCAGACTTAAGCCCATAGAATCGTTTTTTTTTCCTTTTTTTTTTTCCATATCCTCACCTCAATCAGTCCCTTGTGTTTGTACATGGTAGACAAAATCACCCTGTATATCCTTGTTTTCCTTAAGTAAGAAGTATAGTATTTATGTGCTGTACCCTTCATTCCACAAACATTTTACTACTTTAGGAATCTCTTACATGTGATAAAAGGAAATATTCAAGATAACTGGTAGGTATTCCTAATTGAAGATATTTTACTTTTAAACAGATTATCATGCCATCAGTGAATACAGAAATAATTGTCTCAATAAAATGTCCCTTCTGAACACTAAATTTTAGTGACTAAATATTAGTTGCAACACTGTTAGTGAATGCCTTATCATTTTTTTTCTTTTTCTTTTTCTTTTTTTTTCTTTTCCTTCGTTTCTAAGTGACTTATAAATACTTATTTTCATCTTTTTGCTTACTTCAGAAGAAGAGTTGTGTTGAATTTCTATTTATGAAACCTTATCCTTGGTGCTTTTTCAGTGCACTCCTTTCATACTTCTTATTAATTGCTTAACCCAGTTTTCTCCTCCAAGATGGGAAAATAGCTATAAGAAAATCTGCCAACAATATAATGATCTTTCCAATGCCTCCAGTCACTATCTCTCTTATCAAAACTTCATACTGATTTGATTTTATGGCCTGAAAAAATAAATTACCTGCTTACTTTACAATAGCAAATGTCAGAACGCGGAACTGAACTTTATGGCCAGATGGAGCCAAAGGTGTTTGACAACACTTGACAGCACACGATCAACCCATGTGGCTTGGCGTAGTACAGTCACGTTACTGTGATAGTAGGGCTGCATATTGTTAAGGTCTGCTATGTTCAGATGGAAAAATTCTATTAAATAATGTTGTTCAGTTCTGTTGAGAAGAAAAACTGAAAGTATTGCTAAAATGCTTAGAAAGAGCTATGGAGAGAGCAACAACAGAAAAGAGGGTAAGGAGAGTGAATAATATTGTGAGCAACGTTAACAATGTTAATTGGTTTAAATGTAATATTCTTACTCGTAACCCTTTTCCACATTGTTGTAAACTTTTTATAAATATTGTTGAAACGAGATAGAATGGCTGGCCAGTACTTACCTTTGTGCTGTACCGCCGATAGTAGCACAAATGAAGAAACAGAAAAGAGGGGACAAAAATGACTAGCTTTCGGAACACAGTTCCTTCATCAGGTGGGAGAGAAGGGAAGAAGAAAGGATGGGAAAAGAAGGTAAAGGTAGTTCACGACCTAGGTCATGAAGGTGGTGTTTCGGGAGTGTGGACATCAGAGATACTGCATGTATGTACTGAGCCAAGCCAGAGAGGATAAATATAACCAAAGAGGAAAGATCAAGTAGTAAAGAGAAGAGAAGATGAGTGAAATGAATGATGCTGAGGGGTGTAGGAGAGGCGGGGGGTTGACTAAAACGTTTTTCATTAACAGGGAAAGATGGATAGACACACACAGAGAGACAGAGACAGAGAGAGAGAGGGTGGGAGGGAGAGACAGAGACAGAGAGAGAGGGTGGGAGGGAGAGACAGACAGAGACAGAGGGTGGGAGGGAGAGACAGAGACAGAGAGAGAGGGTGGGAGGGAGAGACAGAGACAGAGAGAGAGGGTGGGAGGGAGAGACAGACAGAGGGTGGGAGGGAGAGACAGAAAGAGACAGAGGGTGGGAGGGAGAGACAGAGACAGAGAGAGAGGGTGGGAGGGAGAGGCAGAGACAGAGAGAGAGAGGGTGGGAGGGAGAGACAGAGACAGAGAGAGAGGGTGGGAGGGAGAGACAGAGAGAGAGGGTGGGAGGGAGAGACAGACAGAGACAGAGGGTGGGAGGGAGAGACAGACAGAGACAGAGGGTGGGAGGGAGAGACAGAGGCAGAGAGAGAGGGTGGGAAGGAGAGACAGAGACAGAGAGAGAGGGTGGGAGGGAGAGACAGACAGAGACAGAGGGTGGGAGGGAGAGACAGAGACAGAGAGAGAGGGTGGGAGGGAGAGACAGAGACAGAGAGAGAGGGTGGGAGGGAGAGACAGAGAGAGAGGGTGGGAGGGAGAGACAGAGACAGAGAGAGAGGGTGGGAGGGAGAGACAGAGACAGAGAGAGAGGGTGGGAGGGAGAGACAGACAGAGACAGAGGGTGGGAGGGAGAGACAGAGACAGAGAGAGAGGGTGGGAGGGAGAGACAGAGACAGAGAGAGAGGGTGGGAGGGAGAGACAGACAGAGGGTGGGAGGGAGAGACAGAAAGAGACAGAGGGTGGGAGGGAGAGACAGAGACAGAGAGAGAGGGTGGGAGGGAGAGACAGAGAGAGAGGGTGGGAAGGAGAGACAGAGACAGAGAGAGAGGGTGGGAGGGAGAGACAGAGACAGAGAGAGAGGGTGGGAGGGAGAGACAGAGAGAGAGGGTGGGAGGGAGAGACAGACAGAGACAGAGGGTGGGAGGGAGAGACAGAGACAGAGAGAGAGGGTGGGAGGTAGAGACAGAGACAGAGAGAGAGGGTGGGAGGGAGAGACAGAGACAGAGAGAGAGGGTGGGAGGGAGAGACAGAGACAGAGAGAGAGGGTGGGAGGGAGAGACAGACAGAGACAGAGGGTGGGAGGGAGAGACAGAGACAGAGAGAGAGGGTGGGAGGGAGAGACAGAGACAGAGAGAGAGGGTGGGAGGGAGAGACAGACAGAGGGTGGGAGGGAGAGACAGAAAGAGACAGAGGGTGGGAGGGAGAGACAGAGACAGAGAGAGAGGGTGGGAGGGAGAGACAGAGAGAGAGGGTGGGAAGGAGAGACAGAGACAGAGAGAGAGGGTGGGAGGGAGAGACAGAGACAGAGAGAGAGGGTGGGAGGGAGAGACAGAGACAGAGAGAGAGGGTGGGAGGAAGAGACAGACAGAGACAGAGGGTGGGAGGGAGAGACAGACAGAGACAGAGGGTGGGAGGGAGAGACAGAGACAGAGAGAGAGGGTGGGAAGGAGAGACAGAGACAGAGAGAGAGGGTGGGAGGGAGAGACAGACAGAGACAGAGGGTGGGAGGGAGAGACAGAGACAGAGAGAGAGGGTGGGAGGGAGAGACAGACAGAGACATAGGGTGGGAGGGAGAGACAGAGACAGAGAGAGAGGGTGGGAGGGAGAGACAGAGAGAGAGGGTGGGAGGGAGAGACAGACAGAGACAGAGGGTGGGAGGGAGAGACAGAGACAGAGAGAGAGGGTGGGAGGTAGAGACAGAGACAGAGAGAGAGGGTGGGAGGGAGAGACAGAGACAGAGAGAGAGGGTGGGAGGGAGAGACAGAGACAGAGAGAGAGGGTGGGAGGAAGAGACAGACAGAGACAGAGGGTGGGAGGGAGAGACAGAGACAGAGAGAGAGGGTGGGAGGAAGAGACAGACAGAGACAGAGGGTGGGAGGGAGAGACAGACAGAGACAGAGGGTGGGAGGGAGAGACAGAGACAGAGAGAGAGGGTGGGAAGGAGAGACAGAGACAGAGAGAGAGGGTGGGAGGGAGAGACAGACAGAGACAGAGGGTGGGAGGGAGAGACAGAGACAGAGAGAGAGGGTGGGAGGGAGAGACAGACAGAGACATAGGGTGGGAGGGAGAGACAGACAGAGACAGAGGGTGGGAGGGAGAGACAGAGACAGAGAGAGAGGGTGGGAGGGAGAGACAGACAGAGACATAGGGTGGGAGGGAGAGACAGAGACAGAGAGAGAGGGTGGGAGGGAGAGACAGACAGAGACAGAGGGTGGGAGGGAGAGACAGACAGAGAGAGAGGGTGGGAGGGAGAGACAGAGACAGAGAGAGAGGGTGGGAGGGAGAGACAGACAGAGACAGAGGGTGGGAGGGAGAGACAGAGACAGAGAGAGAGGGTGGGAGGGAGAGACAGACAGAGACATAGGGTGGGAGGGAGAGACAGACAGAGACAGAGGGTGGGAGGGAGAGACAGAGACAGAGAGAGAGGGTGGGAGGGAGAGACAGACAGAGACATAGGGTGGGAGGGAGAGACAGAGACAGAGAGAGAGGGTGGGAGGGAGAGACAGACAGAGACAGAGGGTGGGAGGGAGAGACAGACAGAGAGAGAGGGTGGGAGGGAGAGACAGAGACAGAGAGAGAGGGTGGGAGGGAGAGGGAGAGAGGGGTAAGGAAGGGATAATGAATAGGTGAGCTGAGGATGGAGGAAGGGGAGGGGTTGGCGTAGATTTAGGCCATATAAAATAAAATAATAAAAAAAAACATTTGAACCAGTTAACTGATTAAAAACAGTGATCAAAGTCATTTCATTAAATATTTGGAGATGAAAAATTTTAGAGCTTATGATGAGGTTCATTCCTATGCATGCTGGTATAACTAGCAGATGCTATTAACACTATAGCAACTGTCATCAGTAAAAACGTTATGAAATGTTTAGGAAGACTAAGAAGTGAAATTATGAAATAGTTTTTCAGTGATTACCCGTAAACAAGCAGTTTACCAGGTATCTAAATGTCTCGTCTGTTTAAAGACTGTAGGGATTTGTGCAAAATTCCAAATGTTTTTTTAACTGATTACTCCTAAATGATGGCCCACCAGGGTGAGTGACCAATCTGCACCAGTTTATGATATATGGTTTCAAAATGTTGATTGTCCCAGTTGGACCTCCTTTTGTTATAAGGGACACATTTGATCTCGAACACTCAGAACTGCACAAAACACTGCTTATGATAACAAGCAATCACAAACAAAACAGCGGTGTGTGTCATTTCTATGACATACACTGCACTTCTCTGCTAGTGCCACTAGATCGTGGCATAGTGAAGCCTATTGTTCTGTGATTCTTGGGTGGGTCATACAGATCATACCCTTCTAGATGCAAGTTTTCCAAACGAAGAAGATCTTGTGATCAAAAACAACAAAATATTGCCAATACTTGATGTTTACTTCTTTTGGCAATATAAACTCCATATCAGAATGATTGCTGATTTTGTAAAACTACGAGGTGCCAAACCACAAGTGAAGGTACATGATTGTTATTTCATCATGAAACTTCAATCTATGATTTACAATCAGTTTGCTGCAACAATGTATAAACCTATGTTGCAATATGCTTGGTGACAGCCAGGGTATGACATTGATATACCAACATCATCATTTGAAAATGTAATCAGTGTGACTTTTGATACTGGACTGCATGCATGGGTGTAGCCAGGGGGGTGGTTTCTGGGGTTCAAACCCCTCCCAAAGCTAACAAAAAGTGCCATCATTAGGCCGCCTACATTTTGCCAAGGCTGAGAGGCATTTACATATGCTCCATACAGTCCCGATTTCTCCCCATGTGATTCCCATACGTTTTGGAGCTCTGGAAAGAGACATTCACAGCCATTGGTATGTGAGAGGTGCACACCTTGGTAAGAAAGATGGTCCTGTAGCTAACTGCAAACATTTGTACATGGAGGAATTGACCATCTTGTCTCACAGTGGCTGAAATGTATTAACAGTTGTGGTGATTACAATGTCAGTCATATATTAAATGTCAGTCAGCAATATTTCTTGAGTCTCCTATGTAACTGATTCTAGGTTCAAATATTTGTAAACCTATTGGACCAAACTGCTATGATCATCAGTCCATAGACTTACAAACTACTTAAAGTAAGTTAAACTAAAAACTAATCTAAGGACATAAAACAAACACACACACACACACACACACACACACACACACCAGGGAGGACTTGCACCTCCTGTGGCAAGCAACCACGCGCTCCACTATGGTGACTCTAGGTTCCTGTCTAGTCAAAGAGTACTTGTACAATTTTTTTTTGTCATTGACAGCTTACACGCACCACAAACATTTGAGTGCTTCTCCGATCAAGCTTCACTCACTGACGTTCTGATTGCCATCCATGTTTCGATCCAAATTTTCCTATCTTCGTGAAATGATATGCCTTGTTCCTATTTTGAAGAATAGTTAGATTTTTAAGAAGTTTGCTAATTTTGTGTCTATACACTAGTGACTCACTAGTATACAGTCCTTTGGAATAAAATATATATACATTATTAGTGCTAATTGAAGTTCTATTAAGATTATGTGTTATTAATCTTCATTCATTGAAAACCCCCTCCCGAAATTGTATCCTGACTATGCCTATGACTGCATGAATGCAAATGTGATTGAAATCCAGCATCTTCTCTTTGAGGACTAACATAAGCACTTTCAGGTGTGTGGTACTGCTGTAGATGTGAGTTTTGTGTTATTATAAGTATTTTAAGCAGTGTGTTTTTGGCACTGCTGATTGAATTTGTAATGATACACTGACATATTTTGAATTACATATAATTTCCTCCCTATGGTACTGATATCTTGTTACTTTGTTAAAATGTTACTTGAGGTACGATGCAACATTTTGCATGGAATTGACACAAACTACTGTCCTGTTTATGATTGTTTGTTATTCTAAGCCTGGTTGCATGCAGTTCAGAGTTTTTGAGGTCAAAGGTGTCTCTTGTTAGTTATTAGATCGTACACCAAAATTTATATTTTACTTTAATTTTTTACATTTTATTATACATTAATGTATTAACAGTAAATGTATTTTTATCAGATACATGCACAACTCAAGTTATTAGATCACAGAAAAACAGTTTTATTTTAAATTTGTTTGATTTTCTGTAGGTGAGTTTAATAACAGCAAATGTATTGCGTGCTTGATTCAGTTATTCAATGGAAACACTGTAGTTTATCAGTTCATACATTTTGTTACAGAAGAATTTATTAAATACAAATGTACAGCTGTTTTGTAAATGCATTGCTTCATTGTTTGATCATAAAACAACAATTAAGAATTTTATCATTAATTTTGATTGTTCCTCAGTTAAAAAGGCAATTGTAAGATGAATACACATTGATGACCTTTTTTTTAAATTTTAATTTTTATATTTATTCTTTTTTACATTTCTTAATATGTTACAATATGTCAGAACCACTTCTAGATCATTACTTATACCACTTAATTATAAATCCCCTGGTATGAATTAGGGTTGCTGTATTATGTTTTATTTTGTTTCATGTTTTCCCATACAAAATGTAATTATACCTGTAAGAATTCTGTTGAAACTTAAATGAAATTATCTTAATTTAATGTAAATGACAAAAGAGCTAATAATAAATAATGGGAGAGAGAAAGTGGATGAGTACTGAAACCTAAATAATTATAAGAAAATAAGACTTTTCGTAGTTTTACTTCACTGCAAGGTGTCACTTGTTTTGTCACACACCTAAACTTTAATTGTATTTACATATAGGCACTGACTTATATATATATATATATATATATATATATATATATATATATATATATATATATATATATATATATATATATATATATATATATTGCCATTTCTACACTAAGAAATCAACAAACTTGTTTGTTTTATCTGTAATATGATACTGTTTCATAACTTTAAATCTCACATATTGTCTATGACTGAGATGCAGTTAAGGGATCCTAAGTGACTTGGTCCCTGTTGTGGAGCCTCTTAAATCACCTACTTTTCCCCCTAAGTATGAATGCCTCAATTTTCACAATGTTTAACCACAATAAATTAGTGTTTTTTGGCTGTAGACTCTTTATCTTCCACTATTTTGACTCTATAATTTGAACTGTACATCAGTTTTGCATTAAATTATTGTTAATACTTGCTCTTGTGAATGTTCATCATGGGAGAAAAGTAAATTTCATTTGAATTTCTCTATTTTGTAACAACCACAAGATAATGTTTAACAAGACAGGTAGTTATCCTGAATGATGGCATATTAATTATTGTAAAATTTATTTATGCATGATAAATATTAATTAATCTTGAGAGTAATAAAAAGAACCATATAAAGTCTTTAAAACATGTTCTAATTGATGTAATTAATGAATTATTTAAAGAAATCTCACCTTTTTCAATTTAAATTCTCTCCCATATATCCTCAGGAAGTAGCCAACAAATACACCCATTATATAAACCGTCAGCCTGTGGCTTGGTAAAATATATGAGAAATCTGCAGTTTCAAATAATTTGGAAACTCTGAAACACATGTTCACATTTAATAAGTAGCACTTTAAAGTGCAATATATACACAACATCCAAAGTTACTCTGGACTAATTTCCAATAAATGCAAAACTTCTTCCTTATGTTAATGTAACATATGAAATTATTACACAATTTCAGAATCAAATTCCTAGGATACCTTATTATTACTGGTACACTTACAAATAATTATAGGAATATTACTACAAGGAATAATTTATTTATTTTGTAAGAGCTGGAGTAAATAAACTTGATGAATGTTCCTTTGCTTTTTACTGTCTGTTTTATTTATAATCAACATAATGTAAACACATGTTCTTAGCACGCAGGCATTTGTTTATTGCATAATACCAAATATAATTGTGTGTAACTTTGAAGACTCTGATACATAATAACGAAAATTTCCCAAAAACTACTAGATCACATATTGTTCTTGCAACCCATTTCAGTATTATATTTTGGGTACATAATTGAACCAGATAATAAATATGGATCATATTTATGTTTCTGATGTATGAGATGCAGTTTTGAATACAAACCTAACCTTATTTATGTTTACTGGGACATGTTTAAAGTTCAATCATTTGAAATAACCACATAATTATACAAATGTTTTACATTTTTATCAAATTCATTTACCTTGCCTTTTCAGAGAATGTTCAAAGTTTGGTTTTTTGCATTTAAAATTATTGTATTTTTGCAAATGCAGTTTTGAGATTTTCTGAGTCACAAAAAATTATGATGCCGAGAGTGATAATCATCATAGGCATTTTAATTGATTTAGTAAGTATTTATTCTTGCAAATTTCTGTGTAAGTGTAACATGCTAATTCTGCTTCAGTGCACCTGTATTTATGGTTTATTGTTAATAACTATACTTGCTGTAATTTTTGGAGAAACTGATTAATCCGTATACATTTTATCACTGTTAATAATATGTGTAGAGTCTGGTGTTTTTATCCATTTCCTTTTGTCACAGTTGCCCCTTACAACACACTTGTTGTTACCTTTCTGTTTGATAATATTGCAGATCATTTGAGGTTGTTTCTTCTTGCTCAGTTGATTAGGCATTGGTATTTATTGTAAAATATATATTGTATGTTTTCCATATAAGTGCTAACAGTGAACTAAATGCATTATATTTTGTTAAACCTGGTGCTCACTTTGACCAAGTGCTAGCAACAGTGAACAATATTTTGCAAAGATAACAAATAATGGAGCAAGACTACATTGTGAACTATGGTGGTGCAAACAACTTTGCACATAATGGTGGTTTGCAGGGTGTTATACCTTAAAATCAGGTCTAAACCACACAGGCGTGACTTAATCCTTGTGTGTAAACAAGGCGGTAGGATCCACAAATAGAGTGCAGAAATCTGCATTAGTTTTGCAAATGTACAAATGATTGAAGAACAACATTTTGGTAGAGAACACACATGGTCTTCATCTCAACCTGGCACAGAAAAAAGTCCTCTAGTGACTTGTTTGTGAAATTACATTTGAAGACTGAGTGGTCCACAACTCAAGAAAATTGTAGGAATGGGTGTAAAAAGACTATATTTGACAAATGGCTGCTAAAAACACCAGGCAAAGCCGAGTCTTACCAGTCTTCCAATGCGTGGAAACTGACAAATTTCAAGAAATTTCATGTAAAAACAGCCCACATGATTATGGATTCACCACCAACATGCACATTGCTTGGGTCAATGGCTTTATGGGGTCTGGCACTCATTGTCTGTGTTGTGAAGTAATGCCTTCAATTTGATTGTCTTCTGCACATTCTTACAACTGTGGATCACACAATACTGAATTCCCTAACAATTTCCAAAATTCTGAATCACGTACTTCAACTACCAGTCCGCATTCAAAGTCTGGTAAGTCTGATTGTTCAGCTATAACCATGCCAGAAAACTTTTCACATGAATTGATAGGTTACAAATGACAGCTTTGCTAATTCACTACGCTTTTAGATCTTGTATACATGAAACTACCACCATCTGCATCCATGCACAGTGATATCTCATGACTTGTCACCTTAGTGTACAATGGGAAACAAAAAAATTATCCAGCCAAATAATTTAAAGTCCAAGAACAGAGCATTTGCATGCCTTAGTTCCAAAGTGCAAGTGTTGCCAACTCTAGCAATCTTTGGCACTTCAGCTTGGTGTTTACATTGTCAAATAGAAGCAATATAGTAGTTAGGATACAGTATATATCAAGATTCATAGCAGCTTAACTCGCATATCATTTATTTTAGAAGATGTTATCCGAGCACACAGAAGCAGTTGAGGTATACTCCACATGGGTAGATTTACTACAACATCTGTTTTGTTGGCTGACTGGATAGGCTGATGGTTTACGAACACACAGAAAATGAGTTCAAGTACCACTGGAGTCAACTTTTTTTTTTTTTTTTTTTTTTTTTTTTTTTTTTTTTTTTTAGCGACACATTAAGGATCGTGCGGCCTCCCACATTGGGGGCTATAATCCCCCCCCGGGCATGGATGTGTGTGTATGACCAAAGTAGTTTGATCCCATAGAAATACAAACATTTTCACATTAATTCACTATGAATTGTGCAATTATAGGCTTTTCTAGATTCCACATTCTTAAACATATTCAATTTTGTAATAACCTGATCCTAAAACAACGAGACATGTGATAGCCATAGTAAAAATGTTGATAATGGATGTGTGTACTTGTAATTACTTAGACCGCCACATGGTGAATCTATAGTGTTAAGCTAAGATAAATGAATCAGCAGATAGGCATAATCTTCTAAGTCCAGGTATAAACGTGGTTTACAGAAGTGAGTGACTGTTGTTTCCAGTTTAATATTCATTCTTCAACTACGGTGGGACTATCTGACTGTTACACCAATGAGAAAGGACAGGTAGCTCATTGATAGTGTCGGCCTTCTTGGTTAAGTGGTGTGCTTTGGATCAGATGCCACCAAAGCATTCCCTTTTTAATTTTATTTAATTTTTTTTTTTTAATCGTGGTGCAAATGTTTCTTGCTTTAGTTACGGTTTGTTAGTAATTTATATTGATTTTACTTTTTCAGTATTCTCTTTAGTAAATAATTACAGTTTGTCAATTTGATATCTAAAAATAATCTTCCTTAGAAGGTAGTATTTATTTGAACACCCATAACAAAAAATAAAGATCCTTAGAGGGTACTTTTCATCTGAACTCCCATAAAAATAAACTTCCTTGAAAAGTAATATTTATTTGACCTCCATAAACAAAAATAAATAAATAAAAATAAAAATCCTTGGAGGGTGTTATTCATCTGACCTCTCATAAAAAAGAAATAATCTTCCTTGAAGGTTGATATTGGTATGACCTCCCATTAAAATAAAACTATTATAATGTAGGCTACATAAATCTTCAGTATTTTGACCACATGCCATTGGCATCTAGAATAGTCTAGATCCTTCAGGATAGAATCTACAAGTCTGTGGAAAAAGGCCTCATCCATGGCAATTCTCTTCCATGAAGAATAAACCAAATCCCACAAGGCATCTGCAGTTCTTTGGAGAAGGGCCTGGCCAATTATCTCGCACAGAATTCTTGAGTTTAGCCCATATGTTCTCTATGGGATTGAGATCAGGTGACTTTGGAGGCCATGGTAGGCATTGAATAATATTCTCTCTCCTTTGGAACCATCTCTGATTCCTAATGCTGGTGTGTGATGGATGATTATCTTGTTGGTAAATGAGACGTCCTTCGGGGCACCAAAGTCAAGCTTCAGGAATGATTACATTTTCAAGGAAATGTTCGTAGCATGCTGAATTGAACTTGTATTGGATTCGTTCTAAGGTTCCAGTACCCATATAAGACATCCAGCCCCAACATTTCACACGTATGCGCCCAATTCTAGTGCATGTAGCCATGAAGCAGGTGTCATATTGTTGCTTGTCTGTGCGGTAAACAAGAACAAGGCCTCTGCTTGTGGACTCAGTTGTGCTCTAATCAGTGAAAATGACTTTCTTCCAATAAACATTTGACCAGAAACTCACAATTGCCAGTTTGTCCATGCCCTGATCATCAGACAATGGTTCTTGAATGAGAGCATGACGGGACCTGATTCCATAGTCGTTTAGTTGTCTGAGAGCAGTTTTCGATGAGCCCGGGAAATGAGAAGCTCTCCCTAGTTTCTGGATGTTTGAGAAAGGGGAAGTCTAGGCCGCTCTGACCAATTCATTGTCTTCTCTTCAAGTAGAGACTCACAGTCTTTCAGGTATTGGACATCTGCTTACCTTACCACTATCTCTGAGTCGTCTGATCCATCTCCTTGCTGTGGAAGCATCAACATCATAGCAACGTTCAGCCTCAGATGTACTAACACTTCTTTCAAAGAGAGCAATTGCGTGCTCATAAATCTTCACATCAGCCATTTTGAAGTAGGCCTATGACATATGCTAATCAGCTGATATGTTTCTCTTAGCTGAAACCTACAGACACACCATGTGGCGGTCAAAGTAATTGCAGACAAAATAATCCATTTTCAATATTATTACTATGAACACATGTCCTTCTGATTAAAGATTAGATTATTATAAACTAGAATCTTCTAAAAACCTATAAAAGCTCACAACTGCACATTTTTTAGCGAATTAAGATTTAACACGTGTGGCCACCGGCAGCCACAGCAAGTGGCTCTGATGCACCTTTGACACCATCGTGGCAGTCATTGTGTTAAAATATTACCTGCAAGAGGTCTAAAAAATTTAAAATAAATTAACTCCAGTGGAATTCAAATGTGCGCCCATTTTGTTCATAAACCATCGGCCTATCCACTCACCCAATGAGACATGTGAGAAGCAGTTGATTGTAGTAAATGTACCAACATGGAATTCTTATACCTTAACCGTTTCTATGTGCTCAAATAATGTTTTCCAAAATAAATGATATGTGAGTTAAAGTGCAATGAATCTCATCATATACTGTATCTTAACTATTTTATTGTTTCTATCTGATTATGTACATAGCAAGCTGAAGCTGCACAGACCACTGGAGTTGCCAACGCTCATGCCTATGAGCTTTGGACATGTGCAATGCTCTGTTCTTGGACTTTAAATTATCCAGGATGTATAATCTTTTTGTCCCTCATTGTACATAAGTGTCAATGTAAAGCAATTTTAGTGTTATGTTTTTATTTTTATTTGTTTATTTTACACCAATGTGTAGTGGTAAAAGCTGATTTGTACATAGTGTTGTAATATAGAATATAATAATTCAAAAATGCTTGAATATTTAAAATGGGCATGATAAAACAAAATATATATTAATTATATGTAATATCTACATATTTACATACAAAAAAGTATCTGAGTGATAACATGGATGAATATGTTGTTTGACTGCAGTGTGACAATAAGAGGCAATAGAAATATCAGATCAGATAAGTAGTTATAATTTCAAATATATTCCTGAAGATATGAACATTAGCTAGACACTGTCATAGTTGGTTTCAATCTAAAACAGATTTTGATTACAAAGGAAAAATGCATGCCCTTGTCATTATTGTTAATGATAATTTGTAAATATTATTAGTTTTTTTTTCAATGGACAAATAAATAAATTACTTTACCAAAAAGAAATATAGCCATTAAGTATTTGCTGACATATACTCACGAAATTCCATAAAATACAAAATGGGTTAGCCTTCTTGTATATGTCACATAAAAACGAAGAAATGTTGATATAGCTGCCAGGGTAATTAGTACCAATGAGCCTTTCCTTGGCCACTTCCAGAGAAGATATACAAGCAGTGGAGATATGGCAAATAGTTGTGTATCTATTCCCACATGGTGTGTATGCGTCAAGCACTGTGAAAACAGAAATACCTGTTCACAACTGTGATTCAGAAACTGTAGTATAGTGAAGTTTTAATACTTCATAAGTGTTATCTATACACATGTAAATTGGATAAAAACATAGTTATAAAATATTTTTGTGTTACCATTATTCTGAAAACTGATGTTTGTGACATTTCAGCAATTCCATGTTGCTCTCATATCAGTATTACAAACTAGTCTCGTATATGCAGCTGTTATCTGTAAAGATTTACTCACTTTAACAGCCTAATATTGAAGCAATCACAGCCACTGCATCTGTCAACCCTTTTCAGATAATGATACGTATTTATTTATTTTTATATTTATCTTCTCGGAATTTTGTAGTGGAACAAAAGATGATCTATTAACTGGGTAATGTCTTGCTACCAGGGAAGGTTTTCTTCCTTCATATAAATTGGATATTTCCTTCATAATGCTTGATCTTTTCGCATTAGGTGTACTTTGTTAAGATGAATGTGATCAATATGCAGAATATTTATACAACAATGCCCCGGATAGAAGTTTTAATAATGCCAGATGTAAGCATTGTAGAGTGCTAGTTAAAAGCCACAGTTAAGAAGTTACTTAGCTTTAGATAATCTCATGAGAATAGGCCTACTTCTTTTTCTCCCCCCCCCCCCCCCATCCCCCCACCGCCAGCTGCTGACTGGCATAAAGTGTTTTCTATGCCACAGTTTGCTAAGAATGAATGTATAATTCACCAGAAATAAGATTCAGAATTGAGGAGACTATTTCTTACATTACACTATACTCATTAATCAAAGTCTGGGAAATTTATTTTCAGTTGATGTCTGTCAAATAACTTAAGGTGAATATACTGAACATTTGCATGGATAAATTAAATTTGTTGTATGATTTGGTGGAAATCTGAATGAAACTGGGACATTTTTTATGATCATGCTGCATATACCATGTGATGTTGATTTGCTTAAGAAGTGTTTCAAATCTGTTGCTAGCTTACTCCTCTCAAATTTTCCCAACTCGTGAAAAGATTACAACAAGGTCTTTACCTTCATTCATTGAGACATAGCAGAAAGTTTTGGAAATCAATCCATGATACTGAGGTATAATCTGGTAATCAGCAACTATACACCAGTAAGTTTCCTCCTATTGCTGTTAAATTTATGTCAGTGAAGACTGCTTCCACCATTAACAAACAAACCTGCTAATTCAAAATTAAGATCCTTCATTCAAATGTGCATTAGGGAACTTATTTTTTTAGAAATATGTTCTCACTGTAAATGCTGCCCTATATGTTGTCACACATAGCTTCATTCCTTTGTAAAATTCCACACAGAATTTCTTAAGACTTAATGTCATTAAGTATTTAGTATTATTTTGATTGAAATGGACTTAGTTTTAGTGCAATAGAATTTGAATATAAATAACAGTTCAGAATAAAATGATAGGATTTAACATTTAATCACCAGTCAGGTAAGAAGAAATAGTGCACTTTCTCAGGTACATTCATAAGGGGATGGAAGTTGTGTTACACTTTATTTGTTGGAGAACAACCTTAGAATTATGAGATATTCATGATTGTCATGCACCAAGTATTTTAGCTGATATAGTCATCTCTTTATCGGATACCAATATTTACAGATAGTTTTTGTACAGGATGTCTCACAAAAGATGCCTGCCAGGCATCCGCGGATCGCGCAGTATTGCTCCCAGCCACCACCACCGATCTGCCGGCCACAGCAGTGCCCGATTTTCAGGCTCTATTGTGCCGCAGGCATACACTGAGCTAAAGTCTAAAAAACATTGCCATCTGAGTAACTTAAGCTTACCTTTATTTACAGTAGATGTTCAAAATTATGTCCCTCTACAGAAAGAGCGGCCTGACATCTCTTGGACACATTTGCGAACGCTCGACGAATTTCGGCTGCCTAAATCTGAGAAATGACTAGTTGAATCCTGTCTTCCAACTCTTTGAGTGTATGGGGATTGTTTGCATACACCTTGTCTTTTAACATTCCCCAAAGATAAAAGTTGCTGGGCTTTAGATCTGCAGAACAAGGAGGTCAGTCAACTATCCTATCATCAAAAACACTTCATATTGCTACCATAGAAGCATTGGTAATGTGTAGTCTTGCATTGTCCTGCATGAAATAACCATACAGCTTTTTGTTAGGTGAAAGTTCTTGAAAAAATAGATGCAGGATATTGTTCACATACCTGTCAGAATTTATTGTTTTGTGAAAAAAGATTTGACTAGTCATTTCCCAGATTTCGGCAGCCTAAATTCGTCGAGTGTTCGCAAATGTGTTCAAGAGATGTCAGGCTGCTCTTTCCATAGAGGGACATCATTTTGAACATCTACTGTAAGTAAAGGTAAGCTTAGGTTACTCAGATGGCAGTGTTTTTTAGACTTTAACTCAGTGTCTGCACTTGCGGCACAATAGAGTCCTTGAATTGGGCACTGCCATGGCTGGTGGATGGGGTGGCAGCAGCCGGGAGCCATACCGCGCGATCTGCAGATGTCTGGCAGGTGTCTTTTATGAGACACCCTGTACTAATTATACTAATATATTATTAACATTGTACATACCATATTTTCAAATCCAAAGTAGTTGTGAATGAAAAGCAAGTTACGCCACCAGTTTTTCTTACAGATATCCGAGTGATGACGCACTACTAGGTTCCACTGTGGTCCCGAACCCATCCAAGGAAGCAGGAAAGTACAAAAAAGTATAATTGTGGCAAGATTAGGCACCAACCTGCAGTTGTTAACAGAGACTCAAATAAATGTTATGTTTGTGTTCTTTGAGGTTACAAAACATTGACATTCCTAAAATGTCAAATATCTAATTATTATTTTTTTATTGCTGTAATTTCATGATTCACAATCTGTACAGCAAATGAATACCAGTTATAAAAATGCTAACCTAAATAAATACATAGTATAAAATATTTTATAAAACATTTTAATCACTGTATCATTACCATAATTATAAACAAAGATAATTTTGTAATTTTATAATTACACCTTAGTTAAGTTTATAATTTCCCTAATTTTATAGTAGGAACTCCTAAAGGATGAGATTAATACTGAAATTTACAACAAGGTATGGATATTAGCTGTAATACACAGAATATAACAGATCTGAAGTATTCTTGCTTCATGTTATACCTAACATTGTCATGACATTGAGAAGGTCATGCCTGTTTCTTGTTATAATGTCTAAAATATTTCCATTGTAAGTGGGCTGTCAATTTAGCTGCTTGAGACAGTGTTTGGAAAAAAAGTTGAATAGACGTTCACAAGAGTGCTTATTTGTAGTAAAAGCATAGACATCCCAGTTTATACTCAGTGGGTTTAAATCACCCTCCAAATATCTGCAACTTGCTTATTGCCTGGTACACAATGGATGTTTTTTTTCTGTTTTCTCACAGATTTAGTGTATGTGAATATTGATATGCTTCAATCTCCTGTGAAATTTTGGATTTTGGCCAACTTACTGACACTTGAATTACTAGTAAGAAGAACAGGAACACTCTCCACTGGTGAAATTTCTTCAGACAGTTTGGTCAGCCATATTCCTTATCTTGCACATTCATTGGCAGCAACATATTTCTACCCAATGATAATGAAACTTTTGGATACCTTATAATCCTGTTTACCAAAGATCTGTAATTTCCTTAAGGGTTCTCTCAAAATTTTGAGACCTATCTCACTGTGAATGATATGCCGGTCCTTGCACCAACAAATGAATTCACAAGACAACTGCTTCTCAATATGTAGTATTTGGTTGTTTATCATTGGTCAGCTCCTATGGCTGTAGACATTGCTTGGCTGTATTTGGTGCAGGATTTGCCTCAGATGTTGAACTATCAAAGAATGTCTTTTGCATAATTTCTACTGATCCATTCCCTTGGCATATAACAACACTGTTTAAGAAATATACTACTGGCTCAGTAGTAATCATGAACTTATCTTGAATTTCTCCAAACGAAATTTCATTCACCTTTTTAATTGCAAACATTATCCCACTTCAACACATAACTATCATTTGTTTGTCATTACAGTCTTATTGATAGAACAGACACAGACCTGACTTATTTTTTACAAGCCCAAGATTCACTAGGAAGTCCTTGAACTAGTGGTTCTAGCATCTTGGAAGTTGTTTTAGTCCATATAAATTTATCTTAAGCTTGTACACCTGAAAAATCCTATTACCAAATCCTTCAAGTTGCTCCAAATCTCTCTCACCTTTAAAAAAAAAAAAACATTCAAATAAGTAGAATTTACGTCAAACTCTGCTAGTTGCAGTTTCTCGCTAGGAACAACACTCAAAATTTCTTTAATTGTATCGTATCTAGCAATAGGACTAACAATTTCAGAAGTCAATTCCTCCCTTTTGAGTAAATCTATGAACATGTATCCCTATTGAATAAATCTAGGAACAAGTAATCTTGCTTTACAATGATTAATTTTGCTATCTGCTTCATGCTTATTTCTGTATACCCAATGGTTTGTAATTGGCTTAAGAAGTGGTGGAAGAGGTTCCAAACACTGCATAGCATCATCCTGCCCCATTGCTCTTCAATGTTCATGGTCAATAGGCTTAATTTACCCTTATTCTTAGGCTTATTTATTTCAGCCAGCATCATTTCAATAAGACATATTGTTTCTTCAGTTGTTTATGCCTTAATTCTCTCTCACCAGTTCTATAGGGGTTTTAATCATGCTTTCACACTCAACTCGTGCCAACTGAAGTCAGGACTCTTCTGACTAGGCCACAGTTTTCAGTCATCTAGGGC
Source organism: Locusta migratoria (assembly GCA_026315105.1). NCBI lineage: Eukaryota > Metazoa > Arthropoda > Insecta > Orthoptera > Acrididae > Locusta > Locusta migratoria. The sequence continues at coordinate 724,347,519 of CM048755.1, read as the reverse complement.
CTAACCAATATGTTTGCAAACCCAGGAGAGGTAGTGCAGGTGATGTTATGTTGTTAGCAAAGTTACTCAACTTCATCTGCTGCCATAGCCTGTGAACACAAAATTCTGTCATGTGACCAACATGTTTGTCTGTTGGAAACTCTGCTGCTCCCAGTCATTAAGGGCAGGCTATCCTGAATGAGAACAAAACACAACAAATGGTATTTAGTCCAAGGGACAAAAGCCCTATTCATGATCCCAGTTATGTAAAGTTCTTGGGGGTGTACTTGGATGACAAACTGTCTTGGGGGTAACTTATAAAATACATTAGTGCTAAGTTATCTAGTTTAATTTATGTTTTGAGGTGTCTTGTGAAGTATTATGTCTTATGGACTTATTCTCTAGGCAAACTCAACCCATGTTAAAAATGTATTACTTTTTCAGAAGAAAGCAATCAGAGTGCTTACATATTCTCATCACAAATCACATTTTAAGCCCTTGTTCTCTAAGTTTAAAATAATGACTATTATAAATCTGTATATATATCTCAAGTGTTAATCTATGTGACACAAAATGTAGAGGTAATATTCATTGCCACAATACAAGGAAAAATAAATCCATACATATGTCATACCACAGACTATCAAAGTCAATTAATAACTATGAGTGAGTGGGCCATAGCTATTTAATAAGCTTCCATAGATGGTACAAGACCTACCAAAGGATACATTTAAGAAAACATTAAATAAATTGCGTGTTGAAAACCCCTTCAATGAATTTAAGAGTTTTTTGACTGTGATATGAACTACAAGTGAACAACTCATACTCAGTACTGTTCTGTTTACCAATGTAAAGTGTTTTCCGTATTATGTCTATTGCTGTAATGGCCTAATAACAATAAAATTATCTTATCTAGGGGAAATTTGGGCAAGGAATTAGTTTGTGGAGAAGAAACATAAATTTCAAAGCTTCCCAATGAAAGTGCAATTCTGCCAGTGTCAGCAGTGGCAGTGGATTGGATAGTGTATTGAAAAGTGGTTATAAGTGAAACATAAGAAAACTGAAACAAGAAAAGCAGTGTGTTGTTGAACCAAAGAGGTGAACTGGATTATGAAATGACATTGTAAGTAACATAACAGTTTTGTTATTTGGGCAGGAGTAAACTGTTCATGGCAGAAATAAAGAGGACATGCATGTTATTAATAATAAGTACAGTACACATTTTCTGAAAAATAAATGAATTTGTTAATATTGAATAGAAACTTAAGCATTAGGAAGTATTTGTCTGGGGTTTAGCCTAATATGGAAATGAAATATGGACAATAAACAATGGCAACAAAAAGAGAATATAAGCTTTTGAAATGTGACTCTACAGTAGAATGCTGAAAATTTGATTGACAGATGCTAACTATAAGTAAGCATATGTGGATAGGACACTTTCTGAGGCATCAAGGAACAGTTTGTTCTGTAATGGTAGTAAGTGTGTGGGCAAAACTTGTGAAGGAAGACCTAGGATCAGAAGAAAACAGGAAAACAGGGTGAACGTTGCAGCAGTTAGAGAGAGAGAGAGAGAGAGAGAGAGAGAGAGAGAGAGAGAGAGAGAGAGAGATTTGTAGGTCTGGGGTAGGGTTTTCAGTCCCATAGCCCATATTGAATAGAAACTTAAGCATTAGGAAGTATTTGTCTGGGGTTTAGCCTAATATGGAAATGAAATATGGACAATAAACAATGGCAACAAAAAGAGAATATAAGCTTTTGAAATGTGACTCTACAGTAGAATGCTGAAAATTTGATTGACAGATGCTAACTATAAGTAAGCATATGTGGATAGGACACTTTCTGAGGCATCAAGGAACAGCCCCTCCCCTGGATTTACTGCTGTAAATATTAAAAAAGGCTGGTAATGGGCACCCATGTGTATCTCAGCTTTTGTAGTACCATATAAAATTATGATATATCTATAAACCACACATGCTTTGAAGTATATTTTCTGAATTTTGTGGGAAGGTGTTGGCCAATAAAACTTGGGACATTTTTATCATGGTTGCCCTTTTGATTGAAATGTAGATAATATTGATAATCTTGAAAGTATCAAGCAATTGTTTGCAGGAGATCAAATGTTTGCAACTTTTAGGCAATGTATTATGCCAGGAATATTCACTAAACAAAACTGAACAGACAAATCAGGTACATCATCATCCCTTAACTGATACTATTAAATTATGCATATTTTGTGTATTGTGTAAATTACACAAAGTATTACACAATTTTACCATTTTGATGAAATAAGATGGTATTCTCTTGCACACTAGAACATTAAATTAAAAGACAAACCTGAATAACCTCGATGCATATTCTTTCTGAAGATCAATTTTTTTGTTTCTGTTAAGTTCCTTTGTAAATGAGTAGGCTGTAAGAAGCCCACTCAACATTACAAAAGGCTCAGTGTATAAGCTGGCTCCACGAGCTAAAGTTGTCCATATTTCTCCCACTTGCTGCATGAAAACAAACCTAATAAATAACAATATCATTGGAGACATTTCTAATTTATAAAATGTATTTTTTACATGAAATAGGTTTTAGAAGAGATGGTGTGAATAAAGAAAACAGTGTTGTTTTCATGCTTCCATGTAATCACACATTCCCATTACCTGCTGTACTGACATCCATATTCTTATCATTATGCATTGCCAAAAATAAATAAACCTGTATGGACTACCCTAAGTAATAATTTAACTGCAGGAGGTTAAATATGACAATAGAGTGTTCAGTTCTTGTAAGAGGGTCTGAAGGAAGAAAGATTATGGTTAAACGTCCCGTGAACAGTATGGTTATTTGAGATGGAGAGGGCCTCTACATCACAGAAATATAAGCTGTTCCTGAATCAATGTTACTCCTACTCTCTTTTTTTTTCAGTTGACAGTACTAGTTTATATTGCATAAAATCATCATTAGTTATGATTTTGCTGACATCCAGGCTGAGGGTATGAATTATAATTCAGGAATTTGGTAGACTATGGGTGAAAGTGTCATTGTGCTCTTTTTCCATCGAAGGGATCATTGAATTTCTCATGTCTGGATTACCATCCTTGAAAATTTCAGTTAGATATCTTTCATGCAGGCTGAGAAATCACTTCAATGAGGCAGTGCATCATGTCAACTTTTAGTTTCTTTGCCATCAATTTGTTACCAATTGCTACAACATATAGTGAAAATGTTGCGGTATTTTTTATTAATAAATGAGTGAATTAAGTGGATCAGATTTAATGATTTTAAAGACAGTAAGAAAAGAAGAAATGGCAGTAATAATTACAGAAATATTACACAAGAAAAAAATTTCAACCTGTTATTTGTAGCTGTCAAAAATAATGTAATGTGGCACTAAGTTCTGGTATCCAGGAAATTGTGTTTCATCTAGCATAATCATTGCATCAAAAAATCTATTCCTTATTTATTCATAAAGAAATCAGATATTACATCTAAAGACATATATTTCTTTGCATTGATCAAGACATCTGCTGTTGCAGCAAAAAAGTTGATTGTCATGCGGGACCAGTCATGCTTTATTCCTAATGCAGTGAAAGCCCTTTGGAGAGTGGAAACACTAAAAAAACTCCAGAATGAAACTTTCACTCTGCAGCGGAGTGTGCGCTGATATGAAACTTCCTGGCAGATTAAAATTGTGTGCCGGAACCGGGACTCGAACCTGGGACCTTTGCCTTTCGCGGGCAAGCGCATTACCAACTGTGCTATCCTGACACAACTCACAATGCCGCCCCACAACTTTACTTCCGCCAATACCTCGCCTCCTACTTTCCAAACTTCACAGAAGCTCTCCTGCGAACCATGCAAGACTAGCACTCCTGGAAGAAAGGATATGGTGGATACATGGCTTAGCCACAGCCTAAGGGATGTTTCCAGAATGAAACTTTCACTCTGCAGTGGAGTGTGCGCTGATATGAAACTTCCTGGAAGATTAAAATTGTGTGCCAGATTGATTTGATTTGATTTGATTTTTCCAGGGAAGCCAAAAAAGTCTTGGTCCAGCCCACCACTGCCCACACCAAAACTAAGTTTATTATGCGGTATCGGTCCCTGTATATGTAGTAAAGCCAACCAATGCCCTTGAACAGTGCAAGGAGTCCCTTTACCAGTTCTTTATTAGACACAATTTCTTCGGGTCTGGTTGTCCCAAATGTTCTGTGCCTTTTACTCTCCAATGCAATGCATTTGAAGATTAGATGTGATGCGGTTTCATCACCATCATCACAGATCCTACATTTAGGGTCCTCTTCTGTTATTCCCATTGTATGTAGGTGTTTTTTGAAATTCCCATGGCCTGTCAGAAATCCAACCATGAGTCTAATCTCTCTCCTGTTCAGGCCAGGATTGCAGGGCTTCTTTTAAAACATGGCTTTGGCATCATTACCTTGCCATTTTTTTGTTGATGGACTTTGGTCCAATATTCTACATGCTGTCTTCTGAACCAGTTACGTAGCTCCAATTTGATCATTGCCTTGGTGATTGTCAGGACAGGTTCCAGTCCAATAAATGGAGACTCTGCCCCCATCCTGGCTAATTTGTCGGCATGTTCGTTGCCACTGATCCCTGAGTGGCCAGGGACCCACAATAGGTTTACTCTATTGCTTTCCCCTAGCTCCACCAGAACGCTGTGACATTCTACAACAATTTTTGGCCTTGTTGTAGGAGCTGCCAGTGATCTCAGGGCTGCCTGGCTGTCTGAATAGATATAGATGCTACGATCTTTGTAGCACCTACACAAATTCTCCTCCACACATGCCCTGATGGCAGTGATTTCGGCCTGGAATACTGAGGCCAGTTTCCCTAGAGAGATGACGCCCTCCAGTCTTGGCTGCACCCCGCATACCCCGGCCCCAACGCCTTGGTCTGATTTCGACCCGTCAGTGAACCAGACAATATCCCCCGTACGGTGTCGAACTATTTTCTCCCACTGCTCCCTACTTCCAATTGTTATACTGAAAGGCTTGTTGAAGCAGTATGGGGTTATAATATAGTTGGCTGGCATTTCCCCAACCTTCCCTATATTTACCTCACTCATTATTTTAGTGTGTGATTCTGGATATCCCAAAGAGTTCCAGTTGTTACCAGTTTTGAGTCTGTAGGCACCAGCTGCTGCCTCCATCTTGACCCAAAGGTGTAATGGGGGCATATCCAGCATGGTTTCCATCCCAGCAGTTGGTGTGCTGCTAATTCCGCCTGTTATGGCTAAGCGGGCTAGTCTCTGCACCTCACCAAGCTCCTTAGCAGCAACCTGCTGTTATACCTTCTTCCACCACACGACCCACACAGTCGGTAGTGCGCTTGCCCGCGAAATGCAAAGGTCCCAGGTTCGAGTCCCCGTTCCGGCATACAATTTTAATCTCCCAGGAAGTTTCACTAAAAAAACTGCTGATTCTTAGGTAAATGTCCAGGAGTGGAAGTAAAAAAAATGAGGAATAAACTTATGTGATGTAAGATACAAACATGTACAATTTATTTATAGTGCATTATAGTATGTATTTTATAATCCTTGAGTATTTTCTAATTTAGATGAAACTTTAGTAAAAAATAACAGCAGCATTTCAACTAAACTTGCATTATTTATTAAGATTTTATTGATGCAGTGGAAAAAGGACAAAATATTCATCATACTTTGACACACAATTCATAAATATAATGGTTATCATTAGTTGTTAGTAATGATTTGTCATATATAAAGTATTTTCTAACTTACCATATCAAGTTAAATAACTATATATCCTTGTTATCATATTGACATGCCAACCTGGACTTCTCACTCTTAGATTTCCAACTCAAAGTTACATTCTAATTTGACATATTAGTATTAATAAAGGAAGAAAAAGTCTGGTATTTAACATGTCAAAATTAAGGAATTTGTTAGAATATGGGCGTAAGTGTATATATATGTGAAATTACAATGTAACTACAAGTTGGAAATCTAAGAGTGAGAAGTCCAGGGTGGCATGTCAATATGATAACAAGGTTAGGTTGCAACTCTCCATAAAGATGAATGCTAAGCTACAGACAGGCATGTAAAAAAGTTTATCACATTCAAACAACTTAGATTTTCAAGCACAGTCTTCATACATTCTCACAATCAGCCAGGCACAACTCATGCACACATGACTGCTGTGGTCTAGCTGGTACTCATGAGTGATTGTCAGAATGTAGTATGCTCCTTCTGATGAAGGCTGTGGCTGAAAATTTAAGTGATTGTCTATCTGCAGTTCAGCAATTGTATTTTATGTGAGTTGCCTAAGGGACCATCTCAGGCTTGGAACTTCATGGTGTAACACTTACAAGGGAATGGTCAGACTTGTCATGTCGAAACCTGTGTTGCTATTTTTACCACTGTGAGATAACATTGAAGGAAGTCTGTATGCAGACTGTTAGCTGCTGACATGACCTGGAAGTCTGTCAAAACTTTTATAAAGTATGACTTCAGTGTTGCATGGTTTCCACACTTGTAAATGCCTGTTGTTCAACCCTGACCTCTCTTGCTACATTATACCAACGTCATCTAGGGACAAGGTGGTGTTAGCTACGTGCCGCTCTCCTGCCACAGCAGTGAGAGAGCTGATTCACCCAGTGAAAGTGATTGTATGATAATTAATAAATATGATAATAATAAATTCATTGACAAATGTAGCTGATTTTTTATGTACAACATTCTTTCCAAATAGCTATGAAATAGCCACAAATACATATACGGTTTAGAACATGTCAAACTTTTATTTCTTGTATTTCCGGCAAAAATGCAAAATTTTGATACAATGTTCCAAACATAGGTTTTTTGTGCACCAAGAACATACAAGCAAAGACGACATATGACAGCCCTGTGAATCACAGACGTTTGTAGGCATCCGTAGACAAAACTCAGCCGGTGTTAGGAAGGAATCAGGCCTAATATCAGTATATTTCGAGGCGTGCCACGCATATTTAATCACATTTTGAAACCGTGGGGAGGAAAACTGATAATGTACGACTGATTGCAACTTGAGAATATTGTCACGGTGATAGACAGGAAACTGCATTGATTTGCACACAATTTTCACTGTTAGTTTTCTGTAAAATGCCTTCCACTGGCGGAAAAATTCTCTGTCTAGCGGTTGAATTACGTTTGTCATGCCAGGTGGAATCTGAAGTATCTCCACTTCTTTGTCAGGGTGAGCTCAAAATACAGCTTTTAATGAATCAGAACTTTTATGACCTGACCACGAATCTAGAAGGAGATGAGATTTGTTCCCACAGAATGGAAGAACAGCATGACGCATGAAAAGTGTAACGTCATCATTTCCCATTTTTCCAGACTTCGATGCGTCTACCACAAGATTGTCTGCGTAGAACATTGTTTGTGTAACACGTGGTCCAAAACATCCAGTTGGTTCTTGAAGACACACACTTAGTTTAGGCAGCAATGAACAATCCAGACTAATTATGGGCATTATAGTTTATGAATGGGTGAGTGCAGTCGTGGACTGCGCAATTGCCTCAATATGTTTTTCCCCTTTGAATGACGGTGTTCTTTTCGCATGCATTTCTTTTTGAAAACCTGACTGATCTGCATTGTAAATGTAAGATTCACTAAAACTGGTGATCTTATTTTTTGCAGTCATAAGAAAAGCTTCTATCATTTCCATTTGAGTCACTTCATTTTCTGACCTGTTTCTGGAAACAAATGATGTTATTTTTCGTGCCACAATTTTATGTGATCTTTTGAAGCGTCTAATCCAACTTTGAGAAGCTGTAAATTCTTTAGCACCTATCGTGTTGGCAATCTCTAATGCCCAATCACACAAAGTTGTGTCGCTGACACTCAATTACTGTCATCTGGCATTGGTAAGTTGCTCAAAAAGTCGCACATTTATCTCCGTCACAATTTCCAGTCAACTCTTACGTTGTCCAGCGACTTCCTTTTTCCATCTATACAATTCACGTTCAGAACAGACAACGCGATACCTATTTTGAACAGTACTGACATATAGGCATTTCTTACCACTTTTGTTCAACCATTACTTCACCACTTTTTCTTTGTCTGATAATGTAATTGTAGTTGCTGGTGTTGCTTTTAGAGATAACTGATGATGGTACATGGCACTTTCACCTGAAGACTCTTCATGTGTGCAACTTTCTTCTGTTTCTTCGCTGTCTTTACATTCACAGTCTGCAATATCAAGTGTTTCAGTCGTTTCTAGCCATATGTCTGCACTATTTTCATGCTTGTCTAGAAGTCTAACTACCCTGTTGCACATCACATCGTCTTCATGCGTGTTTTCTGTTGATTGCTTCATTTGGCATCTGTGGTATATCTCCATGGCAAGCAGCAAAACATTTACAGGGTTTGCCATCACCTGTGAGGGGAGATTGAATGTTCACCATAAAGTGGCTTCAGAAATGAAAAGGAAGTGCATGCCACAGAAATGAATATTTGTTTCCCATTTCCACCAAAACTGTGCAACAATATTCCTCTTTAGTGAACGCCGCGATAAGACAGCCGCACCTCCCGACCATGTGCAGAACGATCACCATAACAACAGCTTGTGACTCGACATTTCCAAGGGTGGCCAGGTGTTACCACAAGCTCCGAGCAGGAAAAACAGCCATTTTCGTGATTTTTTTTTTTTTTTTTTTTTTTTTTAGGTGACTTCCAGGTCATGTCAGCAGCTAACATTCTGCATACAGACTTCCTTCAATGTTAACTAACAGTGCTAAAGAAATCAATACATGTTTCGACATGACAAGTCTGACCATTCCCTTGTTAGGGTAAGCTAATACAATCCCTCAGACATGCCATGAATTCTCCCTGGTTAAACAGCAGTAATAATCTCTAATAACCTTGACAGTGACAGATATTAAACTGTAACAATTCAATATTCATTCCTGTCTTTCAGTGAGTCTGCATGAATTCTCCAAAAATTTAATAAGGTGCCTGTCACAGCATGCACATAACAACACTGTTTTTTTTTTTTTTTTTTTTCAACAAATTTTGTAAATTGTTGTTCCATACAAATTGAGAAGTACTTCAGCAGCAGGAATGGATTGCAGTTTTTCATTGTACATGAAATATTCTGTATTGTTAAATATAGGCTGTTAGGTTACAGTAAATAAGATTGTTTCCAAGTTACTGTATTATACACAAGTGACTACATGATCAAAGCTTTTTATACAAGAGTATTGTAGCATGACCATTGTTTTGTTTCCTAATATCTTTGATTCATTTTTTTCTGACCTAAACTTTGAGACACATAGTTTGTATTAATAAACATTGAGAGATAAAGTTTCATTGCAATGTCCTGTAGCATTGTTTCAGCTTCCTGATTTAACAAGTTATTGTGTGAAAACTACCTCCTCCTTAAAATTGACAATGCATATGTCATATTTTATTATGATTTACAGACATGTTAATTTGTGTAACAGGATTAATGTCTACAGAATAATACTGATATATTCTGTGGGTGTTTTTGTAATTGCCCACTGTTTCATTTTAACAACATGAAACATATATTGTCATATACAGAGAGAGGCAAGAAGATTGCCTGGCCCAAATAATTTAGAGTCCAAGAACAATGCATTGTGCATGCCCAAATCGTGAAGGACCAGCATTCCCAAATCTATTGGTCTTTGGAACTTCAGCATGATGTTTACATTGTCAGATGAAAGCAAGATAATAGTTAGGATACAGTATATATCAAAATTCATTGCAGTTTAAATTATATCATTTTCTTTGAAAATCATTATTTGAGCTCATAGAAATAGTTGGAATATAGAAACTCCATGTTGGTACAACTTCTACAACAAGCAGCACATCACATCTGTTTCAACGGCGGTGTGGATAGACTGACAGTTTGTAAATATAAAGGACAGATTTTTATCTGTCACTTTCCACTTCATTCACCTCTGGCAATTTTGTTGATGTGAAAAATTCAGAGTTGCACTGTAGTTTGGAGTTCAAGTTAAACTGTATGCCCTCCTGTAACCAGCTGCGTAAGTCATTTAAAATGTTGGAGGAAGGCAACGGCATACCACAATCAATGAGGACCATGTCTAGTAAAGCACGTGGTGTTCAAATCAATCTTTGTATTGTTGACTGCTTTACCTTGTATTTACACATGTGCAGGTAATATTTCAAACCTTGGTTTACTTTAAATTGTGCAGTTGCAGGATTTTTTAGATTACATTTTCTAATAGCCTAATCCTTAAACAAACATAAATCTTCACTAAACATTATTGTCAGAGGTTGTATACAGTAGTGAATATATAATATATATTAAGTAGACACCCCATGATATTTTGTATGTTTTGCTGCTCATATTCAGACGATAATTTGTGCTGAATCAACTATTAATTTACCTAGACGAAGTTTTTCTTTATTGTTGACATATAGCTATTTTTTCTTTATACTTATTATTTTTGGGTTAGGGTAGCACCTTGCACCTCCTCCCCCCTTCCCATTATATATGCTTCTGATTGTATATCAATGCCATTGCACTGAGGTTACCTGTAGAAGCGTTTCACGTACAGTAATTCTATGACCGAGTCTTACAGTTGGTAGAAACAGACAGCTCCAAGTTTTACATTGCAGTAAATAGGTGACTTTTCCAAATGATTTTATATAGAGACTTAATTTCTATCACAGTGGACTCATATTATTCTGTGAAAATTGCACCATTCAGGTATTCATTACTATGTAATTTCAATACCCCATTATATTTGTTATAGGGGCTGCTCTGCTTCTGGCTTTGGGTTTAATCAACTGAAAAAATAATATAAAACAAAAATAAATGAATAAATAAAAAATAAAAATAAATGTGGGCCCTGCTCCTTTACAAATGTAGATGGCTAATGGTTTTATACTTTCATTGATCTAAAAGTTTTTATTAATAATTACAAAATGAGGTCCTCATTAGGTAGTTTTCTTCCAAATGAATGGAGTGTGTCAAGTGGGAAAAGTGTTTTCATGCCATCTACCATAAAGTAAGCTACAGTGGTGGTTGCTGCTGTTATGTGGTGAGCACGAGTGTGTATTCAAATCGGTGCACGCCATCTTTGTATTTAAGACTCCTGCCACTAGAGGTGTGAGCAGGATGAATGCAGGCAGTGCACTACATACCAATGTCAGGCGCAGAGAGCAGAGGCAGTCAGTTCTCATTTTTCAAGGCTGAGTGTTATTCACAGTATGCTGGAGGTGGAGACAACCCCATTCTGTGCTTGCATAACTAGGCTTATGAAAATACAATATTTTCAGCAGAAGATATGCGTAATTTTGGCTTGTGAGTTTAAGAGCATACCTTCAACATTTTTGTATGGAGAAAGTGTTATGCACTGTTACCTTCCTCTGCATGGTGCCCATAGTCCTATTAGTGAAATACTAGGCCATGTTGTGTGTGTGTGTGTGTGTGTGTGTGTGTGTGTGTGTGTGTGTGTGTGTGTGTGAGCATGAGATAATACTTTTGAGTCATTCTTTCCATATGACAGAATCTTGTAACAGTTTAAGCAGGTACTGTATGAAAAAAGTAATTTTTGTGTCATTTCACAAATACTGACATTACTGAAACACTTCTGTGTTGTCTGTGACAGGACCACATACACTTCATAATCATGAGAGATAATACCTCTGCCATGTCAGTGCGGTTCATATAAGGATTGAAGAATAAAGCCATTGATTTGTGTGAAAGCAGCAGCATATAAGCATTAATTGCTCGAATGCCATGGATACTTTCAATATCATCTGCAGATCTTTCCATGCTAATCAGTTTTTTAACATTTTTCTTCAGTGAAAAGCATTCTAGAAGTTCCATTTTCTGACCTGAAAAAAAAATGAAAACTATATTACTGTAATATAACACACAAAGGAATTCCACACTTTAAGTATATGAAACATGTGAGTCTAAAAAATAATAGGCAATTTCACTGCAGATAAGAATTTTCTTGTTATCGTGTCTCATACAAATTTTTAAACAAGACAAAATATTGTACCAACTGGCCAGTACAGATGAATGAGCTCTTAACACACAATTTTTGTTTCTGCAGATATGAGGTATATTGCATATTATCCTAATTATAGTAATGCAACTGGAACACAAAAAATTCGCTAATGTAAATAACACTGTTATGTGTGCTTAATACTAAGATATTGGTAAGACAACTAGGAACTACAGCTTAAATGGCAGTAGTTCTCATTCAGGGATCATAAGTAGTCTTGTCATTAGCATTAATCATTCAACCCCCACTCCTCACATCGGTTAAATATGATTTCTTGCATTACTAATCAGTGAGATGCTGAGAAAGAGAGGTCCCATGTAAATTTCTATGTTGTGTGACTGACTCTTGAGCTCTATTTAAAACAATTGTTGCCCTCATGGTTTCTTTGTTATGTACAATTTGACCCTATGTGACTACCTGTGGTATTTAATATTTCATTGGAGCGACTCACAATAAGCTTTTATCACCATAATTGTCTTTCATGTGCATCATCTCATAAGAAAATTTGTCATTAGTTTTCTGATCATATGCATATTTCTAAACGTGTTCATTATACATACAGAAGATTTCAGTGTTGCTTCTCACATGACCTACTTTGAGCAAATGCCCAAGTTTCTTACAGGTGAGAAAATTAGAATCTGATGACAAGGAGTCTCTGTCTAAGATAAGAGGACAGCACTGAAATAAGTGAGCATTAAATAGATTCAGGCGTGGTTACTTCTTCACATGGTAAACCTTCAGACTCATTTATTACATTATACAAATAAAGAGGGGCACAGTAAATAACAGGTGACACCCATTGGCCAAGGGAAAGAGCTAAAAGCCATAACATGATCTCTTATAAGTCAGACACCCACAATGTTGGAACGGCCATTCTGCAGTACACGATAACAATGATGTGCAGGAGTGGACTGGGAAAACACATGAAAAGGCAAAAATAGGACATGGGTGGAGGATGATGAAATTATGGTGTTAGGGCAAATTGTAATTGGATGTGGGGCAGGGGGCTAACAGAGACTGAGGCCAGCAGGATTATAGGAACAAAGAAGTGTGTTGCAAGGACAACTCCAATCTACATAGTTAACACGTTTGCTGTGGTCACCAGTGCAGGCCATTAATGCTCTAAGCAGACACCTATAAGCACATGTGCCCTGAGAGCTGAAATTGTACCCCTGCGAAACGTGTAAGTTCATGTTGTGCACATACGTAATATTGACAGCAAAAATGTCTGCACAAGAGGTGGTGCTGAATTTAGAAATGCAAGTATGCTCTAGCTGCATGTCAAATGCTGTCTGAGGCTTATAAAAGTATATTGTTCACTCTTGCCACTCTTTTTTTGGGTTAGAAGGCCCTGGTGTCAGTTGTTTCGCCACCATTGCAAACAATGCACAACACAGATAACTAAACACGAAAACACACAACTGCAGACAAGAAAAGTTATGTGATATTTCATTGGTGGCTTGTACAAAATAAGCGTTACCCACACTGGCTTGTTGATCTCGAAATGCTTATAAGCGTCAGTGGCGTGTTGATCACAGAAATGCTTATAAGCGTCAGCCACAGCGAACGTGTTAAGAAAAGTTGGCATCAGAGGGGGAGAATCCAGGGGGCATGGATTCAGAAGCAGCCACTGAAACTGAGGGAGTGTGTTCTGTCAATGGTTGGCAACTATACTCGAAGCCACAGTCTGGCAGTGGCCATTCATTTGGAGGGACAGCATGATAGTGTTTTTGCCCGAACAAATGCCATACAGAAATTGTAGTACAGCTGGTATATGACATAAGTGCCACATATGGCCCTGCTTATGATGGGTAAGGATAAGCCAGAGATAAGATTTCAGAGAAATGTTCTTGGTGTATTATCAGGCAGCATTGACAGGGATACATCCATATGCCAGGTGGTTGAGCCTGTCTGATCACCAAAGCTAAGCACTGTCAGGCTTGGTTCCCATGTGGATGAGTCACAGTCTGGGTCTGCTGAGTACCATTGAGGAGGTTAACTGAGGAGCTACTTGACTGAGAAATAGCAGCTCCAGTCATGAAAACTGACAATGGCTGGTGAATTAAGCCCCTTTATAGCATATCCATTGACACCTGAAGGCATAAACTGGCATTGAAGTTAGTCAGTAGTGTTGGGCCTTCCTAGATCTGTTCAAATGGACTTTAGTTTTTAGTTTAGTTGAAAGGTGTTGAAGTGTGACAGGGATCAACCAGAATATTGCTCACATTGGTCAGCCACAGAACACTTTTTAGGAAGGGCGTGGGGAGGACAGTGGGTATGCTTTCCTCATTTCCAAGTACGAAGAAGATAATGAGGTAGTTCACCAAAACAGTCACATCTCTACTGACAAGCTGTATGAAAAATCAATACAAGTTTCAAGAGCAGTAGTTTATCACATTGTTCCTGACAAATTTCATTACAGAACATGTGACTATCAGGTGGCAGAGTTCTTTGATGCTGGGATCCAAAAGCTGATACCACAACTTGACAAATGTTTAAATCTTCATGGTGACTACATTGAAATAGTGAAAAAAGTGTATATTGTAGTTCATGATAGAATTTACATTCATAAATAGATTCTTTTCCTCCATTAGAAATCAGTTCTTACTTTAACCCTTAGACTACTTTTTTTCCTCGTAAAATGTAAAACACATTCCCATATAAATATCATCAGTAGAAGTAGCAATATGAAAAGGGTATATCCAGCTGTATTCTTTTGCAACATGGGGATGGGTAGGGCATCGGTCTTTCTTAGCTTCCTCTGTAGTTTCTGACAATAATTGTGGAAGCTACCTGTGTAGTTTCTGAAGATAATTGTGGAAAAACTACAAGACATAAGGAGTGACCATATATCAGTGTATAGAGTACCTTTTCACGCTTGTAAAACTTGCACAGTAGGTGCATGATATGGGCTTCATTTGTAATGTGGCAAATGTCAGTATGTGCTTGCAGTTGGCTGACATGGTGTGTCCGGGAAAGCCGCCAGCCCGCTTTGCAAATCTGGTAATCTGCAGGTGCCAATTTAGTCTTTATGGCAACATGGAGATGAGGGTTAGCAATGACTCATGGTGATGAGAAAGAGAGAGAGAGAGAGAGAGAGAGAGAGAGAGAGAGAGAGAGAGAGAGAGAGAGAGAGAGATTAATATTTTGTAAAAAAAGAATTGAGAATGGAAAGCCCAGGTTGGAATGTCAATAAAATGATGATAGGCAAGTAACTCACTGTAAAGATGACTGCTGAGCTACAGGCAGGCCTATGGTGTAGCCAGAGATGGTGATCATGTGTGCATGAGTTATGTCTGGATGACTGTATATGTATCTTTCTCTGGTGAAGGTGGTGGCTGAAAATTAATAGTTGTGTGAATGTGTGTGTCTATTCTATGTGCCTGTCTGTGGCTCAGCAATAGTTTTTATGGTGGGTTACTTACCTATCCTCATATTATTGACATAGTAATAAATATGAGAAATTGTAACTGGCATATTAATGAAGAGTTGGGGCTGTGTTAAGCTTATTTCCTTTATTTGTCAGTGGATATGCTACAATCCATACTAAAAATAAATAAATAAATAAACTCTATTAGGTTTGATATCTGGAGGGAAAAAGGAAGCTCCCTAAAATGGACGAGGAAACAAAATAAAATGTTATGGGTTGAAATGGTATGTGGTGTTATTTCAGTGATTAAAACAGTGAGTCTAATTTATAAAAAAACTTATCAGTTGAACTCACTTATCAGTATGGTAGTGAACCATCTATGGCTTGGACACATGCAGTGATTTGGTTGGGAGGGATGTCATTAAGCTGTAGTTCCTTCTCCTGAGGCTAGCTGGCCTATGACTACTGTAATTGCTTTTGGATATCCTGGATACTGACAATCATTGTCATTTGAAACTCTTTTATTGGTCCATGTTTTCATTACAAATGTGGGACTGTAGCTCTACCTTGATGCAAAACACTTGTTATTTTTATTTTGATACCCAAACTAGTTTTGGCAGAAAACCTGCTATCCTCAGTGAGTTTTTGTATTTAATCTTTCATCATAGGCTTCTTTAAACTTCCATCCTGCTTTTTGCCTTTCATATGGCGTACAGCATGTCATATTCATTGGTTGGTCCTCTGGATGGGCTTGATACTATGTGCTCGCATCACAAGGAAACATATTCCTTGTTTTTCTTGTGACATGAGAATCTGCTATCATTCAGAAGATTGACCAACAAATATGACATTCTGTATGCCACATAAAAGGCAAAAAGCAGTATGGAAGTGTAAAATAGCCTAATGATGGAAGATTAAATACAAATACCCACTGAGGATGGCGGGTTTTCCACCGAAATTAGTTTGGGTATAAAAATAAAAATAACAAGTGTTTTGCATCAAGGCAGATCCACAATCCCACACTGGATACTGACAATGGGATAGAGTTAACATCCAAGCTGGTCCCACACATATTCTATTAAAGATAGATCTGGGGATACGGCTGGCTATTACAGTACTTCAATATCACTTAGACAGGTGGTAGGGACGCTTGTCAATACGGATGAGCATTCTCCTGTTGAAATACAGCACCACAATATTGTTACATGAGGATTCAGGATGTCCACAATAGACCACTGTGCCACCAGCAATCCCTCAGTCACTACTACATGTAATGTGGAATCATAAGTGATGGCTGCCCATGCCAAGATGGTTGGATTAGCACCACTGTGACTGCAAAATACTGGAAGAACTGGATTCATTCCCAGGCTGAGGTCACACTTGCTAAGAATGGTAATCTGTGGTAGTGCAGAAGCACAGTTCATTGCCACACACAATGGGATACCATTCATCAACAATCCATGCGTACCAGACATGACACTACATTAAACTACTTTAAATACACCCATTTGTGTGTGTTACTAGCAACCATGAGATGGTAGTTCCCTAGTCCAGTTACTGCTAGTCTCCAAGAGGAGGAGGCAGGAAGTTTAGGGTCTAACACCCTGTCCACATTGTGGACATTAGAGATGGAGCACATGCTTGGATTGTTTTGTCGTAAATGGGGAAGGAACCATCCCAGAATTTGCCCAGAGTGATCTAAGGAAATAACAGAAATCCTAAATCACAATGGCCAGAGGCGGGTTTTAACCACAGTCATCCTGAATGCGAGTCCAGTGTGTAACCATTGTGCCACCTTGCTCAGTGATCTCCAATAAATGGTGTGGGATGATGCAGATCATTGCACAGAGAGTATTACTTTTCTTGGGTGACAAGCAGAGATGTGAAGGGGTTACAGTGCGAACACAATATAATGTTACTCCATTGTACTACTAGATATGGTCAACCACAACCTTGATGATGACTATGCCTGCTCGTATGTGCCCTTTCAGTCCAACACTGGGCCATAGTCACATCAGAATGCTCCAAAAAGTCTGTATATTGCACAATTCAACCAGCTGGCCAAATGGAGACCCCCTTTAAAACTGTATTGGATGCTAATAATGCTGTCTGAGATGAGCAAGAGACATCTCCTTGTCCTTAACAGTGAGCAATCAGCATCTGTTGCTGCTTGTGGCTCTGACCTGGTGCAGTAACAATACCAATCACTTATGCTCTTTGGTGGCTGTTCTTTCTGTCATGGAGAACTGCAACTTTAATCATTTACAGACCCAATGGTACTGTGTAATGATATGAAGTTAAATTGACATGCTACTGTATCTAATGCATGCTTCACTTTTTTGTCAAGCTGTGTATGTCTGATACTTACTATGATATTTATCTTCCTTTTTGTCAGCTTTATCACAGAGAGTGGCAGTTACTGCAATACCAATTATTACAACAAACAGTGACCTGAAACAGAAACAGAAAAATATTTACAAATACTTCTACACGTGTGCTTTCTATATCAATTAAGATCAACAGTTCTTGGTTACATCCAAATGAAAAACATAACAGCTATTCCTTTTATTAGCAATTAAACTGGTCTGTTAGGTACTGGATAAATCAATTGCAGTACTTATTGGGAATATATATGGTACCAGTATCAATCATCCCCAATAAGTTCAATGAACCGTGTTTACATATGCTTTTCCCTTTGAGGAAGTGCATTGACCTGGTGGAATACCCAAATAGTGAAACGTTGCTTACTCTTTTCTCACATTATATCCTCTGAACCATTGATGTAGTACAGACATTCTTGCATTTTCAAAAAGCATTTGAGATTGTGCCCCACTTTAAACTACTAAGGAATTGATGGGATTGATTTTCAAATATGTGAGTGGCTAAAAGACTTCTATGCACTAGAACACAGTATAATGCCCCTAGTGGGGTGTGACATCACAGATTAAAGGGTATCAATCAGGAGTAACCCTGGGGAGTGTGACAGGAATGCTATTATTTTCTATCTATAGAAACAATCTGATAGACCAAGTGAATAGAAATCTGTGGCTGTTTGCTTATGTATGGATAGGTATTGTCATTGAGTGAATGTAGAAAGATACATGATGATTTACTGAAAATTTCTAGTTGGTGTAATGAATGAGAGCAAGCTCTAAATGTAGAAAAATATTAGTTAATGCATATGATCTGGAAAAACAATCCTGTAATCTTCAAGTACACTTGTAGTGTGCTTCTTGACATAGTCATATTGTTAAAATATATCAGTGTAATGATGCAAACTAACATGAAATAGAAGAAGTGTGCAAGGAGAGTAGTAGGGAAGGCAGATGATTCACTTTAGTTTACTGGGAGAATTTTGAGAATCTCTGACTCTGCCATAAAGGATATCCATTATTGAGTACTGTTCTAGTGTTTGGGAGTCACCAGGTCAGATTAAAGGAAGAGAGAGAAAGTATTTAGAGATGCGCTGTTAGCTTTGATTAGTATGCAAGTATTATGGAGATGCAGTATTACTTTTTTATTTATTCATTTATTTATTGCAAATACTGTATATCCAGTTGGTAAGTGATTTGCTTGGATGTAGGATGAGTCAAGAAAATACAATTTACATACATTGTACAAATGTTACTAAAAAGTAGACATATTAAAAAATGGATTTTCAGTACACAAAGTAATGTACAAAAGGTGAAATTGATACTATGCTTTTCAATAATGAAAGAATCATAAACAACTTGACATATTAGAAGAAAAAAAGAGAATTGACAAAAATAAGTAATATCCTTGATCATAAATATTTAACTGATACATTGTGGTGAATAACACTGTATAAAAATTTCTGTTATTTAGCAGATCAAGAACATAGTTCATCAACATCACTATTTCAAGTGCTACATTTAAATAATTATGTCAGGTTTTCTTCTGTTTTGCTTGCATAGTGCACATTTTGCTTAATAAATCCTGTTTTCCACAAGTAACTTTTTGGCCTAGATTGAATACAGTGGGTGCATGTCACATCAGGGTATACACCAGCTGCAAATCATATGACAAGTGTATCAATGGCATAAGTAATCCATTAACTGTGCTCTGCTAAAATACAGTGTGTGCTAAAGACTGTGTGACGCGCGCGCGCGCGCGCGCGCACACACACACACGCACACACACACACACACACACAAACTTGGAGAATGGCCTCA
The DNA here is from genome assembly GCA_026315105.1 of Locusta migratoria. Classification (NCBI taxonomy): domain Eukaryota; kingdom Metazoa; phylum Arthropoda; class Insecta; order Orthoptera; family Acrididae; genus Locusta; species Locusta migratoria. Next base: position 724,327,953 of record CM048755.1, on the reverse strand, counting down.
TCTCTGATAGTGGTTGTTAACCTGTTCTTGGTTATTTTTAGATCTTGTTGGCTACATCCGTACTTCACAAATGGCCATCAAGTGTATAGTGGAGGATACTTTCCATTGATTTCAGGAAGAAGGAATGCTTAAATCGCTGTCTGCATTTTGCAGTTGCTCTTATTTTACCTTCACATTAGTTACATGAATTACAATATATTTCTAGCACCCTCACTTGCTGCTTGTTCTAGAAATTTTCAAAGATGAGATCTGCAGTATAATTGGCGTCTACCAGCTGAAGCTTTTTGGCATCTTCTGAATATCAAGCAAACTTGGCATCATACATTCCTGCCCTTCTCTGTACATCTTCGATATTCCATGATAGTTGTATTTTGTAAGGGTCCCACAGCCTTAAGAAAAATTGTAGGATAGGTTGCGCAATTTCTGTACCGTGATTGCATTTTGATAGTAACATATCAATGCACTAAAGCCCGCCACCTGCATTACCCACAACTGAGCTATCTGATCATTGTATTTCATACCACATGTCCAGGTCGAGAACACTACAGGATTTGTTTATCATTTGGAACCCTCCCTTTCCTTATTCACTTTTACACTTCTACCTATGTCAGTTTTCATTTCTAACAGCAAAACACGCTTGCCATAGAACACCCCTGGCACCTCAAGCAGCCACTGTTAATTGTGTTGTGTCCTGTGCAGTAATATTATACTTGTGATTCCTCTGGCTTGGCAACCCAAACCAGTTGCTACTAATTGTGTCATGTACTGGTGCCCTCTCAGCCTGCCCAAGTGGTAGCTTGTGTTGCTTGTGTCTTAAACTGGTCCTCCTTAAATTTTCAAGGGGAGCAAATGATGTCTGGATCATGGATTTTCCTCAAACTTTGTACACCTTTAGTAGACCATTAAAACAGTATAATCTGCAAGTAGTAAGGTGCACTATAGCATCATCATCATTAATCATAATAATAATTTAAGACTGATTATGCCTTTCAATGTCTCCTTGGTCTACCTTAACTCCCCCTCCTCCTCCTACTCCTAGGTAACCTTCTCTTTCCTATGTGTTTAATGGCTAGCCGCAGTGGCCGAGCGGTCTGCAGCGCGCCAGTCACGTTCTGCACTGCCACTATGGTTGGGGGTTCGAATCCCCCCTCGGGCATGGATATTTGTGCCGTCTTTAGTATTAGCTCGTTCATAAGTAGGCTGGCCGTGCGACATCGCCTGTCCTGCCTGTGAGTGGACATGTGTCCGCTCTTGCAGCAGGGTCCGAGCAGTCACTAGTGATTAGGAGCTCCACTGTTAGGCGGATGGCGGTCAGCCATCTTCAGACTGATGTCTCGGAGTGTTGTGGCAGTTGGGAGTGTGGTGCGTCGCGTGGGACACCTCAGGTGTCACATGTCTCACCCACGGTCCCTGCTGTCGGGACATCTTCACGTGTACCGGACACAGTTGAGCGGCAGGTTCAACGGCGTTCGTGTCGCTCGAGGCAGAGGGTCAATGTAGAGGATGTAATTTCATACAAAATGTGTGTGCTTCTCGCGGGACAAAAGTAATCAGGCGCAGACGAATAAGGCCGTTGAACAATGGTACTGTCTGTCGGTAGAAGAGAGACACAATCTGCTGGGACCAGTCCAGCGCTAGCTACCGCCACTGTCCGTTCACAGCGCTAAGAATCACAATTTAATTTGTGTGAAATTTAATATGGCAGTCATTTTCGTTAGTGCTTCTGTTTTGAGAGGTTTATTCTCGCGTACTTGGCAGATTTAGTTTGTGCTACGACTGTTTTAATAGTTTATTCTCGCGCATTTGATAAATACAGTTGGGCGGCAGCCACAGAGCCAGCAGTACCAGCAGAGTTACAGCTAAGTAGAAGCGAACTATTTTGAGTTATTTGTGTGCTGAGCAGTGTTAAATTTTTATAACCTCGTGCTAATAACAATTTGATATGTAAGTCTCTACAGTCAGTTGTTGATTTTGTAGGTCGGATAGGATGTGTGACTGCTGTGTACGGACGCAGGATGAGCTGGCTGCTGTTGGATAACAGCTGAGCGTGCCGTTGGCCGCGGATGGTGGATCCCCTTACGGAAATAGCGGAAAGGTCGGGGAAGAAGGCCAGTGTGCACTCTGTTTGCTAGCCGTGGGTCTCATCCGAGATGTGGAGGAGGCCCTTCCGGCGGCCATAGAGAGCACTGGGTGCACCCAACTGCAAATTGTTGCTCATGTCGGCACTAATCACTCCTGCCGTCTGGGTTCAGAGGTCATCCTCATTTCATACAGGCGGTTGGTGGAGTTGGTGAAAGCTGAAAGCATTGCTCGTGGGGTGGAATCTGAGCTAACTATTTGTAGTGTCGTTCCAAGAACCGATCGCGGTTTGGAGCCGAGTGGAAGGCTTAAACCAGAGGCTCAGACGATTCTGCGGAGATCTGGGGTGCAAATTTCTCGACCTCCTCTTTCGGGTGGAGAAATGTAGGGTGCCCCTGGATAATGTCTGACGTGCAATACACGCAGGAAGCGGCTACAAGGGTAGCGGAGTACGTGTGGAGTGCACATGTGGGTTTTTTTAGGTTAGAGAATTCCCTCCCTAGGCCCGAAAAAACGCCTCCTGAGCCGCGACAAGGTAGCAGTACGCAAAACGCAACAGGGAATGATAATATCAATGTATTATTAGTTAACCCTCCGTCGGGCGCACCTCCAGATGAAACAAAATCAGGCGCACCCGGCCTGAGAGGCCACCCGCATATTTTATGGACTAGCTCCGCCATGTTAAATGTAATTCAAAATACGTGTTGGCTAGTCTTGAAGAGGATCTAAAGGAAGGAATTACAGCAAACTTAAAGCATAATAATGGATTTATTGAACAGAATACACCTTAAACCAAAGTAACCAAAATTACCAATTTCCCACAAAGAGTATTAAAAATTGGTCGAACAGACATCCATAAAAGTAATGAAGTTATTTTAAAGGACATTAGGCAATATATTCTGACATGGAATCATCTTTTCTCGCCACATCTGCAGCCAAAAACCGAAGCTATAGATCCCAAATCAACAGCTGAAACACAGGTATGGCACAGAGCGTATACGTCATTCAAGCAGATTGGTTGATGATAAGCTGAACATTCTTAATTCTTCATCCTCCTAACTCTTGTTTCAGACACGCATGGTCGACGTTTTAGCCATTTGGGAGGTAATGTGGAAGAACTTTCCCCTTCCTTGTGGGGTAAAAATTTTTTCAGTCGAGTTTGCAGCCGAATCGACATTCCACATATATTCATAGCATACACAGGCTAAATTGTCCAGTTAGAAGTTGATGACACAAGGTTTTGCAATTGGTGGCGTCATTTGTAGCAATATCTTTTACACTGGATGTTGTGTAATGATGATGTGAATCTTCACACTATGAATAGTAGAAGGTGTCTACTTAGACTACTTCGTCGTCTTATCCTTTCCAAGATAAAAACTCCTCACATATTTTCTTCTCTTCTTCATATTCCCGAGCTGTTCCCTAAACTTCTTGTTCAGTTGCTGAGTCCTCCTTGCCTTCTCCTACCTCACCCTGAGAGTGGGTGTCACTCTCATCGACTAAATCTTCGAGCGCGGCTGGATCTTCAGCAGTTTCGTCCTCGAGGAGGCGCATTATTTCCACAAGATCATTGGCTTAGAGGCATAACATACTTTTCTGAACATTTCAGCAGAAAATATGGATGTGATAAAGTAGGGAAAGATAGGAAAATTGAAATTAGAACTCGATCAGGCGCACTCAATCTGAAGGGTCAGGGTCGTCAGAGTCTTTTTTTCCGAAGGTAACGGCGAAAACCACAGAGGACAGACTTAGTTTGATTGAAACGAAGTAATAAAATAAAAATATCTTGAAAAATCTGACCTTCAAAAATATAAAGTAATCGGGCGCAGACGGCCTGTGAGGCCCAAGGAGTTCCCCGTGATCCGCGTGGAAATCGACGGCAGCCTGCGGATCGGCACTGTGTGAGGTTCCGAAAGTTACACGAGTAAACGGAGAGGCGGGCCGTTGGGCCACCAGTGTTAAGCACGGGAATCAAAAATGTATTTTGCTGGCCTGTGAGGCCGACTGCGCCCGACGGAGGGTTAACTGTTTGATGAAAGCAGATGTAAACAGTAAGGGAAGTCTAAACGCAGATTGGAATGTATACCGCAAAGACAGACTGGACAGTAAAGGGGGAGGCGTGTTTATAGCGATAAAAAGTGCATATTCTATATTATTCCGACTGCAGATTGAAGGTGTATAACAAAAACTATTCCTAGTTTCCTGATACAGTAGGGAGGACGAAAGAACACATTTTTCTTACTGAAGCAACGATATGAAGGCTCTATAGCTTTAAAAAAGTACTGAAAGGTCCTTATTGTAAAACAATTATGAAATTTAGAGCATGATTTTAGCATGCTATGTCATGCAGGTGCGCTACGAATAATTTTCTTTCTACGACATAATTATACTTTAATACGTCGAAAATTGCAAACATGTCTACAAATGTTGTTTCAATTTGTGGCCAACTATTGTAATTCTAAGTGCAAATGTGTAAAAAAAGTCAGATGTGTGAATGCTGAAAATATGCTCATAAAAATTACATATGTCCTCTATTGCAAACAGAAAATTTTAATTTCCTTAAAAGTTCTGTAACTAGTAAATCTAATATATTTATATATGAAACTTGTTATTTATCAACGAATGGATTCATATGTGTATTGTTTGTAACTATGTAGTTTCACTGTAGTGTTTTTAAAGAAAACGCCTTTTACTACTTGCAGTAGCAAAAGGCGTTTTCTTTAAAAACACTACAGTGAAAATACACAGTATTCAGCTGCTGCTCAAATGGCCACCACAAGCAACGTTGTTTATAACCACTGAAGCACTTGAGGGTAGGTCCTCAAGAAACTATAGATTCAGATTTTGTTCGTTTTAATTTATTGAGACATAATTGCATTGAATGTAACTAAAAGCAGAAGACATCAGTGCCTTGTCTCTTCTACAGATCGGATTGAAACTTGCATTTGTTGTTTGTAACAGGGAAGAAGAGTTGTCAAGTTCCACGAATAAATGTATAATAGGCCTGGAACTGTGCTCAATCAGTCGGGAATTTTTGTCGTAAATTCTGATAAACTATTTAATTATGACTACGGATGTATGCCTGTAAGCCGCGGCGGAGCGGCCGAGCGCATTGAGGCGCTACGCTACGATGAGTGGGGCCGTTCCCCATCGGGGGTTCGAATCCCCGGGCATGGATGTTTGTGCCGTCTTTAGTATAAGCTAATTCATGAGTAATTTGTGAAGTTTAGGGACTGATGAGCACCTGGTTAAGTCCCATAAGCTCTACATACATCTGAACATTTTATACCTGTAAATTTTTGACGTGGCATATCACTGAGGACTCAGAGGAAGCTACACTCATTAATATCTTGTAACACGTTTTGCTTCACTTTTGTAGCATCTTAGTGCAGTTTCCTCAATACTTAACTATTAAAGTTAAAACTAAACACAAACGGTGGTTTATGCTCAAAAGAATTAAGAAATTGTTAACTATCGGTAATTACATAAATGGTGTTCTTAAAAATGATAATGTACAGTAATTAAGCCTTTTGTGTAAAATACGGTCGGGACAGGTTTATTTACTTCATGTTACACGAGACGTGACAATCGATTAATTTTATGTACCAAGACAGAAAAGAAAACGGAATAAAACTATGGTACAATATTAAGAGTGTGAAAGGAAAGGGATGAAAAGAGCCAAAAGTTACTAAAGGACTTTATGGGACGCAAATATGATGATATTGAATTATTTTCTGGACATAGTGCAGTTTCGGAGTTCATTTCCAATATATAAAGGAGAATCGAAAGAAAAATAATAGTCGCATTGTTTCTGATTACGAAATGATGGGTCCACAGTGCAACACAAATCAGCAATCAAGAGATAATAACACACCCTCAACATCCATATCGCTGGTACAGTATTCCGTACCAGCTGTTGAGCAGATTGTAAATAATGCACGAGTTTTTGCGTACTTCTCAGTGTAAAATGTAATTTTTCTTCTTCAGTTGTTGCATTGTCGGGCCCGGTGGTCTTAGTGCTCGACTGGAAACCGAAGGGTCGCGGGTTCGAAACCCGGTCGGACCTCGGATTTTTTTCAGTCCGCACTTTAACCCATTCTTCACCTCTCAACGATGTGAGGAGTCGGCAGAAACGACACGTGGTTCGGATTCCACGTTAAGCTGTAGGTCCCCTTTTCCCGGTAGGATAACTGGTGTAGGCTAGGGACACGCAAGTCGCCGAAGTGGCGTCCAATTGAAAGACTTGCACGAGGCCAATGAGCCACACGAAATTATTATTATTATAGTTGTTGCATTTCTTAGGCACTGTGGTTTTATGTCATCCGAAATAGAACTCAGTATGAAGTTAAACTGTCTTTTATTTAAACCACAATAGCTCTTGAATAAATTCGTCACTAAACCTTTTTTATCAACGGCCTGTAACTTCCATCGGCAGCTGTACTTTTACATAAAGGCATTACCAGCTGTCGTGTTTTCTTAGTATGGAACAAAGCAACGTCATCGTCTTCCCCTCCAACGACGGCGGCAGTCGGCAGACACCTCGGCGACCGCGCTGCTCGCCTGCCGCTGTTCCGCAGCGGGTCGACAGCAGGCAGAGGCGGCGCTGAGTTGTCGGCAGTCGCGGCGGGTCGCTGTCGCCGTGTTCGGACTCGCACCTGAGGCTGCGTTTATAAGCTGCAGTTCCTCCGCTGTGGAGGAACCGCAGTGATTTTGCAGAGGATCCGCAACCACTCGCACTGCAGGCGGTTCAGCTGCAGTGACCTCGAGCACCCTGTCCCCCCCTGGCGGCCAGACATATGGCGCAACGAACAGCACTGTTAGCCGCAGTGCAAGCTCGGAAGTGCAGCCTCTGGCATTTTGAAGCCGCAGCGGAAGTGCGGAGCGGTCGCCGCCGCAGCCGCAGCCGCAGCCGCACCAATAAACTGGTCCCACGCTGCCTTATGAGAAACGGCGCACTGCCAAACCGCCGCGGCTCCTCCGCCGCGAAACAACCGCGGGCTATAAACACAGCGGTTTGGCAGTGCACTGTTTCTCACCAGGCAGCGTGGAACCAGTTTATCGGTGCGGCTGCGGCTGCGGCGGCGACCCTTACGCACTTCCGCTGCGGCTGCACTTCCAAGCTTGAACGGCGGCTGTGCGGTGTGGCAGCGGAGTCTGCTTAACGGCGGCTTACAGGGCTGTTCGGTGCACGCGGCGGAACCGCGCGCCATTATGTCGCGTTGAAATGGGAGCAGACTTGACTTCGAAGGCAACTGAACACAACAATTATACTCAAAGCACGTTTATTACGAACTCAACATACACGCAGCACTGACTGCATCTCAGGCAGAGTGCTCTGCTATTTATACACAGACAGAATTTACCAGAAATTAGAAGAACAGTTAACATAAGAAACAAGTAGAATTTACAAGTGAACATAAGAAAGATGTAGAACATTCTGGAATTGTTAATTACAAGGAAATAAATTTTTGGCGGTGGGCGGGATTGAACCGGCGACCTTCAGCACCACAGTCCGTGACGCTACCCCCTGCGCCACACTTTTTTTTTAATTTTTTTTTTTATTTCCCTTTGCTGCCATATATATGTATATAAAGAAATGTAGCTTCTGTTAGTATAAATATTGTTCAGACTAAATTAAATGTACGTTCTTGCGCATAAGCGGAAAAAGAAATTAATTAGAATAAAAAAGAGAAATAAAATGCACAAGTCTCCTTTCTCTGCAGTTCAATTTCAGTGTACCCGCCGCCTCAGAGTTCGTCTTCTCTAAGTTTGTTGTTAATTTTGTCCGTTTCTTTCTCTTGTGGTACGTCCGTTTCCCGAGGGTTTTCCCCCCTTTTTTGAGTGTTTCTTTTCATAACTCTGGTAGCGTCATACACTGAAAGATCCGCTTTCTTACGTTAAAACATTTATGAAATGAACTTGTGTAAACTAATTTTGATTCACGCCTGGATCATGATTCTCAACATGTTACCATATCTTTCTTTGTAGTCACTGTGTCCACTTATCTTTGCATGCTCATATTCCATGTATGAGCAGTAATCTATAAGCGTCGCCTGGCGGTTGAGGATGACGTAGGCTGCAGACCCAAAGAGCCGCGTTGTTCTTCTTTCGGGGATACCGTAATTTCTCTGGTCGTATGAGTTCCGTGATCTCGATGGTGTGCGGCACTGTACGGTCTATAACGGCCAATCTTTCCCGCATATGTGCCACTATAAGTCTCGCATTACCGCAGGTGAACCTGTGTATTAACGTGTCCACGAGACCACATATTGCACAAGCAGGTGTCGGGCTCAGGTGAACGTTGTTGAGCTTATCGTTAGTGGGTACCTTGTCATTAGTGATTAAATACCACATGGATCTAATGCGTGATGGCAAAAAGGGACTGTGGATGTTTCGCCAAATGGTATTCCACTTTGCATGCGGGTATTTTTGAGTGACTCTATTGTCTCTATTGTCTGTTGTGAGGAAGTCATAAATTTTCTTGTTCGTGTAAGGCGGCTGGATTTTGTCGGAATGTCTTAGGTAGCTGATTTCACTGCAATAAATCCTGATGTGACGAAATGATACTGGTATCGCGGCTTCATGGATAGGTGGAATCATACTGCGTGGCATTCAATACAACGTTAAAAATTTAATTAAACTTGATGGCTCTTTGGTGATGGTTTTAGTGATCCGGTTAATTAATAATGTTCGACATTTATGCTTGGCACTGCTTAGCCCAAGTCCCCCTCGGCCAGTTGGTAGTGTCAACGTGTCGAAGCTTACTTTAAAAAGTTGACCTCTTAGGACGTACCAACAGAATGCTTTCTGTATGGTGTCCGCAAGTTGATGAGAGACAGGTAAAATTTGAGCCATGTAGTACATTCTACTTGCTATAGTGATCCTTACGGTGTGCAACCTTTGCAAAATGTCCAAGTCCCTATTAGAGTAGATGCATGTTGTTGCTCTAATTTTATGCAATATGTCCATCCAGCTTTTGGTCGCCATGTCGTCTGGTTTTGCACACCAGTAGACGCCGAGTGTTTTGTGGTGCATTCTAGTTGCACACCAGTCTAGATGGTCGTGTTGCCAATGACTTTTCCTATGTGAAAGCAGCGTAGTCTTCTTCGTGTTCAACTTAGCGCCAGTGGCCGTAGTGAAGTTGCTGATGAGATCCCTTACATTCGAAAGATCTTCTAGAGATGTCACCGCTAAACAAACGTCGTCAGCGTACGCAACGCAAGTGATCTTCTCAGTGCCTATAGTGATTCCAGGTGATGTGCGTGTTACGGTGACGAGTAATGGTTCAACTGCTATGGCGTATAACGCCATTGATAATGGACAACCTTGCCGAATAGATCGTCTGATCGGTATTGGGTCAGTCAGATGGCCATTAATGAGGACGCGAGATGAGGCGTTGTAAATACAGTGTCTCAGGAGGTGGAGGAAACGTCGTCCAAACCCCATCTTCCTCATTACCTGGAACAGGTAGTCGTGGCTTATGCGGTCATACGCCTTTTCAAAATCTAGGAAGAGCAGAGCGCCGGGTTCATTGTTGTGTGCAAACATGCAGATGACGTCCCGAAGTTCGCAGGCGGCCGTTATGACGCTGCGCCCTGGTACCCCACCAAATTGGTGTTTCCCGAGTATTTTGCTCAGTAAGGGTTGCACTCGTTGCTTAATCGCTCTCGTTATGATTTTGAAATCTGCATTTAATAATGTTATAGGCCGCAGTTCACTAACTTTTCTGCTGTTGCCCTGTTTTGGTAAGGGGACAATAAGTCCATCCTTCAGTTCGTCTGGTATAGAGTCCTGCTGCCACATTTCGTTGGCGAGTTGAGTCAATGTAGAGCCCAAGATGTGCCAGTAATGTTGATAGAATTCTGCGCTTAGGCCGTCGGGTCCGGGTGACTTCCTGTTTGCGGCACTAAAGACTGCCTCTTTGATATCGTCTTCACTAAATGGAGATTCAAGCGCTTCATTATCTTCTAGTGAAATGATAGGTGCTATGCCAGCAATAACGTCATTACAGTGTCCGACGTTAATGTCTTGCCCGTCATAAAGGTCTGTATAGTAGCTACGTATACGTGACATAATATCCCGCTGTCTTGTGATAATGGTCCCTGCTCCGTCTTCAACCCCTTCAATGAGTTTAGATTTTTGCCGCCGCAGTGTACGTAATGAGTGGAACAATGACGCTGTTTCCTCTGATGCGATATCCTTCGGCTGTGAACGTATTATGGCTCCCTCCATTCGTTGGCGATAAAAGTTGGTAATCTTCGCCTTGTACTTTTTAATGCGCCAATAAGCATCGTTGGTAGGCAAATCGGTGGCGTGATATAGCTGACGAAGGCATGAGAAATAAAATTCTATTGTCTCTTTATACCAATAGGATTTCTGGTATGCGTAACTTTTAACTGTTGATCTAAGTTTAGGTTTCGCTTTTTGTATCCACCAGTCTATGACCGATCGATATTGAGTTTGGGATCGTTTCGCTTGTGTAAATACTCGCCGAATTTCTTCCTCCAGCTGTTTGTCTTTTAATAGGCTGGTGTTCAGCTTCCAGTATCCTCTCCCACGAAATACCTGGGGGCGGTAGAGGTTCATGAAGCATTGGTGGACACTGTGATCCGAAAAGCCAACGGGGGCGGTATCGATCAGTTTCATCCCTCTGATTAGGTGGTCCAGTTCTAAACAGTTATTGAAGTGTGGCGTCTGATCCTTGGCTGAGAGGACGCAATTAAAATCTCCCCCTACAACACAGTTCGCGGCATTGTCATTAATTAAGAATGGCACATCATTGTTATAAAAGGAGGCGCGTTCTTGCCGGCGGTTGTTGCCTGACGGCGCATACAGGTTTATTATTTGAACGCCATTAATCTCACACGAAATGCCTCGGCCGTTCGTGAGCCGCACGATGTTGGTATAAGGAATGCCGTCACGTAGCAGGATTGCCGTTCCAGTATGATGTTCGACACTGATATTCGCTATCGTGACAAATCCCGCCACATTTGGTTCTACGTTGACCTCCTGCAGCAGCCCGATGTCTACGTTACTGCTATATAGGAAGTCTGTGAGCGCTCTGAACTTTATCTCACTCTGAATCTTATTAATGTTGATAGTTGTTATGTTGTAGGTGAAGGTATTGCTCATTTGTAGGGGAGGGGGTAATCACAAACGTATAACTACTATATCAAACACATACACACACGCAGCACGCATTATTTGAGACTTATGTGGCCCTCGTTCGATTCCATTTCCACATCCTGCCACCACGGATCGACTAGAGTATCTCGTGTACTGCCGTCAGGCTCCGTGGTCGCCACGGCGGTGGCGCTGGGTATATCGGTTTCGTCAGGTGCTCTGGTTTTTAGTTTTGCGGCAACCTTTTGTGCTACCGGTCGGAGGTGTTCGGCAGTTCCTGAAGCACCTTCACGAGCTACGCGTAATTTCTTTTTGTCCGGCGAGGTTTGTCCTTTATCTTGTTTGTTGGACCCAGACGGAGACTTTTTAGATTTTTTTGGAGGAGGGAACTGCTCGCTCAGGGGCAACCGACTGTACTTCAGTCGCCCCCGAAGGATCCGGAACATTTTCCGTTGTATTTTGCGTTATTTGCGAACTACTGTCTTCGGTACTTTGTGCTTGTGTTAAGGAAGCAGGTGTAGATACGTCGGAATTGGTGCTAGTAGCTTTCGACGGTTCACCGTGTGCACTTTCTTGTGGTACAGTGACTTCTGTCAAATTTGTAGGTGTTTCTGGTGTACTCGGAGCAGAACTTGTCACAACCGACATTCGATGTGGGGTTTGGTTCTTTAACTGAGGGAGCGTCAGACATCTCCACGTCAGAGCTGACGGGCTTGGCGCTCGCTTGCGGTACCTCAGACGCTGCCGCCGCCAGAGCGAGCACTACGTCATCCGGCGGGGCTGTGACGGCATCAGGACGTGTAAACAAGCGGCTCGCGACTGTTGAGTATTGGGCTCGCTGTCTGCCTTCCGCGTCTACCTCCACAGGTAATTGCACAGGACGCCTGTGCGGACATTGTGCTCTGTAATGGCCAGCTAAGTTACAGGAAGAACAGGTGCGAGGTTTCCCCTCATATACAACGAGAGCACGGAAGCCACATACATTTATGAGGGACGGTATGTGTTTTTCTAAGTCAATTTTGACAAACCTCACACCATTATCTACCTTATAATGCAAATTTCCGCTCCACCGGTCGGCTGTGACTGCGTATACGGTACCATAAGTAGAGATAGCATTTTTTATATGACCCAGATCTAATTCAAAAGGCAGCAAGTGCACTTTCACGGTTCTAAGACCCAGTCCCGCATATGTAATTGTCACTTTGTTCACCTGACCATTGGTTGTCTTGTACTCAGCTGTCCCATTGGTCTTCTCCATGATCTGCCGGCAGCAGTCATCGTCTTTCAGCTTCACCGTGTACACGTTACTGATGAAGTCGTACGCCACGCCGAACACGTCTTCTTCTGGTACATTAAAAGTTCCGAAGAACCAGTCATCGAACTCGTAGATTTTCGGACGGTCTATTTCAAAACTGAAACTAAATTTCAACGTACACTTTCTTATTTGAGATTCCATTTCTACTCAATCAGTAATCACACGCGCGCAAAAGTAAACAAAGCCGGCGGCGCCGACTAGCTCGCTCCAGCCGCGCGTCCGACCGCTGAGGCCGTGCGGCCGCGAATGAACACACCGGCAGTCGGTGTTTGTGGTCTCTCGCGGCAATATGTCAGTGCGCCCTTTGTCTGGGCCGCGGTGGATTAGCCGAGCGGTCTAAAGCGTCTCGCTGCGGAGCGCGCGGTTGCTCGCCGTGGAGGTTCGAGTCATCCCTGGGGCATGGGTGTGTGTGTCTGTCCTTAGGTTAGTTTACCTAGGTTTAAGTAGTTTGTAAGCTACGGACTGATGACCACGCAGTTTGGTCCGATAGATTTACAAACATTTGCTTTTCTTTTCCTTTGTCTGGCCGCCAGATGGGAACAGGGTCCTCAGGGTCACTGCGGCCGAACCGCCTGCTGCTCGAGTGACGAGCGGAGCCTCCGCAAAATCACAGCGGTTCCTCTGCCGCGGAGGAACCGCGGGCTATAAAACGGTCAGATGAGCAGTCGGTAAGGAGAGGTTAGTTACGGTACGCTTTCGGATACTCACCGCCGGCCGCGGTGGCCGAGGGGACTGAGGCGCTTCAGTCACGGTCTGCACGGCCACTACGGTCGGGGGTTCGAATACCCCTTCGGGCATGGATATTTGTGCCGTCCTAGTTTGTAAGTAGTTCATAAGTAGTTTGTAAGTTTAGGGACTGATAGCCCCGTAGTTGAGTCCCATAGGCTTTACAAACATTTGATTTGATTTGGATACTCACCCTACGATGAGGAAGGATGCGGGCGGCAGCCAGGACTGGTGCACGTAGCACATCTGCGGGTTGACGCGCACGCGCGCGCTGAGGCCGGTGCGCGCCGTGTGCGCGTCCAGCACGTCCTCCAGCGACAGCTGCACGTCGCGCGCGCCGCACGACCGCGGCACGCACACGCCCCAGCTGATGCTCGAGTAGCGCGGCACGCGGTGCCCGGGCTGTGGAAACCACCACACATTTCACTTCCAACTTGTACCACAATCTACATCTACATAGATACTCTGCAAATTACATTCAAGTGCCTGCCAGAGGGTTCATTAACCACTTTCATAACTTTTCTCTACGTTCCATTCTCTAATAGCGCGCGGGAAGAAAGAACACCGAAATCGTTCCGTTTTCGATCTGATTTCTCTTATTTTATTGGGATGGTCGTGTCTCCCTAAGTAGGTGGGTGCTAGCAAAATATTTTCACATTCAGAACTAAAAGTCGGTGATTGAAACTTAGCAAACAGATCACGCCGCAATGAATAACGTCTTTCTTTTAATGATTTCCACCCCAATTCGTGCAACATTTCCGTGACGCTTCCCCCCCCCCCCCGTAACGTGATAGAACAAAACGAGCTGCCCTTCTCTGAATCTTCTCAATGTCTTCCGTCAATCCCACCTATTGAGGGTCCCACAAGGGGCAACAGTACTCCAGGAGAGGACGCACAAGTGTGATGTAGCCAGTCTCTTTTCCACTCCACCTTTTTACAGTTAAAGCCATCAAAGCTAGTAGCACCATATGAGGCGTGAAAACTCATTCGAAGTTACGAATTCATAAAAAATTAAGTGCACAAAAAGCAGGGAGTCGACACAGTGCAGAAAAAGGTGCAAGGGGTCTATGAGACAAAAACGTTTGGGAATCTCTGGTCTAGGTTGCCCCACTCCTCGAAGGTGATTTGGCGAACATCTCTGATTGGTTGCTGGGTCGTCTTGTACAAATCAGCCCATTTCAATGTATCCCAGGCATGTTTGATAGGGTTCATCTCTGCAGATTCTAATCTCGCAATATCATTATCGTGAAGAAATACGTTCACAAAATGTGCATGATGAACTCGAGAATTGTCGTCCATTAAGACAAATCCTTCACCCAAATGCTACCGATGTGGTTACACTATAGGTGGGAGGTTGTCATCATTATACCGTATAGCCTTCTGATTGCCGTCTACAACCAGGGCTGTCCTAATGATATTGCGCGCCGGGGAGCAAAAAATCAGCTAGCGCTCCCCCTCTAGCTAGAAAGCGAAGTGCTTGTAAAGCATCAACTCTACTTTACCATCGCATATTTGAAAGATGCTTTAGTGTCAAAGTAGGTATCTGGTTCATAATAGAACCCCAACGTGAAGCTGATATCGAAATGAAACACAAATTTCTTGAACAATAGAAAAGATGTTCGAGACTTCCAGAGAGCTTCTCGCAGCATCGTTTACTAGTAGCCGAGCGGTCTGGAGCGCCATGTTACGGCTCACGCGGCCTCCCGCGTCGGGGGTTCGATTCCTCCCTCGGGCATGGATGTGTGTGTTGTCCTTAGGTTAGTTCAACTTAGTTTAAGTAATTTGTAAGCCTAGGGACTGATGACCAACGTAGATAGGTCCCATACGATTACAAACATTTGAACATTTTTTTAAGGCGCTCGCCAGGCGAAAAGTATTTGAGTACTTGTGGAATCAAACTGTCATCCGTGCCTACTCTTACACACCATTTAAACTAGCTTATACTAATTTATCCTACAGACGATACAAACACACATGTCCAAGGGAGGACTCGAAACTGTGGCGTGAACGGCGACGCCCTCCACGACGACATGGCGCCTTAGACCACGCGGCCATCCCCTCCACTGGGTACCGGCTCCGCGGTGCCCCACACCTCTTGCACCCTCTGGTAAAGACGGCCCTGTCTACAACCACTAGCGGCGTACGGTGGTCCGACACAGTGCCACTCCAAAAAATTTTCAAATGTTTGTAATTCTATGGGACCGAACTACTATGGTCATAAGTCCCTAGACTTACAAACTACTTAAACTAGAATGAAACTTTCACTCTGCAGCGGAGTGTGCGCTGATATGAAACTTCCTGGCAGATTAAAATTGCTTGCAGGAACCGGGACTCGAACCTGGGACCTTTGCCTTTCGCGGGCAAGCGCACTACCGACTGTGCTATCCCGACACGACTCACGATGCCGCCTCACAACTTTACTTCCGCAAGTACCTCGCCTCCTACTTTGAAAACTTCACAGAATCTCTCCTGCGAACCCTGCAAGACTAGCACTCCTGGAAGAAAGGATATGGTGCAGACAGGACTTAGCCACAGGGATGTTACTTAAACTAAGTTAAACTAACCTAAGGACAACATACACATCCACGCCGGAGGGAGGATTCGAACCTCCTACGCGGGAGGAGTGCCACTCCAAAACATTACGGATCCACTACCTGGCTGCACTCGCTAGACGGCGTATCTAAGACCTCCAGGAGGCCTCCGAAACGTCCAAAGAAGGGCCCAAAGAAGGGCCGACCGTTTTGTATTGTCACGATACAGGGTAGACAGCGTCACTTGCGAAACTCCAATCACCAACATTCTCCTCCGAATGCGAATTGATTTTGTTGACTCCCACTTACATAGGTAGAAATGATCATCAGAATATGTTCAAATGTTTGGAGAGCTTATGGGACTTAACTACGGGGTCATCAGTCCCTAAACTTACAAACTACTTATGAACTGGCTAATACTAAGGACGGCACAAATATCCATGCCTGAGGGGGGATTCGAACCCCCGACCGCAGTGGCCGTGCAGACCGTGACTGGAGCGCCTCGGCCACCGCACGGCCACTACGGTCGGGGGTTCGAATCCCCCCTCGGGCATGGATATTTGTGCCGTCCTTAGTATTAGCTAGTTCATAAGTAGTTTGTAAGTTTAGGGACTGATGCCCCCGTAGTTAAGTCCCGTAAGCCATGCAAACATTTGAACATTTTGAAATCCAAAGTAGCGGTCATCAACTGCCGTGGTAACCTTTGGGGGGCTTGAGCGAGGCAAGTACATCCTCCACGCCAGAAGAACGTTATATGTTTGCACATGCACATTTTTCGACAATCTAAGGCACTGTGTTCTTGATGCAGTATACACATTCAACGTCAGTGTTCAGGAAACTTTTTCAGCACAGTGATGCAACGCTTTTTTGGTGTGTGTACCATTATCCGATTCCCCACAAACTTCGCTCGTAAGGGAAGGATCGCACAAGGAGACCACATGGGTATTTTTGATATTTTTTCATATTTATGGTAAATGAAGTTCAAAACTCAAGCCAAATCCATTCTATGCAACTATGAAAGGTTCTCCGTAAAATCGTTTTCTGAGGCCGTTTAATTACTTGTAAAAGAGAGAAAAACAAATTCCATGCGGTCGCCGTGACTCATTGGTTTTGCTGGCACGGAGGCTGAGCGCGTTCGGTGAGAGGGCTGGATGCTCTCTCTGATAAAAACACTGCGCCAACAACTCGACGAGTCACACAGAACAGGCATAATCACGTCCGCACTTGTCGAAGAAGAAGTAAAGAGTTGTGAATTGACAGTCAAGAACGTTTTACAATCTATGGTTCGAATCCTGCCATTCCTTATCGTCAACTGCTTTCAGCGTTCAGTCTGGAGCATAGTCTTCCTTATAACACTGCCCCACGATCTACTGTTTATTGCCAAAATTAATGCCTGTAACTTAAAAAACATTCTAGATAAAATCCCAGAACTTTCTCCCCGATTTATCTCGGCACCTCCTACCATCTACTGCCAAACCCACTAATCTCTTAGGTAACCTTCCTTCTCCCATGCTTGTAACGTGACTTCTAATTACTTCATCTCTGTGTTACTTCCCAGCTTTTCTTTGATTTCCTCATTATGGACAACCTCCTGCTATTGTTGCCATCTATTCGTACCTGCAATCATCCTTGCTACGTGGACTGGAACTTAAATAGTGGCAACTATTTATTCACAACCGATACAAAAGCGTTATATGTTTGCACATGTTACTGTGATACAAAGTAGTCACCAGCGTTGTGTAGAACCCGTTGCCTGCGATGTGGAAGGCTTAGTATACCGTTAGCAGAGCCTGTTCTGTTGATGGTGCGAACTCATCTAGTAGCTCGAAGAACGCTTAGGACATGTAACAGTGAGCATTAGAATGTTGGCAAAAGGAAAAGATGGAAATTTAAATTATTCAATAATCTAAGTGTTCCAGTACAGGACGTAACAAAATGAATGTGGGATTTTCAAGCTTGTAGAACTTATTACGGCGACCTAACCATTACAAATTATACATCACATTAACTAGCAAGTCAAACAGTTGGTCCTACAAGTGTCTGTGACCTGGTTCCTCCGTCTCCAGGTAGAAGCGCTACCAACCAAGACAGCAACTCGGGAGCAGAAAGCTTTTAGTGTGTTACCGTTTGCAAAGACTGGATCTGTAATTAGAGTGGAACGTGCGTTTAGTATTAAGTTTCACTGTACTCATTCAAGTGATAACAAGATTTGTAGATGGTATCATCAGTTTGAATACACAGGCTGTCGTTACAAAAGAAAACAGTAGCGGGCGACCAAGCATGATTGAAGAACGTGTCGAACGAGTGAAAGGTGCTTTCGCGCGTAGTCCCAGGAAATCAGTTCGGAGAGCTAGTCGTGAATTGGCAGTTCCAGTGATGTCTGTCAGGAGAATGTTACGGAGACGCTTACAACTAAGTCTTTATCGAATGCTTTGGTGAGGCGAGTGTCAACAGCCGTAATATATTTCATAAAATGCATTTTTAAAACCATCAGCTGTTTATTCAAAACCTTATAAATCTACCAGTTTCGGTCATAGACCATCTTCACGGATAAACTATACAAAAAATACAAAATAAACGTAATTAATGTGCACAGACACAGAGAGGAAATAATCAGCAAAATTACATATAAAGAGACTGAAAATGGAGAATCATGTCAATTTAACATATAGTTAAAATATCGATATTACAAATATCGACAACATAGGTTTCATCGTCTCTGACTCATGCAATTAGCACAAGGCACTCCCTCCATTTTTATTCATAATCTGTTCTTACCTTTTATGTTATGTTTGACTGATAGGTTTTATCTAAGATGACCACTGTAATTTTTACACTTTTAATTATACTGACTCCTGTTTGTCTCAGTTGGATGTATTTTATTTGATGCATTTTACCATTCTGTTTTAACATCTTGTAAGTATTTTCAAATCAAATGTTTGTAGAACTTATGGGACTTAACTACGGGGTCATCAGTTCCTAAGCTTACAAACTACTTATGAACTAGCTAAGACTAAGGACGGCACAAATATCCATGCCCGAAGGGGGATTCGAACCCCCGACCGTAGTGGCCGTGCAGACCGTGACTAGAGCGCCTCAGTCCCCTCGGCCACCGCGGCCGGCGTAAATATTCTAACTATATGTTAAATTGACATGATTCTCCATTTTCAGTCTCTTTATATGTAATTTTGCTGATTATTTACTCTCTGTGTTTGTGCACATTTTATGAAATAAGTCCTTATCGTCTGCAATTGTCACAAGCTCTGAAACCTACAGACTATAGACCTATTAGACACGTGCCGACTATATGTTGCTGCATACCGGAGATATTTTCCTCGTGTTTCTTATCTTGCTGTGCTTCAACAACGACTCTTTTCTCAATCACACGAAGCTGAACCAGAGAACTTTAATCAAGCGCAAGATGGGGCGCCGCTTCGTTGCCATGTCTTCGTGCGCTATTGGTTAAACGGTGACCGATGGATTGGCCGCACTCGTCGGAATTGCCATCAAGTGCGATTCACAGACGAGACTCGCAAAAAATAGTCTGAGACATCTATGGGGCAGCCTAACTAGGCTCAATGACGTAGACTCAGCGTCCAGCGAGCGCAGCCAGGCAGGCCTAGTGGTTACCTAACATTTTGGGTGGGACCGTCGAATGCCGCTGGTAGTTGTAGACGGCAGGCAGAAGTCAATGTGGTAGGGGGAAGACAACGAATAGTGCAACCATATACGAGGCGCGTCCAGAAAGTAAGTTCCTTTTGGTTATATAAAACGAACGGGTACAGATACAGAAAAGATATTGATTGTACAAAAATCTACAACTGTTAAACTACTTTTCTACATAGCTTCCGAAATTTTGTAGGCAATTGTCATAGCATGGCACAAGGTTTTGTGTGCCTTTCTCATAGAATGTTGCCGCCTGTGGATTCAACCATGTGGTAACATGTTCCTTCAGCTCGTCATCATCGTTGAAGTGTTGTCCACCAAGGACAGATTTTAGGTGTAAGAAGAGGATTACTGTCAAAAGATTTTTTTTTTCACGATAATGCCTGACCTCACACACCGAATGTGACCAAACAATTCTTACGGAAATTTCAATGGGACCTGTTTGATCACCCTCCATACAGCTCGGACCTCTCTCCTAGAGAGACCGAGCGAGGTGGCGCAGTGGTACCGCAGTGGACTCGCATTCGGAAGGACGGTGGTTCAAATCCACCTCCGGCCATCCAGATTTAGGTTTTCCGTGATTTCCTTAAATCACTCCAGGCAAATGCCGGGATGGTTCCTTTGAAAGGGCACGGCCGATTTCCTTCCACATCCTTACCCAAACCATCCGAGCGTGAGCTCCGTCTCTAATGACCGCGCTGTCGACGGGACGTAAAACACCAAGTTTCCTTCCCTTCTCCTAGAGACATTCATCTCTTCTTACACCTAAAATCTGTCCTTGGTGGTCAACACTTTCAACGATGATAAGGAGCTGTTGCCACATGGTTGAATACACAGGCGGCAACCTTCTGTGAAGGATGCATGCAAAAACTTGTGGCACGCTATGACAAGTGCCTACAAAATTTCGGTAGTTATGTGGAAAAGTAGTTTAAGAGTTGTAGAATTTTGTGCAATAAAAATTTCTTCTGTATCTGTGTACAATTTCATTTTATTACCAAACGGAACTTACTTTCTGGACGCGCCTCTTATATCGGCAGAATTTCGGTGAGGGATGCATCTTAATGGACAGTTCTCGCGCTCATCGTGCACACGCCACAACGAATAGACACGCATTAGTGTTCAAAAAAATTCAAATGTTTGTTAAGCTTATGGGACTTAACTAAGGAGTCATCAGTCCCTAAACTTACAAAACTACTTACGAACTACCTTATACTAAGGACGGCACAAATATCCATGCCCGAGGGGGGATTCGAACCCCCGCCCGTAGTGGCCGTGCAGACCGTGACTGGAGCGCCTCAGTCCCCTCGGCCACCGCGGCCGGCACGCATCAGTGGGAGAGGTCGCGTTGCTGGGTATTGCGGATACCGGCAGGCATATGCTGCAATCTAGAACACAATTTCAGATTATCTACGTTGTTGTCGTACAACTTGTCAATTTATGTTGTTATGACAAATAAAGATAACTAAAATGTTGTTTTTGTATATCTCTACTCGACTTTTATGTAAACGGCGATGAAACCCTAGAATCGTGGTGATGCAACTTTTTTTGTCATGTATGTTTAAGAAAGAAATTCAAGGATATAGGGATTTTAAAATACAATACACACATATATTATAAAGTAAATAAATAACACTTATTGTCAGACCCAGTAGTAATTTTCCAAATAATATCCCACAAATTGTTCAGTGGAGCATCATCTATGCCCTTTTAAATTTTTGCACACCCCTACGAAACAGTTGGCCCTACTTTTGTCGTTTGATGCATCGACGGTATGCGTCATACTAAACTGCTTGTAAGGGGGATCTATTTGCCACAACCTCTGTCGTTTTGTGTATTGACGGTATGCGCTACACTACACTGCTTGTAAGGGGGTCCGATTGCCCGTACCTCTGTCGTTTTACGCATCGACGGCATGCTGCACACTGCACTGCTTGTATTACGAGTAGATTAGACTATATACTCCGTCAGTTCAAATGTTCAAATGTTTGTAGAACTTATGTGACTTAACTACGGGGTCATCAGTCCCTAAGCTTACAAACTACTTATGAACTAGCTAAGATTAAGGACGGCACAAATATCCATGCCCGAGGGGGAATTCGAACCCCCGACCGTAGTGGCCGTGCAGACCGTGACTGAAGCGCCTCAGTCCCCTCGGCCACCGCGACCGGCACTCCGTCAGTTCCTTGCTTCATACATTATTTACTTCACTGTATCTTGCAAAAATTATGCTGCGCTGAACGGTATCGTAGTTGGTAAGGTCGGGCAGTGTGTTGCAGACACGTCTTACGTGTGAGGAACGCCATTCGAATCTGGGCGAGAATGTCCTTTTTTTGCGTTTGTTTAGTTTTTAGCGCACTTACTGTACGTAAAATATACTCTTGTTACATAAATTGTGTGTGCTTGAAAGTGTTTGTGGGTCTAAGAGGGGTCTATTTGTCAACAGACTAGACAAACAGGGAACACAAGTAAAGGAGAAAAAAAATTCACTGACAGTTTCCAGTAAGGTCATCTTACAACTCAGGGGGTCGCAAAGTCTAGCTCGGTAGGTCGCAGTCACAGGAGGAAGTAGTTGCACCATAAAACAATCGACCCAGAGCATATTGATTACTAGCGGTTCCCTAATACAAAAGGCCTGGAAAATTGAAATTCGTTTTGTATAAAAATTATTTAATTTCTTGTTTAATGCATGTTAACGATGAGTAAACGAAAAGCCAGAAAAGTGTTATCAGGGACCAATTGCTAGCTAAATTAACGCCGGCCGCGGTGGCCGAGGGGACTGAGGCGCTCCAGTCACGGTCTGCACGGCCACTACGGTCGGGGGTTCGAATCCCCCCTTGGGCATGGATATTTGTGCCGTCCTTAGTATTAGCTAGTTTGTAAGTAGTTTGTAAGTTTAGGGACTGATGACCCCGTAGTTAAGTCCCATGGACTCTACAAACATTTGAACATTTGAGCTAAATTAACAAGACTGAATAAGTAATTTGGAGAAATTCAAAAATATGTACTTCTTTACAAATTAACTATACACTGGGACCTTGCTTAATGAACATAACTCGCTTCTGAGTCTTACCTGAAATGCCAAGCACACGTTTCGCAACATACATTTTGCTGTCGGAAATTACATAAAAAATAGAAGAAAGTGTTCCACTCCGATAAATACACTAAATTCATCTTGTAACCTATAATACTGTACTTTTTACAGTAGGAAAATGAAGTTGTATTAACAAAAGAAAATTAAAGTCGTTGTCTTTTAAATCATACACATAGTTATGTTGCGAATGAGTGAGGGGGGTCGCCAGAATAGTTTTACTTGGGAGGGGTCGCGAATTCAAACAAGTTGAGAAACGCTACTTTAAATCATTTATCTATGCCTGTATTCAATGCAGCTATGTTAATATGTCGTGCCTAGTGATTAGGTGGAACAAATGTTTTGCCGGCCGCGGTGGCCGAGGGGACTGAGGCGCTTCAGTCACGGTCTGCACGGTCACTACGGTCGGGGGTTCGAATCCCCCCTCGGGCATGGATATTTGTGCTGTCCTTAGTTGTAGGTAGTTAAGAAGTAGTTTGTAAGTTTAGGGACTGATGACCCCGTAGTTAAGTCCCTTAAGCTTAACAAACATTTGAACATTTTTTTTTTTTTTGAACAAATGTTTTAAACATAGAACTGATGGAGTATCTACTCTGATCTATTCGTAATACAAGCAAGTCCCCATCTAACTACATTGTCCTTATTTTAATGTCATCGTTCGTTAACACCTGCAGCTTAGCTGTTTTATTATGTACGAACCTGTTCCTAAGTTAAGGATGTAGTCTATTTTTTCTACAATTGTGCTGTGGAACCCTTTTTTCAGCTGTCCAATCCCAGTTTTCATCCTAACAATCTTTGATGCTCATCCTCTTCTTTTTCCCGTTTCCGCACATATTTGAATTGGTTTCAAATTGAGGTTTTCCTAAGACTGTGTGTTACTAAGGTTATATTCGTTCGAGTTTCCAGAATTCTTCTCGATGAGTTGATTGATATAGATAACAATTTGGTCAATGGTAATTCTTTTTTTTTCTTATTTTGTTTACAATTTCAATTGGTGTTAACTGCTTAAATCAAAGTACTGACTTTTACATAAAGTTATAGTTTCAGTGTCAGAAGCGGGTGGCGTTTAGATATAAGCTCATTTAAAGGCCATCTGTCCAGCCTTAATTTCAACCAATTCCCACTTCCAAAGCCTAGTCTTCCGAACGGATCCTCGCGTTATCACAACATTTTTTGTGCGACACCGTCAAATATTGTATAGCCCCTGCAGTTCTTTATAGTCAGATTCCTGTAAACTTGTTTCCTTCTCCATCGCGAACAGTACTATTTTTAATACACCATTATATCAGAGCAAACCCGATATCATCTCTAAATAATTTTAAATGTCGTGTATCACACCTGCCAATATTAAAATTAGTCAAATTAACTTCTTTATGTTAACTAAACTCCTCATAGGCGTCTTAAAGGTCCATCGGGTATCGACCGACCGCCTTGTCATCCTCCGCCCACAGGCGTCATCGGATGCGGTACGGAGGGGGCGTGGTCAGCGCCCCGCATCCCGGCCGTTATGTCAGTTTTCGTTACCGGAGCCGCTACAACTCAATCTAGTAGCTCCTCAATTGGCATCACGAGGGCTGAGTCGGCCGCGGTGGCCGAGGGGACTGAGGCGCTCCAGTCACGGTCTGCACGACCACTACGGTCGGGGGTTCGAATCCCCCCTCGGGCATGGATATTTGTGCTGTCTTTAGTCTTAGTTAGTTGATAAGTAGTTTGTAAGTTTAGGGACTGATAACCCCGTAGTTAAGTCCCATAAGCTATACAAACATTTGATTTGAGGGGCTGACTGCACCCCGCTTGCCAACAGCACTCGGCAGACGCGGACGGTAACCCACCCAAGTGCTAGCCACGCCTCACAGTGCTTAAAGTCGGCGATCTAGAGGGAACCGATGTATCCAATGCAGAACGGTCGTTGGGTATTGTCTTCATACAAGCCTAGTTTTAAAAAAAGAAATTTGCAAGTTATTTATTTCATACTAGCTTAAACCCGCGGCTCCGCTCGCGTGTTGGTTGATTATGATAGATAAGCTATCTTCCAGTAGTGGGCTATGAGACTGGTTTTGAAGGATGAACTGAAATACAATATCTTCTTTAGAAACAAACGTATTTAATCTACATTATCAGGAAAGTAAGTAGTGTAGATGAAATCACACATAAAATTGCACTCGTTTGGAGGAATCCAATCACGAAATTCAACAATAATGATTGTAATAATATCACATATCGATCACTTGATGTAATGCGTCAAACGTCAAATAGATTTTTAAAGAGATGTATTAAAAGAAATTTGTTTTTTACTGCTTTATTTATTTATTGTTATATTTCCTTATTCCTATGCTTATCCTTACAGAGAAAGAGCTGAAGATATTGTTGCACGCATAGACCAAAGGTCTGGTCTGTGGCATCACGTTTCGCTGTATGTAACCTCCTTGCTATAGAGTCGCAAACGTCATCGATGGCCTTCAGTCCGAATTTTTTTATAATTTGGCGACTCTCCACCACCATATCTTCCACCCCCTTATAGCTATCGGCATGGAACTGCTATGGTGTAAAACGGGAGACTTCGGACAATAATTACACACAGACCATTCGTTTGCGTTCTGTAGTTTTTGCTGCAGAGAGAAATATTAACACACAAACACGTAGAATTGTATATACACCGATAACTTTCCATCCCAATATACTCCACCCTTTTATCATTATCAACCCTCAAGCAACAATGCAACCAAGAAAACCATTATTCAAAGAGTAAATATATTTTTCAAAGAGTAATTATTGTTCCGCATTTCGCGTTATATTCTTAAAATTACTAAATATCTATCAGATCGCTATAAAACCGTGCCTAAAACCTTCCTCAGGTATAAATTAGTAACTGTGCAAATATTGAGCTCTTTATGTCTTGTGGTTCAGACGTGATAAACGTACACCGAACAGACATTCACATTTATAGATATAGATTACACGACAGTCTAATACTTGCAAAGGCCTGCTTGGACAGAAAGGCGGTTTAAATCCTTTGGATGTTACAGTGAAGGTTAACAGTGACTGAAAACCTTGCTAGACGGAAGTTTATGAGAAATAGTCACGTGGGAACTTCAACTGTCTCTCCAACTTGGATGGCTGTTATTGACGTATTCGATGGCCACCACTCCATTGCATTGCATGGCTGCCATTCAGAACTTCAGGGGGGACACTGACGCTGCAGAAACGCGTTTGCAAACGCAGGCGCAAACCCGGACAGCCCATGTAGCGAGGTCACGCGACGACCTCGAAGGTACAGGTAGCTAACTATAGCCCATGCTAACCAGGATCTCGCGGTTTCCTCCGACATCAGGCTTGGAAGTCATCATATACTGTCCGTCCAAAAATTTTGCGACACTGATTTTATTCCTAGCGTGTAATCGACCTCAAGCTGCAAACCTAAAACTGTTTGCATTGACGAGGAAGAGCTGCTGGAAATTTTGAGTTCAGCTACTTATACTATAAGGGTCACTGCAACATTTGGTGATACACATCTCCATAAATTAACTTACTATGCCTATTTTCATCCACTACTTCATTTGTGATCATATTCTGGGGCAATTACATTGAGTAAAAAAGTATTCATTGTACAAAAGCGTGTAATCAGAATAATTTCTGGAGCCCACCCAAGATCATCCTGCAAACATTTATTTAAGGATCTAGGGATCTTCACTGTAGCTTCACAATATACAGGGTGGTCCATTGATAGTGACCGGGCCAAATATCTCACGAAATAAGCATCAAACGAAAAAACTACAAAGAACAAAACTTTTCTAGCTTGAAGGGGGAAAACAGATGGCGCTATGGTTGGCCCGCTAGATGGCACTGCCATAGGTCAAACGGATATCAACTGCAATTTTAAAAATAGGTACCCCCACTTTTTATTACATATTCGTCTAGTACGTAAATAAATATCAATGTTTTATTTGGAACACTTTTGTCGCTTTGTGATATATGGCGGTGTAATACCGGGTGATCAAAAGGTCAGTATAATTTGAAAACTTAATAAATCACGGAATAATGTAGATGGAGAGGTAAAAATTGACATACATGCTTGGAATGACATGGGGTTTATTAGAACAGAAAAAAATCAAAAAATGTCCGACAGATGGCACTGGACAGCAAAACATCAGTGACTGCTACCGTGACGGGTGAGAGGTACGCTGATATGTTACAGAATCGCATCATCCCCAGCCTGGCTGATAACCACCTGCTGGAACGTACGATTTTTATGTAGGATGGCGCTCCACCCCATATTGCTAGACGCGTGAAATATCTCTTGCGCGCGTCGTTTGGTGATGATCGTGTGCTCAGCCGCCACTTTCGTCATGTTTGGCCTCCCAGGTCCCCAGACCTTAGTCCGTGCGATTATTGGCTTTGGGGTTACCTGAAGTCGCAAGTGTATCGTGATCGACCGACATCTCTAGGGATGCTGAAAGACAACATCCGACGCCAATGCCTCACTGTAACTCCTAACATGCTTTACAGTACTGTTCACAACATTATTCCTCGACTACAGCTATTGTTGAGGAATGATGGCGAACATATTGAGCATTTCCTGTACAGAATATCGTCTTTGCTTTGTCTTTATTTGTTATGCTAATTATTGCTTTTCTGATCAGATGATGCGCCAACTTTCAGACATTTTTTGAACTTTTTTTTCGCTTCTAATAAAACCCCATGTCATTCCAGGCATGTGTGTCAATTTTTACCTCTCTACATTATTCCGTGATTTATTAAGTTTTCAAATTTATACTGACTTTTTGATCACTCAGTATTCACAAACATAATGCTCACAATTTTAGACGAACAATCGGTAACAGGTAGGTTTTTTAAATAAAAACACAGAACGTAGGTACGTTTGAACTTTATTTCGGTTGTTCCAATGTGATAAATGTACTTTTGTGAAATCATCATACATTATGAGAATGCATGCTGTTACTGCGTGATTACCTGCAGTAACCTCATGACTTCAATAAATGCTCAAAATGATGGCCTTCAACTTCAATGTATTTGGCAATACGCGTAACGAAATTCCTCTCAACAGCGAGTAGTTCGCATTCAGTAATGTTCTCACATGCATTGACAATGCGCTGACGCATGTTTTCAGGCGTTGTCGGTGAATCACGATAACAAATGTCCTTCAGTTTTCCCCAACAGAAACAAATCCGGGGATGTAAGATCCGGTGAACATGCGGGCCACGGTATGGTGCTTCTACGACCAATCCACCTGTCATTAAATATTCCATTTAAGACCTCTTCAACTGCACGCGAGCCATGTGCCGGACATCCATCATGTTGAAAGTACATCGCCATTCTGTCATGCAGTGAAACATATTGTAGTAAAATCGGTAGAACATTACGTAAGAAATCAGCATACATTGCACCATTTAGATTGCCATCGATAAAATAGGGGCCAATTATCCTTCCTCCCATAATACCGCACCATACAATAACCCGCCAAGGTCGCTGATGTTCCACTTGTTGCAGTCATCGTGGATTTTCCTTACCCAATAGTTGGGCATTTTTAAATGTCCAAATGTTTGTATAGCTTATGGGACTTAATTACGGGGTCATCAGTCCCTAAACTTCCAAACTACTTATGAACTACTTACGAACTAGGACGGCACAAATATCCATGCCCGAGGGGGGATTCGAACCCCCGACCGTAGGGGCCGTGCAGACCGTGACTGGAGCGCCTCAGTCCCCTCGGCCACCGCGGCCGGCTGGGCATTTTTGCAGTGACATGGTTTTTAATGTCTCCATAAAACTTGATTGACTTTCTGAAAACACGTTCTTTCACCACACAGTCCAGCAGCGAACGACGCGTAATGTAGCATGTCGCTGAATACTTGAGATGATAGCTGGAGATGTATAATTCCTGTTTGCACCTTATGGACCGTTCACAACTCCAAGTTTGCAAGATAACGCGCTAGTTTTAAATAATGACGCCCCATACTGATGCTATGCACACACAAATACAAAATAAACTACGTGATATTGCGGTTAATTGTGACGTCAGCAGTGTAAAATTTGCCAAGAAGCAGAAAAACATTTGTCGCCAGGCGGGGTCGAAAGCGCGGCCGTTTCACTACGAATCCAATCTCTTATCGCTGAGCCAAAGTTCGCTTCTTAAACACACCCTCACAGGGACAGTTGATAAGGTGCTTAGATAGATCCGTCTGAAAATTACAATTATTTCCTAAACGCTTAGCTATCTGGAGTTCCCACTTGCAGAACTTTCATGTCTCCTCACGCCCTATATGTACCATAAATCCGGCCGCGGTGGCCGAGGTGACTGAGGCGCTCCAGTCACGGTCAGTACGGCCGCTACGGTCGGGGGTTCGAATCCCCCCTCAGGCATGGATATTTGTGCCGTCCTAGTTCGTAAGTAGTTTGTAAGTTTAGGGACTGATGACGCCGTAGTTAAGTCCCATAAGCTTTACAAACATTTGAATTTTGTACCATAAATTTGGACGAATTCGGCGATGACTAGTAGGCATTCGTTCCTTATTAGATTCAGTGGCGAGGCATGTAGCAGTAGTTATTGACAGCAATTGAGGCAACACTTCATATTGGTTTCATCCTCTTATTCACTTCACATGGGGCTGCATTCTGAATCATATCGGCTCTGTACAACGTTTCATCTCCCAAATGTATTTGGCTGTGACATCTGCAGTCCTTTCGGACGGCCAGAAGTGTATGTTCATTAGCTAATAAATTAATGTAACTGGCGCTAAAAGGTCTTACATGGAGACCACATAGGTATCGGATTTTATAATTTCTTTATATTTATGGCACGTGAAATTCAGAACCTAAATAAGAATCAGCCAAAGCCATTCGACGCAACTCTAATAAATTCTCGAGAAAAAGGCCTTTTAAAGTTTTTTTTAAAGTACACGTAAGTACCAATAATTAAAACAGTTGCAGTATCTGTCAGTGTAGCTTACGTGGTAGTGTTATGGACTCACAACACTATAGTTGGTTGTTCGAATCCCACGGTGACAGATACTATTTTTTCGTATTCGAATTCAGTTATTTAAAACATTTTGAGGTCTCTAATTCCGCGTGTTGTATCAGTTTTGTTTATGTGTATGTGGACGTGCTGAAAACCATGTCGTCACGTAAAACGATGGTTGACTAGGTTGGCTGCTTGGGAAGTCATTAGTAGCCACGGACATGACTTTCCAAATCAGTGTCCTAGCTCTTCAAAAACTGAACAATCAAAGACTACCGATATCAACTAACAGTCGAAGCCAATAGCGTAAAAAATGTAACTTACGTTTCTTTATTGAAACAATCTTATATAATCTATAGAAAATTACGAATAAACAAAAATGTGTAGCTTTGATAAAAATTACCATTAGATAATAACATTGTGCAAGAATTCGAACACAAATAAAAAAATAAAGAATCTCTCACAGTGGGATTTGGAGACCAGAACGCTACCACCGGAGCTACACCGATAAATACTGTAAGTACTTACGTGCACTTTGCAAAACTTTAAAGTCGTTTTTCTCGAGACTTTTAGAGAGTTGCGTCGAATGGCTTAGGTTCTGAACTTCACGTACCATAAATATAAAGAAATTCTAAAATCCGATATCCATGTGGTCGCTTTGTTAGAAGCATTCAGTAGATTTTGGTGCCTTGATGCGGAGTGTGTGGATATGTCAACCTGTACGAAATTTACTCTGAATTGTGTTGGGTTTATGCTCCCTGCCTAGCGTCAGTCTAACTTTGCACGCCATAAATATCAGGTGCAAGTTCGGGAGTGCCCGCCTATTTATAAGCGGCTAAATGCCTCCAGTGATTAAGATTTCAATTAAGTTAGGACTAGTGCCAGCCAAGTATAAGCGACTAGATTCCGTTGCTGATTAAGCTCTAAAGTAACCAACGTTTAGTGCCAGAATAGTTATTAGGCAAACACCGTTACGGACGAAGATGTGAACTTGCTACGTCTAGTACCAGTAGAATAAGAGAGCAAAAACCGCTAGACGTTAGACCTTTGCAGGAGTAACGCCTTGGTGTGAGTGGCACGGTGAAGCATGAGATTGATTGTAAATAAAAGAGCTCTTTGAAACCTTGAATACTTATATGTTCCACAATATTTTATTTATTTGTTTGCTATGAACCGGCTTTCGGCATTTTACGCCATCATCAGAGTATTAAGTTATCTGATGATGGCCTAAAAAGTTGAAACAAACAAATAAATAAAATATTGTGGAATACAAATAAAAGTATTCAAGGTTTCAATATGTCTATGTTCCAAGAATCGACGGAGTAGTCCAAGAT
Organism: Locusta migratoria; assembly: GCA_026315105.1. Taxonomy (NCBI): domain Eukaryota; kingdom Metazoa; phylum Arthropoda; class Insecta; order Orthoptera; family Acrididae; genus Locusta; species Locusta migratoria. Next base: position 724,297,115 of record CM048755.1, on the reverse strand, counting down.
GTTTGTTAAGCTTAAGGGACTTAACTGCAGGGTCATCAGTCCCTAAACTTACAAACTACTTATGAACTACCTTATACTAAAGACGAGACAAACATCCATGCCTGAGGGGGGGGATTCGAACCCCCGACCGTAGTGGCCGTGCAGACTGTGGCTGGCGCGCCGCAGTCCCCTCGGCCACCGCGGCCGGCCGGAGTAGTCCATAATTATAAAAGTGCTCTATTATTATAAGCATTACAGTGAGTGGACAAAATAATATGAACACATAAAATAGACACAATACTCATTTAAGGTGTTGGACCACAATAATGGGAACAGCTCCAGTGTTTTGAGGAACAGATTCGTAAAGTGTCTGCAAGGTTTCCGTTCTTATACCAAAGAAATTCGCCAATTACTTCAACAATGTTAGGACTGACAATCGCGCCTTCTCTGTCTGCTCTAAAACTCCTCATAACGGTGTAGTTACGTTGACACAGGCTGTGCTTTTCAGGAAATAAATTTCACAATTTTCTGATGCTGTACAAAATGTTCAAATGTTTGTAAAGTCTATGGGACTTAACTACGGGGTCATCAGTCCCTAAACTTACAAACTACTTACAAACTAGCTAATACTAAGGACGGCACAAATATCCATGCCCGAGGGGGGATTCTAACCCCCGACCGTAGTGGCCGTGCAGACCGTGACTGGAGCGCCTCAGTCCCCTCGGCCACCGCGGCCGGCGATGCTGTACAAAGCACGCCTCAAACATTTTGGTTTTGTGTGGGCGCATCATCAGTCTGGAAAATAGGAGTGTTTCTTACCTACATGTCAGTCATAGTAGGCAGTTTGCTGTCGAGGATGGGGAGATATTAATTCAAAGTTATTCGACCAGTAACGATAGTGATTTTTTTCTTTATTTTTATATTCACGCCGACAGGGTTGGCAATCTGGCAGCACCATCAGGCGCTGCTCTTCAGCTGAGCGTACATACGAATTACAATTAAGTCTTAAAAAACATGGCACAAGGTGAAAACGTTGAGGAATGAAAAACATGGCACGAAGAAAACATTGATGAATTACAAACAGGACACTGGAGATAACACTGCAGACAGAAAGCACATGAACAAGGCGACGGAAACAAACACATAGACAGTTAAAAACAGTCTGTGCCACGGCGGAGGTAAAATCTCATTTAGAACAGTCACTGGACAAACGAATAATTAACACGACGACACTGGTTAAAAAGAGAGGTTGTTGTTCGACGCACTGTAAAAACACACACGGAGACACTGATGCACTGAAAACTAAACGACACTGTTTTAAAATTCCATACTGAGGTCCCTACAGGAGGATGGGAGTGGATGGGTAGGAAGCGCTGAGGAGGTTGGGGAGGTAGAGACGAGAGGAAGGACGAGGGTCGTCGAAACTCCAGGGTGGGGAAGGCGAAAAGTCAAACGCGGGGAGGGGGCGCTGATGCTACGGGGAAAGGATTGATAGGAGGGGTAAATTTCAGGACGAAAAGTGTCATCCGATAGGGGAAGGGCGTGAAAGTTGCCTTGGGAAAGGATATGCAGCATGTGCAGATGGAGAGAGGGAGGAATGCAGTGGTGTAGGCGTGGCTGAGGCCGCAAAAGATCTGGAAGAGCAATTGAATGGGATGGACAGTGTCTTGAAAGGAAGATATAAGATGAACATTAACAAGAGTAAAACGAAGGTAATGGAATGCAATGTCAGAAAATCAGGCGATGCTGAAGGAATTAGATTGGGTAATGAGACAATAAAAGTAGTAGATGAATTTTGTTATTTGGGTAGCAAGATAACTTCTGATGGCCGAAGCAAAGAAGATATAAAATGCAGAATGGTTATGGGAAGAAAACCGTTTCTAAAGAAGCGAAACTTGTTAACATCCAATAGTAATTTAAATGTTAGGAAGTCCTTTCTGAAAATTTGTCTGGAGTGTAGCATTGTATGGGAGTGAAACGTGGACGATAAGGAGTTCAGATAAAGGGATGATAGAAGCTTTTGAAAAGTAGTGCTACAGACGAATGATGAAAATTAGATGGGTAGACCACATAACTAATGAGGAGGTGCTTAACCGAATCGGGAAGAAAAGGAGTTTCTGGCATATCCTGACTAAGAGAAGGGATAGATTGGTTGGACACATTCTGAGACATCAAGGAATTGTCAACTTAGCATTAGAAGGAAGCGTGTGGGGTAAAAATCGTAGAGGAAGACCAAGGGACGAATATAGTAAGCAGATTCAAAAGGATGTAGGTTGCCGAACGTATTCTTAGTTGAAGAGACTTGCACAGGACAGGATAGCGTGGAGAGCTGCATCAAACCAGTCTGCGGACTGAAGACCACAACAACAACAGGCGTGGCAGAGTCCCAGGGTTGGTTAGGATGGGGTAGACGAGGGGGTTGTGGGAATCTATTTTGCAGGTGACGTACTGAATTCGGAGGTGTTCAAGGTGTTGTAGGATGCGAGGAAAAGGGGTGAGTTCGTATATGATCTGCGTGGGGGAGGGGAGTCGGATACGGTAGGCGAGGCGGAGGGTGTGGCGTTCTAGGATCTGGAGGTCCTGATAAAAGGTGGGAGGAGAGAAAATCCAGGCAGGGTGGAAGGAGCAGAGGATGGGGCGCGTGATGGATTTGTAGGTGTGAAGGATGGTGGAGGGGCTTAATCCCCACGTCCGGCCGGTGAGGAGTTTGAGGAGATTTATATGGGGCATGGCTTTTAAACAAGGATAGTGATATGAACAGTTGAATACCAAGGTCTAGATGCCCAAATCATGATGGGACCTCCACCTTGCTCGACTGTAGGGAGCAGACATGCCGTATCGTAAACTTCTGTTAGGGGTTAACAATTGCAAGTTGCAACAAGATGTAGTTTAGTTCTTGTTGTACATACAATTTCGATGAATGGTCCCACATATTACAAACCGCACTGGCGATGATGTGGTGCCGGGGTATACAAATTGAGGGACATGTCAACCAGCGCCCCCTATCGTGCAAAGCACTGCAGTGAAGCGGTGGTACACGCTGCGACCCAACTAACAGGGTCAGTGTGAGAACTCCTGTCATTGCAACAAGGAGCGCAAAATGAAGCAACGCGTTAACGTCGAGTTTTGTTTCAAATTAGGCAAAACGGCGACTCATGGGATGTTAGTGCAAGTGTATGGTGTTGAAGCAGTGAATAAAAAATGTGTGTGAGTGGTTTAAACGCTTTAGAGACGGAAAGGAAGGTGTCGAGGATGAGACACGTCTTTAAGGCGAATGCTCAGTTGTCAGGTTGCACATGTCGGTTACGCGTGACGAAGTTAAGCAAATCTAAGATGGGAAGCTGTTTCAAAAAGTTCAAATGTTTGTAAATCTATCGTACTCAACTGCGTGGTTATTAGTCCGTAGCCGGCCGCGGTGGCCGAGGAGACTGAGGCGCTCCAGTCACGGTCTGCACGGCCACTACGGTCGGGGGTTCGAATCCCCTCTCGGGCATGGATATTTGTGCCGTCCTAGTTCGTAAGTAGTTCATAAGTAGTTTGTAAGTTTAGGGACTGATGACCACATAGTTAAGTCCCATAAGCACTAACGTCTTTACCATAGGGGCACAAGGGGGCACAGGCCCAGGGCCCCCAATCTGGTGGGGGCCCCGAGAAACTCGTTCCGTTCTCCTAGACAATAACTTTTTAAAGTGAATTTTTGTCGCACTTACTCAGTATAAAGACCCAGAAATTATCTCGAACCGTGTTATATATGGTGTGGTAAGTGACTTGGTTTGCTGTCTGCATGCAAAATTGTAGTTATTATTGCGGGCCTCAGCTACAGAACACAAGGCGACACTGTTGTAGTAGACCTTGTAACAGTCTGTTTGAGACAACTTGGCGGAACATTGTATCCAATAGCGGCCTTCACATGACGCCACACGGGGCTGCTGTTGACCGGCCAATCAGCGGGTAGGCGCTTACGTCACGAGACGTCAGCGCAGACAGCCCCAGTACGGCGGCATCAAAGTTGCCCACAACAACACAGCAGCTGTACCGTTCTCAGCAGCAGCATGTGGCAATGCATGAGCGCCGCACAGTGTAATGGACGGGGAAGTCCAGCAATCACACAGTGCTGTACACTAAATACAGGCAAACCCGTTCTTCTTGGAACCTAGTTCACTGATGATCGTTTCTTTTTTGGAACCGTTCCTTTCCACTCGTTCACCGTTCCTTTTTCATCTAGTTGTCAATGTCTATGGTTTTCATAACAGTCGGAATTGCAAACAAGTAGCATTGGCTGTGTACTCACCAACTCTGTTTTACACATTTTACAAAAGTTAATTCCCTACAGTCGATGGACCACCAGTATAAATCCCTGCTACTTCCATAACAATGAGCACGCGACGGCCGCGCGGCCACCCTGGAGCTGGAACGGGTTCGGCCACGCGACCGGCACCGCCGAAGTGAACGTTCCTTATAACCAGTTCCTCGGTCCTTCCTTTCACTGTTGTGAACAGTTCCTTTGGATCCTTTTAGTTCGCGAACGACCCATTTCTACAGTGTACAGAGCAGTGGCATTTGATTGTAGAGCCAGTTATTGAAACTTTTTGTAACAGGTGAACGCAATGTTTTAGAGTACAGTAGTGTCCAATATTCATACACGCGAAAATGAAAATTTCATGCAACGTAAATGAGGAAATGCAAAAGAAATCCTAGTGAGAAACACGCAGGGTCTCATAAGCTCATACTCTACTTTAACTACTATCCTTGCCAATGAAAAACATATAAGATCCAGTGCTTTGAAAACTGGGCCAAACGGTGAGAAAGGAAGGATTTCAGATGTGGAATAATGCCTACAGACTTATTTTCGACAACAGCATGCAGCTAACAAACCTGTTTCGAACGCAGTACTGAAAGTTTCATTTTAGCATTAATCTAACTTACCCCTACAAAAATGTATAAACGAGGTTTCACTGCATATCATTGTGATTTCCTGGTCACATAGAAAATTATGAGCATTTAGCCAATATGGCATTACATCTTTCCCCCTATGTATTATTGCTAGTTTTATGTCAACACCACCAGCACCACCACCAACAACAACAACGGACTTTCTCGGCAAGTTTTGTGTCAGTTTATGTTCTGGGTGCCTGATAAAAATATATAGATATATATATTTGTTACGTAGATGTGTAAAAGTTACATGAGTGTATCTCAATCAGGTAGTAAAAGATAAAACAATTGACTTGAAAAATTTGCAGCATTCGTCTCTTAATGGTAATCTTCCCTTTTAGCTCCGAATTTGAAAATTAAAAATTTATTTAGCACAAGAACTACTACAGTTAATGAAATTCAATAATTTGGTACATGAACTTTTACATCAATTATTATTAACGCATTTATAAAATGTTTTGAGAGTTCATCCGTTCCTGTTATGAAGACAGTTGCACTCACTTCACAGCATGATTCTTCCATCTTAAGCCACTTGGATTCATCAGACAGAAGTATGTTAGAAAACATATTTCACGACCCTGATAAGTACTGTGCTGAAATTTTAACGGAAGAAGTCCGTCATATTTGGATTCACAAGGGCCCAGAGTTTTTCCGAAACAAAAATAGCTACGTCTCAGAAACCAGTACACATTTTGCTGATGTTAGTGGTAAAACAAAACCCAGAAAATTAAATAGGACTGTTACACTCACAAATTGACTAATGGAGAGTGTGTGGAAAGAAAGTGGCTTCTGTGTTCACCACCCATGAAATAAATCTGTGTACTGTTGTTGCCGTCTATTCAAAACACTCTCGGCAATAATTTGAGCACTTACCATGGGATACAAAGATTGGAAGCATATAAACAACTTATTAACGGAGCATAAGAACAGTTTACAGCACAGGGAAACAATGATGAATTATGTTGCAAGAAGCAAAATTGTTGGACGAGTTGATACTGGATTGCTTACCCAGTTTAATACTGAGGTCAACTATTGGAGGAGCATATTGAAAAGAAATGTTGCAGATGTGAAATTTTTGGCGTCAAGGGGATTAGGATTTCATGGAGAAAATGATATTTTGGAGCCTGAAAACAATGGAAATTATTTTGGATGCTTAGAATTAATAAGCGAATTTCATCCTTTTCATGCTGATCATATACGAAAGTATAATCGTTGCAAAGGAAATACATCGTATTTGTCTGCAAATATTTGCAATGAATTTATTAATGTAGTGGGATAGGAAATGTTATAGGCATCTACACAGAAAGACACATACTCCAAAAATTGTGCATTTTGTATTCTGGAAATCTTTAAAGACATCCTCAATTTTAATGAAAGACTAATTTGCGGAACTAATCATTAGTATTTGGTTTGTAATATTTTAACCAATTAAGTCACTAAATAAATAACACCATTCTGATGCATTCATTTAGATTTTTTTAAGGGCCCCAAAACACAGAGTGCCCAGGGGCCCCTGCATGGCTTAAGACGGCCCTGCCCATAAGCTATACAAACATTTGAACATTTGATTAGTCCGTAGCTTACAAACTACTTAAGCTAAGGTAAACTAACCTAAGGACAACGCAAACCTCCATGCCCGAAGGGGGAATCGAACCCCAACGGCGAACGGCAGCGCGCACCGCAGCACGGCGCTCCAGTACGACCGCCTAATCGCTACGGCAGGAATTTAGTTACCTACTGTCACTCTAAAGCAAACTTTTGCTGAATTTTAAGGAATATTTAAATGGTTTTGTAACTTCGCAGGAGTTTTACTGGGGTTATTAGAAAAGAAATCCTACGAACTTAAAAGGTTTTTAAACATTTACAAATCCTCTTCGCAAGAGTTTTGCCGTAACCGTGGAGGAGATCTCCCTGAGTTTGATGAAACTCGGATTTATATTCGTACTCATGTGGACGACTTCACACTTCTCATTATTTAGAGTCAACTGCCAATTGTTACACCATACTGATATCTTATTCATATCGTTCTGCAGTTGCTTTTTATCTTCAGATGATTTTACTAGACGGTAAATGACGGCGTCATCTGCAAACAACCTAAGAGAGCTACTTAGATTTTCCCCTAAATCGTTTATGTAAATAAGGGACAGCAGAGGACCAATAACACTACCCTGTGGAACGCCCGATATCACCCCTCTTTTAGTTGATGCCTTACATTCGATTACTACGAACTGTGTCCTCTCTGCCAAGAAATTCCCTATCCAGTCGCAAATTTGGGGCGATATACCATAACCAAGCAATTTGATTAAAAGCCGTTTGTGAGGTACGGTGTCAAAAGCCTTCCGGAAATCAAGAAATACGGAATCGATTTGCGAACCCTTGTCGATAGCGCCCATCACTTCGTGTTAGTAAAGAGCTAGTTGTGTTTCGCATGAACGATTCAGACTTTAGACAATTGCTGTGTATGTTTTTGAATATTATAGAGTAGTGTTAATACTCGTTAAATGTATTATACCATTTCCAGTTTCTCACAGAAAAATGTTATCTTCTAAAAAGAAATAACGACACTTCCGTTAAATCGTTACCGATAAAAGTAACTTAGTTACAGTTAAAGTTTCTTTACAGAATAATAACGCCGTTATCCATTGTCACTTTTGAAAACTAACTGTTACGGCGTTAAAAGTAATGCGTTACTACCCACGTCTGGATAATACCCATTCTCCAAACCTAAATCCTGGACCCGCCACTGTTGGAACTAACTTACAACTATAGTAAAACTTCTGAATAACGGACACCAATGGGGAAAATAAAACTGTCCGCTTTTAAGGAGTGTCCGCTGTTAAGAAAAGGATAAAATACAGAATAGTAAACTACCGTTTATCCGAAATGATCGGTATGGCGGCCGGTTCGGATAACGAAAATCGCGGATAAAACCAAAGTCTCCTGTTTTCACGCGTGAAACACGCCGAATTGCGTCAATACCGCTAAGTACGATCATTAAACGTGCGAATGCCACGCCGCTTGTTGAACCGATCCAGCCAGCCATAATTTCCGAGAAATTCTTACTCCTTTCCTTCAATAAGCTCATAAAGTCATCGCTTTTAGACGAAGTAGAGGACCTTAACTAGCACGCCTTTGGCTCTTATTTGTTCGTGCTACAAAAATAAAACCTCTTACCTCTTCTAATTGAGGATATGAACCTTTTCTCATTCTTTTTCGAGATTTCATTGCGCTGCTTGACGCTTGAATGGGAAAAAAGTTTAACTATTTGATCAATTTGTTTTTCAATCAGTAATCGCACTCATACCGACGTACAAATCCGCAGCAACTTTCGCGGGTGGCTCACCAGCAACTATTTTCTGCAAAGTGCGAAGCTTTTGTTACAACGAAATCACATTCTTTTTTCGTTTCGCGCCCGTAGTCAGGTTTTTTTTTACCGGCACTCGAATGATTCTTTTTTGGTATTTGGCCACTTCTATCTCTGGGCATTTTAAAGCATGTAGCGCGAGCACGAAACTTCAAATCGAAAACACACAGACGAACGACAAGAAAACACTCAAGACGTATTAGACAAAGCTTCTGACTTTCGAAACCAGGCTGTGGCAGCCATCGACTGAAAACATTCGGTACACCTATCGCATCTCCCCTGACGTACCCAAGCCCACGCTGCAACACAACAGTGAGTTGTTAACTATTGAACGCTTGGCTTCGTTTGGTGTACCGACAACAGGCGGAAAGTGTTTGACGCCGTACTCTCATTGTCTGTGTCTGCGCGGCATGAACCAATACTGTACGTACTGTACTTCCAAGAAGTTCCAATAGACGGCAATGCCAAGAATCCACGCAGTACGAACAAGAAACACACTAAATCTTCAGTCAACACACGTTAGAATTGACGACACACAGACTTTTGACACGCAAGAGGGCACTGATTCTTTCACGCTGTCCGTTATTTGGAAGTTTTGATTGTTGTTGGGGAACATATTACAGTGTCCGCGTCCGTTATTGAGAATGTACGCTATTCGGAATAATTTTAGCATAAGGGCTAATGATGTTTTGCAGGAGAATTTTACAATGTCCGCTATTGAGAGGAGTCCGCTATTGGGAAGTGTCCGCTGTAGACCAGACACTGTTGTGCCCGCGACTTGGAAGGCCACTAAGGGAAGGCGTTGGTCAGGTGCCGTTTGTGGTCAAATGGGGCAGCACAGAGTGCTGACTCACTAGCATGTTGCAGCATGCATTTGTCGCTTTATTTCGAACGCCTGTGTATTTCCTGCGACTGCTAGCGGCTGGAAGTGTTCCGTGGATCGGCAGGGGTGTGTTTGTACGTGAGGAAAAGTGGTCAGCTCAACGTGGACGCAACACGGCGTCCCAGAGCGGCCAGCGAATACCAAAACGGCTCGCTTTCTCCCGCTGCGTTTGCTAATACGGGCTCACGCCCACAGCCAGTGCCCTTGTAATTGGCTGTGCCGCAACCTCGAGACCGCAGCCGCTTACAATGGGAGCAACTTGCAGCCCGTAAGAAAGTTAAGTGAAGCTCTGCATATGAATGAAGCGAGACCTCTAGATAACAACTGGGGCTCTCACTTTGAAGGTCGTGACAGTCGCAGCACTTGCCGTCTACACCGACAGCGTGACTTGTTTCTCACCATCTCCAGTACCACGTTATCGCGTGTTGTAACACCTGTCACTTGATTGTTGTATTATGGTCTTCAATCCGAACACTGGTTTGATGCAACACTCCACGCTACTTAATCTTGTCCGAGCCTCTTCATCTCCGAATGACTACTGTAATACACACGGATTTGAATCTGCTTATTGCACTCGTACCTTGTTCTCCCTCTACGATATTTTACCCCCCCCCCCCTCCTCTCTCCTCACCACACATTTTCCTTCAATACTACAGAGGGTAAAAAATAAAATGAACACCTGTCTATATAATCTCTAGTCGATAGCGTAAAATCTTAGTCTCCCCTTAATACTGCCCTGAACAACACTTCCACACACTTCAGTACTTCACCAGGTTACAATTATTATCCGAATTCCTGACTTCAGTTGTAGACTTCCATCGCCCACCAGTTCTAATTTACAAGCATAATCTGCAAAAAAACTTTTTTGCTTTAATACAGTAGTAACCAACAGCCTCATGATAAATCAGCGTCCACATCTAGGAGCCGCGGTGGAGTAGCCGAGCGGTCTAAGGCGTCTCGCTGCGGAGCGCGCGGTTGCTCGCCGTGGAGGTTCGAGTCCTCCCTGAGGCATGGGTCTGTGTGTTGTCCGTAGGTTAGTTTACCTAGGTTTAAGTAGTTTGTAAGCTACGGACTGATCACCACGCAGTTTGGTCCGATAGATTTACAAACATTTGAACATTTTTGAACATCTAGGATTGCAGGCCAAACGCAGCTGAAATTATTATTAAACATTAGAGAGGCCAAAGATATAGAAAGGAAGGTCAGCATTCTGTCTGCTGTACTCTTTGTATGTATTCATTACTTCTTTGCAAACTCGGCATAGTAATTAATTAGTCGCAGTAATTAGTCTCTGTACCAGTATGGCACAAGTTTATTGCATACAGGACGGCAGATGACAATGTTTTAGTCCTGTGCATGCGGTTATGGACGGGCTAAGCCTTGGAAAGCGGGACATGTATGGCAGTACAGGGGATTGACACCTAGCATAGACACCATATGTACAGGGTGTCTCACGAAAGACGCCTGCCAGGCGTTCGCGGACGCGCTGTACGGCTCCCGGCCGCCGCCACTGCATCCGCCGGCCACGGCAGCGCCCGATTCTCGGACTCTATTGTGCCGCGGGCGCATACACTGAGTTAAAGTCTAAAAAACATTGCCACGTGAGTAACCTAAGCTTACCTTTATTTACAGTAGATGTTCAAAATGACGTCCCTCTATAGAAAGAGCGGCATGACATCTCTTGAACACATTTGCGCCGGCCACGGTGGCCGAGGAGACTGAGGCGCTTCAGTCACGGTCTGCACGGCCACTACGGTCGGGGGTTCGAATCCCCCCTCGGGCATGGATATTTGTGCCGTCCTAGTTCGTAAGTAGTTAATAAGCAGTTTGTAAGTTTAGGGACTGATGACCCCGTAGTTAAGTCCCATAAGCTTTACAAACATTTGAACATTTGAACACATTTGCGAACACTCGACGAATTTCGGCTGCCGAAATTTGGGAAATGACTAGTCGAATCCTGTCTTCCAACTCTTCGAGTTGTATGGGGATTGCTTTATTTTTCTGATGAAGCATGGCTGCATTTGTCAGACTACGTAAATTTGCAGAACAATCGAAGTTGGAGCTCAGAAAATTCACGTGAGTTACATCAACAACCTCTTCATGACGTGAAAATTGGAGTGTGGTGTGCAATTAGTGCAAGGCGAATAATTGGGCCAACCTTTTTCAAGAACTTTCACCCAACGAAAAGTTGTACAGTTATTTCATGCAGGACAATGCAAGACCACACATTGGCAATGCTTCCATGGCAGCAGTACGAAGTGTTTTTGATGATAGGATAGTTGACTGGCCTCCTCGTTCTCCAGATCAAAATCTCTGAGGCGCTCCAGTCACGGTTTGCACGGCCACTACGGTCGGGGGTTCGAATCCCCCCTCGGGCATGGATATTTGTGCCGTCCTTAGTATAAGGTAGTTCATAAGTAGTTTGTAAGTTTAGGGACTGATGACCCCGTAGTTAAGTCCCATAGGTTAACAAACGTTTGAACATTTTTTGAACAAAATCTCTGTGAATTTTATCTTTGGGGAATGTTAAAAGACGAAGTGTATGCAAGCAATCCCTATACACTCGAAGAGTAGGAAGATAGGATTCGACTTGTCATTTCCCAGATTTCGGCAGCCGAAATTCGCCGAGTGTTTGCAAATGTGTTCAAGAGATGTCACGCCGCTCTTTCCATAGAGGGACATCATTTTGAACATCTACTGTAAATAAAGGTAAGCTTAGGTTACTCACATGGCAATGTTTTATAGACTTTAACTTAGTGTATGCGCCCGCGGCACAATAGTCCTAGAATCGGGCGCTACCGTGGCTGGCGGATGCGGTGGCGGCGGCCGGGAGCCGTACTGCGCGATCCGCGGACGCCTGGCAGGCGTCTTTCGTGAGACACCCTGTATTTATTCGTTAAGAAATGAACCACCATTGGCTTTTATAGCAGCTGCGAAGAAAATGTTATCCATTCTTCAACGAAAACATCCGCCAATTAAATGATCACTAAAACACACACAAATTTGATGTAATATTCAACAATATTTATTGATTTATACAAATTAGTTTTCGGGTGTTAACGCCATCATCAGGTACAAAGATTACTGTAAACAAATGTCAAAGTTTTTACAGAAGGTGCATCAAAGAATTACATAAATAGGCGAAAGATAAACGTACTGTAGGAAGATGTAGGAAATTATCAAGTATTGTACTAAGTGGCTAAGAATGGTATGCGACAATTTGAAAGAATTAATTACATAACTGTTACACAAGTATGTGACAATTCGACAAAAAAAATAATTGCATTGTTTGCTTCTGTAATAGGAGGTCACATGGAGTAATTATAGAGGCTTGCCTTAAAGTTTCGAAAGAGGTGGTAAATAAATGTGTGGCAATCGTAAAAATATTACAAAACAAGTACAATGATTAGGTGGGAGTACTGGTATTATCTGCAGTTAGAAGTAGAGAATAAGGAAAATCTAGTCAAAAGATGTTCAAATGTTTGTAATTCTATCGGACCAAACTGCGTGGTCATCAGTCTGTAGCTTACAAACTACTTAAACCTAGGTAAACTAACCTAGGGACAACACACACACCCGTGCCCCAGGGAGGACTCGAACCTCCACGGCGAGCAACCGCGCGCTCCGCAGCGAGACGCTTTAGACCGCTCGGCTGCTCCACCGCGGCGAAAATCTAGTCATTGAGTATCAGACTACATGTGTACTTTCCCAGGTGTGGTCTAGCAACTGAAGCTCTTCCATGAATATTAAGCTGTAGCAGTACTGTTTTTATAGAAACAATATTACTCAAGTGGGTGTTGAGTTCTGCAGTCGATTTTGCCTTGGTAGTTTTTTGTCGTCTGACCACGATCGTTCTTAACGCTCGTAGGTTGTTGTCAGTTAACTTGGGGTTTCTCCCGCTATTCCTCTTCGCCAGTGGCATTTTGCCTTGTTCTGTGTACTCTGTCATTACCGAGGGCGAAACGTTTTTGTCGCAGATACTCCCAGTAATCGCACACCATCGAGTTGGTCGCTATGCAATTCTGAGAGACCTCGCATTTCACCCATCATTTGGGTTGACCGTCACAGAACAAAACGTATAATATACTGCAAGGTAACGTCAATATTGCACTGCAGTTGCATCTCAGTGTTAATAACTAAGCAGTGGTGCCAACATGCAACAAGATGTAACACACTGCAAGCTGTTCATATTATTTTGTTCAGCCCCTGTAAATTGACGATTAATTGATGTCTCAGAACGTGTCCTATCAACACATCCCTCCTATGATCGAATATAAACCAGTATTTTAGTATCTAAAACAAGTTTCCACAGTAAACGGCTTCTGCTATGTTGCGTTTTACATAGCATGGAACTTCATTTGTTTTATGCTTAACTGCTTCAATTTTATATCTCTGCTAGCTGAAAACCCGGCGTCGCTCGGGTATTTCTTTATTCAAGTTTTAAGTTAGCCCATCTGTCCTTCCATTCTCTCTTTCTCTCTCTCTCTCTCACACACACACATCTTTTCTTTGTTTCTCTCTCTGTCCATCTCCACATCTCAGTCCCCACCCACCTCTCTCCGTCTTTCCCTCTTTGTTCATCTTCCATCTCTGTTCATCTCCTCCTACCCTTCACTCTGCCTATCTCCATCTTCCCCTTTCTTTGGCAATCATGTCCTCGTCTCTATCGAAGCCGGCCGCGGTGGCCGAGGGGACTGAGGCGCTCCAGTCACGGTCTGCACGGCCACTACGGTCGGGGGTTCGAATCCCCCTCGGGCATGGATATTTGTGCCGTCCTTAGTCTTAGTTCATAAGTAGTTTGTAAGTTTAGGGACTGATGACCCCGTAGTTAAGTCCCATAAGCTATACAAACATTTGGACATTTCTCTATCGAACTTCTCCTATTCCTCCAACTTCTCAGTCCATTACCTCCTCCATCTCTGAGACTTTATGTAATCCTTTTAACTTTCACGATGATCAATGAAGTGAGTCTGTGTTTATTGTAAAATAGCCTCCTCCACGCATCGTATGAAATCTTAGGTTTGATGGTTCTCTTGTTTTGAAGGTTAAGGTACCCTACGGTGGCTAACGAAATGTAGCCCATATTTTAATCAGGGTATGAGCTACCTATGTTCCAAATTTCTTTCATATCCGTCCATCCATTTCCTTGTGAATGCGTAAGTAAAGAATTAACTAATTGTAAAGCACCCTCCGCCAAGCACCATACGGAGTTAATTTTACTATGCCTATAACCTTCGAGCGAGTGCAAGCAATGAATTGACTAAGTTTTATTGCAATAGGATGTACGGTATGGGCGTGCATAAAATAAAAACAAAAAGCCAATCATTAATTTTTAAATATTAGATTTATTTTCAAATTCGCATTAAAACCGTACGTTGGTAACAACAAATTCCTTCCGCTGGTGGATTTCACCCCTCTGATTCGGTACGCATGGTATGCATCAAAGCTGACAGACAAAAAAAAACCGTCATTTAAAAATCTTAACGAAGTATGCTTTCCACTGAAGCATATTTTTTAAAAAATTTCTTACTTTAAATTGATTACATAAAATTCGCATGGTGTGAATAATATTTATGTTTTAAATGCTTTTTTGATGACTGTCACCCTGAAAAATACAACGTAACTTCCAGAGAGAGCTGCTAGAATTTTCAAAAATTTTATTTCATTCGAAACTTCGCCGAAATCTGAAATTTAACTGTTTAGTCACGTTAATTAATTGAAATGATTGTAGGTAATCTTAATATATTAATACTGCACTGATAAACTGGATTGTTTAATCATATTTAAAAATTTCATCGGGATCGGAATACACCTGTAGAATCTACCGAAGTCCATATGTAAAGTATCCTCCGTCATGCACCATCCATAATTTTATTCAGCAATGACCTTCCTCTTGTTTTGAAGGTTAAGTGTCCAAACTGTCATGAAGATTTTAGGATGAATAAAGTGTCCTTATTCGTCACAGGTTTTCAACCATATAATTGTTTATGACGTCATATCTCCTGAACTATATGTCGTACATCGTTACCTCATGGAAGGAATACGTGTACCAAATTTGGTAGAAATCAGTACAGTGGTTTAGAAGCAGACGTCGCATGATGCAGCACTTTTCCGCTCATTTCATTGTTTATTACATCATATCTCCTGAAGTATTCGTCGTACAGTCATTTAATGGTGCCCATGAGAATCGCGAAAGTGCAAGCAATCTGTTGACAAAGTTTCATCACAGTCGGTTACACGGATCAACAACGACTGATGAACTCCAGTCGTCGTTGAGTGTGTAGTATGAATAGAAAAAGAAATTTCCGGCTACCGGTTTTAGTGGCTACCCAGTTCGAATGTGATTTTAATAACAATCATACAAGAGCCTGAAGATGGTGCAGCGAAGCAACGAAACTGGTGGCAAAACATTTAATAAAGAATTTGAATACGGCTGCTGGTATTTTCATCCATCTATTTAAACAATCTTTAGACTACCTAACAGCTTGTCGTTATTCTATCTTGGCCAGACCCTTCTTTTCATTCGAAAACTTTTCGGTGTATCTTCTAATATTCTTACTATAGAAGTACTTTTCTTTGCCGTTTTTAGACAAATGGATGGGTTGATATGGTAATTTTCGCGCACGAAAACTTTGAACTTTTAAATTAAATTACAGGGAGGTATGATTAATAATCGTATATCTATAAATGTGAATGTCTGTTCGGTGTACGTGTATCACGTCTGATCCACAAGACATAAAGAGCTGAAAATGTGAATGTCTGTTCGGTGTACGCTTATCACGTCGAAACGACAAGACACAGAGACTTAAATATTTGTACAGTTACTAATTTATACCTGAGGAAGGTTTTAGGAACGGTTTTATAGCGATCTGATAGATATTTAGTAATTTGAAGAATATAACGCGAAATGCGGAACAATAATGATTCTTTGAAAATTATATTTACTCTTTGAAAATTGTTTTATTGGTTGCATTGTTGTCTGAGGGCTGATAATGATAAAAGGGTGGAGTATATTGGGATGGAAAGTTATCGGTGTATATAAAATTCTACGTGTGTTTGTGTGTTTAATATTTCGCTCTGCAGCGAAAACTACAGAACGCAAACGAATGGAGTGTGTGTAATTGTTGTCCGAAGTCTCCCGTTGTACACCGTAGCAGTTCTATGCCAACAGCTATAAGGGGGTGGAAGATGTGGTGGTTGAAAGTAGTCAAATTATAAAAAAAAATCGGACTGAAGGCCAGCGATGACGTTTGCGACTCTGTAGAAAGGAGGTTACGTACAGCAAAACGTGATGCCACAGACCATATCTTTGGTCTATGCGTGATACAATGTTTTCAGCTCTTTCTCTGTAAGGATAAGCATACGAATAAGGAAATATAAGAATAAATAAATAAAGCAGAAAAAAAAAGAAATTTCTTTTAATACATCTCTTTAAAAAATTCGATTTGACGATTCGCGCATTACATCAAGTGATCCGTCTGTGATATTATTACAATCATTATTGTTGAATTTCGTGATTGGATTCTTCGAAACGAGTGCATTTTTACCTGTGATTTCTTATATAATCTCTGATAAATGTAACATGTTTTTAGAAAAAAAGGGGATGGACAGAGGGAGAGTGGATAGGAAAAGTACTAACTCAAGGTTCGAATAAATAAATAAACACCCAGGCAACGCCGGGTTTTCAGCTAGTATATTATATATCACAGTTATTTTCATTGTGATACATAACACAAAGATACAGTTAAATAATATTTGACGTAAACCTGGTTGTTTATGCGTGAATATTGCCGCATTCAGTGGGGTGAAACTTATCACAGAACCAGGCAAAATATATTTATCACGCCATGTTCAACACACTGATCTATAAGATAGATAAGATTCGTATTTTTTCCACAGATCATGAATACGACATTTCCTAATGATGCGAAACGTGTCAGTTTAATATAAGGTATCTTTGCATGATATTAGAAGATATTCGATTTTTTGCCATTTCAGTTTTTTTCCTTTTTTAATCACTAACATATATTTACAAATTCATCTGTTGAGTAGAATGAAATGTCAATTGGGATTCATACCAAGCATATAAAACAAAAGTGTTCAGATTGTCACAATATTAACAGATATACCGACAAAATTCTCGAGTGAAAAAAGCCACGACCAAGCATCGAATACAGACCAGCACTGCGGTGCTCTAGCCGGCCACGGTAGCCGAGGGGACTGAGGCGCTCCAGTCACGGTCTGCAGGGCCACTGCGGCCGGGGGTTCGAATCCCCCCCTCGGGCATGGATATTTGTGCCGTCCTTAGTATAAGGTAGTTGATAAGTAGTTTGTAAGTTTAGGGACTGATGACCCCGTAGTTAAGTCCCATAAGTTTAACAAACTTTTTTTTTTGTGGTACTCTAACGTTGCCGCGGTGGAGTAGCCGAGCGGTCTAAAGCGTCTCGCTGTGGAGAGCGCGGTTGCTCGCCGTGGAGGTTCGAGTCCTCCCTGGGGCATGGATGTGTATGTTATCCTTAGGTTAGTTCACCTAGGTTTAAGTAGTTTGTAAGCTACGGACTGATGACCATGCAGTTTGGTCCGATAGATTTAGAAACATTTGAACATTTGTACTCTCACGCATCGACCCTCGATTTTCCTCTTCTAGGGACGAAGAATAACGTGTAGTCAAAATACACAATGAAAACACAAAAACGTTAATAATTCGAATATTCGTGTAACATTCATAAAAAAAGTTTGTCAACAATGTTTCGATGTAGACTTGTAGAGCATTGAAAATACGATTTCCATGATCGACTTTTTCAGTAACTACGGAGTGTCTAGCAGAAATCCAAAACAAGTCCTTTTTTCAATACAGTACTTGATCAAAACTGGTGACTCGCATATTAGACCCTCCCTTTACAAGCTTCTTATATTTTTGTATTCGATATCTGCTGACTTGAAGAACGTGAACTTGATGAACGTTACGTTTAGTGATAATTTCTTAATTTACACAGGTAAAGCGAATGGCAAACATGTGACGCCGCCGGTGTGGATGAAAAACAGCGCGCCGTTAACTGCCGGATGCAGGAAAGCGCCTCGTCCGATGCGTCACTCACCGCGTGTCGTAAGGAGTACGGAACGCCACTGCCAGCTCGGTAGAAACAGCTACCACCTAACACGCGGCCGACGACTCCTGTCTGCTGCGAGATTACTTCTACCCTGGATCAAACGAAAGAATATTAAAGTTTATCCCGTGCACGTCAAGTTCACTAGAGAGTAGCAGTTTTGTGTCTTCAAGCAACCAGTTCAGAATTCTCATGAAATGGGCAGAAGGCAAAGTGGATCCCGTTTCTTCCGATGATACGCCCAGTGCTTATTTACTTAGCCATTTCAGACTGCTCTACTCAGTTCGTTAACTTAGCTGTAGAGGGCGTTTAGCATGTGTTAGTATTGATGGAGATGGAGAAGAGCCACCAGTTACACCAGGAGACGAACTCGGTAAGGTGAGACTGGAGCAAAAAAAATCGCACTGACGTGTTTTACGGCCCACTTTAGATTTGTAGTTTTATAAGTTTTTTGCGAACATTTGGGCCAAAATAATAATATAAATAATAAAAAAATTAATTAATAAGAGTGACTGGATCCCTTTTAGGGGGGAAAAAACAGGTAGTGGCGGGTTCCGAACCACCGACATTTAGCGTCATAGTCCAATGCCTTGCCCACTACACTACATCTAGCAATCAGAGACGAATCCTTTAATCTCATACTATTGATGACCGTTCTTAACTGATGCTAATATGGCATTTGTAGACACTAGATTATCATTTATCGTACGAAGAACAATGTGTTTTTGTTAATTCCTCAGTGCGCCATTGCTTTGAAATGACAACGTGTAAGTTACAATAAGAAAATCATCAAATACGCAACGCAAGATGGATGGCGTATGCCAGAGATAGTTCTGGACGAGGAATGTCACGTGACATCTCAATGGAGGGTGTAAAATTTCCTGACTTTTGCAAATATGTCTCCAACGATACGAGATATGAAAAAAGGTAAGGGAGCTAAGTTGTAGAGAATTTTCTCCTCTACCAATTAGGTTATTCAATTTTCGTGTCAGATGAACGGTTCGTTTGCAATTACAATTATATTACAAACGGCTTTTTTTGGTCTTACTGCCGTATTTTTTATCTGAAAAATTTGAGAAAAGGAGGTTCTGGTCTCTGGCGGCCTACAATCATGTCTGTAAAATTTGGTGCTGATCGGTTGAACGGTTCGTCTTAAAAACAGGGAACACGTTACGGACAGACAGACAGACGGACAGACAGACAGACAGACATACATCCCAAAATCGCCGTTATTTTTGCACATATCTTTGAAACGCTACGAGATATGAGAAAAACATAAGAGAGCGAAGTTGTAGAGAATTTTCTCCTCTACAAATTCAGTTATTCAATTTTCGTGTCAGATGAATAGTTAAGCCGTTATTTTCATTTAAATTTCGAGCTGTCGAAAGACGATTGCAAAGGCCCACTTTTAGTGTTACTACCGTAACCTAAAGTGGCCAACTGGGAACGGGCAAGGGAGGGAGCGAGGACTAGGAAGGCGGTGTCGTTAGCATATTGTAGGAGATAGACAGGAGGCTGTTGCTGATTACTGGAAAGGGAGAATATAATTGGTGTAACCGGACACGGAAGAAGAAGAACAAACATTTGAACATTTTCAACTTACGAAATACCGTAAAAGTGTGACAGATTGCCAATCAGCATTTAAAAACAAATTGAAATAATTTCTGAATGACAATTGCTTCTACTCAGTAGATGAATTTTTACATAGATATTAGTAATTTCACTAAATAAATAAAACATGACATTAAAAAAGAAAATAAATAGAAAAGAAACAAATGTATTTCGTGTGATGGTATGTTTTAGTAAAGTGACACGATTACGGTATGTAACGTGGCGGGGACTCACGTCGTCGAAGGTGCTGCGGAAGACGTCTAGCGAGCGCGCGAGGCGCAGCAGGCGCAGGAGCGCGGGCGAGGCGTCGTGGCGCGCGTCCACCTGCACCATGGCCAGGCAGTACTGCGCGCGCGCGCGCCGCACGCACGAGTCGAAGTCGCCGTACTGGTTCACGTTGCCGTTCAGCACCCCCGACGGCAGCTTCGCGCTCGAGTCGTACACTGCGCACACAACAGCGCCTCGCGTTACAAAACAAGGATGCACATCGAGTCCGGGAACACTTTCAATTGTGTACTGCACAAAAACTAAACACTGTACAGTAGTTCAATACCACAATAATTATAAATTATTTTAACACTGCTTTAAACTTTGTTAACTCACTATAAGCTTATTTCGGCCTTAGGCCATCATCAGGAGTTCTGTAATACAAGTAATATAGAAGAGTCTATGTACGATTTCCCTCCACAACGCAAACTTTAATTCAGCTTCTTTGTTCCAAAGATAATTGCCACTACTGCCAAGGCTCTCCATGCAGCGGAATAGCACCTCAGCAATGGACATGGTGGAACAAACCCGTTATGGTGATATAAATATCAATTAATATGAATAAATGATCCCTGAGACGGATTTTCGTCTCAAATATGTCAAAGACACTATTGATAGATGTGAAGCATTGAATTAAAATTTGTGGTGCGGCCGGGAATCGAACCCGGACCTCCATGCTTACTAGGCAGACGTCTTAAGCGGTTTTTTTTTTTTTTTTTTTTTTTTTTTTTGTCTGGGTAGTTCTCTTCGTTGCGGACGCTGATCGTTTTTGTTCGAGGTTGTTCGTTGAATGTTTGGCTCAGCTTTTTTATTACAGAGGGAGTGGAGCCCTCTGACCGGGCGCGCTGAGCCACGGCGCCCGGCAAACCGTTAGACTACCACACCACTAACGATTAAGGCGCCTCGGAATAGTCTATGTACGATTTCCCTCCACAACGCAAACTTTAATTCAGCTTCTTTGTTCCAAAGATAATTGCCACTACTGCCAAGGCTCTCCATGCAGACGAAAATCCGTCTCAGGGATCATTTATTCATATTAATTGATATTTATATCACCATAACGGGTTTGTTCCACCATGTCCATTGCTGAGGTGCTATTCCGCTGCATGGAGAGCCTTGGCAGTAGTGGCAATTATCTTTGGAACAAAGAAGCTGAATTAAAGTTTGCGTTGTGGAGGGAAATCGTACATAGACTATTCCGAGGCGCCTTAATCGTTAGTGGTGTGGTAGTCTAACGGTTAAGACGTCTGCCTAGTAAGCATGGAGGTCCGGGTTCGATTCCCGGCCGCACCACAAATTTTAATTCAATGCTTCACATCTATCAATAGTGTCTTTGACATATTTGAGACGAAAATCCGTCTCAGGGATCATTTATTCATATTAATTGATATTTATATCACCATAACGGGTTTGTTCCACCATGTCCATTGCTGAGGTGCTATTCCGCTGCATGGAGAGCCTTGGCAGTAGTGGCAATTATCTTTGGAACAAAGAAGCTGAATTAAAGTTTGCGTTGTGGAGGGAAATCGTACATAGACTATTCCGAGGCGCCTTAATCGTTAGTGGTGTGGTAGTCTAACGGGTAAGACGTCTGCCTAGTAAGCATGGAGGTCCGGGTTCGATAATATAGAAGAGTTGTTACATATATTCTTATAACATAATTACATAAAAATAGAAATTTGTTAAAAGCGAATATTGATTTAAGCGTAAGGAAGTCCTTTCTGAAGGCATTTGTATGGAGTGTTGCCTTGTAATGGAGTGAAACATGGACGATAAACAGTGTGGACAGAAAGAGGATAGAGGCTTTTGAAATGTGGTGCTAAAGAAGAATGCTGAAGATTAGGTGGGTGGATCGCGTAACTAATGAGGACGTACTGAACAGAATGGGGGAGAAAAGAAATTTCTGGCATACCTTGACTAAAAGAAGGGATAGATTGGTAGGACACATTCTTAGACATCAAGGAATTGTGGGTTTGGCGTTGGAGGGAAGTGTGTTGGGTAAAAACCGCAGAGGAAGACCAAGAGATGGATACAGTAAGCAGATTCAGACAGATGTAGGTTGCCTTTCTTATGTGGAGATGAAGAGGCTCAGGATTGGGTATTGTGCAGAGCTGCATCAAACCAGTCTCCGGACTGAACACCACAACAACAACAATTACATAAATTTTTACAAAGTTTTACTTACATTACTTATAATATTGTTGTTGTTTATTTGCTGCCCAATTCATTATAGAAGCTGATGTAATGCTTATCTGTATATGTGCAGCAGCACTGGTTATATGATTAGATTTTTTATCAGTTTTTCATAGTGGCAGTCTGTAGTGGCAGCATCCAACGGTATTATAAGTTTACATGGTTACCAGTAATTTATACATTAATATCTTTGGTTTATTGGTTTTTGTATTGGAGTTTTACTATGGATTTGGAATCTTTGGTGTTTATCCATTCTCTTGTTTGTTTATAATGTGAATAAAATTTCCGATGTATTTTTTATGTTTGAGTTCGGTTTGCCGGCCGCGGTGACCGAGGGGACTGAGGCGCTCCAGTCACGGTCTGCACGGCCACTACGGTCGGGGGTTCGAATCCCCCCTCGGGCATGGATATTTGTGCCGTCCTTAGTCTTAGCTAGTTCATAAGTAGTTTGTAAGCTTAGGGACTGATGACCCCATAGTTAAGTCCCATAAGTTCTACAAACATCTGAACATTTAGTTCGGTTTTTTCATTTAGTACATCGTTCTGGTTGTTGTGTATATGGGAATATAGTTCGATTTCCTCGAGAATATTCATTTTTGTCCCTTTTTGTATAATGTGTAAAATTTTTAAGGCTTCCTCTAAAGGTTTTACATCGTGTTTTTCCGTGATTAAATGTTGATAGAATTTAGATGGATTATTTTTAGTCTCTTGTGTGTCTTTGTATCTAGCTTGAAACTTTCTGCCAGTTTGGCCTATATATGACTTCTGACAGGTGTTACACGTAATTTTGTAGATACCCGGATTATTGTATTTTAGTGAGTGTCTGGCTCCTTTAAAAATTTCATGGTTCAAACAGTGCTTGTTTTGATGGGCAAATTTGACGTTTGTGTCTTTGAATATTTTGTTAATTTTGTCCGGTATGTTTCCTATGTATGTTGTAGGTACGAATGTCGGTTTTTTGTTTGTTGGAGTGTCTTTCGCTAATGTTATTTCTCTGTGCAGCTTTGATATTTTTGCCTGTGTTTTCTGCTGGTATAATTTTGATATAATTTTAGGGTCGTAATTGATTTGTTGGGCTATGTATTCTAAGGTGCGTATTTCTTTCTGAATGGCTTCAAATTCTAGTGGTAAGTTTATTATTCCGTTAAGCGTGGTGTGAAAGAAAGCCATTTTGTACAGTAGGACTGGGGCGCGGCGAACGCCACCTAGAGAGAAGGCCGCGGCGCTCTTATGACGTCATGCAGCGTAGGCTGAGCACGCGCAGCTGACTGGTTAGCCGCTGGGGCACGGCCCACTATGCCTATGCAGCCGGCCAGTCAGCTATGCGCGCGCAGCCTACGCTGCATGACGTCACACGAGATCGCCGCGGCGTTGCTCGAGCGCACCGAGAATTTCTCGAGCTGCCGGCGCTCGAGCAGTTCTCGAGAAGCGGCGGTTGACTGGGACAGCGCGCCACGCTACGCGCTGCGGTTGTTTGCAGCATTTAACTGTAGGCGTTTAATACGAGAAAACCCAAGTCACCCGGCTGGCAGTGCTTTACGGAGGATGGAGATATCTGTTGTTAAGTTCCGTAATGTAGCAAAAAATACAACAGGCGGGGTGTAAGACATTTAAAATTACACAAATTTAGGAATCAAACAGAGAAGTTCACGGATACAGAAGCGCATTCTTATATTAATATAAGTCAGACAAAATACCGAGCTATTATGTATGTTATCCGTCTTGAGAGGAAGATATAAGATGAACATTAACAAGAGTAAAACTAAGGTAATGGAATGTAATGTCAGAGAAACAGGCGATGCTGAAGGAATTAGATTAGGTAATGAGACAATAAAAGAAGTAGATGAATTTTGTTATTTGGGTAGCAAGATAACTTCCGATGGCCGAAGCAAAGAAGATATAAAATGCAGAATGGCTATGGGGAGAAAAGCGTTTCTAAAGAAGCGAAACTTGTTAACATCCAATATTAATTTAAATGTTAGGAAGTCCTTTCTGAAAATTTGTCTGGAGTGTAGCATTGTATGGGAGTGAAACGTGGAAAATAAGGAGTTCAGATAAAGGGACCATAGAAGCTTTTGAAATGTGGTGCTACAGACGAATGATGAAAATTAGATGGGTAGATCACGTAACTAATGAGGAGGTGCTTAACCGAATCGAGGAGAAAAGGAGTTTCTGTCATGTCCTGATTAAGAGAAGGGATAGATTGGTTGGCCACATTCTGAGACATCAAGGAATTGTCAACTTAGCATTAGAAGGAAGTGTGTGCGGTAAAAATCGTAGAGGGAGACCGAGGGACGAATATAGTAAGGAGATTCAAAAGGATGTAGGTTGCCGAACGTATTCTCAGATGAAGAAACTTGCACATTACAGAGTAGAGAGCCGGCCGCGGTGGCCGAGGGGATTGAGGCGCTGTCACGATCCGCACGGCCACTACGGTCGGGGGTTCGAATCCCCCCTCGGGCATGGATATTTGTGCCGTCCTTAGTTGTAAGTAGTTCATAAGTAGTTTGTAAGTTTAGGGGCTGATGACCCCGTAGTTAAGTCCCATAGACTCTACAAACATTTGAACATTTGACAGAGTAGAGTGGAGAGCTGCATCAAACCAGTCTGCGGACTGAAGACCACAACAACAACAACAACCATTCAAACTACATTAAAAGGAAATTCGGTAAAAAGGTTATATAGTAGCTGAAACAGTCTGCGAGTATCGGAAAACAATAATATTTAATTTGCCTGCCATAACATCCAAAATGTATAAAAATTACCACTATCCAAACTTTTGAACAGAATGAGGACATAACAACCAACAGTCAGTATTTTAGTTGTAAATTGTGGTGGCTGGGAATAAAGTACCAGAGCTTTAAGCTGAAAAAAAACAAAAACAAAAAAAAAAAAAAAAAAACGGAAGGTTAGGTACGTAACGCTGGCTAATGCTGTAAGCTCTGCCGAATTTTTTTCTACAATTAGTAAATGTATGTAAGGACTTTTTGGGTGTAGCATTTTTCTCTCGTGTAAGTATAAATACATGCGGAATGCATATTGCTTTTTGGTAACAATGAAGTTCTTGTTTCGTGTAAGATCAGTGTTTTAATAATAATCCTATGTTACGGGTATATAATAATAACAATAAGCTGTCTTCAGTCACAATAATTTTATTGTTTTTATTGTCCGACGCGTTTCGGAGCTATAACTCCATTTTCGAGAACTTTATTACTGTATTTTTGTGTTACATCTGCTTCAGTTTTTCACCTAACGGTAGAAGAACGACACAGTTGTTAGTTTTTTGCGAGAAAGTTGCTGCAGGCGTTAATACAAGGATCTTATAATAAACATACAGTGAAGTAATGTGAACTGTTACCCGCATTTGTCGAGATTCAATTATCTCCTGCATTGGTGAAATAAATAATAAAAACAATAAAATTATTGTTACTGAAGACGGCTTATTGTTATTATAATATACCCCTAAGCTAAACGGTACTGTCACGGACCGCCCACGGCGAAGTGTCGATTAATAATAATAATGTAATAATCCTATGAAGACGATTACGACTGCACTGTCGCAATGTTTCGTTGTAGAGCAGCACTGTCGATGACTTCTCGAGAGTACTCGAGAATTTCTCGAGAAATTGGCTCAGCGTCGCGTGTTTCTCGAGAGAGCTTATAGCCCATCCCTACTGTACAGATGCCATACGTATTTCATATTGAAGAGAAACTCTGAAAGTTTATTTTTATTTTAAATATTTATTTATTGCAAACATTTGATATACGAACCCTGAATGACGCGGCAGGCGTCAATACGGTAATCGTATTCTTGCGATACTCGTCCCAGCTGTCGACTGTGGCAGAGGCGCTACATGCACCAGATCCTTAACGTGTCCCAACAGAAACAAGTCATACGGGATGAGATCTGGTGATCAGGGAGGCCATTCCATTAAACAGCTGTCTTTGTCGTTGTCTTTGAGCTTCCGCACTAGTTCCAATTTGAATGGCTTCGTAGACAGCGTCTGTCGCAGGACTTTCCACACTGTCATTGAAGCCATTTAGAGTTCACGGGATTCACGACGCACCGATTTCTTTGGACTCCTTATGGATGTTTCTCGTACGCGCTCCAAATTCACTTCACTCTTACTGGGACGTCCGCTTCTCTTTTCCGGGCACAAGCAACTCGTCGTAACGAATTTGCTGGTGGCTTCTTACCATACTTGGTTCAAAACACCCGTAGAACAGCTGTAGCACACTTGTTTTTGTCCGACTCCAACACACAGAAATATCGCTCTGCACCTGAACTCGTCATGTTTCCAACTGGCGCAGACTATCGGCAAATTACCAAACTACGCTATGGCGGTATACAAGGGAGGGGGGGGGGGGGGAAGAAAAATATTTGTACACTGATTGGTTCTTGTGCAATAAATAACTGCAACTGTTCCCGGACTCTATGTACACCCTGTACAGGGTAGTACATTACTGGCTAGCCGGCGGTACCTGAAGCTGGGTGTTGCACCCAAGTTATCCAAGTTTCAATTTGCTTTCTTATGTGAGACACTTAGGCCGATATAACACCATTAAATTTTCATTGACAAGAACATCTTTGTGAAAGAAATTTGCACAGTGTAATATGGAACTTTTGTCGAAGTTTCCCCTTTCGTCAAAAAATCTTTCATCAAATCTAGCTGCTCACCTTAGATTTGATCAAAGAAAGCTTTCGTCTTATAGTTGGAGCCACAAACGACGGCAGTCGACTTTAGGCTTGGTCTGCACATCGACGTCACACGTTCGTCGACAGCCAATGAGCGTTCAGTATTGTTCTGAACGCTCTGTTGCAACTGTCGTAGGCATTGTCAAATTTAAACTCGATTGTAGCGAGTTATTCGGTGTTTATTAGTCTATTTGTTGCAAGTTGTCATACCTGATGGTGCTGGCTTAGCGAGAGCCATAAATTGCGGGATATAAGTTTTGTTGAAGCGCAAATCACGTATATATGCGTACTTCAACTGTTGCTTGAAACCGGCAAAGATGCTGTTATCTAGACATTCGTGAGTCCAACTACGACAGCAATGAGAAGTGTGTTTACTTGAAGAAGCAGCACTTTTTGACGTACTGTTTGAAAATACGACCGCGAAATTCGAATTGGTGTGTCGCCACAACAACAAAATTTGTACATATGTATGAAGCTGATTATAGAAATCGGCTGCATCGAGCCGAGAGCTAGAAGACAGTTGCGGAGGTCATTGGCGATGAAGTGACTGGTTGTACGGCACCAGTTTCACAGCGGGTAAGGCATAAGTACCGTTTTGAAATTAAAAAAGATATCTCAATAATTTTATTTTTACATGAAAGCCTGTACCTTGATCTACTTCTTTACATAATTCCTGTCAATACAAAGGCACTTGTCATGACGATGTACCAGTTTTTGAATAACCTCCTCATAGATAGAAGTCTGCCGCCTGACTTGTTAACCACTGCATCACAACTGTTTTGACTTCGTCATCGTCTTGCTCGGTCACAATGCCATAGAAAACACTACGAGAAACTTCTCAATACTTAATGTGCTTAAAGTGTTTATAACTTTTGAAGCAAGTGCCCATTGCAATTGCGTTTGACGAAGGACGTTAATGAAGGTTCGTAGAATTTGTTTATATGGTTTGTACTTATACACTTATGCTTGGGATGTATTATGTCAAAACATAACCTGAGAATGTCATCAAATTAGATAGAGAGTTATTGTAAATGATCGTAGAAGATATGATCCCCGGAGATCCTCCGATGTACGATAGTACAATATGTAGCATAGGATATCTTGTGTGAAACTTTATACGACTTCTACCAGCTTTTCCAGCCTTCTGTAAATAAATAACTCGTGTCGCAAGACAAATGGTCAATATTCAAGCTTATGACAGACACGCTATTCGGATCAAACAGGTCTAGTAAAACACGTGGTCTAATGAGCAGATTTTAAGAGATACGGCCACTTATTCATCTTTGCTACAGTTAAAAAAAATGTTCAAATGTCTGTAAATCTATCGGACCAAACTGCGTGGTCATCGGTCCGTAGCTTACAAACTACTTAAACCTAGGTAAACTAACCTACGGACAAACACACACACCCATGCCCCAGGGAGGACTCGAACCTCCACGGCGAGCACCCGCGCGCTCCGCAGCGAGGCGCTTTAGACCGCTCGGCTACTCCACCGTGGCCTACAGTTAAATACCTCTCCTGTACCGAACAGGTGCCCAGCTTTGCTGGACAAATTTTTCTTGGTTTGTTCCATAAAGCCTTTCCCCAAAATATGGGAAGTTTGCAGTAGTTGAGATTCGCTTCACGGTACTCAGTATGAATAAATGCCCATAGCCTTTATAAGGTACTTTTTATTTATTTATTTATTTTTTGCTTCGAATAATCGTTCCTGCCATACCCTCGAATATTGGCCATTTTTCCAGGGACATCAAGATGGATGGGCCCTGTGAAATTCGACACAGCACGTGACACTATTGGTCTTAGATTCCCAGAGACCAATTCCGGTGTGGACCGAGTTACTTTTTCCGATCAGTTTAATAACTCCTTATTGCATATTTAAATACATGAAAACCCACGATAAGGCACGGCTTAGTTAAATTGTGAAATATTTTTGGAAACATTTTTGTTTCATTTGTTGGGCAACAGCACTCTTATTTAAATTTATATATAAAGAAAAGTCTAGAGTGCAAAAATTTATTTTTTCCCGACTAGTTTCGGTATTCTTTTACACTATCTTCAGGAAATTTAGCTCCAAGTTTCCTTCCAGCTCCACAACATCAGTGGAGCTAAATTTCCTAAATGTTCAGATGTTTGTAGAGACTATGGGACTCAACTACGGGGTCATCAGTCCCTAAACTTACAAACTACTTACGAACTAGCTACTACTAAGGACGGCAAAAATATCCATGCCCGAGGGGAGATTCGAACCCCCGACCGTAATGGCCGTGCAGACCGTGACTGGAGCGCCTCAGTCCCCTCGGCCACCGCGGCCGGCTAAATTTCCTGAAGATGGTCTAAAAGAAGACAGAAACTAGTCGAAAAAAAAATTATTTGCACTCTAGACTGTTCTTTATATAGAAACTAGCGTAAACCCGCGTCTTGGTTGATTATGATAGATAATGCGGGAAACGTCAAATCGGTTTTTTAAAGAGATGTATTTAAAAATTTCTTTTTTACTGCTTTATTTATTTATTCTTATATTTCCTTATTCGTACGCTTATCCTTACAGAGAAAGAGCTGAAGACATTGTAGCACGCACAGACCAAAGATATTGCCTGTGGCATCACGTTTCTCTGAATGTAACTTCCTTGTTATAGAGTCGCAAACGTCATCGCTGGCCTTCAGTCAGAATTTTTTTTATAATTTGACGACTTTCAACCACCATATCTTCCACCCCCTTATAGCTATCGGCATGGAACTGCTATGGTGTACAACGGAAGACTTCGGATAACAATTACACACAGACCATTCGTTTACGTTCTGTAGTTTTCACTGCAGAGCGAAATATTAAACACACAAACACTCGTAGAATTTTATATACACAGATAACTTTCCATCCCAACATACTCCACCCTTTTATCATTATCAACCCTCAAGCAACAATGCAACCAATAAAATCATCTTCAAAGAGTAAATATTGTTCCGCATTTTGAGTTATGTTTTTCAAATTACTAAATATCTATCAGATCGCTAGATAACCGTGCCTAAAACCTTTCTCAAGTATATATTAGTAACTGTACAAATATTTTAGTCTCTGCGTCTTGTCGTTCGGACGTGATAAGCGTACACCGAACAGACATTCACATTAATATATATAGATAAGTAGCTATCCGATCGCCATAAAACCGTGCCTAAAGCATTCCCCGGGTAGACATTAGTAACTGTACAAATTTTTAGCTTTTTATATCTTGTGGTTCAGGCTTGATAAACGTACACCGAACAGTCACATTTATAGATATAGATTGTCAAATGTTTGTAAAGCTAAGGGACCAAACTGCTTACGTCATCGGCCCTTAGACGTACAATCTATTTAGACTAACTTTAACTTACGCTGAAACAACACACACGACGTAAAGAGTTTTCCATGCGATACAAATACTTTGAAAATGCGGATGAATCATCTCACGAGGAAAGAAACGAAGAATGATTGTTTCGATACTTGTATAACTCGCACAATCATCTTTTTTTCCGGAGGTTCACTGACCCATTGATAACACGGAAGCGTCGCCAATGCCTAAACCAGTAGAACTTCTGGTTTTACATCCGATACATTATGAATGACGTGGTATGTAAGAGGTGGCTGAGTCGCGCCGGTGCGTCACTGGAGAGCAGGCTGCGGGATATAAAAACACGCCGTGTGTGTGTGTGGTGTCCTTGAGACGGCACATTCCACGGCCGACACCCCGGCAGCACAGCGCTTGGCTGCGTCCCACCTGCCTGTTAATGCACACTCACGCTCCGGGTAGGGCCACTAACCGTCCCGCATTTTAAAATGATTCATAAATCTCCCGCGCGGGACGTCACTTTTCCCGCAACTGTCTCGTTTTAAATGTGAACCTATTTTCGTGTTACTGTCATCGGTACGAATTTTCATAATGCGGAGCAGCCTTGACATCTAACTTCAACTAAAGATAGTGTCCAGTCACGGTTTGCACGGCCACTACGGTCGGGGGTTCGAATCCCCCCTCGGGCATGGATATTTGTTTTAATTATATCCATAATGGATGTGAGGTCGCGGTTGTATGCTTAATTATTTTGTCAAGTAGGCTCAACCACATAATCGTGTATAAAACACTAAAATATGACGCGTTTCAAGGGTCAAACCGTCATCATCAGATAAAATATACAAGAATCTTTAATACCCAAGACAATAAAAACCTAAACCGTAATAAAAGAAAACGTGGTTACTGCCCTTGTGATCGTGTGTGAGGAGCTTTCTGCGGAGACACGGTTACAAGGGAAGTAACCGCGTTTTCTTTTATTACGTTTTAGATTTTTATTGTCTTGGGTTTTAAAGATTCTTGTATATTTTATTTGATGATGAGGGCTTGATCCTTGAAACGCGTCATATTTTAGTGTTTTATACACGATTATGTGTTGAGCCTACTTGACAAAATAATGGATATTAGTGCCGTCCTTAGTGTTAGCTAGTTCATAAGTAGTTTGTAAGTTTAGGGGGGGATGAGGGGGATAGTCCCCCCCCCCCAGAACCCTAACATGGCCAAAAAACCAAGAAAACTTGAGTTTGTCCTGTAACTTGTTATGGTACATCGCCTTCATTTTCATACAAACAAACAGAAGTCTTGTAACTTTCTAAAATACATTCATGTTATAAAGCAAAATTTCGAGTATTATTATTGTTCATTATTTTACCTTAATTATTAGAAGGACAGGGTCTACTAATCTACTACGTTTGTTTTATTCTAAAAACAGTCAATATGCTTTCGTGTAACATAATTTTCTAAAACAACTATCTTAAAAAGTTTGTTTTAATTTGAACATAAATTTATCCATGTTATTTGGATTTTTTGAGGTCTGCGACTGTATTATAATCTTATTTTGAATGATTAATGCTGCAGCAGTCACTGTTTATAAATATTTTTATTGGCACGACGCGTTTCGGCAACATGCTGCCATCATCGGGTGCATTTTTACAGTTACTGGTTACATTCTTGATGTATCGTGTTTTGTGTTGTGGATGCCAGTGAGGTTATGTTTGTACAGTTTTAACAGTTTTGCTAATCTTGATAAACTTGTTGTCTGGCACACACAACACAAGCACATAGTTACATACACACTTACAACACATGTGGACATTTTGTATTTTGTATTTGGCAAAATACAAAATGTCCACATGTGTTGTAAGTGTGTATGTAACTATGTGCTTGTGTTGTGTGTGCCAGACAACAAGTTTATCAAGATTAGCAAAACTGTTAAAACTGTACAAACATAACCTCACTGGCATCCACAACACAAAACACGATACATCAAGAATGTAACCAGTAACTGTAAAAATGCACCCGATGATGGCAGCATGTTGCCGAAACGCGTCGTGCCAATAAAAATATTTATAAACAGTGACTGCTGCAGCATTAATCATTCAAAATAAAATTGTTTTAATTTGACTAAAAGTTTGCTCGTCAAGCAGATCTGCAGATATGTTTTAGGTGGCAGTGCAACTCAAGCGTCCTTATAGAACCTTTCCTGAAAGACAGGCCGGGAACGACTAAACACATGGCGACAAAACAGGAACAATAATGAGATGTCTGTTTTAACTTTGGAACTTGTACAATTTTCGAATGACCTGAAATCGGGATATTCGGTGTCCCATCCGAGGGTGAACCGGTCGGTACATGCAAACAGACCCCTGAAAATCGGGACACCTGGAACAGTAGTCCGGGGTTGGCTTAGACTACGGACATACTCAAATCACTTCTTCAGCTACCTGATGACTAGGATACAGGAGACTACGACTCAAGTAGCCGATCACACTCTAGTCTTCCGTACTGCTGAGTCACTTGCGGCGTGAAGTAAAATTAAATCAGGCACTGACCAGAAGTAGAAGCATTGAATTTAAATTCGTGCCATGACCGGGAATCGAACCGGGGAGCTCCTGCTTACTAGGCAGTCACCTTAGCCATTCAGCCACCGTGGTATTATTGACAACGCGAATACCCCAAGCACGTCCCCTTCCACAACACAAACTTCAATTCTGCCTCATGTTCCCCTACGTAACTCATGTCAATATCGCAGAGGCTCTCCAGTAGTGGAGTTGCACCCCAGCAACTGAACGTAAATGGGAACATTCCTGCCTTGAACCTCAGGCGTGGGTCATATTTATATCAAACAATACACAAGAACCTCCTTTATCCGGCCCCCATATTGCCATACCGTAAAGTGATCGGACGTCGGTTCTGGTTTATCGAGACCCCTAGTTCCTATTGGGTTCTGCCTAAATGTTCCGCATTGCTGAGGAAGTTGCTCGTTACACTCTGAAGTTCCCTCTCAGAAATTGCAGTGATTTCGTGACGAATGTTTGATTTTAGTTCATCTAAAGTGTGGGGATTTGATTTGTTCACTTTCTCTTTTAATGCTCCCCACAGATAAAAATCTCAGCCGGCCGCGGTGGCCGAGGTGACTGAGGCGCTCCAGTCACGGTCAGCACGCCCACTACGGTCGGGGGTTCGAATCCCCCCTCGGGCATGGATATTTGTGCCGTCCTAGTTCGTAAGTAGTTCATAAGTAGTTTGTAAGTTTAGGGACTGATGACCCCGTAGTTAAGTCCCATAAGCTTAACAAACATTTGAACATTTGAAAAATCTCACGTGGTTAAATCGGGAGAACGAGGGGGCCAAATGTCCTATGTGATAAATTTTTCTCTGAACACATTACCAATTTCCCGTAAAGATAGACCGAGCGAGGTGGCGCAGTGGTACACACTGGACTCGCATTCGGAAGGATGGTGGTTCAAAACCACCTCCGGCCATCCAGATTTAGGTTTTCCGTGATTTCCCTGACTCACTCTAGGCAAATGCTGGGATGGTTCCTTTGAAAGGGCACGGCCGATTTCCTTCCACATTCATACCCAAGCACTCCGAGCGTAAGCTCCGTCTCTAATGACCACGCTGTCGACTGGACGTTAAACTCCAAGCTTCCTTCCTTCCTTCCTTGCCGTAAAGATAAGTTCGCAGTATGAGCCGTCGCAGCCTTGCTGAACTGTCGCAAAGGCATGTTCTCTTTCAGTTAATTGGGCAAATAAAGGCTGCAATATGTTTTCAACATACGTGTCACTATTGTTTTCTGAAAATATAAAGGGCCTATTATTCTCTCGCCACTAACAGCGCACCACACTCCTATTTTTTGATCGTGCAGGGGCTGTTCGTGAATTAAGTTAGGCTTTTCCTAACTCCAGTAACGGTTATTTTGCGAATTAACATACTCAGGTGGAACCATGATTCGCCCAAAAAGAAAGTTAAGTTCGGGCCAATTTCTCCGTCATGCATCTTTATCTGAATCTACATCTACATCTACATACATACTCCGCAATTCACCGTAAGGTGCGTGGCGGAGGGTACACTGCACCACTACTAGGCATTTCCTTTCCTATTCCACTCCCAAATTGAACGAGGAAAAAAAGAATGCTTATATGCCTCCGTACGAGCCCTAATTTCTTTTATCTTGTCTTTGTGATCTTTACGCGAAAAGTAAGTAGGCGGCAGCAAGATCTTACTACACCCAGCTTCAAATTCCGGCCCTCTAAATTTACGTAACAGAAATTCACAAAAAGAACGTCGTCTTTCTTCCAGCGATCCCCAATTGAGTTGCATTTCCGTGACACTCGCGCATTGGTCGAACCTACCGGTAACAAATCTAGCTGCTCGTCTCTGAACCGCCTCTATGTCTTCCTTTAAACTGATCTGCTGCGGGTCCCAAACACTTGAGCAATACTCAAGACGTGGTCGTACAAGCGTTTTATACGCCGTCTCCTTTACAGGTGAAGTACAGCTTCCCAAAATTCTCCCAATAAACCGAAGTCGGCTGTCCGCCTTACTCACAACTGTCCTTACATGCTCGTTCCATTTCATATCGCTCTGCAATGTTACGCCTAGATATTTGAACGATGAGACAGCATCAAGAAGCTCACTACTAATGCTGTATTCGAACATTATGGGATTGGTTTTTCTACTCATGCGCATCAACTTACATTTTTCTACATTGAGAGCTAGCTGCCATTCTTCGCACCAACTAGAAATTTTGTCTAAGTCATCCTGTATGCTATTACAGTCAGTTACAGACGACACCTTCCCATACACCACAGCATCATCAGCAAACAGCCGCAAATTACAACTTACTCTGTCCATCAGATCATTTATATAGATAGAAAATAATATCGGTCCTATCACACTCCCCTGGGGCACGCCTGATGATACACTCGTCTCTGATGAACACTCGCCGTCGAGAAGAACGTACTGCGTTCTATTACTTAGGAAGTCTTCCATCCAGTCACAAATTTGTGAAAAAATGTTCAAATTTTGTAAAGTCTATGGGACTAAACTTACAAACTACTTATGAACTATGCAAACGTAAGCTTCCGCGGCAGTTGTCACTATCAATAAAATTCTTCTGGGTATTATACCGCGTCGTCATTTTGTAAACTTTGCCGACGTTTCGGCCACTATTGCAGGTGGCCTTCATCAGGGTCTGTGTCTGACTGCTGACTGTACGATCGCTTGATGTTTATATACCAGCGGATGAAGGAGAGGAAGGGGGCGTAGGTTATCCTTTATTGGTGGTTATATTATTGCACGCCATTGGTGGAAAGGGGCGTTGCTGATTGGTGTTTTAATGGCTGGTTTTTTCATATGATTGGATGTTGTATTCTTCTCCCTTATTGGTCAAAAAGGACGTTTCCTATTGGCTAAGTCTGATGGTAAACTCGGCCACAGGGTGTACAGAAAGGCTACCAGCACAGGAAGGTACCTCTACGCCTCCTCCCACCACCACCCCATGCAGAAGAAGTCCGCCCTTCTAACTTTAACAAGGAGGGCTCACAGGATCAGCGATGCCGATCACCTACAGGCGGAACTACGGCACCTCAGATCCACCTTTGTGGCTAATGGCTATGGACTGGGCGAAATAAATAAAACTATGTCCAGGAGGAATGAAAACAATATAGGGGAACAGCAGGAAGCTCAAAGCATCGCCCTATTACCTTACGTGCAGGGCGTCACTGAACGTGTGGGCAAGGTTCTTCGTCGGGCAGGCATCAAGCCAGTCTTCCGCAGCACCAACAAATCTAAGGATTTCCTTGGTTCAACTAAGGACGCGGTTGACAAACTGAGTAATGCCGGCGTTTATGAAATAAGCTGCGAGTGTGGGCTGGTCTACATAGGAGAGACCGGACGAGCAATCTGCACGAGGCTTTCGGAACATGAAAGGTACATACGGCTTGGACAGCACACAAAGTCAGCGGTATCCGAGCACCACAATCAGTGCGGGGAAAAAAAAAAAAAAAAAAGTTATCTTTCGGTGAGGCCCGCGTGCTGGCAAAACAACCTTTCTCAACGAGGAGGAAGATTCTAGGCTATAGAAATAGCGAAGCGTCCCGCCAATATGAACAGGGAGGATGGCTACAGGCTGTCGGCGTCTTGGCTGCCAGCAGTTGCAACGCTACGTGACGGCACCGCGCGCGGAATGACTCGCGCAGGCGCCCCGGAGAGCACAGCGGCCGCGAACACGCAGAGCACCGGCCCGCCGCCGTCTGCGCCAGGCGACAAGTCAACAGCGGCACGCCGCAACCGCTGTCCGTTCTCCCAGGTCCATTCCACCAATAGCAAGTTCTAATACAAAAGCCAATAGGAAACGTCCTTTTTGACCAATAAGGGAGAAGAATACAACAATCAATCATATGAAAAAACCAGCCATTAAAACACCAATCAGCAACGCCCCTTTCCACCAATGGCGTGCAATAATATAACCACCAATAAAGGATAACCTACGCCCCCTTCCTCTCCTTCATCCGCTGGTATATAAACATCAAGCGATCGTACAGTCAGCAGTCAGACACAGACCCTGATGAAGGCCACCTGCAATAGTGGCCGAAACGTCGGCAAAGTTTACAAAATGACGACGCGGTATAATACCCAGAAGAATTTTATTGATACTTATGAACTAACTAAGACTAAGGACGGCACAAATATCCATGCCCGAGGGGGGGATTCGAACCCCCGACCGTAGTGGCCGTGCAGACCGTGACTGGAGCGCCTCAGTCTCCTCGGCCACCGCGGCCGGCACAAATTTGTGAACCTATTCCATAAGCTCGTATCTTCGTTAGCAGTCTGCAGTGTGGCACCGCGTCGAACGCCTTTTTGAAGTCGAGAAAAACACAATCCGCCTGTTGCCCTTCGTCCATGGCTCGCAAGATCAATGGGTGTAATGAGGTACTTCCTCAGCAGGTGTCAGAAATGCTTGAACAACGAAGGGAGGCAGTTCCAGCACCTCCTTGCGTGATACAGGTGAGTAATAAACGTGTCTTTTCAAGTGTTTGTGGTTTGTATGTCAGAAATAACTTGCGCGCCAACCCGTATTAAATTTAGTGCCGAGGTCGTGCGGCGCGCTAAGCGAGCAACGCAGCTGCTATCGTCAGCAAGTCGCACGCCGTAAACGCGGTTGCACTGAGCATGGATCACCCTGTAGAAACCAAATCAGTCTCGGTCATGTCCCTTTGAAACAAATAACTTCTTATATTCTTAACATTGTAAAAGTGCCTGTACTTTATTTCAATATCACATCCCCAAACCTATTGTACCGTATTACAGAATGAGTTAACACGACCTGCTGAATTACGTGTTCACGTTCGAGATCTACCATGATATTTCTTCTGAAGTTTAATTACTGGCTGTGCATTCTCTAGTGCCACCTCAAGGATTACGCGGCCGCTTCGCCCGAAGGGTATGTGTGTGTGTGTGTGTGTGTGTGTGTGTGTGTGTGTGTGTGTGTGTTTGTGTGTGGTGTCCTTAGTATGTTACTTGCAGTAGTTTGTAAGTATAGCAGTTTGCTCCATTAGGCTTACAAGCATCTGAACATTTTTGTTTGTTATTGAACTGGTTTTGCCTAGCGCAGGCCCTAATGTTTCGTGATGTTGGCGTGATGTTTGTGGCACGTATACCACAGGTTCTTTATTCACTTTGTTTAAATTGTAACCAACTTCGCAATGCCCAGTTTTCGGTCTAGAACTTGAGGAGAGGTAGTAAATTATTTTTATCATCTGTTTTGACGCCATCAAACAACTGTTTCGCAATTATTACTGTACTTGACGCACCAGTTGTCAATAATAAAATATACAGGGTGACTCACCTAACATTACCGCTGGATATATTTCGTAAACCACATCAAATACTGACGAACCGATTCCAGAGACCGAACGTGAGGAGAGGGGCTAGTGTAATTGGTTAATACAAACCATAAAAAATACACGGAAGTATGTTTTTAACACAAACCTACGTTTTTTTAAAATGGAGCCCCGTTAGTTTTGTTAGCACATCTGAACATATAAACAAATACGGACTGATGACCACGCAGTTTGGTCCGATAGATTTACAAACATTTGATTTTTTCTGCTGTTCCTTATTTACATAAACGATTTGGGGGAAAATCTAAGCAGCTTTCTTAGGTTGTCTTCAGATGACGCCGTAATTTACCGTCTAGTAAAATCATCTGAAAATCAAACCCAACTGCAGAACGAGCTAAATAAGATATCAGTATGGTGTAAAACTTGGTAGTTGACTCTAAATAATGAGAAGTGTTAAGTCGTCCATATGAGTATGAAAAGAAATGTGTTAAACTTTATTTACAAGATAAATCAAGCAAAAGTAACTCCGCAAAAATCTAGGAATTACTATTACTTCAGACTTAAACTGGAAAGAACACGTAGATAATGTCGTGGGAAAGGCGAACCAGAGATTGCGTTTTATTGGGAAAATGCTTAAAAGATGCAACATAATTACTAAAGAGACTGCATACATTACGCTTGTCCGTCCTTTTTTGGAGTATTGCTGTCCAGTATGGGATCCTTATCACGTGGGTTTGACGGAAGCCATTGAAAGAGTCCAAAGAAGGGCCGCCCGTTTCGTAATGTCACGATACAAGGGAGACAGCCTCACGGAAATGATACAGGATTTGGGATGGGAATCGTCATTATAACAGTGGAGAGAAGTTTGGGAGGTAAAAATCTACGAGGGAGGTCAAGCGATGAGTACAGTAAGCAGGTTCAAATAGTCGTGGGCTGCAGTTGTTAATCGGAAATTGGGGCTTACACAGGATAGAGTGGCGTAGAGAGCTGCAACAAACTAGTCTTCGGAATAGTCGCAACAGCTACAAAAGAGTTAACGTTTTATTATTCAACTTCTTGGAAGCAAGAAGACTTCCTTCTAACTTTCGATGGAAATGTGAACCTTACGAGTTGTCGCATATGACTGGCGAGAAGCGAACTGTTAAAGACGAGACGTCGTAACTTCAAAGAGTCCACTATTTGTCCGCAGGTGAGTCAATATTTGAGGTTTCGAAACGGTGCCAGGTACGTTGCAGTAGGGGGAATGGAGTTTTCCCGGCGGGGGCGTCTTCAAGGTACTCACGGCGGACAAGGACGAAGTGATCAGCAACAAAAGGGAAAGAACAAAATGACACCGAACGACAATAGGTGTAGATGGTAGTTGTGAAATCTGACCACTGTGAGGCTATGGATATTCCCGGTCTTAAGCCAGAAGTGACGCGGCTATGTCTATGTTGTATAAATGGTTTTCCTGATTCGACGCTTTCTGGGGCCCATGAATTGGCGATTATTACGAGTACAGTTGAAACGTCACTGGTCTGTATAATGCAACCTCTGTGACGTCCACCGTTAATAGCTTTACAACTTGAGATCACCGGAATGCACACAGGTGCTCTAAAAGAGAACCGTGTATAGCCGGTTAGTGCCTCGTATTCTCAGCGTTGGTGTACGTAAACAATGAAATGTCACATGCAGTGTGTTCTGGAGTGATAAACCACTGCAACCAGGCACATTTTCGTCGAATCACGGATTTATTTTACAAGACATGCATCAGCAATCTGCATCTATAAATTTGAATGTCTCTTCAGTGTACGTTTATCACGTCTGAACCACAAGACATAAAGGGCTAAAAATTTGTACAGTTACTAATGTCTACCCGGGGAAGGCTTTGGGCACGGTGTTATGGCGATCGGATAGCTATATATATATATATATATATATATATATATATATATTAATGTGAATGTCTGTTTCCGTGTACGCTTATCACGTCCAAACGACAAGACGCAGAAACTTAAATATTTGTACAGTTACTAATTTATACCTGAGGAAGGTTTTAGGCACGGTTTTATAGCGATCTGATAGCTATTTAGTGATTTGAAGAATGTAACGCAAAATGCGGAACAATAATGATTCTTTGAAAATTATATTTACTCTCTGAAAATGGTTTTATATGTTGCATTGTTGCTTGAGGGTTGATAATGATAAAAGGGTGGAGTATATTGGGATGGAAAGTTGTCGGTGTATATAAAATTCTACGTGTGTGTGTGTGTGTGTGTTAATATTTCGCTCTGCAGCGAAAACTACAAACGCAAACGAATGGTGTGTGTGTGTGTGTGTGTGTGTGTGTGTGTGTGTGTGTGTGTGTGTGTGTGCGCGCGCGTGTGTGTGTAATTGTTGTCCGAAGTCTCCCGTTGTACACCATAGCAGTTCTATGCCGACAGCTATAAGGGGGTAGAAGATATAGTGGTTGAAAGTCGTCAAATTATAAAAAAAAATTCGGACTGAATGCCAGCGATGACGTTTGCGACTCTATAGCAAGGAGGTTACGTACAACTAAACGTGATGCCACAGACCATATCTTTGGTCTATGCGTGCTACAATGTCTTCAGTTCTTTCTCTGAAAGGATAAGCATACGAATAAGGAAATATAAGAATAAATAAAAAAAAGCAGTAAAAAAGAAATTCCTTCTTAATACATCTCTTTTAAAAAATCGATTTGACGTTTCTCGCAGTACATCAATTGATCCATCTGTGATATTATTACAATCATTATTGTTGAATTAAGTGATTGGATTCTTCGAAACGAGTGCATTTTTACCTGCGATTTCTCATATATTCTCTGATAAATGTAACTGTTTTTAGAAAAAAAAGGAGATGTACAGAGAAAGAGAGAGTGGATAGGAAACGTACTAACTCAAGATTCGAAGAAATAAATAAATACCCGGGCAACGCCGGGTTTTCAGCTAGCTACGAATATAAATCAGCGTCAGCTGTACAAATCATGGTTGACATACCAAAATTTGAAACTTCCTGGCAGATTAAAATTGTGTGTCGCAACTGTGCTACGAACCTGGGAACTCTGCCTTTCGCGGGCATGCTCTCTAACGTCTGAGCTATCCCGGCACGCTTCACTGTCCGTCCTCAAACTTTACTTCCGCCAGTACCTCGCCTTTTACTTTCCAAACTTCACAGGAGTTCTCCTGCGAACCTTGTAGGTCTAGCACTTCTGGAATGGGTTAGCTCAGACGGTAGAGCGCTTGCCCGCGAAAGGCAAAGGTCCCAGGTTCGAATCTCGGTTCCGGTACACAATTTTAATCTGCCAGGAAGTTTCATATCAGCGCACACTCCGCCGTAGAGTGAAAGTTTTACTATGTCAACATTTGTTCAACTGTTTGTATATCTGTTGGACCAAACTACTATGGTCGTTAGTCCCTAGGCTTACAACTACTTAAACTAACCTAAGGACAACACTCACAGCCATGCCCTTGGGAGGACTCGAATCTCCAACGGCGAACAACCACGCACTCCACAGCAAGGCGCCTTAGAGAGCTCGGCCACTCCATCGCGGCTAAAAATTTGTGCGGAACCAGAACTCAAATCCAGATCTCCCCCTCTTCGCAAGCGGTCATGTAAATCATTAAGTTATCTGTACACACCTCCCGGGTCGAGTCAGACTTCCATATACGACACTTTGCCTACTAACCATGAGTACTCGTAATATGTGTGATTTGTTCCCGCACAGTGACGGACGTTTCCTGCAAATATAGCTTTTTCTTAAATACTATGTGCAGTGTCTGAAGGGCATCTGCATTGGTTATATCGCTAAACACCGACAATGCAGATTTCCTAAGGAAATGCAGTCCGAAAACAAAGGAAGTAGGTTACAGTACACTTGTTCGCTCACTGCTTGAATAATGCTCACCGGTGTGGGATGCGGAATAGATAGAGGAATTAGAGACGATCCAACGGAGAGCAGCGCGCTACGTTACAGGATCATTTAGTAATTGTGAAAGCTTTGCGGAGATGATCGATAAACTCCAGTGAAAGACGCTCTGTCGCTCGGTAAGGGCATTTGTCGAAGTTTCGAGAGCATACCTTCACCTCGCCAAGAGATCATGAGGATAAAATCTGAGAGATTAGAGCCCACACAGAGGCATACCGACAATATTTCTTTCCGCGAACAATACGAGACTGGAATAGGAGGGAGAACCGATAGTGGAACTCAAGATACCCTCCGCAACACACCGTCGGGTGGCTTGCGGAATAGGGATGTAGATGTAGAAGGAAAACGTGAGATTACTTATAATTCTTCAAAAATGTTCAAATGTCTGTAAATCTATCGGACCAAACTGCGTGGTCATCAGTACGTAGCTTACAAACTACTTAATCCTAGGTAAACTAACCTAAGGACAAAGACACACACCCGTGCCCAGGGAGGACTCGAACCTCCACGGCGAGCAACCGCGCGCTCCTCAGCGAGCTGCTTTAGACCGCTCGGCTACTCCACCGCGGCTATAATTCTTCAGCAAGGCCACTTACGTACAACATGAACAGTAACGGTCCCCATACACTTCCTTGAGGTACGTCTAAGTTTATTTCGGATACTGTTGATTACATTCATTATAACAATATACTACACAAAATCACGTAAAGTTTCTCCTGCTATAATATGAAAAAAAAATTAAGTCATACAGACAGGAAGAAAGTTTGTTAGATTTGCTGGCTCTCCTCCACATTAGTCATTTTATAGCAGATTGGTTCCTCCCTGAACTAATGAAACTGTGTCATAAAACGCGAAACACATCTGGTGTTACTCTGTTAAATTGTAGTACGCTTAAGACGGAGACAAAGAAAATATTAGTTGTAATACCGGGTGATCAAAAAGTCAGTATAAATTTGAAAACTTAATAAATCACGGAATAATGTAGAGAGGTAAAAATTGACACACGTGCTTCGAATGAATTTAGGTTTTATTAAAAAAAGGTCAGACAGATGGCGCTTCATCTGATCAGAAAAGCAATAATTAGCATAACAAATAAAGACAAAGCAAAGACGATGTTCTTTACAGGAAATGCTCAATATGTTCACCATCATTCCCCAACAATAACTGTAGACGAGGAATTATGTTGTGAACAGCACTGTAAAGCATGTCCGGAGTTACGGTAAGGTATTGGCGTCGGATGTTGTCTTTCAGCATCCCTAGAGATGTCGGTCGATCACGATACACTTGCGACTTCAGGTAACCCCAAAGCCAATAACCGCACGGACTGAGGTCTGGAGACCTGGAAGGCCAAGCATGACGAAAGTGGCGGCTGAGCGCACGATCATCACCAAACTACGCGCGCAAGAGATCTTTCACGCGTCTAGCAATATGGGGTGGAGCGCCATCCTGCATAAAAATCTTACGTTCCAGCAGGTGTTTATCAGCCAGGTTGGGGATGATGTGATTCTGTAACATATCGGCGTATCTCTCACCCGTCACGGTAGCAGTCACTGACGCTTAGCTGTCCAGCGCCATCTGTCGGGCCTTTTTTTTTTTGTTTTAATAAAACCCCATGTCATTTCAAGCATGTGTATCAATTTTTACCTCTCTGTTTTATTCCTTGATTTATTAAGTTTTCAAATTTATACTGACCTTTTGATCAGCCGGTATTGGCTATCTCCTCATGAAACGCACGCTCTCGGAATTTTGACAGAAGCCCGTACGGCGATACGGATGGTCTGTCTTCCAGCGTCTGCCACTGGAGTTTCCTAATAATCTCCGTGACGCTTTCGTGCTTAATTGATGAGCCCGTAGCGATGCGTTCTCCGTTGGATCCTCTCTGTCCTCTATCAACCCTACCTGGCACGGATCCCAGAATGACGATCAATATTCAGTTGCTGGCCGAACGAGAATTTTGTACCCCACTGTCTTTGTTGGCGGACTACACTTCCTGGCGATTCTTCCAATGAAGTCGGCCGCAGTGGCTGAGCGGTTTTCGGCGCGCCAGTCACAGTCTGCACGGCCGCTACGGTCGGGGGTTCGAATCCCCCCTCGGATATGGATGTTTGTGTCGTCTTTAGTATAAGGTAGTTCATAAGTAGTTTGTAAGTTTAGGGACTGATGACCCCGCAGTTAAGTCCCTTAAGTTTAACAAACATTTGAATATTTGAACTTCCAATGAATCTGAGTCCGGAATCTGTCTTACCCACAACTGCTTTTATATGGTCGTTCCACTTCGAGTCACCCCTTACGTCTATCCCCAGATATTTTATGGAAGTAACTGCTTCCAGTGGTGGCCCTGCTATTGCTTAGTTATGTAATGAAGGACGTTCTTTCTATGTAAACACAGCACCTTAAACTTGTTTATGTTTGTTGCGGCGTCGCCGGCGGTTCACGTAAGGCGCCGGGCCACTACAAGATCGATAAACCGCTGTATGATAGTTCGGCCGCCGAGGGCGCCCGCAGTCTTCGTACCTCTTTGCTCGCTTAGCGCGCCGGCCAATAGGAAGATAGGGCGCACCATAGATCAAACGTTCAAATGTTTGTAAATCTATCGGACCAAACTGCGTGGTCAT
Organism: Locusta migratoria; assembly: GCA_026315105.1. NCBI lineage: Eukaryota > Metazoa > Arthropoda > Insecta > Orthoptera > Acrididae > Locusta > Locusta migratoria. The sequence continues at coordinate 724,252,370 of CM048755.1, read as the reverse complement.
CAATCCGTAGGTTACAAACTACTTAAACTAAGGTAAACTAAGGACATAACACACCCATGCCCCAGGCAGGACTCGAACCTCCGACGGCGAGCAACCGCGCGCTCCGCAGCGAGGCGCTTTAGACCGCTCGGCTACTACACCGCGGTGCGCACCATAGCAGAGACAGACAGTTCTACAGTTCGATCCAGGAGTTCAACAAGTTCGTTCCATCTACGCGAGTCAGCAGTCTGTCTATACACAAGCCGGAACAGTTTTCTATTGCCAAGCAGAACTATGTAGTTAAAACTCTGTACCACCACAAGCACATCTGCTCTAATAAATAATTACGTGGACTAATCGATTCTTTTACAGAGCTTGTCCACATCCTTGCTAGTCACAACACGGCCCATCTCCTGAACCCGCTACCTGCCAGAGATACAATAATGTTGACGCTTAATTCCTATTCCCTGCAATAAGCGTCGGTGCGTTGTAGATCATCCAGAATTTCGTTACCTTTTCCCAGTGTTGAGACTTCTCGATAAATTACAGCATCATCCGCAAAAAGTCTCGTTAGACTTCTCATGTTATTTACGAGGTTATAAGAGCAATTGTCTTATAATACTCCCCTGGGGTATGCCTGAGATCACTTTTTCTGAAGACTTTTCTCCGCTGAGAGTGACACAGATGATCTGATATTCCATATGTTTACACTTTCTTCATCAGGCGACGGTGGGTAACGGCATCGAACGCTTCGCGGTATTCAAGAAACACGGCATCTACCTGGGATGCTGTAGCTATCGCCCTCTGGATCTCGAGGATGAATAGCACGAGTTGTCTTTCACATGATCGTTGCTTTCGGAAATCCTGTTGATTTGTACAAAGGAGAAATGGCATAATATTGGAGCATAAAATATACTCCAAAATTTTGCAATGACCGCTGTAATATAGGTTTGTACATCTGATCGACGACCCTTCCTGTAAACGGCAATGACCTGCGCTTTTTTCAAATCCTTAGGAATGCTTCGCTCCTCTAGAGACCTTCGGTACACTGCTGCTAGAATGGGGGAAAGTTCATTCGCATACTCCGTGTAGAATCGAGTTAATAGCCAATCAGGCCGAGTGGCCTTTCCTCTGTTGAGCGATTACAATTGCTTTTCTATCCCCCTGACTCTTCTTTCAGGATGTGCTATTTTGTCATTCGTGCGATGGCTTAGAGGAAGAACTACAGTAAAGCAGATGCTGTAGAGAGAACTACTAGCTCTTGAATCGAAACTGATTGATCAGTTGTTTGTCTTGAGGATAAACCGCAATCCTTATAGGCAGCTATACTCTCTTGGTCGAAACGTGGTCGAAAGAAGCTCGTTGCCATGTACAAGACGTACTGAAACCGCTTACTCTACAAAAGTGCACACAATAACAGTGCGTGCATACTGGCTTCTGTTACAAAGCTTGAGGTGGAGCTACTGGCGGTGGTGCTGCAAGGCAAATCACGCGCACTCCTCGTTGCCCTAAACTGAAAATTTGACCCAATTTGGATGCGTCCTTCAGGATGTTGCATTTTGGGTGACCAGCAGTGTACTATCTCTCTCTCTCTCTCTCTCTCTCTCTCTCTCTCTCTCTCTCTCTCTCTCTCTCTCTCTCTCTGTGTGTGTGTGTGTGTGTGTGTGTGTGTGTGTGTGCACCGGCCACGTTGTTTTTGGCCCGTCAGCGTGTGTGCTGCTGCTTTTGACGATGTCTCAACAATATTTCACTGAATTACCGACCCTCCCTCACCCATTTTTAAAGAAAACATAGAAAAGGAAAAACAGATCAAAAATCGGTTTGAAAAACGCTGCTATACAACACACTGTCGCTGGCGTCCAGCGCTTTGTACATATTAAGTATAATGTTAAAAGCGTATTCTGCCCACCAGCCTAGATTAAGGCTCTCTTACGAAGTGTAAAGGATGATCTGGGCCTACAGAAGCCGGGAATCTACCACATACCATGCCTGTGTCGTATGTCATACATTGGCCAAACAACCAGGGCCGGCCGCGGTAGCCGAGGGGACTGAGGCGCTCCAGTCACGGACTGCACGGCCACTACGGTCGGGGGTTCGAATCCCCCCTCGGGCATGGATATTTGTGCCGACTTTAGTGCAAGGTAGTTGATAAGTAGTTTGTAAGTTTAGGGACTGATGACCCCGTAGTTAAGTCCCATAAGCTCAACAAACATTTCAAACAACCAGGACATCAGGTGTAAGGAGCATCAACGACACATGAGATTCAAACAAGCTTCCAAGTCAGCTACAGCGGAGCACTGTTTGGAATTAAATCATTTGATGAATTACGATGATGTCAAGATTCTGGCACAAACTCCCAGATACTGGGATAGTGTTATCAAAGAATCCATTGAACTGAAGGTCACGCAAAATCTTGTCAACCGTGATACAGGATATCAGCTTAGTTCTGCCTGGAATCCAGCACTTGATCTCCTAAAGATGCAACGGAGGCAACAGCCCACCTGTGAGAGCAATAATTCTGCATATGACAGAATGAATAAGTCAGCACAGATAGTACAGGCTGAACAAATGGCGCATAATCAGAGAACAAATCAAGTACCAGAAGACGGTCACATAGAGAATAAACGGCATTTCCAACACCAGGAGCCAGAGAGCGATGCGGCAGGCGCTGCTAGCAGGCGCGGACCTCATAGGGAGCACTTGACCCGGCCGGCTACGGTAACAGAAAAATGTTCAAATGTTTGTATAGCTTATGGGACTCGACTACGGGGCCATCAGTCCCTAAATTTACAAACTACCTATGAACTACTTAATACTAAGGACGTCACAAATATCCATGCCCGAGGGGGGATTCGAACCCCCGACCGTAGTGGCCGTGCAGACCGTGACTGGAGCGCCTCAGTCCCCTCGGCTACCGCGGCCGGCTACGGTACCAGAACAGTATAGTGCACTAGGAAGCTTAAATGACGGCAATCAGCAGATTGAACGCCCAGTGCAACTTGGAGGTGGAGCAGAACGTAACATGACGAAATTATTAACTGACAAGAGCCAAAAAGCACGCACTCAGCAGGCGGAACAGCCACACCCAGTAAATGCTAGTATTCCCCACCATGGGGGCGCGGGCGGGAATAGACGCTGCGACACGAACGGAAGACACAGCGGCGCCCACGACGTCGTAATGGTAACAAACGTCGACGTTCAGCCTGCGACGGTTCAAGCTGCTATGGACGTGAGTTTACCAGAAGAGGAACTCCCGGATGTCACCGCCCCCTCCCCTGGAGGGTCGTTGACAACTTCGGGTGCTACAACAGATGTCGACGAAGACAGCCGGCCGCGGTGGCCGCGGGACTGAGGCGCTTCAGTCATGGTCTGCACGGCCACTGCGGTCGGGGGTTCGAATCCCCCCTCAGGCATGGATATTTGTGCCGTCCTTAGTCTTAAGTTAGTTCATAAGAAGTTTGTAAGTTTAGGGACTGATGACCCCGTAGTTAAGTCCCATAGACTCTACAAACATTTGAACATTTCGACGAAGACGATGACGAGGATGCGGGTGACGATTACCTGCCGCTCCCCAGAGGACACAGTGTTCCTCAGGCACTCGCCATCATCTCACGTTCCATCGATGACGGCACCTACCCTCACTGGGACACTCCATTCCCTTTCACACCACGACATGCCTTGCCACCCTCACCTTTCCTGCGCGTCGGTATTCGCTCAGAATTTTACAGCAGAATCCACTCCTGGTTATACTTCAACAACTTTCCAGTCGACCTTGACCTCCTATGTCGGTGTCCTGTCTTCACCCATGACCAATGGGACATCATTCTCCGGGACCTCCTGCGTCTTGCTGGCTCCGAGATAGCGGACTCTGCGAAGATATTAGAGCCCCCACGGCCTGGCAAGACAATGCACACCAGGTGGACGCCGTCAAAGATCAACCCGGCCCAACAGGACAGGACGCCGCCAAGGAAGAAACCATCACGGCGGAAGTGAAGTCCTCCGCCACCGAGGCGGCCCCTGCCCCCACCGCCACGACTTTAGGACACGGGGCAGAGGTCACCGCCTCCCGACAAGGGCCTATGGCCGCGCCTTCGAGGCACGAGACGCCCAGTAGCAAGAGAATTAACTGGAATGTCAACATAGCTACTAGCAGTCGGAACCTTCGGGTTAATACTGCACCAATTTCGGGTAAATCAGAAGCCCTCAGAAGTTCAGCATGTCCATAGGCCGATAAAGAGCGTATAGTAAGCTCTGAGGAGGCCCGCTCTCCCCACTCAGGGGAGAGAATGAAAAGTGCTAAAAAAATAATTAAAAAAAAAACACTGGATTCAGCTTCAGGAAGCACCTGATGAAGATCGCGAGTAACGCGATCGAAATATCGTGCAAGTACCGCGCGGATTACCGGCAGAAACCCGATTCTCCAAGATTCCAGCGCTTTATTTACACCAATATTAATATGCATGGATCGTGTATTATAAGCGTAGACGAATGTATAACATTTTGTACGTTATACCAAAATCTGTAGTCTTACAAGACAGAATAAAAAATCCAGTGGAGTGAATATTAACAAAAAGGGTTGATAATTACTGGATAAACAGTGTAGAATAATCATAAACTTATAGAGGATTGTCACTATAACTGTGTTTAATCACGTTTGGATAAAAAAAGGACTTGTAGATCATCCAGCATTTCGTTACCTTTCCCAGTGTTGAGACTTCTCGATAAATTACAGCATCATCCGCAAAAAGTCTCGTTAGACTTCTCATGTTATTTACGAGGTTATAAAATCAATTGTCTTATAATACTCCCCTGGGGTATGTCTGAGATCACTTTTTCTAAAGACTTTTCTCCGCTGAGAGTGACACAGATGGTCTGATATTCCATATGTTCGCACTTTCTTCATCAGGTGACGGTGGGTAACAGCATCGAACGCTTTGCGGTATTCAAGAAACACGGCATCTACCTGGGATGCTGTAGCTATCGCCTTCTTGATCTCGAGGATGAATAGCACGAGTTTTGTTTCACATGATCGTTACTTTCGGAAATCGTGTTGATTTGTACAAAGGAGAAATGGCATAATATTGGAGCATAAAATATACTCCAAAATTTTGCAATGACCGCTGTCAGAGACTAAGGCCTATAGGTTTGGAGTTTGTGACACTTGCGGGGAGTGACACTTGCGCGGAAAGGGAATGTGTAGACACTTGCGCGGAGACCCGGACGCTGCAGGAAGTGAACAGGGTGTTCCAGAAGTAGGGATACACCACCCCTACTCCTCGCCCTCCAGCCGCTACTTGTGCCGTATTCAGGGAAAGGCCCACTGAGCGAGGTGGAGCTGTAGTAACGGCCCGGAGATATCACAGCCTCAGTCAACAGGGAGATAACACGTCATACAAATATCACTCGATTTACAATACAGCACCATGTGAAGAGGAATGTGATGAAATCGGAATTGAGCGCAACCGTTGCTAACTACAATTTCGGATTTACTGCATTTTGAGTCAGAATTCGCATCTATATTCGCATTTATCGCAAATGCGAATTTTTCCTGTCCCTAGTAATACCTCTAAAAATAAACAGCTGATCAAGGCACTAAAAGCAAGGGCAGATCTTTGGGTGTATTACTACAAATAACTAAAACACAATTTGATCGTGGAATTATATAAATCTCATTATAAAATTTTTTTGTATGTGGTTTTGAGCAGCTTTTAAATATGGTAGGAATAGCATTATGGAATATAGACAGCTACGCCTTATGTTTATTATGAGATATCGATTTCGGCTATTTCAGGTCCTCTTCAAGTCTCAAACAACAGGTGTTACTTATGCATTTTTCCAATGGCACTCATAACCTTTAAGTGTTTACACACGCCGGCCGCGGTGGCCGAGGAGACTAAGGCTCTCCAGTCACAATCTGCACGGCCACTACGGTCGGGGGTTCGAATCCCCCCCTCGGGCATGGATATTTGTGCCGTCCTAGTTTCGTAAGTAGTTCATAAGTAGTTTGTAAGTTTAGGGACTGATGACCCCATAGTTAAGTCCCATACACTATACAAACATTTGAACATTTTGTTTACACGCGAGGTCTAACGTTGTTAATCGCGTTTGCGATGAAAACAGAACCCAGAATCTTTGCGTCTAAATGATACATATATTGGTGTGATGTCTTATTTCGAAAGAACAGACATCACACCCATACATATATAGCTCTCGGTAAAGTGGAACGGTACGATGTCGTTACGTAGCACAGCACAGCCTACTGGAAACGCTGGAGAAGTGCAAACAACGTTCTCTCCTCAGAAGTATGATTAGTTTCGACGTAGACTTCTACAACATACACTCCACACGGCGAAGTTTACACCAAAAAATTTAACTTTTCGTCTACTTTGGCGATAGCAACCAAATTTTAAAATCGTGTCTACTATGTAAAGATGTAGCAACACAAAACGCTTCAAGTCCAAAACTTCACTGATTTTCGAGTTCTGAATTTTTAATATGTTTTTAATGTTATTACAGAAAAAACATATTTGGGACTCACACTACAATTTTCATATGGCAGAATTTGTAGGTACATTCACAATACATAAGTCAACGGTTGTGTGCATTCATCTTATGAGAAATATCAATCATTTGTTTTCAGTGTTTATTTCAAATTTCTCTTTTAAGTTTCTTTAATTATTATTATGAAATAAATAGCCGGTCGCGGTGGCCGAGGGGACTGAGGCGCTTCAGTCACGGTCTGCACGACCATTACGCTCGGGGATTAGAATCCCCCCTTGGGCATGGATATTTGTGTCGTCCTTAGTATTATCTAGTTCATAAGTAGTTTGTAAGTTTAGGGACTGATGACCCCGTAGTTAAGTCCCATACCTATGTCCGAGGAAGGACTCGAACCTCCGACCGGACCGGGAGCGCAATTTGTGACACAAATTACATGTTTGATAATATTAATGCATACAAGTATGAAATCACGCCAAGACTACTTCCTGCAAAAATTTCGACAAAAAAAAGTTGGCACTGAGTTTAGATAAACAAAATTCTGGTATATTGGATTTTAACATTTTATCAAAAAATAAATGTTATTACAAGAGATACAGCCATTCAAATTTACGGGCACCATAACGTTTTCCCTTCCTGAGTAAATGAGCTGCTTCTTATAGTTTCAAAACCTTTTTCTTGAATGTTCTGAATATAAATCTTCACAAAGACTTCTTGAGGAGGAGAGTGATACGGATATCTGATTGTAAACCACTGCCTATTACCTTAGACCTTTTTGACTGTACTGAACAGTAGTTCCGCGTATTCCGTAATTTATACTTATAAAGTTAACAGGCAATGTAATTTATAACCAACTATTGGCTGCCAATTTCGCTTCATTTTTCCTGGAAGTCTTGCAACTTGTTTCTCTCTGTTGGTTTATGCCAAGTTCGGAGTAAAAATGGTTCTATATGACGGTGATGGAAAATAGAATTTATCTTCAGCATTCTTCGGTGTGTGACTTTCCCTTACACATTCCGTATTTCATATATTTCTTAGATGTATTTGTAATTCGAATACAGCCAAATCGTTTTGAGGTCTACGAATAAACGCTTTAAGTATGTAAAATACTCATTGACTTATTATTAACGTCTTTTAATTGAAGGTTTAAGGTTGCATCTCCTATTAAAAAGCATAGTAGCTATTTTTAAAGAGATGGAAGTTGCGTGATAGTGGGGTTAACTACATAGCGGTCAATTACATCAACGTATCTGTGCAGGATGCCAAATATATTTATTGCTTGCGCAGGTGTCTTGATATGCTTAGTGTTCTGAATAATATGCTTTTAGGAGGTATGATTGTGGAAAGTCATAGTCTTGTAGTAGCAGAGACTAACTCTCCAAACATTATCACTATTAAAATACCTTTTTGTTTACAGGAGGAACACTCAACGGATAAATATGTAGTTAGAACAAGTTACTATATTGCTCTTCAGCTTGCAAAGGGTTGTGCAATTTCATTGATTTTCATGTTATGTTGACAGTGTGGAAACTTGACAACAGCAGTGCTAGACTTCTTGGTGTGCCTGTACCCAGGAAAAGCCATCAGCCGTCCCAAGGGCCCCGGGTTCCGCGCAAGTGTCACTCCGCGCAAGTGTCACTCCGCGCAAGTGTTCCAACCCCATAGGTTTGTACATCTGATCGACGACCCTTCTTGTAAACGGCAATGACCTGCGCTTTTTTCAAATCCTTAGGAATGTACCTTCGGTACACTGAACAAGGACTGAAATACTTTTTGTTTTCATTAGCAGAGTTCCAAAAGCAGATTAAGACTGACGTACGCCAAAGTTGTGAAACTTGCTAACGGGTTCAAAAGTAAAGAAAATTCTCGGAGGACGGCGTACGAAAGCAAACTCAGCGAGAAGCGCCAGAACTCTAAATATATTTTTAGAACAGCTCTAACTGACACTTCTCCTCGCGGACGTGGACATAGCGCTGTATTTACTCCCGCCTGCAGCGCCAAGACAAACCTCTCTAGCGCCCGCTGGCAGGCGTGCGAGAATGCAGCTAACAACTTTTTTTAATACTGCGCCTCAAATAACCCGCCCTATGAGACGAAAAGAAATGGTTTCCTGGCTTGTAAGATTTATCTACCACATTCATCAAGTTGCAAAACATCTGTTGGAATTAGTAAAGGCTTAATTTATTCTCAAAGTAAAACTTCCCACAACATACTGAGGTGTAGAATGGTGAATGGCTGACACATTACATTGTCACTAGCCGTGTGCCACATTCTTTTCTCTTAAATAGCACGTGGACATTTTGTCGAATTAAAGCGACTGCGGTGTCCGTCTCGTATTTGTTACGGATTGCTCTGAAACTGTCTGTTTATGATATAACAAAAGGTTTAATACATGAGTGATTTTTCAGGGGAAAGTAGCGATTGAAGCGACGCGCTTGGATTATTATTTCGGGTACTGACTTCAAAATCTTTGAGTTATTAGTTTTATCTCTGATACTGAGAATAGAGCGAAGCACTTGTAATAGATTTAGCCCTAGGAAACCCAATTGTTTTGGTAACTGAATATCCAGATAACTATCTTTTTTCTAAGTCTGTAATACTAGAAAAACTACCTATGTACAGCCATTGTAATATCTACGGGCTACATATCTGTTGGTCATGATTCAAAATTTGCTGTAATATTAATGAAGTAAAACCTACAAGCCGCGGTGGAGTGGCCGAGCGGTCTAAAGCACCTCGCTGTGGAGGTTCGAGTCCTCCCTGGGGCATGGGTGTGTGTGTTTGTCCGTAGGTTAGTTTACCTAGGTTTAAGTAGTTTGTAAGCTACGGACTGATGACCACGCAGTTTGGTCCGATAGATTTACAGACATTTGAACATTTTAAAACCTACAAAATACTTTGTTCCGAGCCAAAAGTCTTTTTGACACCACACAAATATATTTCAATGTAAATTATGTTACGGAAATACTTTGTCATACCTTTAACTTTACTGTATTGGCCATTCTGTCAAATTACTTTTGTTTATATACCGTTTACAAAAATCTCGTAATAACAGTGACTTGTAACATTATGCTGTTATTCATATTACTACATAAATATACTTACTAACATTTCCTGAGGTTATCTAAAATACATTAAACTGTTTTTCATAACCTGTTTGTAACAAAACTTTACGGTTATTTTAATATTTAGCAAATTTCAATTATGTAAACAAACCCATACTGCTCCAATCGTAATTTGCATATACATTTTGGGGAAAATCTAAGTAGCTCTCTTAGGTTGTTTGCAGATGACCCAGTCATTTACCGTCTAGTAAAATCATCTGCAGATGAAAACCAACTGCAGAACGATCTGAATAAGATATCAGTATGGTGTAAAAATTGGCAATTGATTCTAAATGATGAGAAGTGTGAAGTCGTCCACATGAGTACGAAAAGAAATCCGTTAAACTTTGTTTACAAGATAAATCAATCACACGTGAAAGCCGTACACTCCACAAAATACCTAGGAATTACTATTACTTCAGACTTAAATTGGAAAGAACACGTAGGTAATGTCGTGGGAAAGGCGAACCAGAGATTGCGTTTTATTGGCAGAACCCTTACAGGTTGCAACAGAACTACTAAATAAACTGCATACACTACGCTCGTCCGTCCATTTTTGGAGTATTGTTGCCCAGTGTGGGATCATTATCAGGTGGGTTTGACGGAGGACATCGAAAGAGACCAAAGAAGGGCAGCTCGTTTCGTATTGTCACGATACAGGGGAGACAGCGTTACGGAAATGATATAGGATCTGGGATGGGAATCATTACAACAACGGCATTTATCGCTGCGGCGTGGGCTACTTACGAAACTCCAATCGCCAACATTCTCCTTTGAATGCGAAAATATATTGTTGACTCCCACTTACATAGGTAGAAATTACCATCAGAATAAAATACGAGAAATCAGAGCTCGAACGGAGAGATTCAGTTGTTCTTTCTTCCCGCGCGCTATTCGGGAATGGAATGGGAGATAAATACTATAACGGTGCTTCGATGAACCCTCTGCGAGGCACTTAAATGTGATTTGCAGAGAATCCCATGTAGATGTAGATCTAATCTTCGTTTTCGTTTATTATATAAATATTTGTAAAAGTAATTTTGATTTATACTGAATAATATGTTATGCTTATTATTTGTGAAAAATGTACATCCATTTTACGGAAAATGAATTCAGTAACAATACTGTATCAACTTTGTTCTGTAACATTCTAGAAATCAACATTTTCTATATATAAACGTGCGAGTAGTCCATCTACTAGTCTCTGTGTGGCTCAGATTGCGTAAACCTCAAAGTGTCTTTGTAATGTGAACAGTCACCGATGCAATAAAATTAATATTTGATGCAAAATTTCGAGTTCGTATTACATTCAAGAACCTTAGCTTATAATTAATAATGATTACAAGACATAAGCAGGGCGAGTGACGGCATGGCTGACGCCTATCAGGTGATGTGTTATACTATTTTGAATTTTGTGGCAGTTTCTGTATTATAAAACAGACAGAACACGTTAAACACTTAACTAAAATTTGTGATTTTGTATTAAAATATAAAAAAAGGGGTGTATCTAGATGATTTGAAGCGGAATTGGTTTGTGTTGTGTTCTAGGGTACGCCATGCAAGTGCATTAGCTGCAGTGCCCGGATGGCTCAGTGGTCTGCCGGCCGGCGCAGTAAGCGATGCGCAGTAGGAAACGCGTTTTCGCCGTTCTGCGCATGACGTCACTGTGGGACACCTGGGAGCAAAACAATATGCAGAGTTGGTTGCTAACTCGTGTGCGTGTGTGTCTGTTACCATTTCTGCCTTGTATTTGCTTAGCCCTCTCATTCCCATGTTATGAATTAAGCTTTGGAAAAATTAAAATTCAGTGTTTTCTGTATTAATACAGTGCACTAAAGATCAAAATACGTGTTTTAAAAGTTTTGGACGCACTATTGATTTTTTATGTCACACACAACACAGACGTTTGTATCGAAGTATTTTATTACTTGGAACGTTATTTTGTTGATGGTTAACAGTGTCATATCAATAATGCTAGTATAATCTTCGCCACAGCACCAAAGACAATTCGCTGCTCAAATAAAATAACATGAACCACACTCGCGCGCCTAATCACAGCCACGTACAGACGGCTACGTAACACAAACTACAAGACGTACAGATTAATGCCTCATAAGTGGCCACACGCTATACCAAGCGGCAAAATGTCGTACTTGCAGCATGTTACCAACAACAATGCGATTTTAAGGATTGATAAACAAAATACGGTATAAATCAGCTTTTAATACGTTGTTGTCGAGGCACAACCCTGGGAAGTAAAGGGTTAAATAGTTTGTTTCACTTCATAGTTTGGAAGTAAAAAGTTCATAGTAGAAAGTATATTGATTTCCCGAGTGCTTGTCGCGCGTCATTCTCTGAAATATTTCTGTTATTATTTATACAATGCCAGGCTGTGCTATTGCGGGTTGTAATTCTTACGGCGGGAACACAAAGGGAACTGAAATAAATTTTCATTTATTTCTCGAGATGAAACGTTAAAGAAAGTGTGGCTCTCGAAGTGATACAGGAAGGACAATGTAAATGTTGCACATTCTCGAATACGCTCCCGGCATTTCAATGAAACTGAATCTGTAAGGGATTTACAGTCGGAGTTGCTTAATTTGCCACGGAAAAAAGAGTTTGAAACATTCCTGTTCTTTTAAAATCAGCAGTTCATATTTAAACAAATTGTCGATATGTTTGTGATTTAATATGTTACTGATACGTATCGCATAAATCTACGATAGAATATGACCCAGCACTCTTAACTGGAATATTTTGCCGCAGAATAGCACTTTGTATTTAAGGCAGAAACATTTTCTTTAGTCAAGAACTTGATATAAATGCACATTCCGTGCCATACCGAACTAAGTTTGTGCAGGCCGTTTGGGAGCGCGCAGCCCCACAGTGACGTCACAGCGCCAGCCAATGGCAGAGCAGAGCGCTTACTGCCCAACCTTATATTCATTAACCTTTATTTATTAACCTTGGGCACAGCGTGTTCGGCTAGGGGACTGTACGCCTTGTGTGTAGTAACAAAGAAAACCCGAACCAAGCGATAGAAAGGCGCAGGAGCTGGAAATCTGAGGGGAATTATGGCGGAATCGAACCTGGTTAATGGGAAGAGGTGGTGCCGGTTCAGTTGTTGATGCATGCAGCGGGAGAAGGTTTCAGGGGGTTTGTTGTTTAAGGAAAAGTATGAATTTGAAGGTTTCCATTAGTTCAGGACAGTAGCCTCTGTAGAGAGTAGTGCTGTAAAGAGTTGCACGAGTGACAACAAAGTAAACGGGGCATTATTGAGGTGTTGATAGATTATACGGTTGTGATCTGGTGTTAAGTTTACTGTGACATGCCACTTTTATGTCACGTGCTTTATGTTTAGTTCTGTTTGTGCTGTATTGTACAGATACCGAAAGCTGGGAGCCAGGTGTAGGGCCGTAGTACTCGTGCGTGACATCGATAGTAGTCCCGGCATTTGCTTGGAGTGATTTATGGAAATCACGGAAAACATAAATCTAAATGGCCGGAGGTGGATATGAACCACCATCCTTCCGAATGCGAGTCCAGTGTGTTACCGCTGCGCCATCTCGCCCGGTGATGACTGTAGCAGTTTGGTCAAACTGATGTTGATAGGGAGCAATCAAAATAAGGGCCATCGGGGACGCAGAAGGTATCAGAAAATAGGACACAAAGCAGTCATCTTCACTCTGGTAAAGTTTCATCATTGTAGAGGATGTAATAGCGAGGGATTGAATGACTACCACCGAGTCGTTGGAATGCTTTCCAGTAGTTATTATTTATTTATTTATTTGTCGTATGGTTTAACGAGTATACAACAATATATATTTATATCTATAAATGTGAATGTATGTTCGGTGTACGTTTATCACGTCTGAACCACAAGACACAAAGAGCTAAAAATTAGTACAGTTTCTAATGTCTACCCGGGGAAGGCTTTAGGCACGGTTTTATGGCTATCGGATAGGTATTTATCTATATATTTATATTAATGTGAATGACTGTTCGGTGTACGCTTATCACGTCCGAACGACAAGACACAGAGACTTCAATATTTGTACAGTTACTAATTTATACCTGAGGAAGGTTTTAGGCACGGTTTTATAGCGATCTGATAAATATTTAGTAATTTGAAAACTATAACGCGAAATTCGGAACAATAATTACTATTTGAAAATTATATTTACTCTTTGAAAATGGTTTTATTGGTTGCATTGTTGCTTGAGGGTTGATAATGATAAAAGGGTGGAGTATATTGGGATGAAAAGTTATCGGTGTATATAAATTTCTACGTGTGTGTGTGTGTGTGTGTTAATATTTCGCTCAGCAGCGAAAACTACAGAACGCAAACGAATGGTCTGTGTGTAATTGTTGTCCGAAGTCTCCCGTAGTACACCATAGCAGTTCCATGCCGATAGCTATAAGAGGGTGGAAGATATGGTGGTTGAAAGTCGTCAAATTATAAAAAAATTCGGACTGAAGGCCAGCGATGACGTTTTCGACTCTATAGCAAGAAGGTTGCATACAGCGAAACGTGATGCCACAGACAATATCTTTGGTCTATGTGCGCTACAATGTCTTCAGCTCTTTCTCTCTAAAGAATAAATAAAATAAGAATAAATAGCACAGATCATAATCAACCAAAACGCGAGCAGTGCCGCGAGTTTAAGCTAGTATACAATTAAATGGAAATCTCCAAATTTGACATCCAGTCCAGAGCACTTTCTGTCACTTGATGTAAACTCATCACCATTAAATGCTTGCAGTGGACACTGTTTGACGATGTACCCTACGGTTTGCTCCTCTGCCCTGTAGTCACAGTCAGAAAATGGAAGGAAACCCCACTTCTTCATGTTGTAAGCACACCTCCCTTGACCAGTCCTGATGCGGTTCAGTCTCGACCAGGTTTGGCGTGGTAGATGAAATCCCTCAACCTACTTTGATGGATCTGGCACGAGGTGTCCGTTTTGCGGTGTATTTTCGTTCCAGCGTTCTTGCCACTTGGAGGTCACGTCGAAGGAAGTGGTTGAAGTGCTCTTTGTCTCTAATCTTCATCTTCCTTCCTTTTCCTTGTACACGCATAAGATTAACATCACGAGCAGCGACCAAAGTGAGAGAAACGCGTCACGCGCATACGACGTCTGGCTGCAGAAAACAGCCAAGTGTTAGTAAACTTCTTTCCTGATCGCCGCAGACGAAATAAATCGCTGTCACATACAAGGTTGGCGCCTTTCACTCGCGCGTGTGGCGCAAGTGCTGGCTACGGATTGGCGCGGCCTCTTGCGAACAGAGACACCGGACCGTGGCTGACATCTCGCCGGATTCCTGCGTAATTACAGCGATATCGAGGTTACCGAAGACGCAGGCACAAGATGCAGTTAGAGAGAGACATGGAGCATCGCGTCTATGTTTCATACAAATCACAATTTGTCTGCTCCTCCACTCCGTCCCCCTTCGCCGGCCGTGGTGGCCGAGGGGACTGAGGCGCTCCAGTCACGGTGTGCACGGCCACTACGGTCGGGGGTTCGAATCCCCCCTCGGGCATGGATATTTGTGCCGTCCGTAGTATAAGGTAGTTCATAAGTTCAAAAATGTTCAAATGTTTGTATAGTCTATGGGACTTAACTACGGGGTCATCAGTCCCTAAACTTACAAACTACTTATGAACTACTTACGAACTAGGTCGGCACAAATATCCATGCCCGAGGGGGGTTTCGAATCCCCGACCGTAGTGGCCGTGCAGACCGCGACTGGAGCGCATCAGTCTCCTCGGCCACCGCGGCCGACAGTTCATAAGTAGTTTGTAAGTTTGGGGACTGATGACCCCGTAGTTAAGTCCCATTAGCTTAACAAACATTGGAACATTGAACATTCGTCCCCCTTCCCCCTCTAATACTTAGCCTCCCTGATACCATTCCTTGTCTCTCAACAGCCACTCTATCCCATCAAAATTTCTGTTCTGTTCCAGAGTCGGTATGCCAATCAAGCAAAATGGTATGAGCACTGTCGTGGTGGAATGGCGGAGCGCTCTAAGGCGCCTTGCTGCGGAGCGTGCGGTTGCTCCTTGTCGGAGGTTCGAGTCCTCCCTCGGGTATATGTGTGGGTGTGTTTTTTGTGTGTGTTTTGTTCTTAGGTCAGTTTAAGTAGTTTGCGAGCCTAGGGACTGATAATCTCAGCAGTTGAGTCCCATATATTTATGAACATTTGAACATTTTGGTGTGAGCATTGAAGCAATCTACCCACTGAAGCACCAGATTTATGATAAAACAACCAATCCTGCTGAGTGTAGAAGTCCGTAATTGCCTCTTGCACATTCTCATGGGACAGGGGCCGGCCGCGGTGGTCGAGGGGACTGAGGCGCTCCAGTCACGGTCTGCACGGCCACTACGGTCGGGGGGTCGAATCCCCCCTCGGGCATGGATATTTGTGCCGCCCTTAGGATTAGCTAGTTCATAAGTAGTTTGTAAGTTTAGGGCCAGATGACCCCGTAGTTAAGTCCCATAAGCTATACAAACATTTGAAACAAGGGACAGGAGTTATCGATTCTTCAAGGCCTTTTTTAAGTGGCCGAATTCGTGATAGAGAGATGGGGATAAAACTGGGCTATAAGTGTAATGGACTTATGTCCAGAAAGCCATTGTTCCCATGCTTGAGACCGTGTATTTTTTCTACTTTGTTACAGGGACCGTGGTGTAATACGCGCTGTACCAAGCAGCCATAGTGTCCGTTGAAAATTATTTCCACGTCTTCGACGCATGCTTATTTTTGGTGCCTTTGACACACGATCGCGCCGGCCGCTGTGGCCGAGGGGACTGAGGCGCTCCAGACACGGTCTGCACGGCCAATACGGTCTGGGGTTCGAATCCCCCCTCGGGCATGGATATTTGTGCCGTCCTTAGTATAAGGTAGTTAATAAGTAGTTTGTAAGTTTAGGGACTGATGACCCCGTAGTTAAGTCCCATAAGCTTTACAAAAAAAAAAAAAAGACACCCGATCGCTAAAATCGCAGTGGCCACGACGCTGCATGAATACGCTGTTGCAGTGTCTTCACATCTGGAATGGGCTCTGCATGCACGATATTTCTGAGATGTATGACCAGATAACGCACGGGTTGAGATCCGCTGAACGAGCAGGCCATGCAACTGGACCTCCATAGAGCAGGGAAGATAAGACTGGGATGCGTCCGGAAGTTAACGGTGAAGAGAGTTGCAGCTCAGTGGCCTGATTTTCTTTGTGAATGTACAGATGGATCCAAAATACCGCAAGAAGAGTGTATTGGATATGCCTTTTTCTGCCCTCAGATTCGGATTCGGAGAACCTTCAAACTGACAACGAATACTTCTATATTTACGGCGGAGACAGTGGCAATTCTGGAAGCACTTAAGTTTGTTTCTACCATTTCCTTCCCGAAAATATTGATTGTGTCTGACTCTCAAAGTGTCCTCCAAACCCTGCAACATTGGAGATGGAACAAAAAAAAAAAAAAAAAAAAAAAAAACCAACAGCTATATTATAGATGTGATTTTGGCATATATTCGCTGTACAAATACGGGGCGGACAGTTAATTTACTGTGGGTGCCTTCTCACGCTGGTATCTGCTGTAATGAGGAAGTTGATGCGTTGGCTAAACAAGCGGCATCCTTAGGCACTGTCTTGAACCTGCAACTACCATACACAGACTTCTTATCTGTGGTTAAGTAATACGCAAAGCAACAGTGGCAACAGATGTGGAACGTTTCCTAACAAATGAAAGGCGCTTCTTACGCAGTGCTCCAACCTCGGATTTCTACGTAGCCGTGGTTTACGAGGACTCATCTGGACCGATCCGCAATTTCTACCATCATTCGACTTCGCTTCAATCACGCCTTTTATTCACAACATCTATATCGGATCAACGTCTACGATTCGGCAGCATGTGAGTGTGATCCTGCAATGGAAGCTGATGTCAACCACATCCTGTTCAGGTGCCCCGAATTTGACCGTGAACGTTTGAACTTCCTACAGACATTGGTGAAGATGGGATATCCCCTTCACCAGTCAGCTTCTTCTCTTTTGTTAACTAAAGACATTCGTGTGTATAAAATCATAATTAAGTTTATTAATACCACTGGACACAATCTATAAGTATTAACTGTGTTAGTAATATAAGGTTTTGCTTGTGAATATGTGAAAATATTACAAAATTATTTGAATTGTAATGTAATGCAGTTTTCGCTTTGTTTCCACTCTCCCATTTTGACAAAATGTACTTCTTTTTTTTTCTTCCTTTTTTTTTTTTTAATTTAAATATGTGTACATTGCCACTGTGTGTTGTAGATGGCCATATTGAGTTAGCACTCAGAAGGGGGGAAAACAGCCACGATTCACTGCGATCTATTCGCACTACATTGAATTAGCGCTACCTCGACACCAGAATGTATTATCCCCCACTGCAAAGGGCCGCTTATGTCGGCCGTGGGGCCAAATAATTCCGAATAATGTCACGAAGGCGTGGAGTACCCTGCAGCAGCCACGATAGGTGGGGCGTTTGAAGACCTTGCCACTCATATGATGGTGTGGGTAGATGGTACTATCTATAAGTGTTGGCACAGTTTGCAACGACAGTTATTCAAAATGTTCAAATGTTTGTTAAGCTTAAGGGACTTAACTACGGGGTTATCAGTCCCTAAACTTACAAACTACTTATGAACTACCTACAACGAAGGACGGCACAAATATCCATGCCCGAGGGGGGATTCGAACCCCCGACCTTAGTGGCCGTGCAGACCGTGACTGAAGCGCCTCAGTCTCCTCGGCCACCGCGGCCGGCGACAGTTATTCCCTCGGCAGCCCATGACAAAGTGCGTTGCGTGCAGTGAAGGGGCAGATTGATACTGTTGATCTGCTTATAAGATTGCTCTTCCTCCGCAAGTTGCAATGAATGTCTCACTACCTACGGACCACCTGCAAGCCTAAAGAATTGCCTCCATCACTCTCAACATTACTAGTACATTTAGCATACTACATACAACTGCTGCGTGATAGACTCAGGGTGGCTGATGTGGGTGTTGCACTAATGCAAGGAATTCGACTGGACACCTTACCAGATTTAAAGTTCACTGTTTACGTAGCTCTCACTGATGTGGGAGGCAGCGAAATGCCGATCATTCCGGCAACACACGGTATGGACAAGTCGGGAGTTATGGAAAAAAAGTTACCCTCCTATAGGTCGTGTGGTTGCAAGCGTCGTGGAGTGGCTGTGATGTCATGACATTATCGATCCAGAACCTCGCATTATACACCACATTATCTCCGAACGACGGCAAAGACGACGAACATTGGTAGACTCTAGATCTCATGGCTGATTCTAAAATGACGACACAGGCGCCCATCGCAAGTGATTTCGTCGACTACTATCACCAATTATATAAGTATTTTGGCCACGATGATGATTTGGCAGCAGTCCCCCAGATCTTCGCTAGTACACTTCATGCTGCGGCATCGACATCGGAAATCGATGATGTTGCACGCAGCTAGGCCATGTCCCGATGGTTTACCGTGGGAATCGTGCCGGACTTTTAACCGTCTAATGGCCCTAACATGGAAAGATATCTAGTACGAGCTACTGTCATCAGCATTCATACACAGCCGGCATTCATGGAAGGTCTTATGATTGCAGTCCTCAAACCAGATGGACGTATACGATTTGGACATGGTCAAATGAAGCACGGGATACCACCCATAGGCTTTGTTTGACCCCTGAGGGCGTGTTATCTTGTACGACTCGAAATATTTATCATTTTTCTTTTGCTATGAATATGTCATTACATTTTACAATACAAATTCATCAATTTGCTTTCACCCATCCACTTGCCAGTCCCATTTTTTAATTAAAATCAATAATCACTTAAAAATTTGATCGTTCGTAATAGCAGCTGGTTGTCAGAACACTGTGGCGAAGGAAAGTTTCTTTTTGCGTAATGGAAAGTTTTATGAGCTGTGTTTCGGAATTTTGTTTTCTGCGTTTTTTCCCCGCCCATGACATCATGGGTCAGATCAAACGGGTGGCATCGGGTCCTTCAGTAGTGCCATAAACATTATCGCCTGACCACCCTCGTGGTTGCAATATCATTAGCAGGACATTGGCAATTTACCTTAATTGATGATGCACCATGTTATTTAATATGAACTGACGTCTTTGGGGGATCGAGGAGGGAGAGAAAGTAACATCCAGACGGCCCTTAGCTACAATCGCGAGGGAATCGGCAATGTAGCAGCCAGACGGTTGCGCGGACTTTGATCGCGCGTTTGATAAACTGAGCCATTCTCTCCTGGTAGCCGTGAAGGATCGTATCGCCTTCTCCGCTGCCTTTATTCCAGTGACCACGCGCATTTCTTTATAGAGTCGCTTCGAAAGTAGCAGGGTGGAAGGACACGTCCCGATGTTATATTCGGTCCCCTCTCAGTGATCCTTTATGCAACAGTGGAGAAAGCACTTCTGGGTAGGCTAAAACAACGTGTTTTATGTATCACGCTGAGGTTTGCCTCTGTAACTTATAAAATAATAGGTTACGGGAAATTTTAATGCGGTAGGTCAACACAAGAAATGTTACACTTTCTGCGGAGCTATGAACATAGTTTATTGTATCATTTTACAAAGAGTTACAGTACAAAGATATAATTTTTTAATTGAAACAATAGTATTTTTCTATCGTGCATTGGATTCGTTGAAACCAGCTGCGTCCAAATCAATTTAAACTACATTCCTATCACTGTTAGTTTGGGAGCTACAACTCTTCAAAGTTTCAGGGGCAGATACCACAAACGCTGCGCATAATGCAATGCGCCTTCTAAATGTGGTCCGGCCGAGTTGTAACGTCGCCGGTGTCACGGAGCGAGAAGCTTCCTCGATGCACTATTAGACTGCCGACTGTCGCCGCACACGGCCGTATACCCGACAGTTGGAGCCACACAAACAACCGGGGCTCAATATACCACAGTTGCCTTCAAGAAAATGAGTTGTGACTGTATAATTTTGATGACGTGCTGGCGATAGCCGCGGCGGAGCGGCCGAGCGCATTAAGGCGCTTTACTACGACGCGCGAGGCCGTACCCCATCGGTGGTTCGAATCCCCCCTCGGGCATGGATGTTTGTGCTGTCTTTAGTATAAGGTAGTTCATAAGTAGTTTGTAAGTTTTGGGACTGATGACCCCGCAGTTAAGCTTTACAAACATTTGAACACTTTGCTGGCGATCGTGCGCGTCACGATTCACCGGTGATTCACCAGTACGTAAATTAAAGAGTTCCATCGCCAAAATGTAAATAGTAGTCTTGCGCATAATAGCGATCGGGAGCGCTCACTGCTTGAGCCGCTAACGATATCACGCAAACCAAAAGAAACAGTTTGTGGATAATTTCTCGCGTTTAAGTTTAGAATTATCTCTTTATCTTGGCATTGTGGAATTTATTAGTCAGATATTGCAGAGTGCAGAACACTTCAAAACAGAAATTTTGTAGCACTGAACTATGTAATCTAGCAGGCAGACGCTCACCTCGAAATGACTCATCAGCAGAAGGCAAACACGTAATTTTTAATTCTGCTATGCGCCCCCTCGCTATTGCCCGTCGGTCTTTGGAAAAGAATCCAACGAACTATGAAGCGAGATACGTTTGGCATAATCGTCCGCTGCTCCTAGTTCGTCCGCTGCTCCTAGTTCGCCAGCTCCTTCTAGTTCGTCCGCTCTTTTTGGCTTTTGCTACCGCTACTAAAAGAGCTCTTTTTTATGACAGCTTTTTATATAATGAATCAGTGTTACCAAAGCGTGTGCTATTGCCCGTATTTTTGGGCAATTTGACATCATATACTCAGGCAAATAAACCAGTTATTTACACGAATGGGTGATGCAATGCCATTCAACTACTTTGCATACAGAGTACTCGTAGTACTTTATTTTTAAAATAGATTTCTTGTGGCAGTGAACTATGAAACTACAGTTGAGCTGCATTTCAGCTCGAAATGAAGATAACTGGCAGAAGGGAATCACGCGATTCTGCGCGCTCTCGCGTCCTCTCGCTGTTCCCCGTCAGTCTTCGGAACAGGAGCGGACGAACTAAGAGGCGAGGGATCTGCGAACTAGTTCGCGTAGTTCGCCTGTGGGAGTACTCTTCCGAACTAGTTCGTTCGCGAACTACACAAGACTAGTGAATAGATGCCCGCTTGCATTTCTTCCGTATCGGGAAATGTAACCCGGTCTACCTTCATTGTCATGAACGCCGCTTCGGGATTGCAGTGCTTGATTCATTGTTTATCCCAGGGTATAACACTGTGCAGCTTGCAAATAGTGAAGCCCTGGTAGTGAAAATGAAGGATGGTTCCATCGAAAGGGCACTGCTGATTTTCTTCCCGCCTGTAATGACCCCGATGTCGACGGGACGTTAAACCTTAAGCTTCCTTTATTTACTTGCTGCCAAGCCTCCTCTCTCTCTTTCACACACACACACACACACACACACACAAAGAGAGAGAGAGACAAAGTTATTACGACGAGCGCAGCATAAATCTTGTCCGTTTTCCAAGATGTTACTCGAGAAGCCATGGACGTGCCGGAGACTAAGAGAAATTAACTGAGCTCGAAAGAGGAGACAGGTTACGGGGTCCCGCTGCAGCAGTGCAAACAGAACCTGTAAACTGGATCCTGAGGCCAACCAACCTGCCTGCCGGGGAAATGCGCTGGGCGTCAAGGCTGTTTACACAAGTACTGTTTACTGGGCGCTATCCAAGGCCGGCTGTTGTTGCGTGGTGCCAGCACTAGCCGCGTGGCGGCGTCCATTAGCCTAGCCGTAACCGTGCTATTCCCAATGGCTTCCCGTTGCGCAACGGAGAAATATGACATTAGTGTGCCTTATCTCTGCCCCACGTTACGAGTTTTCCCAGTTCTAATGACGTTAACGCTCCAGGAAATTTTTATTACGCCTGCATTCACATCAGCACCGCGGTTAGCTAATGTGGCTCCCCAACCTGGGATGACGTTTCAAAAATGTTCAAATGTTTGTAAATCTATCGGACCAAACTGCGTGGTCATCAGTCCGTAGCTTACAAACTACTTAAACTAAGGTAAACTAACCTAAGGACAACACACACACCCATGTCCCAGGGAGGACTCGAACCTCCGACGGCGAGCAACCGCGCATTCCGCAGCGAGGCGCCTTAGACCGCTCGGCTACTCCACCGCGGCTATCGCGCATATTTTAGTTCGCGACCGGTAGCTCTCCTTTTAGTTCGCAGCTCAGCCGCGATGCAGGTTGCTCTATTTAGACCGTCCGCTCTTTTTGGCTTTTGCTACCGCTACTAAAACTACAGCTGAGCTGCATTTCAGCTCGAAATGACGGCAACTGGCAGAAGTGAATCACGCGATTCTGCGCGCTCTGCCGTCCTCTCGCTGTTACCCTACAGTCTTCGGAAAAGGAGCGGACGAACTAAGAGGCGAGGGGTCTGCGAACTAGTTCGCCTGTGGGAGCGCTCTTCCGAACTAGTTCGTTCGCGAACTACACAAGACTATTGCCGATGCCCACATTATAACACGATGACACGTGGCACATACTGTTCAAAACTATTTGTCTCCCATCCGATTGATGGCTGCCTCTGATTCAAGGTAAACTAAAGTAAACTAACCTCCGACGGGGAGCAACCGCGCGCTCCGCAGCGAGGCGCCTTAGACCGCTCGGCTACTCCACCGCGGCAATTGACGTTTCAGATTCATAAAGATGTATCAGTGTCACTGAACGAAATAGACTAATTAAAACGGATGTTTCGAAAGCTTAGGTATTGAATAACTGCGGCGGATCGTTATTGTCTTCTTAGGGAATACAGTCGTTTTAAAGAAACAATGTCTACGCAAACTTGGTTCAGTGTTTGTAGAAATGAAGTGAGCTGATTGTAGAATAAAGTTTAACTTTACGCTCGAGTTTTTCAAATCATCGGGATAAAAATGCTGTAAATCCATATTTACCTTTCTAGCATTACTTCCCTTATAATGTACACGGTTTTTTGGGCAATGTGGGTCCTAGATATTGCATACATGCTTTTGCATAAGTGATAGTATGGAAAGGATTTAGTGTTACTGTCAAGGTAATTTTTCATATCAGGGCTTACGTTAAATAATATATGAATTTTCTTAATGGAGCGATGTGCTCTCCGGGAAGAATTTGGAAACTTGATAAAGAGTGGTGACATATACAGCTCCTGTGGAAATTCGTTGTTCTGCGTTTAGCGAAAGAACTGGAAAAAGTTACCAAGTCTCAGCCATTCTGTAATAGAATATATTGCTGTGTAAAAATGAACATAATGAGCCTGGAAATATGTTTTGTCAAAATGTTTGTAATCCTATGAGACCAAACTACGTTGGTCATCAGTCCTTATTCTTACAAACTACTTAAACTAAGTTAAACTAACCTAAGGATAACACACACATCCATGCCCGAGAGAGGATTCAAACCTCCGACGCAGGAGGCCGCGCGAACCGTAACGTGGCGCTCCAGACCGCTCGGTCACTCCCGCGCAGCTATGTTTTGTCATTCTACATTCTTTTCAGTGTGTGTATTATCCCGTTTTCCTGTCTTGTTATTTCTCTATTGGTTTAAGGAAAAGCTACATTATGATGCTACCCGAAACCTTGGAGTATCCATGACACTGAATTTCACAATCAGTTTAGGATCCCATTGAAATAAAGAAATGTTTAAGATGAATAAAATAGAAACTTTATCTGTTTAAAAATAGTGTGTCCACAATTAAATAGAATTACATATTTCTAAGCAGTGGCGTAACTATGGGGGTGGGGGGATGAAGGGGATAGAACCCCCCCCCCCCCCCAAAACCCGAAAAAAAAAAGAAATCGCATAACAGCAATCTGGTAAAGGTAAAGATTGAAAACTTGGGGTGTTTTACCATAATCTTTCATGGGATGGGAGTGAATTAGTTTGTTTAGTAAAGTCTATGGGACTTAACTACGGGGTCATCAGTCTCTAAACTTACAAACTACTTACGAACTAACTAAGACTAAGGACGGCATAAATATCCATGCCCGAGGGGGGATTCGAACCCCCGACCGTAGTGAATTAGTTTCAAAATGTTCAAATGTTTGTTAAGCTTAAGGGACTTAACTACGGGGTCATCAGTCCCTATACTTACAAACTACTTATGAACTACCTACAACTAAGGACGGCACAAATATCCATGCCCGAGGGGGGATACGAACCCCCGACCGTAGTGGCCGTGCAGACCGTGACTGAAGCGCCTCAGTCCCCTCGGCCACCGCGGCCGGCTGAATTAGTTTCATCAACAGGAGTGGTAGATGGTAGTCTGTCTGGAAACTGACTAAAAGTTTGCTCGTCAAGCAGATCTTTCGGCCCCCCCCCCTAGCCAAGTCCTACTTACGTCACTGTTCCTAAGCTAGTACCTAAACAGTTTCTTAATATCGTCTCTAGATAGCTAATTCGCTTGAATATATTGACGTGATAATTTTTTTCGAGGGAATTTATCAAATTGTCTTCAGTAGCGAAGAGCTTAGTGACTTAGTAACTGTTTCAAATGTTCAAATGTTTGTAAAGTCTATGGGACTTAACTACGGGGTCATCAGTCCCTAAACTTACAAACTACTTATGAACTACTTACGAACTAGGACGGCACAAATATCCATGCCCGAGGGGGGATTCGAACCCCCGACCGTAGTGGCCGAGCAGACCGTGACTGGAGCGCCTCAGTCTCCTCGGCCACCGCGGCCGGCAATAACTGTTTGTAGTTGTTTCAATTACACATTCCTATCACTTACAAAACTCTCTGAAACCCGTTATTACACTAAAAGGGAGGATTTTCTTCAGCAGGGTACTGTAAAATTCACTGACATTTTGGGCATATTATTGTTGTCCCCTATAATGCTTCGCCCGAGATTGGTCACGTGGTTTTTCCAGTACAAAAAAACTAAGAGAAAAATAAAATAAAAAACGAAACGACGGGAAATGCGACTTAGTCACATGCTCTTCCCGGTTCAATCACAATAGTGCTCATAAGTGCTCCAATTGCGTTATTCTTGACCATTACCATGAAAGGTTTAGAAAAAGTTTTATTTTTTGGATTGTCATATTTGTTCCTTGTTGCTGTCACCTTTTTTAGCTGACTACAAACTGATCAGCCTTAGACTCTCTCTCTCCGCTCCGCGTAAGTTTTAGTAAGCGCAGCTGTAGGACAGATGCACGACTAGGTACAAAACCACCTGTCCTAGAGTACGATGCGCGACTTGTCACAAACATTACAATGTCTCAGATGACATGTTTAAGCAAATTCCAACGATTCCCATGCATGCTATTTTTTCTCTGAGTTGATTGGGTTCTTTGCTCAACTGAATCAAAACACAGAGGGGAAGATATTAGTTGCCTATTTAAGTCTTAAGTGACGGTAACACAGAATGATCTACAATAATCATAGTCCTTCGAAAAGTTCTTGTAGGAAAAGGAGTAGAGAGAGAGGCGTGACCTGAATAAGAGAGTGACTGGACAATTCCTATTGACACACTCGACAACCTCCTAAGAAGATATCATCGTGTAAACGCTTCTGTTAAACGATGCGATTGTGTATCTGGAATCAGAACTCTCGAAACAAAA
This sequence comes from Locusta migratoria, assembly GCA_026315105.1. NCBI lineage: Eukaryota > Metazoa > Arthropoda > Insecta > Orthoptera > Acrididae > Locusta > Locusta migratoria. Next base: position 724,226,156 of record CM048755.1, on the reverse strand, counting down.
TCTCCTCAGTCCGTGTGTGTTAGGTAATTGTCTGTTTCGAACTGATATTTTTTCCATGACTTTAAAGTCTCGAAATCATCGTACTGGAATCCATAAGGCGTCCAACGCTAAAGTAATACAGCAGAAATAGCTTTTTTCCATCTTTCCACGAAAGTGAAACTGAGATATATGAAAAACCGGAATGTAACGAGAGTTTCACTATACACTTCAACTGAATTGAACACATTTAACTGAAATTTAATTTCGTGCACGGAAGTCATATGTTTGCTTCTTATCACGTCCCAGTGCTTGTATATTGTTTTACGTGGGAGTATTTTGAACAAGTTTCTCTGAGGTCACACTTGTATGTCAATTCGGTAGAAATTTTGCAGGTTATTTTAAAGTAACTTCTAGTGGAGACAAAGAAATGAAATTTTTCACATAATTCGGATGTGAAAATGGCGTGACAAAGAATCTTAACGCAGCCGGCCGCGGTGGCCGAGGGGACTGAGGCGCTGCAGTTACGGTCTGCACGGTGCCGTCTCTCGTCTTAGCTAGTTCTTAAGTAGTTTGTAAGCTTAGGGACTGATGACCCCGTAGTTAAGTCCCATAAGTTCTACAAACATTTGAACATTTTTTGAATCTTAACGCCTGCCTACTTGGATTTCCTGCACGATGGCTGTGTGTTGCAGATCGTGTCCTACAGGCGCAATGTGCATTAGTTACCTTCTGCAGATCTACATCTACATCTACATGGGATACTCTGCAAATCACATTTAAGTGCCTGGCAGAGGGTTCATCGAACCACAATTATACTATTTATCTCCCATTCCATTCTCGAATAGCGCGCGGGAAGAAAGAACACCTGAATCTCTCTGTTCGTATTTTATTCTGATGCGCGGTGGCCGAGGGGACTGAGGCGCTTCAGTCACGGTCTGCACGGCCACTACGGTCGGGGGTTCGAATCCCCCCCGGGCATGGATATTTGTGCCGTCCTTAGTTGTAGCTAGTTCACAAGTAGTTTGTAAGTCTAGGGACTTAAGACCCCGTAGTTAAGTCCCATAAGCTCTACAAACATTTGAACATATTCTGATGATCATTTCTACCTATGTAAGTGGGAGTCAACAAAATCAATTCGCATTCGGAGGAGAATGTTGGTGATTGGAGTTTCGCAAGTGACGCTGTCTACCCTGTATCGTGACAATACAAAACGGACGGCCCTTCTTTGGACTCTTTCGATGGCTTCCGTAAAACCCACTTGATAAGCATCCCACACTGGGAAGCAATACTCCAAATAAGGACGGACAAGCAAGGTATACTCAGTCTCTTTATTAGTTCTGTTGCATCTTTTAAGTGTTTCGCCAATAAAACGCAAGTCTACGTGTTCTAAACAGTTTAAGTCTGATGTTATAGTAATTCCTGGATATTTAGTGAAGTTTACGTCTTTCACTCGATTGACTTACCTTTTAAACAAAGTTTAACGCATTTCTTTTGTTACTCATTATTTAGAGTCGATTGCCAATTTTTACACCATAGTGATATCTTATTTAGATCGTTCTGCAGTCGGTTTTGATCTTCAGATGACTTTACTAGACGATAAATGACGGCGTCATCTACAAACAACCTAAAAGAGCTGCTCATATTTTCTATGAAATCGTTTATGTAGATGAACCACAACTTTTCTTCTTTTATTCAAAAAAAAAAAAAAATGATTCAAATGTTCAAATGTTTGTTAAGCTTATGCGACTTAACTACGGGGCCGTCAGTCCCTAAACTTACAAACTACTTATGAACTAGCTAATACTAAGGACGGCACTAATATCCATGCCCGAGGGAGGATTCGAACCCCCGACCGTAGTGGCCGTGCAGACCGTCACTGCAGCGCCTCAGTCCCCTCGGCCACCGCGGCCGGCTCATCATTTATTGACGTGTATTTGGTGTAAATTTATTAAGATGTTTGAAATGTATCAGAGAATTTCAGACGCACAAGACTAAAGACCAGAAAATAATTCTTTAAATAAAAAGACATTTAGAATATAACACGTTGTAATATATGACTATAAAATGTAAAATAAGAGCTCATAGCATCTTAATAAATCATCAAAAACATTTGGTTTAATCATCATGAAAGAAGGTTGTATACGTGGAAGAGACCACTAGACACTGGAAGGTACCAGATTGACTTCATAATGGTAAGGCATAGGTTTAGAAACTAGGTTTTAAACTGTAAGACATATTCATGGGCAGATATAGACTCTGACCATAACTTATTGCTTACGAACTATATATTAAAACTTAATGCAATTAGGTAGAAAATCAAGGAGATGGAATCTGGACAAACAGACGGAACCAGAGGTAGTTGAGAGTTTCAAAGAAAACATTAGGCACGGATTGCCTGAAACTGAGGACAGTAATACAGTAGTAGAAAAATGGGTAGATCTGAGAGAGTAGTGAAGGCTGCAGAGGAACATGTAGGCAGAAGGACAAGACGTAATAGAAATCCCTGGATTACAATGGAGATACTGAACTTAACTGATGAAAGGAGAAAATATGAAAACGCAGCAAGTGAAGCAGGAAAAATGGAGTACAGACGGCTAAAAATGAGGTTGACAGGAAATGCACATTGACTAAGCAGGAGTGGCTAGAGGACAAATGCGACAGTGTAAAAGAAGGCTGGAACTTAAATAATGGCAACTATTCAAGCACAAAAGGTACAAAAGCGTTACATGTTTGCACCTGTTACTGTCCTTCAAAGTAGTCACCAGCGTTGTGTAGAACCCATTGCCAGCGATGTGGAAGGCGTAGTATACAGTTGATGGTGCGAATGGAGCGGTCTACTGCCTGTCGCACCTCCGAGAAATTCTAACAGAAGGGATAGGTTGGCGGGACACATTTTGATACATCAAGGAATCGTCAACTTAGCATTAGAAGGAAGCGTGTGGGGTAAAAATCGTAAAGGTAGACCGAAGGGACCAGTATTGTAATCAGATTCAAAAGGAGCTAGTGAAGGAATGGATGGAGAATTTTGGAGAGGGCATTAAAGTGCAGGGAAAAGAAATAAAAACATTGCGGTTTGATGATGACACAGTAATTCTCTCAGAGACCGCAAAAGATCTGGAAGGGCAATGGAATTGGATGGACAGTGTCTTGAAAGGAAGATATAAGATGAACATTAACAAGAGTAAAACGAAGGTAATGGAATGCAATGTCAGAACATCAAGCGATGCTGAAGGAATTAGATTAGGTAATGAGACAATAAAAGTAGTAGATTAATTTTGTTATTTGGGTAGCAGGATAACATGGCCGAAGTAAAGAAGATATAAAATTCAGAACGGCTATGGGAAGAAAAGCGTTTCTAAAGAAGCGAAACTTGTTAACATCCAATATTAATTTAAATGTTAGGAAGTCCTTTCTGAAAGCATTTGTCTGGAGTGTAGCATTGTATGGGAGTGAAACGTGGACGATAAGGAGTTCACATAAAAAGATGATAGAAGCTTCTGAAATGTGATGCTGCAGACGAACGATGAAGATTAGATGGGTAGATCGCGTAACTAATGAGGAGGTGATCAACATAATTGGAGAGAAAAGGAGTTTGTGGCATATCCTGACAGGGAGAAAGGATAGGTTGGTGGGACACATTCTGAGATATTAAGGAATCGTCAACTTAGCATTAGAAGGTAGTGTGTGGGATAAAAATCGTAAAGGAATACCGAGAGACGAATACAGTAAGCCGATTCGAAAGGATGTAGGTTGCCGTTCTTATTCTCAGATAAAGAGGCTTGCACAGGACAGGGTAGCGTGGAGAGCTACATCAAACCAATCTGCGGACTGAAGACTACAACAACGACAGCCTCTTAGAATTATCGAACCCATACATACAGTTCTAAAAAGTCTGATTCTGACAATTTAATATCCATGAAAATAAGCCGAATAGGCAAAATATTAATAATCCCGGACCTAAGAACCGGCGACGCGTCTTGGCCGTGGTATGTCACAGCAGGGAGCTGCCACCACATCTGCACACACAACTCACCTAATTCCCGTAAATTCTGGGGACAACGTCTATGACCTCTGACGCCACCTTTAATCACATCCGCCACGTGTTTCATCGGGCTCAGAACTGGCGGGGTGTAGGAAGGGAAAGGGTCAGGGACAGAACAATTACCACTAAGCAATGTGTTCCTCAAACCACTCCATCAAAAAAGAAAAAAAAGTTCAAATGTTTGTTAAGCTTAAGGAACTTAACTACGGGGTCATCAGTCCCTAAAATTACAAACTACTTATGAACTACCTACAACTAAGGACGGCACAAATACCCATGCCCGAGGGGGGATTCGAACCCCCGACCGTAGTGGCCGTGCAGACCGTGACTGAAGCGCCTCAGTCCCCTCGGCCACCGCGGCCGGCAACTCCATCACACTGTCGCTAATGACCACGATGTCGCGGGCCGTTAAACCCTGGTCTTTCTTTTTTCACTCCATCACTCTTGGCCTTGTGAGACGGCGCATTTTCTTGTTGAAAACTGCCACTAATATTGGGAAATATGAAGGGGCGTACGTGGTATACAGCCAGTGTACGACACTTGTTGGCCGTCACGCATGGCCATAATGTTTCGCAGAGTATAATAGACCTACCATCAGCTTGTCTCCGTCCCGCAGTACAGAGGAGGAGTTCCCTTGGGAGACGACGGATTCGTTCCCTCCAATTGACATGATGAATCAGGTAGCGGGGGATTCATCAGACCGTGCTACTCTGCTAATGCGCCAACGCCCAGTGTTGACGGTCTCGTTAATAATCACTACTTTTACATGCAACACATCTTCCGGAAGACGAAAACCGATTTTCGTAAACCGTTTTTCACTGACGTGTTTACATGGCATAGCCTGAATCGGATTTCCTAGCTCACTTAACATGGCGGCTGGAAAACAGCTGATTCAGTTCCTTATTTAGTGTGCACATCCCCATTTTTCTTTATTTAAATACACAAATTTATGGTCACTCTAACATTTATACTTTTATTTCACATTAGAAAAGATCACTCTTTCCATATGTGCCGAAAATTCTTAACAAGAAAACACAATCTGACAAGCCAAGAACGCTTCATAAACGGTTGCGTTTACATGGGCATGAAAATCGATTGTGGAACTGGAAAACCGCTTTAGAGAAGCGGATTTCCAGAATCGATTTTGGAGTGTTTACATGACCAACCAAAAGCGGAACCAGGAAATCGGTCTACGAAATCCGGTTTTGGGAGCGCATGTAAACGGGGTGAATGGCACGGACATCGGTCGTCGGTTACGGAGGCACATGGTTAGAAGTGTTCGGTCGCCACGGTGGAATAGCCGAGCGCTCTAATGCGCCCTGCTGCGCAGTGTGCGGTAGCTCCACTTCCAAGGATCGAGTCCTCCCTCAGACATGAGTGTTAGTGTTATCCATAGTTTCATTTAGTTTCAGTAGTCCCATAGATTTACAAAAATTTGATCATTTTGTTCAAATGTTAAAATGTTCGTAAATCTATCGGACCAAACTGCGTGGTCATCGGTCCGTAGCTTACAAACCACTTAAACCTAGGTAAACTAACCTAAGGACAAACACACACACCCATGCCCAAGGGAGGACTCGAACCTCCACGGCGAGCAACCGCGCGCTCCGCATCGAGACGCTTTAGACCGCTCGGCTACTCCACCGCGGCTTATCATTTTGAGTGTTCGGTCCGCAGTGTTTTCAGACAAAATCAAAATGTTCAAATGTTTGTAGAACTTATGGGACTTAGCTACGGGGTTATCAGTCCCTAAGCTTACAAACTACTTATGAACTAGCTAAGACTAAGGACGGCACAAATATCCATGCCTGAGGGGGGATTCGAACCCCCGACCG